>CM060451.1:69631929-70835544 GCA_030545235.1 Helianthus tuberosus | reverse complement strand
ATATAACCAAATGTCACTAAGACAGTATACATAACAACTATATAACGTCACCAATTTCTAAAGTAGATTAACATCAATACTAGCCAATTGGTTACACTACACTAGTCCCGACAATTAGTGTATGACCAAATGACACTAGTCTAATTTAACTATAACCACTTTCGGTAAGATAATTCACCCTTCTCAGCTTAGCAGTGAAGATGGAGACCTGACATCGGATATGGTTGGAGTGATGGTGGAAGAGGGTAAACCGATAAATGAAGAGGTAACACTCTTATGGGAAAACAAAAAATTCAAGGTATGGATCGCTGAGGAAACTAGTGATTGGATTCCAGATTTCCTGGAAGCTAAGGATGATGGTAATAGGGATCTTTTATCCGATTTTTTACGGTGGGAATGAGGTTCATTTTTCCGGCAAATCGGTCGGATCGTCTCAGGTTGAAGTCGATAAGTCTCAAGAAGATGGAGAGCCATGCATGCAGGATCCTCCTGCGCATGACACACCGGTTGAGTTCCCAAGGTGGGAAGATGTTTGGAATAAAGATATCATTAATGAGGTTCAAGTTTCCAAAAAGGGTGCTTGTAACAAAAAGGATAAAATTCAGACTAAAGTATTGGGCTCGGGTAAGGTGAAAAGTCGGTATTCTTCAAAACCCCAGAAAGTGTTTGTTAGTGGGCTAGGCCAGAATAGAGCTAAGAAAAGGTTGAGGGCCGAAGACCTTAGTATTAAGGACTTGTTTGTGGGCCCAGAAGAAGTTAGTGGGGCGACGTTAGGTGGGATTAATGCTAGACCACTAGTGGATAAGGGATTTCTTGACCTCTATATTAATTTGAATCCTCTCCCCTCTGGAGAAGTAAACTGCGGTGAAAATTGTGAGGCTCAAGAGGAGGCTGTAGAGATGGAAGGGATTGCTGACAAAAGGCAGTGGTGGGGAAGATGTTCCAAAGGAAACAGAGGAAACGGAAAAAAACGGTCGATCTCGCGGATAATTGGGAATCAACTTGAAGGATCACATTGACTTGGTGAAGGCTTCGATTTTGGGAAGAAGGCGTTTAACGCGGTAAGTCATGAATTTTATATCCCTTAATATTAGAGGAATGGGGGCAATGTGAAGGCAGGGTGGGTCAAAGAGATGAAAAGTATCCATGGGGTTTCGTTTATAGCGTTACAGGAATCTCAGATTCAGGAGTATCGGGACTCTGATATTTCTAAATTCTGGGGGGGGGGGGGTTGGACTTTGAAAAAGAAGGGGTGGCAGCGAGTGGTCGTTCGGGGGGTTGTCTTAGTTGTGGGATCCTAAAGCTTTCAAAAAGGAACACACGGTCAGGCATTGTAACTATATCCTCGTTAAAGGTCAAGTCGTGGGGGTCTGAGAAGGAATTACACATTTTGAATATTTATGCGCCTCATAAATCCACTGAGAAAAGGAGACTGTGGAATGAGATTGTGGTTTTGATGAATAATTATTCTGGTCAGTGGGTTGTTATGGGCGATTTCAACGCAGTTAGGTACCTAGAAGAAAGGAAGTTCTCCAAGTTTAACGCAGCCAGTGCTAGAGACTTCAATAATTTTATTGCGGAAGCTGGGTTCTTGGAGTATAGTATGAAGGGAAGCAAATATACTTTTTTGGCGGAAAACAGTAATAAACTGAGTAAGATCAACCGGTTCTTTGTATGTCATAATTTCTTTAATGACTGGCCTTCGGCTTGTCTTAGAGCTCTCCCGGGGAAATATTTGGACCACAACCCGTTGTTGTTCACTACGATTAATAGGAATTTCGGGAAGAAACCCTTTAGAGTTTTAACTCCTGGCTGGACAAAGAAGGTTTTGCTGAAGTAATTGATAAGGCAAGCCATTGAGTTTGTTGGTACCGAGGTGTTGCAAGACGTTAGACTCATGAAAAAATTCAAATATATGAGAGGCCTTATCAAATAGTGGAGGGATAAAATGAGGGCTAAAGAGTCTCACGAGGAAGCCACTCTACGGGAGGAGCTAGAAAGTTTGGACCGTTTTCTGGAATACAGAAGTCTCACAGAAGAAGAGGAATGGATCAAAATGGAATGGAAAAAAAAGTTTAGGGGTGATCGATATAAACAAAGCTAAAGACCTCAAACAGAGGTCTAGGATTCGGTGGGCGATTGACAGGGACAATAACTCGGCGTTCTTTCATGGGGTTCATTAATAGAGAAAGGCAACAAATTTTATTCATGGCCTTATGGTGGATGGAGTTTGGATGCAAGACCCGACAAAGATTAAAAAAGAAATCTTTAATTTTTTTAGGAATCTTTTTCGTGACAGGTGGGTTTCGAGACCCAAGAGTGCGCTGGGATGGGCTTAAAAGGATCTCCGAAGAGGAAGCCAATGATCTTATTAATCCGTTTTCGCCAAGGAAATCAAGGAAGCGGTGTTTGAATGTGGGTCGGACAAGGCCCCGGGCCCTGACGGCCTGAATTTCAGATTTATTAAAAAGTTTTGGGGCCTTTTTTGAACAAGACTTTAAGGATATTATGAACTATTTCTTTGATTCTGGTAATAGTAATCGGGGGGAGTGGATCTTCCTTTATCACTCTTATCCCCAAGACTAAGGATCCCAATAGTCCTCAAGCATTACCGGCCTATCAATCTCATTGGCGTTATCAGTAAAACTATATCAAAAATCCTGGCCAACAGATTAAAGAAGGTGATTAGCAGGGTGGTCTCTCCTACTCAATCGGCGTTTGTCAAAGACAGGTATATTTTAGATAGCCCATTTATGCTTAATGAGGTTATGTCTTGGCTCAAGCATGGAAAGAAAAAAGCGTTTTTACTCAAGACCGACTTCGAAAAAGCATATGACAACGTCAACTGGAAGTTTATCATTGATATTTTGGATCAAATGGGTTTTCCGGCAAAATGGCGGCTTTGGATTGAAGGAATCTTAGGTTCGGCTAGATCGGCGGTTCTTGTTAACGGGTCACCGACGTTTGAATTTCAGTGCCAAAAGGGTTTGCGGCAGGGAGACCCCATTTCCCCATTCCTTTTTTCTGATTGTTATGGAAGTTTTATCTCGTCTTTTGTCAAATGCTACTAGGTTGGGGATTCTTAAAGGAATCAAAACTCCTAAGGATAGTCCGACTCTGTCTCACTTTCTCTTTGCGGACAACGCGCTTATTATCGGGGAAAGGAATGAGGAGAACATCAAGATGGTTGCGAGAATATTGAGGATCTTCCATATTTGTTCCAGCTTAAAAATTAACTTCCATAAATCAACTCTGTTTGGGATAGGGGTCAGTGAAGAAGAGGTTGTCTGTATGTCAAGTATTTTGGGTTGTAAGACAGGGTCTGTGCCATTCACTTATCCGGGTATCCCGGTTGGCGCTAACATGAATCGTATCAGTATTTGGCACCCGTGGTGGAAACTTTTCAGCGGAGACTCAGCTCGTGGATGGCTCACTCCCTTTCTATTGGAGGACAGGTTACGCTAATCAAAGCGGTGCTCGAAAGCCTCCCAATGTATTACTTTCCCATGTTCAAGGCTCCGGTCAAAGTGCTGGAAAAGTTGGAGTCGATGATGAAAAGGTTTTTATGGGCTGGTAACGAAGAGGTAAAGAAGATGCATTGGGTTTCTTGGGAGCGGGTGGCCTTACCGAAAATGCTTGGAGGGTTAGATCTGAATAGACTTAAAAATATTAACGTTTCTCTTTTATCTAAATGGGTATGGAGGTACAAGGTCGAAGTAGGCAGTTTGTGGAAGTCGGTTTTGGGAGCTATTCATGGGTCGGGTAGGAGGTGGTCCGTCTTACCGTTAAATCGTGCTATTACAGGAACTTAGATAAATATAGTTAAGATGGAGGAGAAGTTGGTTATTAAAGGTAAAAAATTAAATTCTTTTATGAAAGGGTCTCCAGGGAACGGAATTAATATAAGATTTTGGACGGATTATTGGATCGGGGATGGGCCTCTAATGTACGTGTGGCCCAGACTCTATGCATTGGAGAGTTTAAAATCATGTAGTGTGGCGGACAAGATGGTTAGAACGGAGGGAAACTCGGGTTTTTCGTGGTCGTGGGTGAATCAGCCGACTTCTGAAGGAGAGTGCACTGACTTGCAGGAGTTATGTAACCTGCTGGAAGGGGTGTCCTTATCGGATCAGCCGGATAACTGGTTATGGCTGGGTGACAAAGACGGAACGTTCTTGGCCGCTTCTTTGAGGAAGATTCTGATCGATGATAATGCTCCGACGTTCGTGAACATTATGGGGTGGGTCCCGTGGGTGCCGGCTAAGTGCAATATATTTTTTTGGAGAGCCTTACAAAACAGAATCCCGACCCATGCTGAGTTGGTTAAACGGAACGTCCATATTCCCGATCCCAAATGTTGCTTCTGTGGGGAGCTAGATGAATCTACTGATCATGTTTTTACAGGTTGTTCCTTGGCTTTAAAGGTTTGGCAAGAGTTTTGTGCTTGGGTTCGTCTCCCCCTCTGTTTGCGTTTGCTTTCAAAGACGTCGTCGAGTTCCACTCTCTTGGCAGCCCTGGTAAGGAGGAAAAAATGGTGGTTAAAGGTTTGGTTATGGTCGGATGTTGGTGTATCTGGAAGGCGAGAAATGATAAGGTCTTTTATAACGGGTTAAGTAGGAGCAAAGACATTATGGGGGATATTAAATCGTTAGGATTTCTTTGGCTTAGTAATAGATCGAAACACAAAAGAATCTTGTGGAAAGATTGGTGTAAATTTCCTTTGTATATGTTGTAAGTTGTTTGGTTGAGTCGGCCTTGTTTGGTGCGGTCTCGGTTTCTTAATAAAGTTTACATTTAAAAAAAAAATCATAATCTATATACACTTAATCATACACATAGAAGCACCACATTTGAATTCCACATCAACTTTGACACACACACACACACACACTCACATGATGCGTTAAACATCTTAATCTTACAAAATGTTAATCTTACGAAATTCAAATAAACTAATTCAACAAAACATGAATATACTTAGGTCAAATTTAGGGCGGGTACTGCAAAACAAGCCGTATATTGAATAAAATCATGCTTTAATTATAACATATCGACTCATAGTGGTGGTGGTCATGAACAATGGTGGTGGCAGCATTGATGTGATGTCGTGGTCACAATTAAATTTAATCCAATTACTACTAAATAGTTAGTGGCAAGTGGGTATCGAACACAGGGAGTTTGTGGAATATGTGTTATTTCAAGGTTTATCTAAATTACTAAATTAAACTAATTGCAATGAAAGTAAAGTTTAAGAGTTGATTTGATTGATTTGAGTTTTAAAACTAAGATTACTATTCTAATTGCAAAATGAAAGTTTTGGGTTGTAAACAATTTACAGACAAATGACCATCTTTAGTTTCCGGTTTTCTTTGACATTTATGCTATCATTCACTAGAAAGAACTACATAGACATAGTTCGTGTGTAATTACTTGTTGTGATAAAAGGGAACTAAGTACTCAGATTCCTAGAACGTGAGGTTGTTACCCGATGACCAGTTAACCCTTACCCAATCCTAATTCTACCCATGATATCTCGATTGCCAACGGCACCCAGAACATATGGTTTCAAACTAAAATAACATAAGAATCAACAATTTACAAGCAAATAAGCACACACCATAATAAACAAAACATAGATTAAGTTTACCATTCTAGAAATACGAAATCAAGCACAAACGTCTCAAACAAACCTTCAACTAAAGATGAGCACCATAAGTTTAGCCGCACATGGCTTGCACAATCATCATCACCAAAGTCTTAATGTTCATAACAATCAAAAACATAAAATCAACGATTAGAGAATGTCTTCAAGCTCCAAGAACCACCAAAAATCGTCTCCAAAGTGTGTGTAACCGAATGACAATCATAGGACACCATAAAACAACATAAAACTGCATTAAATGTGGCAGTTACTATCTTGGAAACACACGTCACCGTAAGCTACGGTGAGTGCCGTAGCTTACGGCAGTCAATGAGTCAACAGATCTCCAAACAGCGCCGTAGCCTACGGCTAGCGCCGTATGTTACGGTGCCAATTCTTTTCTTACGGCCCTGAAAGACTGGGCTACGGCGGGCAATTATGGCATCCATGAGTGTCGTAGCCTACGGTGCTTACCGTAGGTTACAGCCCTGACTGAACTTCCTTCTTTGGTTTTCTTTGTTGCTTCTCCATTTCTCCACTTTGTTTCCGCCAAATTCCCGCATCCATCTAGACTTCACAAAAGCTACTCTTTATGCCCGTTTAGTACCTGTAAAACCAAGCAACTAGTAGTTACCAAGTTCAAGCAATTAACCGTGTATAGCATGGGATTTTAATCTTTTTAAGGCACTTAAGGGTTGTCCTACAGACCACCCGTCACATCCCCACACTTACCCGTTGCTTGTCCCAAGCAACTCATTCACTAACCATTTCAAAACCACAAGCGATCAACATGCTAACCAAGCTAAAATGTATCGACCTTTTACTAACCTTTTATCACACCACAAGACACACCCCTCACAATAACTCTCGGTGACAAGTAATATTAGAAACATTATGCTAAAACACTCAATGCAAATGTGCGATTGTGCGGCAATAAGCTTGTATAAAAATCAAGTTTCCTCCTATCAAATTTTTAGCATGCTTATGAATCAAAAGGACTTATGGGTTGTAACGGGGCTATGTGTAAAGGTAGGAAAATAGTGGGATATATATGCAATGAGCTAATTGATTAGACCCGGTTTTTATTTCTACTACTACGCAACACAAACATCGACTATATACACAACTTCATCAATTTTTCTACTACTAATGCAACTAAATCCTTCTTTTTGTATTTTTCTCATATTTTTCTCTCTTTTTTTTAACATAGAACTCAACAATATATACAAGAACATCAATAATCACGAACTAAATTCCTAAACCGGTCGTCTCAATAGGTAAAATTTTGTAAGAAATAGGTTTGGGTCACAACCGAATGGTATAAGGCTCAAACATGCTTTCTAAAGACCAAACCCCCTCCCCTCACAATATCAAGCTCATATATGTAACGTATGAGGTCCAACCCACCAATTCCCACACTCTCACAGATCCAGACGAGGCTACCTAAAAGTCCATATCATTTTCACAAGCATGCTAATCCTAGGCTTCAACAAGAATTCGTACACAAGTTCTATTAACACCATACACACACCGCCACTCAAAACAAAGAAAGCATCTTTAATAATTATGTGTGGCTCAAACACTCACCAAGAAATGACTAGAAAGGGGTGTCGGTGTGTCAAATGGAATAATATCAAGTGTTCAAGTTTCGACAATTTTTCGCTTGATTTCACAAAATTGTAAAATTCTCAAAAATTCGCCCCCATCCCCACACTTGGGATACATTGTCCCAATGTATGGTTTTGAAGGGAAGATCGTTTTTAACCAAAAACATTAGCTTTCGCTAATACTCTCAAACCACAAATTACTTTTTTTGTATTTTTTTTCTTTTTATGAAAATTAAAAATACACCGCCAACTAGCACATCCCATAAATCACATCAATATATAAACACCACCCGACCTCCCAACCATAAACATAAGACATGAAAATATACACAACTATACAAGATGGAGCGAAATACGACCTGGTTAATAATACTTTGGCTGCGGAGGTCCAAAGATATACGTCATCATCTCCGCAAATTCCCCGAACCCAAATACTCCGCTACTGCTGCTGCCTTGATCGCCCTCTTGACTTGTTTGTTGCTGACCCATAGTGTGTGGATCCACCCATTGAGAATGGTGCAATGGTGGGGTGGGATACATCACACTATCGTCATATGGAGGCAATGTCGTATAGTCCACAACTGGTGGGTCCGCTACAAGTGGTTGGCCCGCATGCCATGCATCATGTAAACATCTCTGATGATCATCCAAGTAACGGTTGTTCCATTGTTCCTGCCTATCATAGCTCTGTTTAAGAGCTCTTTCCATGCTGGCCCCCATGTAAGTCTGCTGATCAAAAAGCATTTGATTGGGTTCGGACCAATCACCAAAAGTAGGTGGTCGCCTCTGTTCAATAACCTGCCCTATGTTTCCCGTGTGAGCCCAGTACGGATCATAAGCCTGCTGTGCATAGTCGAATGCACTACCAACATACCCTGACTGCATCCCTGCTCCACGAACACTACCACTTGGGCCAGCGCCCCCCATATTAACATCAACCGTGAATGTGTCCTCACGGTAATCATCATCTCCACTAACCTCTTCGTCACTCGTCTCGGGCTCATCGGCCTCGCCCGGTGCTAGTGGACGAGCATCCACCTTCAATGCTCTCCACCTCTTCCCATCGGTTTTCAACTTGTGGTACCTCTCTGATTCTTTGTAATCCCATCCCGACCCCAAATGTTGAATATCGAACGACTTGAACCTTTTGTAAGAGCCTTTGTCCTTGGCTCCAATCGCCCCATACTTCGGCAACAATGCCGTAATCAATCGGCAATGGGGTACAATCTTTTTCTCACCACTATTTCGATTAAGCCAAATATTGTTCAATACTAAAAACCGAATGGAACCATGGGTGACCCGTGCATCAACATGTACAGAACCGGCACCTCCTGAAATCTAACTTCCATTTTGTCACCCCGTCGTGCAATAACATTATGTGTGCACAAAATTAGCATCAACTTTGCTTCCAAATTTCTTCTCAACAACTTCCCGGGGTAAAGAGGTAATCGAGCATGTGTTGCCATTGGGGGTGTTTCTCGAGTTCGTGGTAAAGATCTTTTAGGCTTGGATAAATGTATTGATTAGATGGCTAGCTATCGAACTTTGCTATGTGGCGTAAGGAATCATATGACATCTCGACCTTCACCCCGTTACACGTTCCAATCAGTTTCATCTTATTTGGGGCCTTGAATGGAGGGCATTCAAGCGTGGCCATCCATTCTTGAACTTGTTGATCATACATGGTCTTGACTTCATTATCATAACACTTAAGCGCTGCCTCCCAACCTAAAGCCTTGAACTTATCCGTTATCCCAAAAGGCCCGAAATCTGCTTCCCGAATCTCTTTCTCACATATGAATGCTTCTTTTCGTTGTTGCAACTTATTCATTTGTTCATGAAACAAATCAGCCCGCCACTCCTCGGGTTGATCAAGTAGAGAACCAGATGTCCAATCCGGTTTTGGACCCCTTGGAGGCGCATCTTCTTCCGAATCCGGGTCACCAACCCAAACCAATCTCCTCTTTTTCTGTTGTGCTTCCCCTTGCGTTTGACTAGAGGAACTTGCTCCCGCTCTATCTTTGGTTCTCACCATGTCCTACACACATTCACAAACCACACACAAAAATCATGTAAGTTCAACTTCACAAACTTCCCCACACTTGCTTTATATTATGGGTATAGATGTATAAACACCAAAGATTTATTCTTTCAAACAAAAATTCAGCATGATGTCTCTACAAATTAGAGTTTCCCAAAAGTTTTAAATCAAGACATCATATACATTTATAACCAAACATTCAATAACTCAACAAAATCCTATCATCTATCTTCTACAAGCAAGTATGTAAGCAAAAACAAGAATGGAAACTTACAACCCGCAATGTACTTCAAAGAATGAAAGGAAATTGCATACCTTGACCTTGTAGAGGATGAAAATAACAAACACTTCACTTTTAAGCAAAAACCCACGAAAACCCCCAAATTTCGGACCTAGGGTTTGAATTTTCGACCAAGAAAATGTGTTTTTCTTCTAAATCTCTACCCACAATCAAGAAGCTCGTGAAATTTTAGTCAAAATAGACTAAAAAATCACTTGATTTGGATGAAAGATGAAGAAGATATGAAGGTTTGAAGATGGAAGTGGTTAGGGTTCTTGAGTGAGAGAGATGAAGAAGAAGAAAGGGAATATGTGGATAGGGAATGATGGATCGATTGTGTGGATGGGGTAAGTTACCAATCAGATGTTTAATGATTTATTATTATTATTAAACTCGGAATTTATTATTATTTATTTGTTTTCTTTTTCTTTTTTTAAACTCGCCGACACCCCAAGACCACATGCATTCAGCTCCGTGTCGTAGCCTACGTTGCTCACCGTAGGTTACGGCGAGACCTGGACATCTTTCCCTTGCCGTACGACAGTTGAAATGTGGCGTAAGGAAAATTTGTGACCATAGGCCACCGTAAGCTACGCCTCCCACCGTAGCTTATGGCGGCATCTGGGTAAAAAGGGCTCGGCCAAAAAAATTTTCAACTTGGAAATTTTTATTTTTATGTTTTGTTTCTTTTTTTTATTTTATGGTTTTTATAATTTTCGAAAACATGTAAAATTATACCCTACCCCCCATTAAAAACCCGTGTTGTCCTCAACACTATGTTAGAGAAATTCGTACGGATTTCCCCACACTTGTCTCGAACACAAAGTTTAACAGAAATGGTACTTTATTCAAAACAAAACAAACTAAACTAAATATGTACACAACCAAACCTGGGCCTCTTTCAAACTTCCTCGTCATCCAGTGGGCGTAGAATGTAACCCACTTTGTCGAGCTCGAGATTGTTGATGTCTTTACCTTCCAAGTACGGTTTAAGACGATGCCCGTTCACCGTTTGTTGCTTATTGGTTTGCTCATCTTGAATATCGACATCACCAAATCTTCCCACTCACCGGATGACGTAAGGACCCATCCATTTGCTCTTGACTTTGCCCGCAAACATCTTCAACCTCGAATTGTACAACCACACTTTTTGACCCACTTCAAAGTTCTTCTTTCTTAGCTTTGCATCATGAACCTTTTTCAGTTTGTCTTTATATGCGGATGCACATTCGTATTCTTCATCTCGAATCTTCTCAATTTCGCTTAGTTGAAGCTTTCTCACTCGACCCGCTTCGTCATAATCCGCATTAACCATTTTGATTGCCCAATGTGCTCGATGTGCTAACTCCATTGGTAAATGACATCCCTTCCCATACACCATCCGGTAAGGGGTGGTACCAATTGGAGTTTTGTAGGTCGTCCGATATGCCCACAACGCATCGTCAAGTTTACTTGACCAATCCTTCCTATCCGTTCGAACCGTCTTCATGAGAATTTCTTTGATTTGACGGTTGGACACTTCAACTTGTCCACTTGTTTGCGGGTGATATGGTGTAGCAACTCGGTGGTTCACATTGTATCTTTTCAACAATTTCCCAAAATTAAAAATTTTAAAGTGTCAACCACCATCACTAATTATAACCCTTGGGACACCGAAACGAGCGAAAATGTTTGATTGCACAAACTTGCACACAATAGAATGGTCATTGGTTCTTGTAGCGATAGCTTCAATCCATTTCGAGACGTAATCAAATGCAACCAATATGTACAAAAACCCATTTGAATTTGGGAAAGGACCCATGATGTCTATTCCCCAAACATCAAACACCTCCACCACCAAGATCGGTTGTAAAGGCATTTCATCCCGCTTTAATATGCTTCCCACTTTTTGACAATTTATGTAATTTCGAGCAAACTCGCAAGAATCTTTAAAAATTGTGGGCCAATAAAACCCGCATGACAACACCCGATATCCCGTTTTGTTCCCATTAAAATGCCCTCCACATGCCGACGAATGAGCATGGGTCAAAATCTCTAGTACTTCGGTTTCGGGAACACATCTTCTTATCACTTGATCGGGTCCAATTTGAAAAAGATCCGGTTCATCCCAAATGTATTGTTTGACTTGGCTCAAAAATTGTTGTCTTCGCTTCTTCGTCCAATGACTTGGAATTGCACCCTTGGCCAAATAATTCACATAATGGGCATACCAAGGTGCAACAAAAGTAGAGACGGCCAACAATTGCTCATCGGGGAACCGTTCATTAATCTCGCTCGGGTCATCAACACCTTCTAATGGAAGTCGGGACAAGTGATCCGCAATAACATTTTCACAACCCTTTTTGTCCCGAATCTCCAAATCAAACTCTTGCAACAAAAGCACCCATCGAATCAACCGGGGCTTTGCATCCTTCTTTTCCATCAAATATCGGACTGCGCTATGATCCGAATACACGATCACCTTGCTCCCCCAAATGTAAGATCAAAACTTGTCCAAGGCATACACCACCGCTAATAATTCTTTTTCGATTGTGGTGTAATTCAGTTGCGCCTCGGACAAAGTTTTACTTGCATAATATATCACCACCGGCTTCTTATCAACCCTTTAACCCAAAACCGCTCCAATGGTTGTGTCGCTAGCATCACACATAATTTCAAACGGCTTCGACCAATCCGGTGGTTGCAAGATAGGAGCTTTCACCAACTGTTCCTTCAAAACATTAAACGCTTGCAAACATTCGTCAGTAAAATCAAAAGGAACATCTTTCAATAATAAGTTACATAAAGGTTTTGTAATTACACTAAAACCTTTAATAAACCTTCTATAAAACCCCGCGTGTCGCAAAAATGATCTCACCCCCTTAACATTCTTTGGTGGGGGTAGAAATGAAATTACTCGAATTTTTGCTTTGTCTACCTCCATCCCCCGGTCTGAGATCACATGACCCAACACAATACCCTCTTGAACCATAAAGTGACTTTTTTCCCAACTTAGCACCAAGTTTGTCTCAACACACCTTTTTAAAACTTTTTCTAATTCATCAAGACAAGACTCAAAACTTGGGCCAAAGATGGAAAAATCATCCATAAATACTTCAAGAGATTCCCCGACCATGTCCGAAAATTTACTCATCATACATCTTTGGAAGGTGGCCGGGGCGTTACATAGTCCAAATGGAATTCGCCGAATAGCAAATGTACCATATGGACATGTAAACGTGGTTTTGTGTTGGTCGTCCTGGTGAATAGCAATTTGGTTATAACCCGAATACCCATCCAAAAAACAATAATATTTTTTACCCGAAAGTTTTTCAATTATTTGGTCAATGAAGGGTAACGGGAAATGGTTCTTTGAGGTAGCGGCGTTTAATTTTCTATAGTCAATGCAAACTCGCCACCCGGTGACCGGGCGGGTGGCAATTTGCTCGCCTTGTTCATCTTTTATTACCTGGATACCGGCCTTTTTAGGCACTACCTGAGTCGGACTTACCCACGCACTGTCCGAAATGGGATAGATAATCCCCGCATCCAACCACTTTATGACTTCTTTCTTTACCACCTCTCTCAAATTCGGGTTCAACCTTCTTTGCGTTTCACGGGTTGGCTTTGCATCTTCGCTTGTAATGATTTTGTGCATGACAATGGATGGACTAATACCTTTCAAGTCGGCTATCGTCCATCCAATTGCCGCCTTATTATCCTTCAACACCCGCAACAATTCCTCCTCTTGAGCTACCTCCAAGTTAGAAGCAATGATCACCGGTAAGGTGTCATTCTCCCCCAAAAATGCATATTTCAAATGTTTTGGTAGCTCCTTCAACTCCATATTTGGTGTACATTCTAGAGAAGGCTTTGTACCCGAATCGATTCCCACCAGTAAATTTTCTATTTGGTGGGTCCATGGCGGTCTCCCTTCCTTCACTGCTAGAGCCTCTTGCTCTTTTCTTCCACTTCCAATGCACATGCGTGAACCTGCAAAGAAACATCACACATACATGATTCCAAAATCTCTTCTTCGTATTCATCCGGGTTGTATCCATCGATGAAATCTGCTAGAAAACACTCATCACCACCAAAAGCATTAGCACCGTTAGTAAAAACATTTAATCTCATTTTTCTATTACCGAATGTCATGTCGACCATACCATATCGACAATCAATTACGGCATGTGCGGTGTTCAAAAACGGCCGACCCAAAATAACATTATGTTGTTGAATTGGGTCCGCGGATGAGTAATCTAACACAAGAAAATCAACGGGATAATAAAATTCATCAACTTTTACTATAACATCCCGCACTATACCCCGAGGAAGTTTATGAGACAAATCGGCTAATACCACCGTTGTCTCAACCCTTTTCAATGGACCAAAGTCATATTGGTCATATAACCCCCCCCCCCCCCCGGTAAAATACTTACTTCAGCCCCAAGATCTAGTAACGCCCTTGCAGTTTGAAAATTACCCACTTGAATGTTAATAAGAGGCATTTCCAGATCTTGTAGCTTAGGAGGAAGATCTCCTTTCAAAACCGCACTAACCCACTCAGTCAAATCAACCAATTTAGGCACTTTTTGTTGCCTCTTTTGAGTACACAATTCTTTTAGAAATTTGGCGTAAGCGGGTACTTGTTTAATTGCTTCAAGTAAAGGAAGATTAATTTTAACCTGTTTGAAAACCTCCCACATTTCTTCCTTTTGAGGACCCCGTTTTGGAATAAAGTTCTTTTTACCCGGATCTAATAAAGCCGAGGGAAATGGTACTTGACTAGATCCCACTTCCTCATTTTTATTTTTTATTTCTTCATTATTAACGGGTTTTTCAAAATTGGGTTTTTTAGAAGAAATTATAGGTGTTTCATTTTCTTCCTCACTTTCTTGACCCGTTATATCTTCAACCACCCCATCAACCAAATCCGGTGAAGGATTGGTTTTGTACTCTTTCCCACTTCTCAAAACACTTACATGATTAATATTAATATTATTACCTCTAGAAGAATTATGAGACGGGTTTACCTTAGTGTCACTTGGTAATTGGCCTTTACCTTTTTTTAAGTCCGCCACTTCGGTTGCGAGTTGACCCATTTGGGTGGTCAAAGTTTGAATTGCTTTATCACGGGCCTCGTCCTTTTGTATGCGAGCATCATCCATGTAGGATCGGTTTTGACACCAAACGATTGCGTAACGAACGTGTAATGTGCGGAATCAGTACACGTACGTGACCGAACATACAAGAACGTACTATAACCGTGATTCTATTGAATTAATATGATGAGTACATGCACCGAGAATCACGTAGAGAACTTTCTCTCTCTAGAGTTTCTCTCTCTAAGATTAGCTCCTTAATTCCCCAAATGAGCAAAAGTCTTAATTCTAAAGCCTAAGACATCTATTTATAGGCACAAGGATTATAAGGATTTCTCCTTATTTACAAGTTTGCCACCTTGCCCTTTTAACTACATATTACATCATAAAGACTCGTTATCTTCAGTTTCTAGCTACGGCTTGGATTGACGAAGGCGATAGACATTACTGCACTAACAGACTCCCCCTTGGATATTGCCGCAGTCAATCTCGTAGCGTCTTGTCTTTCTCTTTCTCGAACAGAATCCCCGTGGATCTGTTTTTAGCTTCAGTTGCTCTCCCTCTCGGTAGTCTCTTTCTTCAGGCTCCCCCTTTCGTCAAGCTTCCGTGCTTTTGGGATCGTCACCTACCTTTCCGGATACAAGCTCCTTCAGGATAGTTATCTGGCTCTTTGAATCCACACTTCCTCTTGCGTTGAGCTCGTCTTCAGACTCCCCCTAAGACTCAGCTGTAACACCTCGAAAATTCACGTCCTATAATGTATTTCTTTTAAATCTCGAGGTTGAAAAAATTCACTTGTTTCAATAAATCTCGAGGTTGAGATTTCTTTTAAGGGGGTGAGGATGTAACACCTCGAAAATTCACGTCCTATAATGTATTGACACGTGTCATAAGCTTGAATGTGTGAAAGAATACTCTAGAGGGACTAAAGTTGACAAACATGGATAGCATGTGAATATAAGGGTTCAAAATGTCAACAATGGATAAATATACTCTACAATAACCCTACATGATGCTTATACCTTCAAACGAATAAATCATGGATCATACGAAGCTAAATATGAAAGAAAGTGAGAGATTACAAACTACAATGGTTAAATGTGTCAATATGTTTAAAGTATACCTCTGAGTGACCTTTTAGCAAACCCGAAACTTTGTAACGATTAATTATGCTCACTAGAATGCACGATAAAAATTTCATAAAGTTTCGTTATCATATGAGAAAGTTATGATCAAATTCGTATACGAGGGGTTAAAAGCGTCAACGATGAAGTTTATGACTTTTCGGGTGACAACAAAGTTAACCAAGGACTTAACAAAGTGGGTATAAGTCTTGAAGCCCTTATAAGCCAATTTGGAGGGTTCATAAGCAAGAAATAATGTCGAAACAACTTCATAAGGATCAAGGACCAAAACACAAAAAAAAATCTGAAAGTTGATTTGGATTAGAGGGGGCGTCGCGCGACGCGAGGCACCCTAGGGGGGCTACGCGTGACGCTAGGGGCCCTCTGATCCGAAAACTTTGGGCTAGTGTCTCCTAGATGCATTGTAACCGACTTAAAACATATATTTTCACTCCATGGGCGACCCCTAATAATTCCTAGGCACTTAGGGACACTTGTGGGTGATCCATGATCAGTTGTAGCTTTGGTTGTCAATAAACTAGTGAGTTTTAAGCACTATAAAAGGCCCTCATGTTGCAACATTGTGATCACACCTTCCATCTGCATTTGTGGAGCTTCCTGGAGCATAAAAGCAGACCCAAGTCATCCCTAGTCATGCATTAGACTTTGGTAAGTACCCTTGACCTTCCTTAATCGAGTTTTACTTAGTTATTAGCTTAAAAGTCAAACCGTCGTAATTAACGTCTGACTTAGCAATTAATAATTAATGGTCCAGTGATTAGTCGAATTGAAGGTAGTTATAAGTTGGTAATTATGTGGGCAATAAACCCTTAAAAGGGCACCCTCTGATTCCCACTCTAACTAGGACTTATGTCGGGTCAAAGTTGTTTATAGAAAGTCAACAGAACTATAATTTTCAAATTAACATGTAATTAGCAATGTGGAAGGCATGTAACCTATTTTATCACTCATATAACTTGGTAATAAGTATAATAACATGTCTAAGCATGTTCGACCCGACAATTTTTTGTTTAGACCCGGTTCGAAACCGAAAGTCGCAAAACTTTGACTTTTGCTTTGACTTCAGTTCTGACCCGATTTTGTATGATTTGGAAATGCCTTAGAGCTTCCTTAGGACCAGGTTACATGTTGGTATAACCCTCTGTGGTTGGTTCGTAGATTACCCGATTCGTTTACACGTTTCCGTTAAATGCTTAAAGTTGACCATAATGCCCTTTTGACCATAAAACGAGAATTTTGGATATGTGAAAGGACAATAATCTTTATTACTAATTTATAAACATGTCCCTAAATTTTCACATCAGTTGGAGGTCTAGATTAGGAGTTATGCTCAATGACGTAATTAGAACGCTTTTTAGTAATTAAAACGGCGTCATTAGCATAAAGCCTATCTAAACCCAATTTTGACACCAAACCTTTTACCCACTGATGTAATATAATATTTTGATATTTTTGAAGATTTTTAATGATTTTTAACCTGCTCATAACCTAAGGTTATGATGTTGATTCGGTAAATACCGATTATACCCTTTTTGGTTATAAAATGAGTTCTACAAAATATTTTGACACCAATCCAAATGCTACTGATTTTAAATAATAAATGAAGTATTTTGAACTTTATAACCTGATCAGAAAACTCAGATTTCCGGTATAACCCGGAAATCGCTTAAAATGGCTTTTTTCGCGTATTAAACACCTAGTATGGGTTTAAAACCATTTTGTCATATAAGACTTATCACCAACTGATATAACCTGATAAAATAAGTTATTTTACTGATGTATTCGGACCCGAATCTCAGAATTTCATTTAATCTCTTTTATAATATTTAAAATGACCAAAATACCCCTCTGGGGCTTATATTTAGATTAAACTCGTTTTGGGCATAATGGAAGGTATCCTACTGATATCACAACCTATTTAAGGCATATTAACTTAGGAAACCTATAAATGACTCAAATGGTTACCGTTACGCCTCTTACGCGTTCGGTTCGGTTTATGTAACTAGTTTGCATAAATTAGCCGAAACGGGTCAAACCTTATCATTTTTATCTCAAAATCCAGAATGTGGTTAGATTACCCATAATATACAAGTATTCAAACTTTTCGGGTCTAAAACACATTCTATTCCGATATTCGCTTATTCGTGCGGTTGAACCGTATCTTTCTTTAAAACTAACCGGTCTAAGCTTAAGCTTAACTAAAGACCGTTAGGATTCTAATAGGTTATTATAAACATTCGTTCCAGAATAGGAGACCCGGTAAAAGCTACACGCACTTGCTAATTGTGATTGATACTTGCAAAGGTAAATACTTTTAACTTATTTTCCCTTATACAGGCTTGGGGTACGGTATATAAAATACCGCTTGGTCCGGCATTGAATCTTTAATCGAATAGAGGTTAAATAATTGATATGCTCCGTTTTGAAATGTCTTGTTTGCTTAAAGCCTTTGGGGGGGTTAATGACCATGTCCCGGATATCCTTGGCATCATCTTACGAGATGGCCACGACTTGAGCACGGGGTGTAGGCGTACACCCGTCAGTGCATAAATAAATAATGTGGTGTGTCTATTGATCTTTAACCCGGTCTACGGATCGGGCTACTGAACGCATAAGGTACATGTAATTCTTTTACAAGTATTATATTCAAATAATTATCCCAAGTTATAAAAGTTTGTGCCACGTGCATTCAAATCAATTTTATTAAACTTTTCAAAATGAGTCGGTTGAATGTATTTACCAGTGTAAACTAACGTATTTTCCCAAAAAGGTTAAGTGCAGGTACTACGCGAACTAGGCTGGCTTTCTCCTAGCGTCCACAATAAGTCTCGCAAGCTTGGATGTCAAAACTCTTGAACAATGTTTCCTATTTATTTTTTATCCACCTGTGAATTACTTTCAACTATTTGTGAGACTTGATATTACAATTTATTAAAGTTGAAATATATCTTTCATTTGCTTCCGCTGTGCATTTAAATATTGTGTTGTTTGACTGTAATGTTACCAACTACGTCACGATACTCCCCCACCGGGCCCACCGGTCAAACGTGGAAATATCGGGGTGTGACAGGTTGGTATCAGGAGGAACCTTTTTGAGCCCGCTAGACGATCTGTCTCGCACAGTTCAACACCTCCCTATCGTCATTCTTTTGGACCACACTCGGAAAACGAGCCCGAAAACACACAACCTTCATATATACCTCTCCAGCGATCCCTTTCGCATCATTCCTTTGGAGACCCTACTCCTGTCTTTCAGGGTCGGTTCAACCCGGCGGACTATATTCAAGAACCAGTGGGTTTTAACCCATTGGGACCAGAGGACCACTTCTCAGAAGACAATGCCATGGACATGGATGAGTACACGGATCCCGTCGAACCTGCAAGCGGTACCCCCAACCATCCCATCGAGATCTCTGATGGATCTTCCTTCCACGGATCACCCTACGGTGGTCCAGACAGTTTCCAAGCAAGGTTTAACCAGCATGAATGGTACTTCACACCTTCTCACCATTCATCACCTCACCAGCAGCAGCAGCAGGATCCCTCTGGGGATTCACGTTTCGTGGCAGTCACGCCACCACCTCCACCGCCGCCAGTTCATCAAGCACCTCCAGAACCACCAAGGCGTAGGAGAACAGGCGCAAGAATATCTGCGCGAGGAGGGGATTTCCACCTTAGCACCCCTCGACACTCCAGTGGCAGTCACTACCCGCCACTGCATGAAGACCCACAAATAGGTGGGCCCTCAAACCCAAATCCTGAGGTAAATTCTGCACCAGTTGCACCACAGCCGCCACCAATGGGTTTTGGTAACCCGATTCCTACGTACGCTGGGTCAACAGCGTACAACCCGTTTGAGCAGCCGGCTCACACAAATTATAACTATGCTGAAGCCGACCCATACCTAGTCATGGCAAACTACAACGCCCTACATCCGGAAGGACCGTATGGAGCCCCTTGGGGAGTGGGATATCCAACTCATGGATATCAAGTACCTGCACGACCTCCGATTCGGCAGCAGTCGCAGCCACCACGATTTTCCCCACCGAAACAGGAGGAAATCCTCCAAAGACTAAGTCGGGTGGAACACGAGTTCCAAGAAGAACGCAGGAACAACAGGGGATTCCTCAAGGGCCTGGCAAGCTTGCTAAAGGGGAAGAAGAAAAGGGATAATTAAATCCCCACATGTACTGTTGTATTTTCTATTTTCAATCAAGTCCCTGCGTGGACATTTATCTGTGTATTTAGTCCCTGCGTGGACTTATCTTTTTAGTCCCTGCGTGGACACTTATTTTAGTAATTGGTCCCTGCGTGGACTTGTATTACAGCTTAGCCCCTACGTGGGTAAGTTGTTCTGTTAAAAGTTCTGTTTAGGGCGATGTGTACTCTTTTAAATGTTAATGGAATGTTAAGATTATAAATTTCATTTTTGTCACTATATGCATAAATATATTATACATGAAATAAATAAATCAAAATCATTTCTTTTAAAAATAATCTGCCTATTATATATTAAATATGAATCTTAAAGGTATAACATAGCCTGCATGTCATTATAAGACTTGGCCAAGATGGTAAGACCTGTTTAAAAGATTCGGATCCCTGTTAACATCTGAAAACATGTTAACGCTCCTGGCAGACGTGATTCGTTAAAATCACACACGTCATTCTTATATAAGGATTCTTCAAAAGATTCCTAACCTAACTTAATGATCTATAAATCATGGGTTTAAATCATCAATTAAGGTGATCATATTTTAACCATACATTGGTAATATAGTGCCTACGGGCCATACTCATTGTCATATAAGACAAAAGACAGTAGTAGTCTACGACTCCCTGTCAGAAAAAGGTAATGAACTATGTTTAAACCTTAATGCCTTGATTCTCCGAAATCATGGCTTATGATTTAAAAATGTCCCTGTGACTAGGCCTTTGTGCTCATAATACTGTTATTGTTTTATAATTTGGATAGGTTATAATGAAATCCTAAATAAACGTGAGTAACAAATTAACCAAATATGGTCTATGTTTACCATGGTTAATGAATTGCCATAAAAGGCAATTCCATAATAAACTCCCAAATAAATTATTGTCGATATCTTATGTAACAGTTCAAGATACAATGACGGACTCAGATGATATCAATAGTCGGCCAAGGGAGAATAATGACACCACCAGGTTCAATGTGTCTGGTGCTGAACTCCAAGCATTAATCGACAATGTTGTTACAAAAGCCTTGGATAGGCAGTATAGTGAAACAAGTGGTACTCGGAGCAGAGCCCAATCAGTACCCCATTCCAAGCCTAAGACTCAATCTGAGGCTCACAGCAAGCCACCCTCCAAGAAGGATGAACCAAAAAAAGACGATGACGATCGTCACTCCTCAAACCAGCAAAGTGTCCCATCTCATAGGATCGTGTTGAATCAAGGACCCCGTGATAAGGGTTGTTCCTACAAATACTTTGCGTCATGCAAACCCAGGGATTTCACTGGGGAAAAAGGGGCTATAGACTGCATGACATGGTTGGATGAGATGGACACAGTGGTTGATATCAGCGGGTGCGCTGATAGAGATATGGTAAAGTTTGTGTCTCAATCATTCAAAGGTGAGGCCTTAGCCTGGTGGAGATCGTTGATTCAAGCTACTGGAAAGATTCCACTGTACAATATGACATGGGAACAACTTGTTACCCTCATCAGGGACAACTACTGTCCCCAGCATGAGGTTGAAAAGATTGAATCGGATTTTCTGTCATTGGTAATGAAAAATCTGGATTGCCAAGCTTACCTTACGAGCTTTAATACAATGTCAAGGTTGGTTCCTTATCTGGTGACCCCGGAACCCAAAAGAATAGCTCGTTTTATTGGGGGTTTAGCCCCAGAGATAAAGGCAAGTGTAAAAGCCTCTCGGCCAGCTACCTTCAGGTCTGTAGCTGATATATCTTTGTCCCTCACCCTGGACGCGGTCAGACAGAGATCGCTGAGGAACACGGATGCTGAGAAAAGGAAGCGTGAAGATGACAATTCACGACGGTCAGACAAGAAGCACCGGGGAAACAATGACCACAAGAAGGGGTCTGGTTCTAAGAAGGATGGGCATCAGTCTGGAGATAAGCCCAAGTGTAAGATCTGTCAGAACCACCACTTTAGGAGGTGCAAACTTGAGTCAAAATCCCAGTCTCAGTCGAGGCCATGTGGGATTTGCAAATCTTCGGAACATAAGACCCTAGAGTGCAAGAAACTGAAGGATGCAACGTGCTATAATTGCAACGAAAAAGGGCACATTAAGAAAAATTGCCCAAAATATGCAAAGAAAGTTGATGAAGGAAAGAAGACCAATGCTAGGGTCTTCAGGATGGATGCAAAGGAAGCTGTGCAGGACGACAATGTAATCACAGGTACCTTCCTCATAAATGATGTTTATGCAAGAGTGCTATTTGATTCAGGAGCTGATAAGTCTTTCGTAGACAATAAGTTTTGTGAATTACTGAATTTACCTGTTAAAACCTTAAGTGTGAAGTATGAGGTGGAATTAGCTGATGGAACCTTAGAAACCGCCTCAACCATATTAGATGGATGTTTCATATCCATTAAGAACCACTCTTTTCCTTTGTCACTACTTCCTTTGAAGTTAGCCGGTTTTGACATCGTTTTAGGCATGGACTGGTTATCTCATAACCAGGCCCAGATTGTCTGCAAAAAGAAGCAAGTGGTGATCAAGACTCCGTCTGGTGAATCACTTACCATTCAGGGAGATACCCAGTATGGACTGCCTGAGCAAGTGACTATGCTCAAGGCCTCTAAGTGTTTAAAGAAGGGTTGTGTCATCTACATGGAACAGGTTACTATCGATGAGCCAAAGCCTAAGATTGAGGATATCCCCGTCATTTCTGAATACCCTGAAGTTTTTCCTGAAGAGCTACCTGGTTTACCACCAGATAGGCAAGTAGAATTCAGAATTGACATCATCCCTGGAGCAGCACCAGTAGCATGGGCGCCTTATAGGTTGGCACCAATAGAGATGAAGGAATTGAGAACGCAACTAGATGAATTGCTAGCCAAGGGTTTCATTAGACCTAGTTCGTCTCCTTGGGGATGTCACATCCTGGCTTTGCGGAAGCGTGGTTAATTTGGTGTGACTTCTTAATACCATAGCTTAACCATAACAAAGCTATATGAAATAAAACCATACAAGAGCATCCATTCGATTAAGTTTTAAAAACCAAATACAATAACATTGTCTTAACGGAAACACATCCTAACGACATTGTTCAACAACACAAACATCAACATGACATAAACACAGTTTAAGGACTGTGACTTGTCCAGGAAAGAGTCACATTCCCCAAACCCGGATGACCTCGTAACTAGTGCAGCGGGAAAACGTGTCATACCGTGCCAGATCCTTTAATTCCCTGAAATACATGTAAGTTGAAAAATCAACAATAATGTTGAGCGAGTTCATGTGTAAGTGAGTAAATAAACCTTTGTAAGTATAAAAATCCTGGTATGTAGCAAATAAGGAAAAAGAGATCACCAATGGTTTGCAAGGCCATTGATATGTGTGAAGTGCAAGTAGGAAGACTCAAACCTAGCAGATTTAGCGTTGGGTACAAAGTCACCCCGAGGTCCGTTCTGTTTGGGCCTGGGGCTGGGCTCGCTACACCCAGATAGATCTACCGCTTACGTCCCTTGGTCCTACAATGAGGATTAATGGTCTCCAGTTCCCGCCTACCCACTCACATGATCTAAGTAGTAACCCTCCTTACGCTAACCATACCATGTAAAAAGTACTCGTAATCATAGTAACATGTATTTCACCCCCGCAGTTTAGAAAACTGAAAACAGTTAAGAGAAAAGGGGGACATGAACTCACAGTGGTGCGTCTCTACCAAGTATGCCTCCAAATCAAGCAGCTATGTGACGACCTACACGTACTAACTCTATTAGACGGACGGCCGTGCCTTAGCTTTAAGGTTTAAGTTTTTGGGAAATAGTTAGGCAACTATTTCGTGTTTACATTTTGTATATACTTGGTAATCATTTTCCTTCCCAAGGATGGGGGATTTAATACATGTGTATTCGAAATATATTATTAAGTCTCACTTAAAATATATTTTATTTCTAACTCCAAAATATAATTATTCTTCTCAAAAATATTATATTTTCTATTACATAATTCTCCCAAAATGTGTGAGTTACGTTTTAATGATCGAGTGGTAATAATAATTACCGGTGTAACTTATATATTTATCGTAGAGACGTTCGTATTATTTTGGATCCATTAACATTCGATAGTATTATTTTTACCCTAAAAATAATACTAGTATTTTCACAAAATAATCATAAACACATATCAAGTGACTTTATGAAAAATATATACTAAATATATATTTACTAAGTTTTATTTTGTGAAATCCCACCTCCGATGTTTTGTAAATAAAGTCGTGGCGAAATTTATAATTCGAAAACAAGTCGAAAAGTATTTCTAACACTTATAGTGAAAATAATTCTAAGTGTTATGTTTTTTGAAAAATTTCGCCAGAGTTTCCTCAGTAACTGGAGGTGGCCACGCTTTCAAGCGTATCATTTTCTTTTCTAAATCAAATCAACCACTCAATCAAAACAATATTCAACGCATCAACTAGTCCATAAACATGTAAATCGCAAAAATCACATGAACTTGCGTTTTATCCAAGAACATAAAGTAAATTCCATTACTTTTAGTGGATCTTTATATAAATCAATCCGGTTTCGTAAAAACCCCGTTTTTAAAGAAATTCCATCTTTACAACTTCTCGTCATCTTTTTCAAAAAATAGTTATTTTGTTTAAAGTGTGTGCTACACAAGTGTTTACACACTTGTGTGTTCTAAAAATCATTCGTGTTAGTGTAAGATCCATCTTTAGAAAACATGATTTCTTTGATACTTGGTTCTTTGAAAATACCGCTTGTAGATATGTAGATCTACTAGTTTTAAACACTATTTCACAAGCAAAATCGCTTTTACACAAGTTCATGTTTCGTGTGTGGTAGAGTTTCATCCTTTAACCCTTGTTACTTCCAAAACAACCTGATGTCATGATCTATGATCATGACCAACCCGGGTTAAATGACGATCCGAGCTACCACAACATAGATCGGGTCCAAATAATCACACAAATCAATTACTACAAGTTTTACACAACATATGAGCTTTTAACCATTACTTTTAGTGTTTTTAGTAGACTTTTATGCTTCATCTTGTATGTTTGCGACTTTTAACCGTTACATATCATTTTAACCACTTTAGAATAGTTCGAGAAGGTGATTATAGCAACTTACTACTAGCTCGAGGCTAGGGAAGAAACTAGTCGCAAAATGAGAGGATAAAAGCAAGAGAGTGAGGTCCTTCGCCTTCCGATTGCACCAAGCTTCCTTATACGGGATCCTTAACACTTGTAGATACTTGGAATTGCTTGATCAAAATCGAAATGATGGTTGGATGTAGAGGGGTGTTCGGCCGAGAGTCTTGAGAGAGAGAGAGGGAGTGTTCAAGTGTTGTGAATGTTATGTTGTGCCATATGATGATCTTATAGATAATTAGCATGAGTATTAACCAAAGGATTTAGTGCTATCTAGATATTAAGCATACAAGGATTATTATAATCAAGTAAGGTACAAGGGTGTCCCCCTTCTTGGGGACGGTTTGTAAGGGGGGGGGGGGTACTAGTTCGATTCCAACCAAAATAGTTAGTGTAAAGTTAGGTTAATCTAGTTAGTTTAGGGATTAACCCGGTTAGTAGTGTGTTGTGCTTTACAACGGGTGTTAGGGTATTCAGGGACCCTAACTGGCTCCGAAAAAGAAAGATAATGTTATTAACAATATTTTCATGTTCCGGGTATAGTCCGGTTGTTCGGTTGGATAGTAATCCGTTAAAGCGTTAACAAGCTTTAAAGTGTCGTTATAATTATTTTTAGTGACACAACTTATTCCTCCAAAGTGTCAGGAATATTTTTCTTACGTTTTGGCACTTTATTAGTTAGCTAAAAGCTGAATTATTATGTAAGGTGCTGAATTTTGTGCTTAGAGCACGTTTTAGGCACATCCAGTCATTGTACTTATTCCTAGAGACGCAGTTCTACAACCCTTGTATCCCTACACTCACCACTAGTGTAGTAAGAT
Organism: Helianthus tuberosus; assembly: GCA_030545235.1. NCBI lineage: Eukaryota > Viridiplantae > Streptophyta > Magnoliopsida > Asterales > Asteraceae > Helianthus > Helianthus tuberosus. The sequence continues at coordinate 70,809,581 of CM060451.1, read as the reverse complement.
TTTTCTGGCTCATACAGGCCTTAGAGGCAGTGTCTGCCTGATGCTGGCTCTATCAACAAGTTCAATAGGTTACCCGTTTATAGTGCTACTGTGCTTTTGTGCATCATGTTTGTCACTAAGGTTCAGCATGTAAATAATGTAGTGACAGCAAGTAAAGTATGATGCAAGTAAGTACATGTATCAGTATTCAAGTAGCAGTTTATTCACAAGTTCAAGCAAGCACAGTAATTAAGCAGTAATTAATTATTAATTAAGTCGTACGGATACCTGGTTTAGTGAGGGTTGTCACATTCTCCCCCCGTTAGAAAAATTTCGTCCCGAAATTTTAAATTCTGCTTGTAGATGCAGGGTTCTTAGGAAATAAGTGGGGGTATTTCTCTTTCATCCGGTCCTCACGCTCCCAGGTGTATTCAGGACCATGTCTGGCATTCCAACGAACTTTGACGAGCTTGACACTGCTCCGGCGGGTCTTGTTTACTTTCCAATCCGTAACCTCAACCGGTTCTTCAACGAAATGGAGCGTGTCGTCAACATGAATCTCGTCGATGGGAATGGCAATGGTATCTTGAGTTGGACTTTTCTTCAGGTTGGATACATGAAATGTATCGTGAACTGAATGGAGTTCAGCAGGTAGGTCCAACTTGTATGCTACTAATCCTATTCTTTCCAAAACTCTGAAAGGACCAATGTAGCGCGGATTTAACTTCCCACGCTTTCCGAAGCGTGCCACACCCTTCCAGGGTGAAACTTTCAGTAAAACCATTTCTCCAACTTGGAATTCCAAGTGTTTCCGGTTTGGATCTGCATAGGCTTTCTGTCTGTGGCGAGCTGTTTCGATGCGTTTTAGAATCTGCGCAATCTTGTCTGTCGTCTCTTGGACGATTTCGGGACCAGCAAGCTGCCTATCACCTGCGTCAGCCCAGCATAGGGGTGATCGGCACTTGCGTCCGTAAAGGGCTTCAAATGGCGCGACACCAATACTGGTGTCGTAGCTGTTGTTGTATGAAAATTCGACCAAAGGCAAATGCTTATCCCAGCTACCGCCCAAATCCATAACACACGCTCTCAGCATGTCCTCCAAAGTCTGTATCGTTCGCTCGCTTTGACCGTCAGTTTGCGGATGAAACGCAGTGCTCAGATTTAATTGTGAGCCAAAAGCTTCTTGGAAGGATTGCCATATCCTTGACACAAACCTTCCGTCTCTATCAGAGATGATTGAGAGAGGTACTCCAAGGCGCGTAACGATCTCTCTCATGTAAATTTCAGCCAATTTGCTCGTATTATCCTTCTCTCTGATAGGTAAGAAGTGTGCTGACTTTGTTAATCGATCCACTATTACCCAAATAGTGTCATGGCCTCTCGGCGTTCTTGGCAACTTTGTAATAAAATCCATGGAGATTTGTTCCCATTTCCACTTGGGAATCTCAGGTTGTTGCAGAAGTCCTGAAGGCTTCTGGTATTCCGCTTTAACCTTGGCGCATGTTAAACATTTGCTCACATAAACAGCAACATCGCCTTTCATCCTAGGCCACCAATAATAATCTTTGAGATCTTGGTACATCTTATCCGCTCCTGGGTGGATAGAGTACCGCGACTTGTGAGCTTCATCAAAAATAACCTTCCTTAAACCTCCAAACCAAGGAACCCAAATCCTTTTTCTCAAAACATAACGTTCCTTCCTCGTTTGGTACCAGTAGCTTCTCCATCCCACGGAGATATTCTTCTTCAAGGTTTCCTTCCTTGAGAGCTTCTTTCTGCGCGGCACGAATGCGCTAGGAAAGATCGGTTCGAATAATCATTTCTAAAGCTCTAACCCTTATGGGCTTGATCCTCACCTTTCGACTTAGGGCATCGGCGACCACATTCGCCTTCCCTGGATGATACTTTATCTCGCAGTCGTAATCATTCAACAACTCAACCCAACGTCTTTGCCTCATATTCAGCTCCTTCTGGTTGAATATGTGTTGTAGACTCTTGTGATCTGTAAAGATTGTACACTTTGTACCATAAAGGTAGTGTCTCCAGATCTTTAATGCAAATACCACTGCGCCAAGTTCCAAATCATGTGTGGTATAGTTCTTTTCGTGCACTTTCAGTTGACGTGATGCGTAAGCGATAACCTTTTGGCGTTGCATCAACACACAACCCAATCCTTGACGCGAAGCGTCGCAGTATACCACAAAATCATCTGTACCTTCCGGTAGTGCTAAGATTGGCGCATTACAGAGCTTATCCTTCAATATCTGGAACGCTTCTTCCTGTTTGATTCCCCAATCAAACTTCTTATCTTTCTGCGTGAGGAGCGTCAATGGTTGAGCGATCTTCGAGAAGTCCCCAATGAATCTTCAATAGTATCCAGCCAAACCCAAGAATTGTCGAATCTCGGTTGGCGTCTTTGGCGTTTCCCAATTCTTAATCGCTTCGATCTTGGTGGGATCCACGTGGATTCCATCTCCATTTACCACGTGCCCAAGGAATTGTACTTCACGTAGCCAAAACTCGCACTTGGAGAACTTGGCATACAACTGTTCCTTCTTTAGCAGCTCCAAAATAGCTCTTAGATGCTGCTCGTGCTCGGCCTTTGTTCTTGAATAAATCAAGATGTCGTCGATAAACACAATCACGAACTTGTCCAAGTACGGCTTGCAAACTCTATTCATCAAGTCCATAAAGACTGCAGGTGCGTTTGTCAACCCAAACGGCATAACAAGGAACTCGTAGTGTCTATAACGAGTTCTGAAGGCTGTCTTCGGGATACTCTCCTCTTGTATCCTTAACTGATGGTATCCAGATCGCAAGTCGATCTTTGAGTAAAAGCTTGAACCTTGCAGTTGATCAAACAGGTCATCAATCCTTGGCAGAGGGTATCTATTCTTGATCGTCAGCTTGTTCAACTCCCGGTAGTCAATACACATACGAAAACTACCGTCCTTCTTCTTGACAAATAGGACTGGAGCTCCCCAAGGCGAGAAGCTTGGTCGGATAAATCCCTTGTCTAACAACTCTTGAAGTTGTGTCGACAGTTCCTGCATCTCAGACGGAGCAAGTCTATAAGGTGCCTTAGCCACAGGCGCGGCGCCTGGAACTAAGTCAATGCGGAACTCTACTTGTCTCTGAGGTGGCAGTCCAGGTAAGTCCTCTGGGAAGACTTCTGGATATTCCCTCACGACAGGGATGTCTTCGATCTTTGGTTCTACATCTTTCTTATCCACAATGTGTGCCAGGAAGGCAACACATCCCTTCTGCAAACACTTTCGCGCTTTCAGGCAGCTGATAATTCTTAACGGCGTATCACGCTTCTCACCATGAACCACAATTGTTTCGCCATCTTCGGTTGGGATACGAACAACCTTTTCGTGACAAACTATCTCAGCCTTGTTGCCTGATAACCAATCCATTCCTACTACTACGTCAAAGCTCCCCAGCTGGACTGGTAGTAGATCCAAAGCAAACTCACGCTCTCCCAATTCGATCACACAACCTCTGATTACTTCGTTGGCTTCTACTAACTTCCCATTAGCCAATTCGATTGAGTAGGGAATATCTAACTTATTAGCGGCTAAACCAAGCATATTCTTAAACTCTAACGACACGAAGCTATAATCGGCACCAGTATCAAATAAAACGGATGCATAGCGTTGATTTACAGGGAAAGTACCGGTAACGACATTGGGGTCCTGGCGCGCTTCCCTCGCTTCGATTTGGAACACTCTTCCACGGGCTTGGTTTAACTCCGGGCAGTTCCTTTTAAAGTGCCCGATATCACCACAGTTAAAGCATCCAAGTCTTTGCCAGTTTCCACCTCCATTTCCAGCTTGGTTGTTGTTTTGGTTCGCATTACCAGCTTGATTCGCATTGTTGCCTCGATTCCCGTTTCCTCCATTGTTCCCCTGTGGGCGATTCCTAATACCACCACGATTATTATTTCTATTCCCAAATCCTCCTTGGCCTCCCCGGCCAGCACTAGCCCAACAAGAATCCTTCAAGTGTCCAGTCTTTCCACAAACTTCACATACCTTTGGCCCGCATCAACCAGAATGGTGACGCTGGCAGGTGTTGCACTTGGGCTGGGTGCCCATATATCCCCTTCCTTTCTTTCCACTACCAGCTGTAACCTGAGCTGGCGTGCTTAGTTCTCCTTTCTTAACAACCACACTGGCGCCCTGCTTGAAGTTCGAGAACTTCCGTTTGTTACCTCCTGATGACTCGACGTGAGTATCTTTCTTCTTAGGCTCAGCATCATCGAACTTGTTCAGGCGAATAGCCTCCTCTGTGAGAGCCACGCTCAAATCAATTGCCTCAGTAATTGTCGCAGGCTTGGATGAGGTCACCATGCTTATGATTTGAGGAGCTAATCCCCAAATGAAACGTTCAATCCGCTTGAACTCCGGAGTGACCATGTAGGGTACCACATGCGATAAGTCATGGAACCTTTGAACGTATTCTGCGATCTTTGGACCGTCCATTTTCAGATGCCAGAACTCAGTTTCCAATCTTTGGATTTCCGTGCGAGAGCAGTACTTTTTGCGCATAAGTTCCTTCAGTTCGGTCCAGGTTAGCGCGTAGGCAGCAGCTTCACCAAGTGTCTGTACTTGCAAATTCCACCAAGAGAGGGCTCCATCCAAGAATAGCCCTGAGATATAGGTGACTTGCTGATCTAGTGCGCATTTGCTCATGCGAAGAACAGATTCAGTTTTCTCGGCCCAACGAACAAAGGCGACAGCACCTCCTGTGCCATCAAAGTTGACCAGTTTGCAGTCTAGAAACTGCTTGTAGGTGCACCCTGCACAAACGTTATAACATACGAACGGCATTAGCATCTTTGCTAAAGATATCCGTTTAGGTCATGGTATGTCTAAATGTCTTAGTATTACCATGAGGTGGATTGTTGTTGCCATTGTTGTTTGAGCTGCTTCCGCTGGGTCCTCCTTGCGAGGCGGCGTATTGTGCGATGGCAGCAGCGATAACTTGCTGGAGTTCTGCCTCATTGGTAGGCATGCGTGTCTCACGTCTCAGCGGCATCTTCTAAAAGATGTGTTTACGTTGGTCAGGCCATAGTAAAGATCCCATGTTATAATACATACGCTTTATGATAGTAATAGTACATAACATCTCATGTTATAATCATATTAATCACACAACATCCCATGTTACAAACATCAATCACACAACATCCCATGTCATAGAATATAAATAACCAAATCAAGCATCAAATATGATGAGAATACTGCGATTGCCATATAATGAGACCACATAGTAAGCGTACAAGTACATCACAGTGTCATACAACATCAGTCGACTAAGGGCTACATCACCCTCGTCCAAAAACTATATCAAATCAGTGTCAATACATCAAATACATGTCAACAAAAGTCAGAATCATAATGTAGTCTCCAAAAATGCTGTGCAGTCAAAAGCATTCGCCGTCTTCTCACCAATGTCTACCCATACGGTACTGAAGAGCTCTACACATATGGCGGTGGAGGAGGGGGAAAGTGAGTGTAGAACAAACGGCGCAAATGGAGCCAGTCCTCCTCCATGGCTCTCTGGGTACGCAAGAAAGAAGCAATCTGCTGCTCTAGGGCAAAAAGACGTGCAGCATAGTCTGGTGGTACAGGTCGAGAGGGCTGCAAAGGAGAGTGGGTCTGACCCTGGCACTGACACGGCGGCGGCTGGGCTCTCTCAAGCTCCTGTATGCGCTGCGTGTGTGCCTCGTGCTGGGCGACAAAAGACATCAAAACGTCCTCAATAGTATACCCCATGTGGAAAGAATGGTAGGGGTCAGTCGGTGGCATAGCAGAAGGTGATGTCCAAAGAAACGGCTCACTGGTGGGATCAAAAGGTGCCACATGAAATGGAGAAACAGGGGGAAAAGTAGCAGACGGTGGTATAGCAGGGATAGATACCGGTACATGTCCAAAAGGGTGAGCCGAAGAACCCTCTCCAGGTCGCGCTGGAGGTGTAAACCGAGGAAATGAAAAGGAGGTATCAATGTGACGGGTATCAGTGATCTGAGGGGGAATAGGTGGAACCTCGTCATCAGCAGGAATCCACCCATGCTGAGCGTGCTCGTCTCGTGGGTCCACCTGTGCCTCAAAAAGTGCACGATCAAACTGAACTGGCATAGGATCATGGTGAGGTGCAACAAGAGGGTCAACTGGTGCATCAGCAATAAGTGGGGGATCAACATGATCAGCAGCAATGGCATGATCGCCCTCCAACAACGGGGCATCTACGGGGTGATCAACAATAGGTGGGTCAGCAATGACAGGCTCAATAATCATGCCATCATGAGCAGGGTCCAGTGGATGCTCGGGATCATCGAAGGCCATCTCAAAATCAAACTCAGGATCGATGGGATCAACTGGGTCTACCGGGTCGACTGGATCCTCCATAGGCTGATCCATGGGTATAAACTCTATATCCTCATCTGGGTCGAATCCTGGGGGAAAGACAGGATTGGAATCCTCCACATCATCGTGGTCAAAAGCAAAACTAGGAATAGGGGCAACAGAGGATGCCTGGTCGGGATCTGGTCCATGAGAAAAGTGCTGCGCACTCTGAGTGTGTGAAGGTGCAGAGGCCACAGACTCGAAAGAGTCTGGGACCGGAGAGTGAGCAGGTGACTCCTCAGCGGGAGCATCTGCGATCATCAAAAGATCTCCAGCAGCAAGAAGGGCCTCGCCCTGAACCTCATCCTCTAAGGGCCCGTCATCAAACAGATCGACGTCGCCATCATCGTCGGCGTCGAGAAGCAAATCGTAAGCAGGATATGAAGCAAGTGGTACGGGAGCAGGGATCTCCACTAATGGTAGGTCCCCGGCCAAAGGGCCATCAGCGAGCTCATCAGCACCATCAGGTAAAGCAAAGGGCTGAAAATCATCCTCGTCTGTGCTAGTAACGTCGGACGTGTGGACCTCGTGCTCTGAAGGCTCTAGGTCATCTGATACTATAGGTCTAGGTCCTGTGGTGTCTGAGTCACCTGTGCCAGAGGTGTCCATAGTGTCTGTAACATAAACACAAATATGCACAAACAGTCAATCATACAATCAAATAATCACATAAGTCACCAAGTAAGCATTCAAATAATTCTCCTAGTCCCACTAACCTCCCAGCCTCTCAGACTGCTCTTCCTAGTCCCACTAGCCAATTCTCCTAGTCCCACTAGCCAATTCTCCTAGTACCACTAGCCAATTCTCCTAGTCCCACTAGCCAACTACCTCGATCTCTCAGATCGAGCCTCGGCCTCCAAGGCCGAGCCTCAGCCTTCAAGACTGAGCCTAAAAATAATGAATAAAATGTGCTCAACATTTGTTTATAAAATTTTTGGATCTGGACTTAAGTGGTATGCAGTAAAAATGTTTTCGTGAGAGCCCTAGTGATCATAGTCTAGACTCGAGAAGGAATCCTAGTTCGCTATGATCAAAGCTCTGATACCAAGCTGTCACACCCTGGCTTTGCGGAAGCGTGGTTAATTTGGTGTGACTTCTTAATACCATAGCTTAACCATAACAAAGCTATATGAAATAAAACCATGCAAGATCATCCATTCGATTAAGTTTTAAAAACCAAATACAGTAACATTGTCTTAACGGAAACACATCCTAACGACATTGTTCAACAACACAAACATCAACATGACATAAACACAGTTTAAGGACTGTGACTTGTCCAGGAAAGAGTCACATTCCCCAAACCCGGATGACCTCGTAACTAGTGCAGCGGGAAAACGTGTCATACCGCGCCAGATCCTTTAATTCCCTGAAATACATGTAAGTAGAAAAATCAACAATAATGTTGAGCGAGTTCATGTGTAAGTGAGTAAATAAACCTTTGTAAGTATAAAAATCCTGGTATGTAGCAAATAAGGAAAAAGAGATCACCAATGGTTTGCAAGGCCATTGATATGTGTGAAGTGCAAGTTGGAAGACTCAAACCTAGCAGATTTAGCGTTGGGTACAAAGTCACCCCGAGGTCCGTTCTATTTGGGCCTGGGGCTGGGCTCGCTACACCCAGATAGATCTACCGCTTACGTCCCTTGGTCCTACAATGAGGATTAATGGTCTCCAGTTCCCACCTACCCACTCACATGAACTAAGTAGTAACCCTCCTTACGCTAACCATACCATGTAAAAAGTACTCGTAATCATAGTAACATTTATTTCACCCCCGCAGTTTAGAAAACTGAAAACAGTTAAGAGAAAAGGGGGACATGAACTCACAGTGGTGCGTCTCTACCAAGTATGCCTCCAAATCAAGCAGCTATGTGACGACCTACACGTACTAACTCTATTAGACGGACGGTCGTGCCTTAGCTTTAAGGTTTAAGTTTTTGGGAAATAGTTAGGCAACTATTTCGTGTTTACATTCTGTATATACTTGGTAATCATTTTCCTTCCCAAGGATGGGGGATTTAATACATGTGTATTCGAAATATATTATTAAGTCTCACTTAAAATATATTTTATTTCTAACTCCAAAATATAATTATTCTTCTCAAAAATATTATATTTTCTATTACATAATTCTCCCAAAATGTGTGAGTTACGTTTTAATGATCGAGTGGTAATAATAATTACCGGTGTAACTTATATATTTATCGTAGAGACGTTCGTATTATTTTGGATCCATTAACATTCGATAGTATTATTTCTACCCTAAAAATAATACTAGTATTTTCAAAAAATAATCATAAACACATATCAAGTGACTTTATGAAAAATATATACTAAATATATATTTACCAAGTTTTATTTTGTGAAATCCCACCTCCGATGTTTTGTAAATAAAGTCGTGGCGAAATTTATAATTCGAAAACAAGTCGAAAAGTATTTCTAACACTTATAGTGAAAATAATTCTAAGTGTTATGTTTTTGGAAAAATTTCGCCAGAGTTTCCTCTGTAACTGGAGGTGGCCACGCTTTCAAGCGTATCATTTTCTTTTCTAAATCAAATCAACCACTCAATCAAAACAATATTCAACGCATCAACTAGTCCATAAACATGTAAATCGCAAAAATCACATGAACTTGCGTTTTATCCAAGAACATAAAGTAAATTCCATTACTTTTAGTGGATCTTTATATAAATCAATCCGGTTTCGTAAAAACCCCGTTTTTAAAGAAATTCCATCTTTACAACTTCTTGTCATCTTTTTCAAAAAATAGTTATTTTGTTGAAAGTGTGTGCTACACAAGTGTTTACACACTTGTGTGTTCTAAAAATCATTCGTGTTAGTGTAAGATCCGTCTTTAGAAAACATGATTTCTTTGATACTTGGTTCTTTGAAAATACCGCTTGTAGATATGTAGATCTACTAGTTTTAAACACTATTTCACAAGCAAAATCGCTTTTACACAAGTTCATGTTTCGTGTGTGGTAGAGTTTCATCCTTTAACCCTTATTACTTCCAAAACAACCTGATGTCATGATCTATGATCATGACCAACCCGGGTTAAATGACGATCCGAGCTACCACAACATAGATCGGGTCCAAATAATCACACAAATCAATTACTACAGGTTTTACACAACATATGAGCTTTTAACCATTACTTTTAGTGTTTTTAGTAGACTTTTATGCTTCATCTTGTATGTTTGCGACTTTTAACCATTACATATCATTTTAACCACTTTAAAATAGTTCGAGAAGGTGATTATAGCAACTTACTACTAGCTCGAGGCTAGGGAAGAAACTAGTCGCAAAATGAGAGGATAAAAGCAAGAGAGTGAGGTCCTTCGCCTTCCGATTGCACCAAGCTTCCTTATACGGGATCCTTAACACTTGTAGATACTTGGAATTGCTTGATCAAAATCGAAATGATGGATGGATGTAGAGGGGTGTTCGGCCGAGAGTCTTGAGAGATAGAGAGGGAGTGTTCAAGTGTTGTGAATGTTATGTTGTGCCATATGATGATCTTATAGATAATTAGCATGAGGATTAACCAAAGGATTTAGTGCTATCTAGATATTAAGCATACAAGGATTATTATAATCAAGTAAGGTACAAGGGTGTCCCCCTTCTTGGGGACGGTTTGTAAGGGGGGGGGGGGGGTACTAGTTCGATTCCAACCAAAATAGTTAGTGTAAAGTTAGGTTAATCTAGTTAGTTTAGGGATTAACCTGGTTAGTAGTGTGTTGTGCTTTACAGCGGGTGTTAGGGTATTCAGGGACCCTAACTGGCTCAGAAAAAGAAAGATAATGTTATTAACAATATTTTCATGTTCCGGGTATAGTCCGGTTGTTCGGTTGGATAGTAATCCGTTAAAGCGTTAACAAGCTTTAAAGTGTCGTTATAATTATTTTTAGTGACACAACTTATTCCTCCAAAGTGTCAGGAATATTTTTCTTACATTTTGGCACTTTATTAGTTAGCTAAAAGCTGAATTATTATGTAAGGTGCTGAATTTTGTGCTTAGAGCACGTTTTAGGCACATCCAGTCATTGTACTTATTCCTAGAGACACAGTTCTACAACCCTTGTATCCCTACACTCACCACTAGTGTAGTAAGATTTTTCTGGCTCATACAGGCCTTAGAGGCAGTGTCTGCCTGATGCTGGCTCTATCAGCATGTTCAATAGGTTACCCGTTTATAGTGCTACTGTGCTTTTGTGCATCATGTTTGTCACTAAGGTTCAGCATGTAAATAATGTAGTGACAGCAAGTAAAGTATGATGCAAGTAAGTACATGTATCAGTATTCAAGTAGCAGTTTATTCACAAGTTCAAGCAAGCACAGTAATTAAGCAGTAATTAATTATTAATTAAGTCGTACGGATACCTGGTTTAGTGAGGGTTGTCACAGGGGAGCACCAATCTTATTTGTCAAGAAGAAGGATGGATCGATGCGTCTGTGCATCGATTACCGTGAGCTTAATAAGGTCACTATCAAGAATAGGTATCCTTTGCCTAGAATCGACGATCTGTTCGATAAGCTTCAAGGGGCAAGTTACTTCTCCAAGATCGATATGAGGTCAGGCTATCATCAATTGAAGGTTAAAGATGAAGATGTACACAAGATTGCATTTAGGACTCGTTATGGTCATTACGAGTTCCTAGTGATGCCTTTTGGGCTCACTAATGCACCTGCCGCATTCATGGATCTCATGAATCGCGTCTGCAAACCATACTTGGACAAATTTGTTACCGTCTTCATTGACGACATCCTCATCTATTCGAAGAATCAGGCCGACCATGAGAAACATCTTCGATGTATTCTTTCACTACTTCAACAGGAGAAGCTTTACGCCAAATTTTCGAAGTGTGAATTCTGGCTTCGAGAAGTCCAATTCCTTGGACATGTGGTTAGTGAGCATGGTATCCAAGTGGATCCCGCTAAGGTTGAAGCTGTCATGAATTGCCAAGAACCGAAGACGCCCACAGAAATTCGCAGTTTCTTGGGATTGGCAGGATATTATAGGCAATTCATTGAAAATTTTTCAAGGATTGCTGCACCCCTAACCTCTTTGACTAGGAAGAAAATAAAGTTCGATTGGGGCCCTAAGCAGCAAGAATCCTTTGACAACCTTAAACAGAAGCTAAGCAATGCACCTGTGTTGACATTGCCTGATGGGATAGAAGAGTTTGTGGTATATTGTGATGCATCACACACCGGGATGGGATGTGTGCTTATGCAGAAAGGAAAAGTTATTGCCTATGCTTCACGGCAGTTAAAGGTGCATGAAAAGAATTACACCACCCATGACTTGGAGTTGGGTGCCGTTGTATTTGCACTAAAGCTATGGAGGCACTATTTATACGGTATCAAGTGTGTGATCTATTCTGATCACAAGAGCCTCCAGCACCTATTTAACAAAAAGGATTTGAACATGAGGCAACGACGTTGGATGGAAACCTTAAATGATTATGAATGTGAAATAAGATACCATCCTGGAAAGGCGAATGTAGTCGCCGATGCCTTGAGTCGAAAGGAAAGGGTGAAACCCATCCGAATCAATGCCAAGAGCATTGAGATAAAGAATGGTTTAAATGAAAGGTTGTTAGCTGCACAGAAGGAAGCTGTGTTAGAAGCTAACTATCCTAATGAAAGGCTAGGAGTAACTGAAGAACAGTTATCCTATGGCAAGGACGGAATTTTGAGGTTAAATGGACGAATATGGGTTCCAATTTATGGGGGACTTCGAGATGTTATCCTCCAGGAGGCCCATAGTTCTAAATATTCCGTTCATCCTGGAGCTGATAAGATGTACCAGGATCTAAAGGCAGACTATTGGTGGATAGGCTTGAAGAAGTCTGTAGCTGCCTATGTAGCTAAATGTTTGACGTGTGCGCAAGTCAAAGCAAAACATCAAAAGCCGTCAGGTTTGCTACAACAGCCTGAACTTCCCACGTGGAAGTGGGAAATGGTGACGATGGATTTCATCACCAAATTGCCAAAGACAAGGAAAGGAAATGATACGATATGGGTGATAGTAGATAGACTGACTAAGTCAGCACATTTTCTACCCATCAAAGAGACCTATAGCTCCGACATGTTAGCCCAATTATACGTGGATAAGATTGTATCTCTACATGGAGTACCAGTGTCTATTATCTCTGACAGGGATACTAGATACACATCTCATTTTTGGAAAAGTTTACAACAATCTTTGGGCACACGCTTAAATTTCAGTACGGCTTACCATCCTCAGACGGACGGACAGAGTGAGCGTACAATCCAAACGTTGGAAGACATGCTTCGTGCATGTGTGATCGACTTAGGTGGTAGTTGGGATAACCACCTGCCATTAATCGAGTTCTCATATAACAATAGCTACCATTCGAGCATTAAAGTTGCGCCTTTCGAGGCCTTATATGGTAGAAAGTGCAGAACTCCCGTTTGTTGGGCGGAAGTTGGAGATGTCCAACTGACAGGACCTGAAATAGTCTTTGAAATGACGGACAAGATTGTCCAGATTCGTGACCGCCTGAAAGCTGCCAGGGATAGGCAGAAAAGCTACACAGATCTAAAGCGTAAACCTCTGAAATTCAAGGTAGGTGATAAAGTGTTGCTTAAAGTATCACCCTGGAAGGGAGTGATGCGATTTGGTAAGAAAGGTAAGTTAAGCCCGAGATACATAGGACAATTCGAGGTCATCGAATGTGTTGGATTAGTTACTTATAAGTTAAATTTGCCTGAAGAGCTCAGTGGTATTCACAATGTATTCCACATCTGCAATCTGAATAAGTGTTTCGCTGATGAATCACTAGTCATACCACATACTGATGTGCACATAGAAGAGAGCTTGAAGTTTGTTGAAAAACCTGTGTCGATCGAGGATTGACAGGTTAAGAAGCTTAAAAGGAAGCATGTACCGATCGTAAAGGTTAAATGGGATGCCCGTAGAGGTCCCGAATACACATGGGAGGTTGAATCCACAATGAAAGAAAAGTACCCTCACTTGTTTCAATAAATCTCGAGGTTGAGATTTCTTTTAAGGGGGTGAGGATGTAACACCTTGAAAATTCACGTCCTATAATGTATTGACACGTGTCATAAGCTTGAACGTGTGAAAGAATACTCTAGAGGGACTAAAGTTGACAAACATGGATAGCATGTGAATATAAGGGTTCAAAATGTCAACAATGGATAAATATACTCTACAATAACCCTACATGATGCTTATACCTTCAAACGAATAAATCATGGATCATACGAAGCTAAATATGAAAGAAAGTGAGAGATTACAAACTACAGTGGTTAAATGTGTCAACATGTTTAAAGTATACCTCTGAGTGACCTTTTAGCAAACCCGAAGCTTTGTAACGATTAATTATGCTCACTAGAATGCACGATAAAAATTTCATAAAGTTTCGTTATCATATGAGAAAGTTATGATCAAATTCGTATACGAGGGGTTAAAAGCGTCAACGATGAAGTTTATGACTTTTCGGGTGACAACAAAGTTAACCAAGGACTTAACAAAGTGGGTATAAGTCTTGAAGCCCTTATAAGCCAATTTGGAGGGTTCATAATGCAAGAAATAATGTCGAAACAACTTCATAAGGATCAAGGACCAAAACACAAAAAAAATCTGAAAGTTGATTTGGATCAGAGGGGGCGTCGCGCGACGCGAGGCACCCTAGGGGGGCTACGCGTGATGCTAGGGGCCCTCTGATCCGAAAACTTTGGGCTAGTGTCTCCTAGATGCATTGTAACTGACTTAAAACAGATATTTTCACTCCATGGGCGACCCCTAATAATTCTTAGGCACTTAAGGACACTTGTGGGTGATCCATGATCAGTTGTAGCTTTGGTTGTCAACAATCTAGTGAGTTTTAAGCACTATAAAAGGCCCTCATGTTGCAACATTGTGATCACACCTTTCATCTGCATTTGTGGAGCTTCCTGGAGCATAAAAGCAGACCCAAGTCATCCCTAGTCGTGCATTAGACTTTGGTAAGTACCCTTGACCTTCCTTAATCGAGTTTTACTTAGTTATTAGCTTAAAAGTCAAACCGTCGTAATTAACGTTTGACTTAGAAATTAATCATTAATGGTCCAGTGATTAGTCGAATTGAAGGTAGTTATAAGTTGGTAATTATGTGGGCAATAAACCCTTAAAAGGGCACCCTCTGATTCCCACTCTAACTAGGACTTATGTCGGGTCAAAGTTGTTTATAAAAAGTCAACAAAACTATAATTTTCAAATTAACATGTAATTAGCAATGTGGAAGGCATGTAACCTATTTTATCACTCATATAACTTGGTAATAAGTATAATAACATGTCTAAGCATGTTCGACCCGACAATTTTCTGTTTAGACCGGGTTCGGAACCGAAAGTCGCAAGACTTTGACTTTTGCTTTGACTTCAGTTCTGACCCGATTTAGTATGATTTGGAAATGCCTTAGAGCTTCCTTAGGACCAGGTTACATGTTGGTATAACCCTCTGTGGTTGGTTCGTAGATTACCCGATTCGTTTACACGTTTCCGTTAAATGCTTAAAGTTGACCATAATGCCCTTTTGACCATAAAACGAGAATTTTGGATATGTGAAAGGACAATAATCTTTATTACTGATTTATAAACATGTCCCAAAATTTTCACATCAGTTGGAGGTCTAGATTAGGAGTTATGCTCAATGACGTAATTAGAACGCTTTTTAGTAATTAAACGGCGTCATTAGCATAAAGCCTATCTAAACCCAATTTTGACACCAAACCTTTTACCCACTGATGTAATATAATATTTTGAGATTTTTGAAGATTTTTAATGATTTTTAACATGCTCATAACCTAAGGTTATGACGTTGATTCGGTAAATACCGATTATACCCTTTTTGGTTATAAAATAAGTTCTACATAATATTTGGACACCAATCCAATTTCTACTGATTTTAAATAATAAATGAAGTATTTTGAACTTTATAACCCGATCAGAAAACTCAGATTTCCGGTATAACCCGGAAATCGCTTAAAATGGCCTTTTTCGCGTATTAAACACCTAGTATGGGTTTAAAACCATTTTGTCATATAAGACTTATCACCAACTGATATAACCTGATAAAATAAGTTATTTTACTGATGTATTCGGACCCGAATCTCAGAATTTCATTTAATCTCTTTTATAATCTTCAAAATGACCAAAATACCCCTACGGGGCTTATATTTAGATTAAACTCGTTTTGGGCATAATGGAAGGTATCCTACTGATATCACAACCTATTTAAGGCATATTAACTTAGGAAACCTGTAAATGACTCAAATGGTTACCCGTTACGCCTCTTACGCGTTCGGTTCGGTTTATGTAACTAGTTTGCATAAATTAGCCGAAACGGGTCAAACCTTATCATTTTTTTCTCAAAATCCAGAATGTGGTTAGATTACCCATAATATACAAGTCTTCAAACTTATTGGGTCTAAAACACATTCTATTCCGGTCTTCGCTTATTCATGCGGTTGAACCGTATCTTTCTTTATAACTAACCGGTCTAAGCTTAAGCTTAACTAAAGACCGTTAGGATTCTAATAGGTTATTATAAACCTTCGTTCCAGAATAGGAGACCCGGTAAAAGCTACACGCACTTGCTAATTGTGATTGATACTTGCAAAGGTAAATACTTTTAACTTATTTTCCCTTATACGGGCTTGGGGTACGGTATATAAAATACCGATTGGTCCGGCATTGAATCTTTAATCGAATAGAGGTTAAATCATTGATATGCTCCGTTTTGAAATGTCTTGTTTGCTTAAAGCCTTTGCGGGGGTTAATGACCATGTCCCGGATATCCTTGGCATCATCTTACGAGATGACCACGACTTAAGCACGGGGTGTAGGCGTACACCCGTCAGTGCATAAATAAATAATGTGGTGTGTCTATTGATCTTTAACCCGGTCTACGGATCGGGCTACTGAACGCATAAGGAACATGTAATTCTTTTACAAGTATTATATTCAAATAATTATCCCAAGTTATAAAAGTTTGTGCCACGTGCATTCAAATCAATTTTATTAAACTTTTCAAAATGAGTCGGTTGAATGTATTTACCAGTGTAAACTGACGTATTTTCCCAAAAAGGTTAAGTGCAGGTACTACGCGAACTAGGCTGGCTTTCTCCAAGCGTCCACAATAAGTCTCGCAAGCTTGGATGTCAAAACTGTTGAACAATGTTTCCTATTTATTTTTGATCCACCTGTGGATTACTTTCAACTATTTGTGATACTTGATATTACAATTTATGAAAGTTGAAATATATCTTTCATTTTCTTCCGCTGTGCATTTAAATATTGTGTTGTTTGACTGTAATGTTACCAACTACGTCACGATACTCCCCCACCGGTCAAACGTGGAAATATCGGGGTGTGACATTACATCAAGTTCAAATGAATGACCTTGATTAACTAACCACACAATCTTTCAAAACATTTGTATATAACATCCAAAGTTTTTAACAAACTCTCCCAATCCAATTCATCATGTTTATCACTTGGAATTTTGAAAACCCGCTTTCCAACATCAGTTGTCGAAAATCTTTTTGTATTTTCAAAAATCAAAACTAAAATACAATATTTTTGGATTTTTGACTTTAAAAGAAATGCAGTAACGAAATATTGACAAACAATATTTTTGTGAGTTTGTGTAAGAGTATCATATCAGTTCATGAGACAAATCACTAGCACCGTTAAGCTTTAATCATATTAAGTTCTAAACGATTCACATAGATTGACGATATAGTTGTCCTCTTAAACTCAATCTAAAAACTTTTGAAATACTTACCGATACGTTAAGGTATATTAATTTTGCACTAAATTCTTATGGACCCCACGATCTCAGCATATCCCCTCATCATGCAATACACTGACTCAAGTAATGCCTTTAAACTTTCATCAACTGTGATATGTGCGAAAACAAAGCAGAATGTTTAAACATTAACAATCAGGTCGATACTTCCGTATACGCACAGAAAGTCCAATGTTTAAACAAAATAAGAAAATAAAAATAAGTTGAAGTTGTTTAGGCTTTAACCACCGGGTCGATACTCCCGTATACGCAGAGGTGATCCAAAGCTTAAACGAAACACCAAAGAAAATAAAGCAGAACGTTTAGGCAATAACATCCAGGTCGATACTCACGTATACGCAGAGGATGTCCAGTGCTTAAACAAAATAAAGAAATCAAACAAGTTTAAATCTTTGCAAAATGAAATACACATTCACAGCGACTTTTTCAGCAAGTTGTGAAAGTTCACAGACTTAACCGGTTTTTATCCTCTTTTAGCATTCAGCGATTACTGAGTAGGTACACAATCACGAAGGACAAAACTAAGTACTATGCTTTCAACTAGAACTAGGCTTTTTCATTTAAGTTTGTATCGTTATCGCAAATCTACTAGTCTAGCTGAGCCTATCGTCACATCATTAGTGAGACCGTTTATCACATTTGACATTTCATTTCTTTAGCATGCTGTGACAGTCCACTGATTTACTATCATTTCCTCTTTTTCACAACAAAACTCATTTTTGCTTTTTCAATGTTTTTGGCATTTTCAAATTTTCTAATTTTTTTAAAAAAAATTTCCCCCTAAAATCAAAATATGTTTCAATTTTGATTTTCAAGGAAAATTTGAAAACAAACTGTACAAAAATGACAACATGATGTCGAATTACTTCAATTCGCCATCCATTTGGCGTAAACAATCAGAACTCCCCCTGACAACAAACTATTTTCCCATTATGATTTCAAAACACTTAAGTTTGTTTTAATCAAAATGGTTTTTCCGGAAAATTAGTTTTGTTGATTTTCACAAACCATTTGTAGGTTAGGGGTTTACTTCATCACTTTGTTCTTCTTTAACCACTTGTCGGAAAGAGAAATCAAGTACAACTTAATGTCCTTGATTAGTCTTTTATAATTCGAAATATCACAGTTACCAACCTGTGAATTTCTCAAGAAAGATGCCGATTCCTGTTCCACACTTACCAACCTGGGAACTCCGGCAAGTCAGGTTTTTACTTGAACAGATTCACCCAAGCCTGACCAGCCTTGGGTGATTTTGACAAGTCAGATTCATCACTTTTTACCTCAATTTGTGGCTTTTCTGACTTTGACAAGTCAGATTCATTGCCAACACGTGGCTCTTTTGCTTCCGAAGAAACAAATTCCTTGTCAGAAGATGGCTCTTTTGTTTTCACTGAAACAAATTCATCGCCATTTTCTATTGGAACCCAATGCTTACAATTTTTAAGCTTTCCAAACTTGTCAACCTGTGATGTACAAATTCTTTCACAGTCTTTTTCATACTTAAAAACTTTGATTAAAGCTTTGTCTGAAAAATTAACTTTCTTTGATTTTTCATTGTTTTGATTAGTTAATTTTTCTTTCTGTATCTTTTCTTTTGTCCTCAGATTTGTATCTGATGAATTCATTTTGCTTGACTGATCCTTGTTAGTTGAGCAAATCGAATCATCAGAACTTTTTCTCGGATTATCAGTTGTACCCGAGGACAAAATCTTTTCTAAATACTTTATCGCTTTCTTTCTCAGTCTATCTTTCTGCCCTTGTGATAATTTCACTTTCTGTTCTTTGGGCTTTTCTTCAATTTCGACTGAGTTCTTCACCTTTTCCTGAGATTCAGCCCTCGATCTTCCCTCTGATCTCATTGGGCAATCTCTGGAAATATGGCCTCTAATTTGGCATTCATAGCACCTTCTCGTTTCAAATCTTTGACTTTGGCAGTTAATAGAAATGTGTCCTCTAACACCACAAGCGTAGCACACCCTGTTATCGTACCATTCACCACCATCATACCAAACGCTCAGATCATAGCATTGATTTGCCTTGTGGTACTCATGTCTCCTCTTGTATCCTTGATTTGGCATTTGAGCACTGTGGTCAAACCTGCACCACTGATTACCAACTTTTTGTAAGTTTTGTTTTTTAAATTTTTGTGGTTTTTCACAATGATTGGATGACTGATCTAATGAGCTTTTATTTTCATTTTTAAAATTTTTCAAATTTTTAACTTTTTGTTTCTGTTCTACACTCTTCTTAACAGGTTTTTGCTTTGAGCATTCACCTATTTCCGTAGATTGCAAAACAGTATTTTTAAATTTTTCTTTTAATTCCAAAAATATTTTTCTTTTTTCTTCTTTTTCTTTCTCATCATCAGATTTATCATCACAATCTTCAATTTTGACTTTGTCAAAATTTGTGACATTGTCACTTATTGGAACAGAATTGATCGATTTTGGACATACAAAATCTGGTAATGATGATGAAGTCACAAAGCCTTTCAATTTCTTTTCAAGCTCATCAATTTTATTTCTTGAATTCTCAGCTTCATTTTCAAGCTGAGATATTTTCTCAAGATGAGACTTGATTGTCTTTTCATTTACAATTTTATTGTTTTCAAAAACAGAATTTTCATTTTCTAAAACTGTTATTTTATTTTGAAAATCTTTTTCTTTTTCTTTTAATTTTTCATTTTCCAATGTCAAACTCTCCACATCCTTCAAGAGTTTGACATTGTCTGCTTCAGATTTTTCACACTTTGAGCACACAACTTCACATTTTGAACTTTCATCTTTCTTGGATTCTTCATTCTTTAACTTTCTCTCTGTCTCCTTCTTATCTGTTCCTGCAAGAAAATTTTTAACCATATCAGCAGGGTTCAAATCTTCATCTAAAAAACAACCTCTCTTGAAATCATATTTTATATCAGATCTTGCGCTAAGACCTTTTCTAATTCTTTTGATTAATTCAAGAAACACATCCAAATTTATATTTTCTGAGTTCTTTTCTAATTCGTTTTTCAACTCCTTCTTTTTCTTCTCATTTTCACAATTCTGTGTTCTAAGCTCTCTGATGAAATCATCTGTACTAAATTTTGAGAACCTAGAATCCTTTTTCAATTCTCCTAAAAATTCATCCCACTCTAAAGATAAAGCATTTGCAAATATAGTTATCTTTCCAGCATCAGATATCTTTATCCCATACCTTTTCAAATTGTCAATTAATTCATCAAACCGTTTTTCAAGTCATCAAGCTTTTCATTTTTCCTACACAAAAAATATCCACCTCTTACAATCCAAGCATCCTTTTTCTCATCTTC
The DNA here is from genome assembly GCA_030545235.1 of Helianthus tuberosus. Classification (NCBI taxonomy): domain Eukaryota; kingdom Viridiplantae; phylum Streptophyta; class Magnoliopsida; order Asterales; family Asteraceae; genus Helianthus; species Helianthus tuberosus. The sequence continues at coordinate 70,789,028 of CM060451.1, read as the reverse complement.
TTTACAGTGATCCCAATATCCACAATACCAATTATTTAATCTTTCAAGATTAGCATTTTCCTTTTCGTCAAACATTTTGATCACAATTTCTTTGTTAAGTGACTTGATTCAAAAATTGTTTTTAAGTTCAAAGTCTACAAAATTTCAACTTCTTGATATTTGCGCCTTGTAAATCACCTCGAATCACCTGCAAACAAACAAACAAACGATCAGTTCAAACGGATTGAATACGTAACAGTGTGTGTTGATGAAATCAATCTAAGACTCGTGTCGAAGATTTGCGGATTCGTTTCAATGTTGTTCAAGTGAAATCACTAAATGAATAGGCTTATCAATATTATCTGTTCACATGGCCCTTCAATCAAAAATTACTTGGGCCGATACTCTTGTTTGGGCTACGAATTATAGTTGACTGTTATCGTGAATAATCCACTAATCCGACAATCAATAAGTGATAACCGACTATGATTGGGCCGATTATTACAGTACCGAAGTCATATGAATTCTCATGAATTGTTTGAATATCTAAAATGCAATTCGACCACAACCACCACTAATCTGATTGGACCTCTTGAGATAATAGACAGACACCAATACTTGGCCGACAATCAATCCAGTTTTCAAATTATGATTGGGCTGTTAACTATGGTAAACTTGATTGGGCCGTTTGTATGGATTCACGTGAAGGTCTATTCTAATCAAATAAAGCTAGCCGACAAAATCCCATGATATATGGCCGACACTCTCTAAGTCACAATTCAGTTTCACATGTATTCAAGCAACCTGTTTCACATGCATTAATGACCTGATACACTCAACACTTGTTAATTGGACCTTTCAACATTTAGTGGATCTGATTTATAATCACATGCATCCGTTTTTTATTCCAAACAAAATGATGACTGTTCAAGCGAAATGAGGCATTAATGTTCAAGCGGAATCACCAATTTCAATTTCAAGCGAAATCAGGACTTTATCTTTCAAGCGAAATCAACAAGTAACATCAAGCGGAATATGCTTTTTCAAGCGGAATCAAGCTGTTAATCACGAAATCGGACCTAAAAACTCAGATTTCTCCTAAACGGCTAGGAATTAGGATCTGAAACTTGGTAGGGTTATAGATCAGGTGTTTTCGCACAACATATTAAAAAATCATGAATTTTCGACCGTAAAAACCCGTTCAATTTGACGATTTTCAGTGAAAAACATGATAAAAATGAAAAAGATGAAGAGATAGATGAAATTCGGATCTGAAATCGATGAAATCCTGTACGAATCTATGTGTTTGATCAGTGCAATCGAGCTCCTGCTCTGATACCACTTGTAGGATCGGTTTTGACACCAAACGATTACGTAACGAACGTGTAACGTGCGGAATCCGTACACGTACGTGACCGAACATATGAGAACGTACTATAACCGTGATTCTATTGAATTAATATGACGAGTACATGCACCGAGAATCACGTAGAGAACTTTCTCTCTCTAAGATTAGCTCCTTAATTCCCCAAATGAGCAAAAGTCTTAATTCTAAAGCCTAAGACATCTATTTATAGGCGCAAGGATTATAAGGATTTCCCCTTATTTACAAGTTTGCCACCTTGCCCTTTAAACTACATATTACATCATAAAGACTCGTTATCTTCAGTTTCTCGCTACGGCTTGGATTGACGAAGGCGATAGACATTACTGCACAAACAATCCAATTGATATCTCTTTTGCATCTCTGCTTGCATTGTCTTTAACATCTCCATCATCTCATTTCTACCCGAAGACCCCCTTGCTCTTGACCCGTTTGATATTTCCTTTGATACCCTTGATTGTTCCCACTTCGATATCCACCATGATTATTGAAAGGTTGGCGCGGAACAAAGTTACCTTGGCTTCCTTGAAAATTTGGGTTAGCTTGATTTGAGGGATTCCCGTATCTAAAGTTCGGGTGGTTTCTTAGACCGGGGTGGTAAGTATTGGAATTCATGTTGTAATTTCTACCACCCCCTCCTTGACCTTGCAAAGCATTCACCTCCTCATATTGCCCTTCCACTCCTTGGCAATTTTCATCCGCATGCCCTATCTCATTACAAAGTGCACAAACATCATAAATTTGATTAGAAGTTTGAATATTACCATCGTCTACCGCATGCACTTGAGTTCGGGTAATGGTCGGTCGTGCCCTCCTTGATGCTTGAGCTTTTCTTTTTGATGTGACCGCCATTTGCTCCAAAAATTCCCAATCGTCATGCTCGTAATTTGTGCCAAAAGTACCATTTGTGATCGATATTAAGTCGCGAGCATCTTCAGCACATAACCCCTCATGAAAAGCATTCATCAACTCCCATAGCTCTATCCCATGATGAGGGCAATTCTTGATCATCATGTTAAACCGTTCGAATGCTTCATGAAACATCTCACCAGATTGTTGTTGAAAACTTCTCAACCCTTTTCTAGCATCATTTGTCTTTTGAGCGGTATAAAATTCATCCAAGAAGATTTGTTGCATTTCCGCCCATGTATAGATAGATGCCGACGGTAAGGTATAAAACCACTTTTTCGCCTTGTCTTCCAAGGAGAATTGGAATAGCACCAGTTTGACATCATCGGCTGAAAATCCTTGACTCCCAAGAGTGTTACAAATCGAATCGTAAGCCTCCAAATGAAAATAAGGCTCCTCCGTTGGTAGAGCCTTATACTTTGGCAAACTTTGTAACGAATTGGTTCGAACTTCGAACGTCCTCCCTTGGTCGTTGTGAGGAATAACTACTGGTGAAGGATTATGAGTGATCATCGGTCTAAAATGTGCTTCTATACCTCTCGCATGTTCTCGAATATGCCTTCTTGGAACACCCAACCGAACCCTTGGACGTATAGGACCCATTGGTCTTTGCATAGGCCCTTGAGGTGCAAATGGTGGTTGAAAATGATGTTGTTGCATTGGTGGTTGTTGAATTGGCCTTTGAAATTGATGTTATGCATTTTGTGGATGAATTTGTTGTAACGGTGTAGGACGTTGCAATTGTGTCCCTTGTGGCCGAATATGTTGTATCCCAACCGGTAACCTACCCAAGTCTTGAATTTGCTGCAATGGTTTTTGTTGACCCACTCCTCCTTGAGGTCCCAAATTACCTCCATCACCCCCATAGTAGAATCCATCTTCTTCGTATCCCCCAAAATCTTCTTCATACCCCTCATCGTATCCATCCCCTCCTATACCCGAAGATTGCACAAAAGGAAAAGACGAATATTGGAAACCCGATTGGTTTGGTGGTGGGTATGTTGACGTAGTATGAATAACGGTTGAATTTGGTGGTATTGAATAGGTGGCGGATGATTGACCCGTAGTTGGGAAAAAATGTGAGAATGGTGGAATTGCAGTAGAAGGGCTAAAGGTAAGTGTAGGTTCAACTTGGGTGGTAATAGGTGGTGTAGTGTTGGTTGGTGTAACATGATGTGGTGGAGTAAGATCGGTAGTGGTGTTAGGTATGGTGGTATTTGGTGAAGGTTGGGTTGATGATGATACAAAGGGTGGTATAAGCTCACCCATAGTGGGTGGTGGCGGTGGATCCATGTATCTAATTGGAGTATTTGGTGTAGTAGGTGTTGTTGGTGAACCGCTGATTTTGTTTTCTCTTAGCAAAATTTTGTTTCCTCTCAAAGTCCGTTCAATTTCTGGATCTAATGCCAACGATGATAGCTTGTGAGAGCTTCTAGTACGCATGCACCTGTAAATACCTGCACACTAACACACCCAGCGTAAACCAGAAAAATAACAAACCTAAAAAGATCAAAAATAACACACGTTGCGCACTACTCCCCGGCAACGGCGCCAAAATTTGACGTGATGTCGTGGTCACAATCAAATTTAATCCAATTACTACTAAATAGTTAGTGGCAAGTGGGTATCGAACACAGGGAGTTTGTGGAATATGTGTTATTTCAAGGTTTATCTAAATTACTAAATTAAACTAATTGCAATGAAAGTAAAGTTCAAGAGTTGATTTGATTTATTTGAGTTTTAAAACTAAGATTACTTTTCTAATTACAAAATGAAAGTTTTGGGTTGTAAACAATTTAGAGACAAATGACCATCTTTAGTTTCCGGTTTTCTTTGACATTTATGCTATCATTCACTAGAAAGAACTACATAGACATAGTTCGTGTGTAATTACTTGTTGTGATAAAAGGGAACTAAGTACTCAGATTCCTAGAACGTGAGGTTGTTAGCCGATGACCAGTTAACCCTTACCCAATCCTAATTCTACTCATGATATCTCAATTGCCAACGGCACCCAGAACGTATGGTTTCAAACTAGAATAACATAAGAATCAACAATTTACAAGCAAATAAGCACACACCATAATAAACAAAACATAGATTAAGTTTGCCATTCTAGAAATACGAAATCAAGCACAAACGTCTCAAACAAACCTTCAACTAAAGATGACTACCATAAGTTTAGCCGCACATGGCTTGGACAATCATCATCACCAAAGTCTTAATGTTCATAAAAATCAAAAACATAAAATCAACGATTAGAGAATGTCTTCAAGCTCCAAGAACCACCAAAAATCGTCTCCAAAGTGTGTGTAACCGAATGACAGTCATAGGACACCATAAAACAACATAAAACTGCATTAAATGTGGCAGTTACTATCTTGGAAACACACGTCGCCGTAAGCTACGCTGAGTGTCGTAGCTTACGGCAGTCAACGAGTCAACAAATCTCCAAACGGCGCCGTAGCCTACGGCTGGCGCCGTAGGTTATCGTGCCAATTCTTTTCTTACGGCCCTGAAAGACTGGGCTACGGCGGGCAATTATGGCATCCATGAGTGCCGTAGCCTACGGTGCTTACCGTAGGTTATGGCCCTGACTGAACTTCCCTCTTTGGTTTTCTTTGTTGTTTCTCCATTTCTCCACTTTGTTTCCGCCAAATTCCCGCATCCATTTAGACTTTACAAAAGCTACTCTTTATACATGTTTAGCACCTGTAAAACCAAGCAACTAGTAGTTACCAAGTTCAAGCAATTAACCGTGTATAACATGGGATTTTAATCTTTTTAAGGCACATAAGGGTTGTCCTACGGACCACCTGTCAAGCATCCTTGTGGTTGTGATGGTATCCTCACAATGTGTGTGTGAGGGGGGCTATGGTGGTTGCGGAGTCGTGAAACAGTGAAGGTGCGTCTAAAGGGGAATAACCGGTGGGTGGTGTGACAGAGTGAGATTAACTGATGGATGTTGCAAAGGTAGGGGATCAACTAGTGGATGGTCATCAGGGGTCAGGACTGAGACGTGAGGAAGAGAGCTGGGGAAGGGGTGATGAGAATGGAGTGGGGTTGTTGATTGTTTTGACCTAGGTGTACTGACACATTTACCAACAAGTTTTCCATTATATATTCTCTTAGTAATCCACCGGTGTGTTTAGCAACATATTGCCACCTAATTAATGGTGACTTCTGGTGATAATAAGTTATTTTGGGCTTTGTTGTGTGTTATTAAGTTGGTATAGGTTAAATAGATTGGTATTATCAAATAACAAGTCATTATGGTGTTAAATATATGTGTATGATTAGGTGTACCATGATGGTCCTTAATGAGCCTTGCGATGTTTACACAAAGTTGCATTAGATTATAACAAGTTATTTTGTTGTTAACTAAAGATATATGTAAGATTGACTGTACAATATGTTGGAATAGTATGCTTGGGTAAAGACATTAAATAACACTGCAGTCGAGATAAAATCCAAAGGGTAACACCCAGAGCAACGACTATTAAAAGATTGTTTAATTGTTACAAGGGGCTATACCGAGAGCAATGACTATTAAAAGATTGTTTAATTGTTACAAAGGGCTACACCGAGAGCAACGACTATTAAAAGATTGTTTAATTGTTAGACAAGATAACACGAAATTGCGAAGCTGATGATTATTGTTTGATAATAAAGTCTATAAATGAATTATTATTATTTGGTGAAATAATAAAAATCATTAATTGTAACACCCCAAAAAGATAAAATATATTATTATTATTATTGTTAAATGGACGTTTAACTTGAATCTTTCTTACTAGGATAAGGTCTAACCTAGGTAAGTATGATGCCTTATGTTGTAGAACATACAAGAGATGCCCAAACTAAATAACCAACTAAACTTGAAGGGCTAAAATGCGTCAAATGAGAACTAATTCAATTAAAAGCTAAAATTATAAAATTTCACTCATGTGTGTGTGGCGATCTAGAGAATAGAAAAGTGGGGGAAGCCACAAAAAAACTCCTGATTCGTCATTTTTTTTTTCAAATTAAAGGGTGAATTGGGCCTAAATCTTATGCATGAGCTTGGATTATTGATCATTCATAGTTGGAATTCATTCGTATGTTACAATTCACTTTTTGGTAAAGTGTAGTAAGAAGGATGAACTTGGTTTGTTATAATCTTTGAATGGATTGTACATGGTATGGTAAAATTTATGGTATGTAGATGCTTAGGGTTAGCATACTAGTTGAAACTCTGAAGTAGTTGGCATAGAAGAGGTGGATCATTACCAATGAATGTAAGAAGTGGGTTATGACATAAGAATAGAATCCATGAAACACGATGGTCAAAACAAGTATCCACACATGATAAACTGAAATTTACGTGCTAATTTGAGTGTAATGAAAGTATGAACTTCTTGAGTTGAGATAACATGGTTGGAGGTTGTTTAATTCTAGCTAATATAATAGCTTGAATACAACGCCCACTAGATGTTCGATAAAATACCTAAATGAAACTTGAATTTGTACTTAGCTTTGAAACTTAGTGATATTGCTAAGAAAGAATTCTAATGAAACACTCATTAAAAAAGGGCATGACTAATATGTATGTTAATGATCACTTGGGTTAATTCAATAAGAAACTTAAGTGAGGCCTCGGGAACCCAAGACGGAAAGGACGCTCGCCTCAAGGAGAATCTTTAAGGTACGTAGCTATGATGTTACGTTATTATTATTAGTAGTATTAACTAACTTGTTGATGTTGTTAAAATGAAATGCTGAAAAGTCGATTGAAAAATTTTGGAAAAATAAGGAAAAATGAGTTTTCAATAAACTGAGTTGAAGGCATGTAAAACCGAAGCATAAATGACCCACGGGGCCATAGAAGCGGAGGTGTTGCCTAATGGAAACAATTATGGTCATGGACTATGGTGAGAGTTGATTAAAGGTTGATCACCACCCAGTGTGTAACTCCTCGTATTTCCGTAATTCTTTTTTTTAGAAAATTCGTATTCGTTTTCTATTTTTAGAACCACAGTTGAAATCAGATCGAAAAGCGGATACAAATAACAAACAACGCGCGTTACGCGCTTTTAACGCAACCGACAATCGTACGCGAGTAATATCGATTACCGGCACCATCTTACGTATTTTCAACTTCAAATAAAATATCACGACACTTTACGAGTGCGGGCACAAAAACGGGTTCAAGAAATATTATTGGGCTTGGGTCCAACCTACCACAAAACCCTAGTTATATAAACAACTTAACCTCCTCCTTCCTCATTTGATCTCCACCCCAGACCCCAGCCCCCTTTCTCTCCTCATAATCCGGAGACCGGAACCCGGTTTCCGACGATGATTCTGGCATCGTTTTTCTGGCGGGCCACACTTAAGGCACCCACAACACCCCCTCGACTCATCTTCGCTTACCACTCAACCCCTCCCCCACCTCTGCTCAACTGAAGAGCCGGCCACCACTGCGGTGGTGGCGGCACACGGCGGCGACAAAGACGAAGAGAGAGAGAGAGAACCGAAGAGAGAGAGATGTCGCAGCGTGAGAAAGAGATCAGAGAGATGGTGGTGACAGCGGCGCTGCTGCCGTAGCGTGTGGCGTCTAAGGCGGAGCGACAGGGGACCGGCGTAGGTGGTTCAGGTTCGGGCGAGCCTTGTTTCGGCTCGGGTTTCAGGGGCGGCGGCTCGTTTCGTTTCGGGGCAGGTCCAGGTTCGGTTTTGGCAGGTCAGATCGAGTCGGGTTTTGGCTCCGGATTGTTTCAGTTCTGGTTTCGGGTTCGAGTTCCGGCAGACGTCAATCAACTCCGGTCGACATCAGTTCGGTGTGTTTTCATCTCAGGTTTAATCTCTGTTCTTAGTTCGGTTCTAAGTCTCAGGTTGTGATTTATTCGTTTCATGTCCAAGAATGGTTCGAACCCCGTGTTTCCGGCAACCAGTGACAACAGTAGTGGCGGTCGTGTCCAGTTCAAGCTCGGTCCTGTTCTGCTGTGAGGCCTCGTGTCGGGTCAAACAGTTAACCGGTCAACTCGGGTCACGGGTTAAACCCGAGCCTCGAATAACAATGACGAAATTATTAATTTATTTGTTCCGTGCTTAATTAATATTTTATTGTGAAACCGAACCTCAAAACTTATTTATAAAATACATAGAACTATATTTATTTATTTTATTGTTGAATTTTGAAAAATATATATCGACAACTAGTATTGTCGGGATCGTCAAAAAACAAAGGGAACTCTGCCAGTTTTTCGTAAAAATCCGCAAAATGAAACGTGTTTAATTATAGAACGAATCTATCGGAATAAAGTAATTTTTATAACAAAAAATAATATATATATATATATATAAATGTATATTTATTTTGATAACACTTTAATAATACTCTTGATGGATTAATTTAGAATTATTACATAAACTACGTAAAATATATTTATACATTTATACCAACTAGAAATACTATAAATTCCCAGTTCAAATCCTCCGTCATAATTCCGATTACTCATACACCTTCGTTTGCCCATATAGGGTGACCTCGGTGTTCCATCCTCCTAATCTCATACACTCGTCAACACTTGGATAATCGGAAGACTTAGCAATCTTGTGAGTACACTTGACCCATTTTCCTTTTAATACACTTTTGGTGCAACATGTTTTACTTGTTAAAATGCACGATTCACAAACATGTTTTATTCAATCAATCCTCATACATGCTTTGTTATGCTTAAGTTTATGCTAGAATTCATACTACTTGTTAACCCGCTTTAACAATTATAGCGTTATAGGAGTAGCACACCACCCGACGGGGTTTTTGTTAAGTTATATTCTTTACGGACTCGATATTGCTATATCGAGGAATGCTATTATTCTTGTGGACACTTGGGTTTGACTTTTAGTTATGCATGATAGTTTGACCTTCTATACCAAATTGTTATGTTGGATTGAAAATTCTTTTATACTTATGCCACGTGTCTAAAACTAGTGTACTCGCCAATACTTTTGTATTGAACTATGCTTTTAAAACATGTTGCGGGTTTCAGATGATGTTTATTATGCATAGAACATAGTAGGATGCCTAGATACAGATTTAAAATTTTGTATTCTTATTGTATTGTAATTCTTGTATTTCAAGTTGTTGTATTTGATTTCAATCTTTGTAAATGACTCTTTAGTAGTGAAATAAATCCATTATTTAAATACTTGTCGCAAATATTAGTGTTATGATGTCTCGAGCAATCTATTTCGTCTCACTCCGATGTTTCCGCCATCGGTTGGGGTGTGACAGATTGGTATCAGAGCCATAACTATAGGGAATTAGGAAAATTACCATGCTTTTGACCTAGTCTATAGTTAAGCCACAAATTCGACCATACTTGCTTCACATGCTACTTGTATGAAACATCTTTATGTGCTATTCTTGAAATGTCTCTTACGTGTTAATTTCTTGAAAAGCTTTATGTGCTCATACTTGTTATTATTATTTCGAACATATGTCTTTTACTCATTTATACTAAACTCAAAATCACTCGTACTGTACAAACGAGAAGACTTCACCAAAATAGGCGTGAAACCCACAATTTGGTGAACGACTCTCAATCCATCTATTCTTTTTACACGAAATTCGCCACCAAGTTAGGAGTGAAATCCTCACCTTGATGGAGAATTTCCATTTCAAATACTAGTGGACCCTCGTCAAAGTGTTGAAATTAAATTTCGACCCGACAAGTACCAACCACACTTAGGGTACGAAATCGTCAAGTTAGGGGTGAAACCCGCACCTTGTCGACTATTCCCACTCCTTGATTTTCATAAATCCCGCCAAGTCACGAATTTTCGATTGAGTTGGAACATGTAGTAACTTGAAGGGTGAATACCGTTAACCGAGATATCAGCGAGAGTATTCCACCTATTAGGCCAAAGCAAGTTTCTCAAATTCAAAGGAATTTTCGACCACTTTGGTTTAGTCAAAGTTCCGTTTTGGAACAATCCAAGTTTTAATCAAACCTATTCTTTACTATCATCGTTTTTATATGATACAATTCTCTCGTTTCAAATTCAAATTTATTTTCGAGATCACTTTTCTCACACGCACATCATACTGAATCTTTTCGTACATTTATACCTATGCATGATTTCAAAACGTCACTCAATTTTGTTTACATTCTTGTAACACCAAAATGGAGACATATCATCGAGATAGGAGTGATTTCCTTACCTTGACGATTAACTCCACTCCTTCTTTTCTTAAAACGACCTCACCGACGAGTTAGGGGTGATTCCCCTACCTAGGTGATCGTTACCAAAATTTTCTTTCAAAAGAGACTTCATTATACAACACAATCATATTTTACACCCAAATCGTTTATCATTCGTCAAAATCCCTACTTATGCGAAATTCAAAATTTATTGTTTTATCAAACGTATTCTTTATCTCATAATCTATTTCACGTAAATCATATACACGAAAATTATTAATCATGCCTTAAAACGTTTTATCACCCGAATTTGAAAACCTTGCGAAATGCTACCTATCAACTTAATCGGTCCAGTGAATCTCTTGCCCATGAACTTCATATTTAACCTAATCACTAAAACGTGCTCATATTATATCATTATACTAAAGACTTTCATTCCCAGTCGTCAATCAAACCAACTTTCCCATATATTGATAAGATCTTATAGATATTATAAGATCGTTTTACCACAAACTCTTTTCAAAACCAACAAATCATTTTGTTAAAAACTCTTTTCAACGAACACTAAGTTCATTGCTAAACTTCTTTTAAGAATCAACGTTTTCATAAGAACCTCCAAATTTCAAATTTCATATTTTAATGCAAGATCCTTCGAAATAATACGAACTTATTATTTACAATGAATTTTTATACACCGCTCAATACGCCATTCAAATTTCTAAGCACGTGGGCAAGAAGACTTCAGGGGGACCGACAATCTTTAACTTACGTAAATCTTCTTTTAAAACAAAAGTAGCATTTCCATTCCTTACAAAATATGTCATGCATAACTAATAAGTACTTTATATTCTTTTACATTTACAAACCATATTCTACCTTCCAAGTTAAACTCGATCTATTTTGATTCGATAAACTCAACGTTTTGCCTAAACAACTATACATGCATATCATCGTACATGTTTCAGTCACTATCTCATGACAACACCACATAAACCGTTCATTTTTTTACATACTCAACCTTTCGATCGTTTTCACATGCTTAAATTCGTTCTGTTTCCATTTATACTATTTACACAATCTTTATTATTCGTACCTACACTAATACTAATACGTTTTATATTTATACTTACACCCACATGCGTATTTATACTTACACTTATACTTAGGCTCATACTTTCCTTCATACTCATGATTCATACATTCGTACCCGTACGCGAGCGGAATCCGATGGATTCGCTTACGTGGGTCCCATACATGCTTATATACTACATTCGTACCTGTACGCGAGTGGAATCTGAGGGATTCGCTTACGTGGGTCCCATACATACTTAAACATAAACATGCTTATATACGACATTCTTATACGTACTCATTCTTATTTTCAAATTTATGAATACCCTGATTCATACACAATTAGTACAAGCTATGCGGATCATGCGACGATCAGTATAATCGCGGGTGCACACGGGATTATAGTGTTGGGCGTATGAAAACCATAGAGTGTACTACTGCGTATGGTAAGACACGGAACGTAACATGACACCGAATACGAAACGGACGTAATGTGGTCAAAACATGGTATATACGCCGCTTTATATATAAGTGTTTTCACCATGTTACCGAACTTTCGTAAAACGTGCCATGAGAAATTTGGTGTTTTGCAGACCTTTTAGACCTGATACATAAACTTTAACAACTACCCAATGCATTGCTAAGCGCGCGATATCCGATTATTCATGACGAGACTTCATTCTTAACACATTGCTTACGTTCGTCCAATACACTTACCCTTCTCATACTTGCATTCGTTTATTAGATTAATTATTCTCTCTCCTACCTCCATTATTCCTCGTTACCATTGTCTTTTATACAACCTCGTTTACAATCAATAGATTTAAACATTCGAACCCTAAAATACATTCTTGCTTTAAAACTACCTTCCATTCTTGTTTATGTGAGAAGACACGTAATTGGTCGTTACCTCCAAAACCGTTTTATGTAAAACGTCAAACCTTCTCGTTCCTCTCAATAAAACAATTTTCTATAAATATGCCATTTAGTGCTACCTTTTAAACTTTCCATGCAAACTACCTCAATTTTTCGTCAAACACAAACTGTGTTATACAAAAATTTTCCTCTTAAATGCGACACATTTTTATATATACATCTCCAATTTGATTTACTCAAACTTTTTAAACTCACTTTGCCTATACACGCACGTCCACGTTTTTACTTATGCTTAACATCTCGGTTCATTTCAACCAAACAAATTCCTTTTACAACCTACCTTGTGTTCTTCAAATTTCGTACTTTTCAAAACGTCTCAAACTTCACAACCTCAATTTTAAACAATCCTCTTCGGTTTGCCAAAACCCTTTCAAGTCTTGCTTCTGAATAAATTTCGGGACGAAATTTCCTAAAGGAGGGGAGACTATAACGTCTCGTACTTCCGTAATTCTTTTTTTTTTTAGAAAATTCATGTTCGTTTTCTATTTTTAGAACCACAGTCGAAATCAGATCGAAAAACGTATAAAAATAAAAAACGACGCGCGTTACGCGCTTTTAACGCAACCGACAATCGTACGCGACTAATATTGATTACCGGCACCATCTTACGTATTTTCAACTTCAAATAAAATATCACGACATTTAACGAGTGCGGGCACAAAAACGGGTTCAAGAAATATTATTGGGCTTTGGTCCAACCCACCATAAAACCCTAGCTATATAAACAGCTTAACCTCCTCCTTCCTCATTTGATCTCCACCCCAAACCCTAGCCCCCTTTCTCTCCTCATAATTCCGGCATCGTTTTTCCGGCGGGCCACCCTCAAGGCACCCACAACACCCCCTCGACTCATCTTCGCTCACCACTTAACCCCTCCCCCACCTCTGCTCAACTGAACGGCTGGCCACCACTGTGGTGGTGGCGGCACACGGCGGCGACAGAGACGAAGAGAGAGAGACGTGGCAGAGTGAGAAAGAGATCGGAGAGATGGTGGTGAAGGCGGCACTGTTGCCGTAGCGTGTGGCGTCTACGGCGGAGTGACAGGGGACCGGCGTAGGTGGTTCAGGTTCGGGCGAGCCTTGTTTCGGCTCGGGTTTCAGCGGCGATGGCTTGTTTCATTTCGGGGCAGGTCCAGGTTCGGTTCCGGCATTTCAGATCGAGTCGGATTTTGGCTCTGGATTATTTCAGTTCTGGTTTCGGGTTCGAGTTCCGGCCGACGTCAATCAACTCTGGTCGACATCAGTTCGGTTTGTTTTCATTTCAGGTTTACTCTCGGTTCTTAGTTCGGTTCTAAGTCTCAGGTTGTGATTTGTTCATTTCAGGTCCAAGAATGGTTCGAACCCCGTGTTTCCGGCTACCGGTGACAACAGTAGTGGCGGTCGTGTCCAGTTCAAGCTCGGTTCTGTTCTGGTGTGAGGCCTCGTGTCGGGTCAAACAGTCAACCTGTCAACTCGGGTCATGGGTTAAACCCGAGCCTCGAATAACAATGACAAGATTATTAATTTATTTGTTTCGTGCTTAATTAATATTTTATTGTGAAACCGAACCTTATACCTTATTTGTAAAATACATAGAACTATATTTATTTATATTATTATTAAATTGTTGAATTTTGAAAAATATATATCGACAGCTAGTATTGTCGGGATCGTCCAAAAACAGAGGGAACTTTGCCCGTTTTTCGTAAAAATCCGTAAAACGAAACGTGTTTAATTATAGAACGAATCTATCGGAATCAAGTAATTTTTATAACAAAAAATATATATATATCATTGTATATTTATTTTGATAAAACTTCAATAATACTCATGATGGATTAATTTAGAATTATTACATAAACTAGGTAAAATATATCTATACATTTATACCAACTAGAAATTATTTTTATACTCATGAGATTACTCATACACCTCCGTTTGCCCATATAGGGTGACCTCGGTGTTTCATCCTCATAATCTCATACAATCGTCAACACTTGGATAATCGGAAGACTTAGCAATCTTGTGAGTACACTTGACCCATTTTCCTTTTAATACACTTTGGGTGCAACATGTTTTACTTGTTAAAATGCACGATTCACAAACATGCTTTATTCAATCAATCCTCATACATGCTTTGTTATGCTTAAGTTCATGCCAGAATTCATACTACTTGTTAACCCGCCTTAACAATTATAGCGCTATAGGAGTAACACACCACCCGACGGGGTTTTTGTTAAGTTATATTCTTTACGGTCTCGATATTGCTATATCGAGGGATGCTATTATTCTTGTGGACACTTGGGTTTGACTTTTAGTTATGCATGATAGTTTGACCTTGTATACCAAATTGCTATGTTGGATTGAAAATTCTTTTATACTTATGCCATGTGTCTAAAACTAGTGTCCTCGTCGATGCCTTTGTATTGAACTATGCTTTTAAAACATGTTGCAGGTTTGAGATGATGTTGATGATGCATGGAACATAGTAGGATGCCTAGATATACATTTAAAATTTTATATTCTTATTGTATTGTAATTCTTGTATTTCAAGTTGTTGTATTTGATTTCAATCCTTGTAATCGACTCTTTAGTAATGAAATAAATCCATTATTTAAATACTTGTCGCAAATATTAGTGTTATGATGTCTCGAGCAATCTATTTCGTCTCACTCCGATGTTTTCGCCATCGGTAGGGGTGTGACACATGGTTTTGAAGATAACTTTGAGTGGTAAACTAAACGGGTCGTTTGTGGTCTATAGTCCCACAAACAAAGAATTAGACATATAAAACCGAAGTATAAACGACCCATGGGGTCATAGAAGCTAAGGTATTATCCTTTATTACCAACTACAAATGCAGTTGTAGTTGGGGAAAATAGAGAGTGGTAATAAGGAATATGGGTGGGTTGAGAGATAATGTTCAATACCTTCTAACGGGTCGGTTTGGCCAAAGTGCACACGTTAGTGATGTGCACATTTCAACATAAGTGCACACGTTTGTGTAGTGCACACATTAGTGTAGTGCACATTTCAGCAAAAGTGCACACCGTAGTATAGTGCACATTTAAGTGTAGTGCACATTTCAGCATATTGCACATATTTGTGTAGTGAACATTTCAGTTTAGTGCACAAGTTTGTGTAGTGCACATTTCAGTTTAGTGCACACGTTTATGTAATTAACATTTAAGCATAGTGCACACATGAATGCAGTATATACATTAGTGCAGTGCATATTTCAGCATAGTGCACACGTTAGTACAATGCACAGTTCAGTGTAGTGTACACGTTAGTGTGGTGCACATTTCAGTGTAGTGCACACATTAGTACAATACACATTTCAGTGCAGTGTACATGTTAGTGTGGTGCACATTTCAGTATAGTGCACACGTCAGTGCAGTGCACACATTAGTATAGTGCACATTTTAGCATAGTGTGGTGCACATTTCACCAAATGTTTTTCCTTGACGTTTTTCGCCTGTTCCATCGATTTTACTATTTTTTCGTTTTAATATGTCTATGTTCAGTTAAATGTTTATTAAACGTTAAATGGAATTGTTATGATAAGCAAAGTCTAAATCAAGAACTCGGATGAAGATTAAGTCGTGCATGGAACTGAACACCTTCCGAATGCTCATTCATTTCCGCTTTTGTTAACATGACTTTGAAACTGCATTGTACACCATCTCAAATCTTTCACTATCTAAACGGATAGTCCTAAAACGCGAAGAAAGTGCATCCATAGTTCGGGTAGTGTCACCCCTATGAATACAAAATTATTAGAAAATACGCCCCCAAAACGGACCTCATGAGCGACTACGAGGCGTATAGCGGGTAAGCGCTTCGACCCACTATTCGCACAATGCGATGTCCTCTTCTTCGGTCCCTGGAATCTATGCCATTTTCTTGGAAATTTTTGAAGTGAAATTGTAAAACTTGAGAGGAATTTAGATGATTTATTGGAGTTTGTAAAAATATGGTAGAAGGGGGTTGTTTATATAGGGTAAGTTATTTATTTTCAAAAAGAATTTTTTTATATAAAAAACTTATCGTTGACACACAACGGCTACTACCCACGTCCACTAAGAATGTGCCACGTCGCCCCACATATGTTCTTCACGCCTGTAACACCCCGTGTTTCGAAAGTCAAAGTCAAGATTGAAGTCAAAGGAAGAAAAGATTGCTAATTGTGTAACACCCCGAAAACGGGTTTGGTAATCAAACTCTGTTAATACTAAAAGACGGGTAAAGTACCGCTAGCGGTAAAAATAACCCGGTAAATATTTGGATTTAAATAAGAAATCCTAATATTAAATACAAGCGAATCAAAGTTTTAAGGAATTGAGTTTATAAGAGCCCCGAGTTAACGGGACTTAAAATAAGCCTAGTCATAAGTTCCCTGAACCCACTAAATTAACTAGGAATATTTAACTTAGTTAATTAGTAGGGATAATGTTAAGAACAATTAGGTGGGGATCTAGTTAAAAACAAACAAAATAATAGATGGGGGACCAAAGTTGTCAAGTTTGGAACTTAATATAATTAAAACAATAAAATTAAAAACCAAACACACACTAGTGTGTGTGTCTGGTTCGAATTAAACACATGGGCGACATCAGGTTTCTCCTATAACCCTAAATTCAGCAAGATGATTAAAATTGAAGGCCAAATCGGGCTCGAATCAAAGGCACGAATACATAGAAATGATCACCAAGTCAAGGAGATCATAAGGTATGTGAAATTTGATAAAAACTCTCTACTTGAAATTCTCATGAATTTAGGGAATTCAAAATCTGTGGATGCATGAATGATATGTGGATGAAATAGGAACATTGTAGTGTTTAGGAGTAAACCCTAGATAAGTATATGTTGAAATCATGCTTAGCTCAAGTAAATTCAGATTTTTGTTGCTGCTAAATTCATGTATGAGATGTTTTTTGGGTTTTGATTGCTAAAAATAGTGTTATGATGTCAAGAGCATGCTTAAATTGAAAGTTGAATTCAAACAGCTCCTGATCAGAATTTACAGCCGTCTTGTATTGGATGTAACCTGAAAAAAACTTGACAAAAACATGTGTTTCTTGAGTCTAAAATGTAATTCCAGGAAATATCTTTAAAACCCCACTAGAATCGCATTTTTTCGACGAAAATTGAGTGTTTTATGAATTTTTCCGTATCGAGTGTAATTCCAGAATTTGCAGCCCATTACGAATGTCATAACTCAATTTAAGAATTTAGTTATGATCTCAAATTTTTACTGTAGATAGTTTTAAGCAATTAAAAGAATCTCCAATTGGAATTTCGTCAATCGGATAAACGAGGAATTTTTAACGAATTTTTCCATAAGCTGCAGGCAGAAGTGACGAATCTGATTGCAGCTTAGTAAATGATGTTTTACGAATTTTTGGCAAAGAGTTAGATCTTGAAATTTTAACACAAGGCCTAACCCTCCGAGAGGTACGCCACATAAAAAAATCATAATTTTTGAAGACTTTTAAACAGGTTAAACAAGTAACCAAAAACAGCCCATTTTCAATGATATGAAATGCCTAAATGAAATCGCGGTCTACTTGGTTGTGTGTAAAACGTGGTTATATTAAGTGTTCGGATGAATGCATAGAAATGTGTAAGGTGGAAGATCATATTAAATTATGGTTAATCTAACCACCTTGTGAACATGGAATAATGGTTTGGCGCTTGACAAGCTAGGTGGAAGCTTGTGGATGAAGCGGGTCAAACGGAGCGAGTATGGAAAGAAAAGCGTGGCATGGATGCAATGTAAGTGAAGCTTACACCCCCCTTTGTAATTACATTACATTTATTTGTATGTATTAGTCATGGAACATGTTAGGTATTGGAATTATGACGTTCCGGCATGATGGAACGCAAGTTGGAATAAATGAAAATGGTAAGAAACCATTAATTAGGTTTAAGGGGCGAGATGGTATTAAAATACCACCACACGTAGATAAAAGGTTATTTCAACTAAACGGGTCAAATGGTGTGTTAATACCATTTGACAACAATAACTGATGACCGTTTGTTGAGTTTTATGATCATAGGAATTAATTTATGGCTTGTATTGCTTTAAACTAGTAAGTTAAAGAGCAAAAGGTATTTAAACGGGTTAATTATATAACCCGAGCCAGGTACGCGTAAATTGGTGAAGTATAAGTAGACATTTTAGTGTAGAAATGTGATGTGTGGAAAGAGAAGAGAGAGATTTAAACTTAAATGTTTAAATCTCCTAAACGGGACAAAATGAATTATGCGCATAGCTTGGGTATTGGTCGCATAATTCATAAAAAGTTATGTTCATGAGTTAAAGACTTTTGAGTTAAGTAGTAGTCCAAGGTTTTAGAATGATTTAGAAACAAGCCGTTTAATAGATTATGAAACGGGTCAAATAATTGTATAAGAGATTTATAAGCCGTTAGCTTATAAATCAGCATCGTTATAAACCTTAGTGTTGTTTACATAGGAGACTGCATTACGGTCAATATGAAACAAGAATCGTGTAAAACAAATACGTATAGATTGAAAGTTATGCACGTTTTCATAAAAAGAATCGGAACTGGGAAAATGCAGCAACGAGCTGCAAACCTTCTGCCCATTTAAGGGCGTCGCGCCACGCGACGACATGGCCTAAGGGCCGTCGCGATAGGGTGCAGGTTTTGCGAAAATGGTTTGTTGGTTCCGTTTTGATTTGCGAACTTGTTTAGACATGTTATAAACGCTATATGACTTACTCATTTCATGTTTTATGAAATGTAGGTGCTGACCGAGTTACCGGACGACGATCAAGCTAAGCGATGAACCGAACACACAAAGAACAAAGCTTCCGCGAATAGTTTCTTTGTCATATTTTAAATGGCGACTCAAGTTTACAAAATGTTGTAACGTTTTATTTAGTATAATGTTTTAATAAACTCATATTTTTAGTGTATGATAAATTTTAAATACACTAATATAATAGAAAAATATTTGATAATAGTGTAAAATGGACCAAGGGTCTTACAAATTGCGTTTTGTCTCTCCTTGCTCAATTCCTGTTTTGACATCTTTGACTTGTAATTAGTCTATTTTATTATCGCTTTAGTTGTATTATGTGGAGTATCTATTAATAATCGCATGATAATCGCTATTTATCGCTTGATTAATCGCTTTATCGCTATCGCAATCGCAATCGCAACTCAAAAAACGCATTTTGGTTATTGTTATACGTGTGTGTGTGCCTTATATGTTACTTGTGCATGTTTATTTATGTTATGTGTGGTAATCAATCGAAACGCAATCGAACTCAATCGCAATCACAATCAAATCGCAAACACTAAATGAATACGAAATAAGGATGCTTGTATGTTGATATAGTAGTTGGGATTAAAAGTAATTTGACTAGGAAACTTTATCACATCGCAACGTTCGCAATCGTAATCGAAACGACAAAACTCGTCGCACCGAACACACAAACAAGGTGACTGATCGACCAGGCGACCAGTCGATCGAGCAGCCGATCGATCGAGCAGCCGCTCGATCGGACAACTGTTCGATCGACCAGCCCCCCTCCATTCCTTTCCACTTTGGGTACTATAAATACCCCTTGTCACCATCAAACTTTCCATTTTTGGCAACTGACGTCCAACCAGCGCTCTCACCTTGCTTTTTCTCCGATTTCTCGCGATTCCGGTAAGATCTCGTCCTAAATCTTGTACTTCCTTAATCTACACGCACTCCTACACCTTTCTATCTTTTGAATCTTAACTTTTAACCGTGAAATCATAAAGATTCAAGGTGTTCTAGGATGACGTCATCATGTGTTCTTGAAGAACTTCATGTTTTGGCCTCAATCCACCAAGAACAACTTAGATCTAACCGATTTCCACATAGACAAACAAGGATCTTTCATAGATCTAAACATATTCACTACAAAAAGGATTGAAAGATGATTTTCCAACTTTCTTTCAACTCTTTTACACTTAATGCACTCAAAACCGATGGAATCGGAGCTTGTTCCGACTTACTACTCATTCTTGTGGTTGTGTTGGTTCAAGATCTGGATTCTATCCACGAGATAACCGATTTCAGGTTAAACATGGAACCGTTAACTGACCGGATTTGGGTGATTCCTGTCCGATCAGGGGTACCAAGTATTGACAAGGTTTCTGTTGCTTAACACATTACCAAAACGTCTCGATAAAACGACAAACAATCAAAACAACCAAGTGTAAGGCGAATAGGTCGACCAGGACGGAGTGCCATCCGATCGGACTGCTGTTCGATCGAACAGCCAATCCAAACGACTGGCTAATCTGAACGACTGGCCAATCCGAACGACTTGCACCTTGGTCCCACACTTAACCTTTATTTTCAAACCTCGAAGGATGAACATTGAACTAAGTGCTGACCGATCGGATTACCATCCGCACGGGCTACAACTTGACCATGTAATGATCAGACTTCAACACTTAAACAATTTTCAACATGTTCAATGCACAAGGGATGCCACCCGATCGAACCACCGTCCGATCGAGTGACAACCTGCTCTGAACTTGTTCTCAAGTGTCCAACCAATCGGGTTGTCGTCCGATCGAACGACCGTCCGATCGACCGACCTGAAAGGTAGAGATACTTCTATGTTTCCAAAATGCTACAACGAAAACTTCAAAAGTCAAGCCATCATACACAAACACATCCTTCTCAAAGGAAGAAACAATCCACTCGAAAGGTCACCCGAACGGATGACCATCCGAGCGGAGTACCACTCGCACGACCGGCTGTCCGATCGGATTACCATCCGATCGAACTGCTGATCGACCCAACCTTCACTTGTTCCTTTTCATGCGTCGCTTATCATTATGCTATCAATCTGTTCAGGCTAACCCTACTCTCTAGCGCTCCCTTCAATCCATCAACCGCTGTGAGTATACTCGATCCCTTTTTGCTTTACGCACTTTTGGGTGTTACATACGTTACTTATACAAAATCACATCGAACACACTACGCAATACTTTAAACGCTAACCGTTATCGCATGTATACGTGACTAAATGAATGCTTGTTTGTTATGTTTACACATGGAATGCTGTCTACCTGCCTTAGCAACTGTAGTACTATTAGTTTGGACTCTGCACCCGTTCTCTCGGGGGTTGTTAAGGACAATTACCTACATGGCTCACAGTGGTGAGTATGTATCGCGAACTGCCTTGGGCAGTCAACCCGCAGTCATTGGTATCGATAGGTTCATGTCGATAACTAACATGCCTCATTTCACTCTGTGTACGTGCTGGTTATGCGTAACGCTTTCGAACTCTATATGCTATTATAAAACTTATATGCTCACCTTTACACTATGTGTATTGACTTTTACTTTAACATATGTGACAAGTGCTTAGGATGCTTATTTGCTTTCTTTGCTGTGAAATCGAGGCTAGGAAAGACCTAGGTCAACAATAAACAATTGTCTGTAATAAAAATCTGAGTTGTCAGAACAGAACAGTTTGACTATATCTTTTCTGTAATAATTGTATTATCATTTATGACATGGTATGGGACGTGTTGTTTAAATATTTGGTAAATATAGTTATTATGGAAACTTCTGGACAATCTGTTTCGCTCAGTGCCATGCCCCGATGTTTCTGCCATCGGTTGGGGTGTGACAGATTAGTATCAGAGCCATAACTATAGGGAATTAGGCAAGACTCGACCTAGTCCGGGTCGATGTCTTAGAGACCTAGTCTATAGTTAGGAACCAACAGACCGACTCGTACATGTCCAGAAGGGATTATGTGTGAGCGTACTTGCTATTTCTCGCTATTCTCGCCTATGCTGCACTATCACTGCACTCGAATTTTCAAATATGAATGAGCGGTTAAGTCTAGATTAGGTGTGAAAACCGCAAACTCTCGACTAAATTGCTTGACTCAACCCACATTTTTATCTATAAACATGAGAAATTGCGTTGAAATAGGAGTGAAATCCATACTTTGACGCATAATTCTCTTTTATTTTATCAAACAAGAACGAAGTTGTTAAGCCAGGGGTGAAACCCTAACCTTGACGACTTGTTCCGACCTTTACTTGGTTTTACAAAACTCTCACCAAAGTCTCGACGGACTCCAACGACCTGAAGTCACGGTATGACTAAAGGGATGCGTGCCAAACGCCCAAGAATCGAGGCAAAAGCACAGTCCTAAAGGTCAAAGGTGTACGACAAGTCCTTGAGAATAGTCGAATCGCTTTGGTTAGTCAATGTCTACTAGCCACAGACAATCTACTTCTCGATTTTTATTTCGGTTCTGAGCCCGCAACTGCTGACTCTGATGATTCGTCGATTTTATATGTGTGTTTACCTGTTTATGTGTTTAATTTTGGAGAATTATTCGATTTTTGCTCTCACTTTGATCGACACGCACGACCCGCATTGCTTATCTATCTCAAAACGCTGACAAATCGCTATCACATGAGGAAAGACTTTACGCCATTATACGCTTATACTATACTATATGCTATGATAATCGTTGTACGCAAACCCTCGCAACAAAAAGCCTGCGAGCGTCGAGCTTTAAATGATAGGTTTCAGTATTCTGACTGCCTCTGTGATTACATGCGTATGTGCTTCTGTGCCCTACGTGCTTATGTGTTTATGTGCCTCAATGTGAATCTGTGATTTTGTGCCTATGTGTTTACGTGATTGTACGTGTTCCTGAGCTTTAGTAGTATTAGGATTGTGAGGTGAGATTCGATTATACTGTGTTGAGTCCTGTGACGATGTCTGTTACAGACAATGTCATCATCTGGATCTCGCGCTACCCGTGATGCTCGTCGAAAGCAAGCAGACAAACGCCTCGCTGCCATGATCACTAAGCAAATGGCAAAGGTTGTACCCCAATTCTTCAGTGAACTATACGAAAACATGAGCAAATCATCTGAGGAATCCAGGACTGAGACTTCCAAAGCTGCTTTCAGCTTCAAACAGTTCAAGGCATGTGGACCGAAAGAGTTCACCAGAGAAGAAGGCCCTACGGCTTTATTTCAATGGTTTGACTCGATCGAAGTCACTCTACGACAGAGCGGATGTCCTGATAATCTCCGCACGTTGAACGCGACTAGCGTCTTCCAGTCCCTCGCTCTAGAGTGGTGGATGGCCGAAAGGAACAAGCGCGGAAATGATGCAGCTTACGGTCTGTCATGGGACGAGTTGAAGAACGTTATGCTCGAAGAGTTCTACCCTCCCCATGAGCGCCAGAAGCTAGAGGACGAGTTCTGGCACATTAAGTAGAAGGAAGGTGACAACGCTGCCCTGACTGCTCGCTTCAAGTAGCTCAGCATCATCAGTCCCGATCAAGTGAAGACGCCCGACATGGCAATCAAGAAGTACATCCGAGCTCTACCCGACTGTGTTGCGGATTTTACGCATGCCGCAAAGACAGCAACGATCGAAGAAACCTACTTGCTTGCCGCCGAAATCAACGAAAAGCGGGTGAGAGCTGGTTTCTGAGATAAAACGCCAAAGAACCTGCACCAAGTCACCACCGCACCAACCGCTGAAACCGCCGCTGCTCAATCGTCAAAGTCCTCACGCCACAAGAAGAAGAACAACAATAGCAGCTCCAGTAACAAGAACTGTGCTGCCACTACCAATGCTGCTCCACTTCAAGCCATACCGGCTCAGCAGCAGTCTCAGCACCGCTCAGCTCCAGCAATCTATGCACCGCCTGCAAAGCGCGCATACACAGGCCCTCACCCTGCCTGCCTAACCTGCAGTTATCATCACCCGGTGGGTCTCGCCTGTCGTTTCTGCGCTCACTGCAATATGTACGGCCACTTCACTGCTAACTGTCGTACTGGTCCTCGTCAAGCACCAGCTCAAGCCACTGCTCATCAAGCTCAGCTCCTAGCCCCACAAGGCCAACAAGCAGCTCAGGCACCCGCGGTCAACGCCCGAGTCTGCTTCGCATGTGGTGATCCCAACCAATTCGCGAACATGTGCCCGAATAGGGTTGTGAAACAAGAGCCCCAGCAGCAGCAGCCTCAACAGCAGCAACAGCCTCAGCAGCAGCAACAAGCCGCACGCGCCAGAACTTTCAACATCAATGTGCGCCAAGCCCAGGCTGACAACAACGTGGTCAATGGTACGTTCCTTGTGAATGGTATTTATGCTTCGTGTTTGTTTGATACTGGAGTCGATAACTGCTTTGTGTCGTTTGAATTTGAGAAACTTCTTAGTCGTAAGCGCTCCTATCTCTCCTCGTCGTTCGATGTTCAAGTCACCACCGGAAGAACTGTCGCCATTAATTATGTTCTTCGTGATTGTACCAACAATCATATCTTCCCAATCGACCTTATCCCGATGCAACTCGGAAGTTTTGACGTCATAGTAGGCATGGACTTTCTTCGCGAAAACCATGCTGAAGTTGTGTGCTTCAATAAGATGATTCGATTCTCGCTCGCGAATGGTGATTTATTGTGTGTCTATGGTGAAACTGCTTCGAAAGGTCTCAAACTCATGTCATGTGTCCAAGCTAGTAAGTATCTCCGCAAGGAATACAGAACTTTCTTGGCTAACATTGTAGTAGCGGAGAAGGAAAAGAAAGAAAAGGCGGTAAACCAGGTACCTGTTGTTTGCGAATTCCCCAATGTTTTTCCTGATGATCTTCCCGGTCTTCCGCCAAGTCGTGATATCGACTTCCGTATCGACCTCATTCCTGGAGCCAACCCTGTTGCCAAAGCTCCTTACCGACTCGCACCGTCCGAAATGCGTGAACTCTCGAGTCAGCTTCAGGAATTACTTGAGAAAGGCTTCATCCGCCCGAGCACCTCTCCTTGGGGCGCGCCAGTCCTTTTCGTCAAAAAGAAGGATGGGTCATTCCGGACGTGCATCAACTATCGGGAACTGAATAAGCTAACCATCAAGAACCGCTATCCCCTGCCTCGCATTGATGATTTGTTTGATCAGCTACAAGGTGCTACATACTTCTCGAAGATCGATCTACGCTCAGGCTATCACCAGTTAGGCATTCAAGGGGAGGATATACCCAAAACCGCGTTTCGCACCCGATATGGCCATTATGAATTCGTTGTTATGCCTTTCGGTTTAACCAACGCACCCGCGGTTTTCATGGATCTGATGAATCGCGTGTGTAAACCATATCTCGACAGTTTCGTCATCGTATTCATCGACGATGTCTTGATCTATTCCAAGTCGAAGGCCGAACACGCGTAACATCTACGTTTGGTTCTCGAGCTACTCCAGGGGAATCGACTCTATGCCAAGTTCTCCAAGTGCGAATTTTGGCTGGAGGAGGTTCAGTTTCTGGGTCACATCGTAAATAGTCAAGGTATTCACGTCGATCCGGCGAAAATTGAAGCAGTCAAGAGTTGGATTACACCCAAGAACCCTTCTGAAGTCCGTTCTTTCATCGGATTGGCGGGCTATTATCGACGTTTCATCGAAGGATTCTCAAAGATCGTTGTGCCGCTTTTCGCTCTTACACATAAGGACAAGCCTTTTGTTTGGGGAACTGAACAAGAGTCTGCTTTCCAAACCCTCAAGCACATGCTTTGCAATGCTCCTGTCCACACTCTACCCGATGGAAACGACGACTTTATTGTCTATTGTGATGCTTCCAACCTTGGTCTTGGTTGTGTTCTCATGCAACGGGACAAGGTTATAGCTTACGCATCTCGTCAGCTCAAAATCCACGAGAAGAACTATACAACCCATGATCTCGAGCTAGGCGCGGTTGTTTTTGCGTTATAGATTTGGCGATACTACCTGTATGTTACCAAGTGTACGATCTTCACCGATCATAGGAGCCTACGACATATCTTTGATCAGAAAGAACTTAATATGCATCAACGCCGATGGGTAGAACTTCTCAACGATTACGACTGTGAGATTCGTTATCACCCAGGCAAGGCAAATGTCGTTGCCGATGCTCTCAGTAGACGGAGTTATTTGCTCAGCATTCGTAATGTCCAAGCCCAATACAACCTCGAAACCCTCATCCGCGAAGCTCAGCATGCCTGTTTTAATGAACGCACCTTGAAGAAGGAAAGAATCTATAATGATGGAGCCTAGCTTGTGAATAAGTCGAATGGGATATTCCACTTTCTGGACCGAATTTTGATCCCTAAACGGACCAACTTGCGACAGATATTGATGGACGAAGCCCATAAATCCTGGTATTCCATTCATCCCGGTGCCGATAAAATGTACCAGGATCTTCGCTACAAGTACTGGTGGGCGGGCATGAAAAGGGATATTGCTCTCTACGTTGGAAAATGCCTGACTTGTGTAAAGGTCAAGGCTGAACACCAAAGACCCTCTGGCTTACTCGAACAACCGCCGATCCCTATGTGGAAGTGGGAAAGTATAGCCATGGACTTCGTAACCAAGCTCCCACACACGTCATCAGGTCACGACAACATCTGGGAAGACTACAAGGTAGAACGATTAGCCTGAATCTACACCAATGAGATCATTTGTCGACATGGAACGCCTCGCGACATCATCTCTAACCGTGATGCTCGGTTTACCTCGCGACTGTGGGAAACATTTCAAACGGCTCTCGGTACTATGCTTAATCTAAGTACCGCATTCCACCCTCAAACCGACGGTCAGACTGAAAGAACGATCCGTACTCTTGAAGACATGCTCCGTTCGTGTGTCATAGATTTCGGTGGTAATTGGGATGCTTACCTGCCGTTAGTCGAATTCTCGTATAACAACAGTTATCATTCCAGCATTCAAATGGCACCATTCGAGGCTTTATACGGAAGAAAATGTCGATCGCCTATTGTATGGCACGAGATCGGTCACTCGTAATTAACCGGTCCTGAGCTATTGCAAGAAACGACTGACAAAGTCCTCCAGATTCGAGATAACTTGTTGAAAGCTCGAAGTCGACAGAAAATTTACGCCGATAGAAGACGCAAGCCCCTTGAATTTGACGTTGGCGACTACGTACTCCTAAAGGTATCACCTTGGAAGGGTGTGGTCAGATTCGGCAAGAAAGGGAAACTAGCGCCTCGATATGTTGGACCTTTTAAGATTCTGGAAAGGATCGGAAAAGTTGCCTACAGACTCGAACTACCGGAGGAACTTAGTAATGTCCACCCGACTTTCCATGTGTCAAACCTCCGAAAGTGCCTGGCTGAGCATGATTTAATTGTGCCTCTCGACGACCTCCAAATAAACGTGACACTACACTTTGTGGAGAATCATGTCGAAATCATGGATCGCCAAACCAAGCAGCTCAGACGCTCGCGCATTCCAATTGTGAAAGTCCGATGGGAAGGCAAACGAGGCGCAGAGTTCACTTGGGAACTCGAAAGCGACATGAAGGCGAAGTACCCGCAGTTGTTTGTTATGGCTTCGGCCTAATTTCGGGACGAAATTCCCTCAACTAGGGGAGGCTGTAACACCCCGTGTTTCGAAAGTCAAAGTCAAGATTGAAGTCAAAGGAAGAAAAGATTGCTAATTGCGATTTGTCTCTCCTTGCTCAATTCCTGTTTTGACTTCTTTGACTTGTAATTAGTCTATTTTCTTATCGCTTTAGTTGTATTATGTGGAGTATCTATTAATAATCGCATGATAATCGCTATTTATCGCTTGATTAATCACTTTATCGCTATCGCAATCGCACTCGCAACTCGAAAAACGCATTTTGGTTATTGTTATACGTGTGTGTGCCTTATGTGTTACTTGTGCATGTTTATTTATGTTATGTGTGGTAATCAATCGAATCGTAAACACTAAACGAATACGAAATAAGGATGCTTATATGTTGATATAGTAGTTGGGATTAAAAGTAATTTGACTAGAAAACTTTATCACATCGCAACGTTCGCAATCGCAATCAAAACGGCAAAACTCGTCGCACCGAACACACAAACAAGGTGGCTGATCGACGACTGATCGACCAGGCTACCAGTCGATCGACCAGCCGATCGATCGAGCAGCCGCTCGATCAGACAGCTGTTCGATCGGACTGCCTAACCGATCGACCAGCCCCTCTCCATTCCTTTCCACTTTGGGTAACCCTATAAATACCCCTTGTCACCGTCAAACTTTCCACTTTTGGAAACTGACGTCCGACCAGCGCTCTCACCTTGCTTTTTCTCTTATTTCTCGTGATTCCGGTAAGATCTCGTCCTAAATCTTGTACTTCCTTAATCTACACGCACTCCTACACCTTTCTATCTTTTGAATCTTAACTTTTAACCGTGAAATCATCAAGATTCAAGGTGTTCTAGGATGACGTCATCATGTGTTCTTGAAGAACTTCATGTTTTGGCCTCAATCCACCAAGAACAACTTAGATCTAACCGATTTCCACATAGACAAATAAGGATCTTTCATAGATCTAAACATATTCACTACAAAAAGGATTGAAAGATGATTTTCCAACTTTCTTTCAACTCTTTTACACTCAATGCACTCAAAACCGATAGAATCGGAGCTTGTGTCGACTTACTACTCATTCTTGTGGTTGTATTGGTTCAAGATCTGGATTCTATCCACGAGACAACCGATTTCGG
Source organism: Helianthus tuberosus (assembly GCA_030545235.1). NCBI lineage: Eukaryota > Viridiplantae > Streptophyta > Magnoliopsida > Asterales > Asteraceae > Helianthus > Helianthus tuberosus. The sequence continues at coordinate 70,760,044 of CM060451.1, read as the reverse complement.
GTTAAACATGGAACACCGTCTCGAACCGTTAACTGACCAAATTTGGGTGATTCCTGTCCGATCAGGGGTACCAAGTATTAACAAGGTTTCTGTTGCTTAACACGTTACCAAAACGTCTCGATAAAACGACAAACAATCAAAACAACCAAGTGTAAGGCGAACAGGTCGACCAGGACAGAGTGCCGTCCGATCGGACTGCTGTCCGATCGGACTGCTGTCCGATCGAACAGTCAATCCGAACGACTGGCCAATCCGAACGACTTGCACCTTGGTCCCACACTTAACCTTTATTTTCAAACCTCGAAGGATGAACATTGAACTAAGTGCTGACCAATCGGATTACCATCCGCACAGGCTGCAACTTGACCATGTAATGATCAGACTTCAACACTTAAACAATTTTCAACATGTTCAATGCACAAGGGATGCCACCCGATCGAACCACCGTCCGATCGAGTGACAACCTGCTGTGAACTTGTTCTCACTAAAGTGTCCAACTAATCGGGTTGTCGTCCGATCGAACGACCTGAAAGGTAGAGATACTTCTATGTTTCCAAAATGCTACAACGAAAACTTCAAAAGTCAAGCCATCATACACAAATACATCCTTCTCAAAGGAAGAAACAATCCACTCAAAAGGTCACCCAAACGGATGACCATCCGAGCGGACTACCACTCGCACGACCGGCTGTCCGATCGGATTACCATTCGATCGAACTGCTGATCGACCCAACCTTCACTTGTTCCTTTTTACGCGTCGCTTATCGTTATGCTATCAATCTGTTCAGGCTAACCCTACTCTCTAGCGCTCCCTTTAATCCATCAACCGCTGTGAGTATACTCGATCCCTTTTTGCTTTACGCACTTTTGGGTGTTACATACGTTACTTATACAAAATCACATCAAACACACTACACAATACTATAAAAGCTAACCGTTATCGCATGTATACGTGACTAAATGAATGCTTGTTTGTTATGTTTACACATGGCATGTTGTCTACCTGCCTTAGCAATGGTAGTACTATTAGTTTGGACTCAGCACCCGTTCACTCGGGGGTTGTTAAGGCCAATTACCTACATGGCTCACAGTGGTGAGTATGTATCGCGAACTGCCTTGGGCAGTCAACCCGCAGTCATTGGTATCGATAGGTTCATGTCGATAACTAACATGCCTCATTTCACTCTATGTACGTGCTGGTTATGCGTAACGCTTTCGAACTCTATATGCTATTATCAAACTTGTATGCTCACCTTTACACTATGTGTATTGACTTTTACTTTAATGTATGTGACAGGTGCTTAGGATGCTTATTTGCTTTCTTTGCTGTGAAATCGAGGCTAGGAAAGACCTAGGTCAACAATAAACAATTGTCTGTAATAAAAATCTGAGTTATCGGAACAGAACAATTTGACTAGATCTTTTCTCTAATAATTGTATTATCATTTATGACATGGTATGGGACGTGTTGTTTAAATATTTGGTAAATATAATTGTTATGGAAACTTCTGGACAATCTGTTTCGCTCAGTGCCATGCCCCGATGTTTCCGCCATCGGTTGGGGTGTGACAACACCGGTTATACCGCCTCAAGACCCATGCCGCCCTCCATACAGTTGACGAGCCGGTGTACAAAGCGTAAAGAGGTCTAAAAGCTATATTTCCATGCCCACATTGTATGTTCTTATAGCTACATTTGTAAGTATTGAAATGGTCCATTAATAACGTGTAAATCTGATATTCATCACTCAATGGTGTACCTAATTAATGAAACATATAATAAAATATAGAAATATATAAACTTATACCTCTTAAATTAAAAATACTTTTCTCTAACTAAAAAAACCTAAAAACGCTTACTATATGTTAGGCCCTAAAAGTGTGACACTAACGCATCAAATATACGCAACGGGCTATGGTAGCAAACTGGGCTTTACTGAGTTAGTTTAGACTAGGAATTGGACCTTTATAGGTCATTTGGGCCATGCCTAAGGATATGTGGGCCAGACAGGCCAATGGGGAGCCCATATGGGGCATGAGCTTACCTAGGTATATGAACTAGTTTGTTTCACAAACTAGGGTTTGAGCCTCATGTTACAAAATTTCTAGAATGAGTGCTAGGGAGGCGATTTGAGTGTGTTTATCTTGTACCAAACGGATTTGCTAATTGATAGTAATAGAATCGTGTGCAAGGTGTTAAAGTTGATTCAGTGTTCTTGTTTTTTTGTTTTTCTTGAATCATACCAAGTTTAAATTCCGCCCATCCTTGGTGTTTGTTTGATATTATTGTTTGATCCGATTAAACGGGACTTACAAGTGGTATCAGAGATAGCCTCTGCTTGCTTGGAAGATTTCGGAAAATTTGTTACCAGATTTTTTGGGATTACTGTTACCATGTTTAACAGATTTGGAGATATATCTAAAGTTTTCAAATATATCAGTATCCCTGATTATTCGAAAGTTTGTTATTATTTTTGGGATTACTGTTACCAAGTTTCAAATAGACGTTTCAAGTGACACTGTTTCGAAAAGTCATTGAAGGGTTTTCAAGTTTGGAGGTTTTTCGAACAAGACACTGTTTCGAATTGTGCCGGATTTCGAACAAGGCTACTATTTCGAGTTGTGCTGGGATTTCGAAAAAGTTACTGTTCCGAAATCATTGGACCGTTAACTAATTTTTAAATACTCCTTAAGTTTATTTGGTAATTTAAAAATGATGAACATGAATGGACTAATGACTGCAACAGACCTGACCAATGCCACTCTGGCTGCTATTCAATCACAGACCTTGGCTCTTCATTAGGAGTTGGATCAAGTCATAGGTACAGCCACCAAAGTTCTTAGATTGTTCTACGGTGATGACTACTATGAGTGGAAGTTTCGTTTCGAACAGTACTGTAAGGTAAAAGAACCAGGTGTCTGCAGTTGAGTTAAAGATGGACCTCGTACTATCATGTACTCTATAGAGGCTGATATTTTGACTCAAATTCCAAAACCTAAGAATTTGTGGTTGGAAGAAGATAAGAAAATATTAGAAGAAGATGACAAGGCCAAGGCAATTCTTTCTATGGCACTGTGTCTAGATATCTCTATTGCAATCAGAAATTGTACAAATGCTCAGAAAGTGTGGAATGTGCTCAAGAATCTATATGAAGGAAATGCTGACATGAAGACGAGCAGAGTTAACATGTTAAACCAACAATTCAGCTCCTTTAATCACATTTATGGTGAAACCATCGACAATCAGATCAAAAGGTTTGTTAAGTTGGTCTCTCAAATGATAAGTGTTGATATCACCATTACGAATAGTGGTATGAATCATCAACTTCTAAACTCTCTACCGAAGAACAGGGATGTTGATGTAGCCATGATCTAAAGAACGAAGAATTTGAATGATGTCACACTCACTGAATTGATTGCAACAATCAAGTCATGTGAAATTGACAATCAGCAGAGAGATTTGAATCACAAAAGTAGCATGATGGCTGCAGGATTGACTGGTTCTAATGCTGCTCTAGTCTCTCAAACACATCCCAACATTATGTTTAGTCCAATTCATGGGGTCACAAATTCAAATCCGAATATCGTTGTAGTGATCCTGATTTGGGACTTGCATTATAGTTGGTAAATGACAGTACAACTTTTTATTACATCTCTTTTGGACAAACTTTACAGTAAGAGTAAATTACAAGTTTTATCCTTTATGTTTGTACCAAATTGCAGGCAGTGTCCTTTACCTTTAAACTTGACGAGTTTCGTCCTTAACGTTTCAAAATCCTGCACGTTATGTCCTTTAGGCTAAACCTAGTTAGATTTTTTGGTTAAGTATGGTCATGTGCCTTGCACATGAGGGCATTTTTGTCATTGCACCTTTCTAGGGGCTATTTTGTAAAAAAAATTATCGAGGGATTATTTTATACCAAACTTAAAAATAAAAAAAAATATATACAATATTAAACTCTCTCTCTCTCTAATCTAAAACTCCCTTCTCTCTCTATAACAACAGAATTGAAAACCCTTTCATCTCATGAATTCTTCATTAGCTTAATCTAGCCCAACTTGACATCCAGAAACCGCTCATAATTTCCTAGGTCCAAGTCCACCTTCAAACAGAAACATGAATCCATTCATCACGCGACTATTTATGATTAACGCTATGAAGTAAAATTAATTATTCAAAAGTTGAGATGCTACTTACTCACGGTAACTGTATAACTCGTAAGTTGAAGATGGATTGTGAATGTTCTTTATAATGCTAACTCAGTTTTGACCATTCACCCTCCACCACTACCACCATTCAAAACCCACCTACCAGATCCACATTCAAAACCAGAACAAAACAAAGCAAACCCCCAAATTAGTAATAAACAGAAACCTAAATGTGACGGTTACCTTAGATCTAAGGATGAAATGACCTTAGATCTGAGAATGAAATGACCTTAATTCGAGAACTGGATCGGTCGATCGATCGATCGTGTGAAGATTAATGTCGTTCCTGACCTTAGATCTGAGAATGAAATGACCTAAATTCGAGAAGTGAGTCGGTGAATCGATCGGCTGGAGATTAATCGGCGGACGACGGTTGAGATGACGGAGATCGGACGGCGAGAGTAGCGGAGAAGCAGGGGCGGACCTATAGGTAGTTAAGGGGTGGCGTCCGCCACCCCTTGGTCAGAAATTTTTTTGAAAAATTAGTGTAAATTTTGGAAAAATTTGACGTTTTTTTGATTTCGTTACCGCTTATTTATAAAACGTTACCGCTTGGTCGGAATTCTAGATCCGCCACTGCGGAGAAGGAAGGAAGGAAGAAAGAAAAACTCAGGGTGAATGAAACAGAAATAATGATGATAAAGAAAAATGAAGAAGACCAAATTTATTTTCGTTTTTTTATTAAATAACTTTGAATTTATAGGTAAAAAGACCAAATTGCCCTTGGGTAACCAGATCTAACAAAAAAAATTTAACTAGGTTAGGGCTAAAGGACGTAACGTGCAAGATTTTGAAACGTTAAGGACAAAACTCATCAAATTTAAAGGTAAAGGACACCGCCTGCAATTTGGTACAAACGTAAAGGACAAAACTTGTAATTTACTCTTACAGTAATAAACGAACGTAAATTCACCGAATACAAAATGACCCTCCTATATATATAATTTATTTTTTTGTTTTCTTCTCTTCTTGTATCTAACAAACTAAAAATCAAAACAAACACTCCCCATTTTTGAATTAGTCAACTTCTTCATCGATCCTCAATGGCGGGTCTTTACTCATTTCTCCATATCATTTTTTATGATTTTAGTTTATTTATGTTATTTACTTTTATTTGCACAACCTCTCCAATGTATACTACACAACAACAAATAAGGTTGACTATTGAGAGCTACAGAGTCCCTAGGTCGATACTTGATTTTTAACACACTATACTACATCATGGTAGGTACATTTGTCTTACCGTATGTAGTTGTTTAAAAGTACTAACCATTTTATAATAAATTTAAAACGGTGATTAATGTAAGAAAAACCCTCAAAAACATAAACACATACACACACATCCGACCACCACAAGTAGAATTTAAATTCCAAAACCATCGATTCAAACATACAAGTTGCAAACAAATTAAAACATAAGGTATAACACATGAAAAATATGGTAGGTTTTCTTTTCTATATAGAGAACATATAACCGAGTGATGGTCCATAAGAACGATTTGCACTTGACAACACTTGAAAAGTATGGGCGATAATCTCATTTGAAATATTATTTTCACAATTAACGATGGATCACCGAGGGGTGTTTTGGCCAAAAAAAAAAAAAAAACAGTTTACGCAATAGAGACCAAGCTTATGTTTGCTTGCGTTGGTGCTTCATTTGTAATCCATCGAGGATAATCTCTGACTTGATGGGTTAGTGTATTCATCGATTATCAATTGGTATTTTTGAATTCTCTATTTTTTTGTTTGTTTTTCATTGGGATCTTACGGACACTTCTGTTGGTGACATTTCATTTGTAATGCAAGTTTTCTATATAATGTGAGACTAGAACATATATCTTCTAGGCTATCAAGTTAGAAAATGGTCATTGTAGATTGTTAATATTGATGTTTCCATATCGAGGAAATAAATTGATTTTTTTTTCATTTCAAAGGATCCCCTTTTCATGTACACAATCATTTAGTAAAGACTCATTTTCTATATGTACATCAAAGGCCATGTACACAATCATTTAGACATATAGTATAGACTCATTTTTTTTTTCTATATGTACATCAAAGGTCATTTAGCTAGTTTAATGGTATGAAAGTATTTAACTTCGTGTTCTTTGTGACCGAAGTTCGACTCCCACTCTCCCCATTATTTTCTGCGGCATCCAGATAAAGGGCGAATACGGATGGCGCCGGTTCGTCTTAGGTGGGAGGCGATGTTTTACCGATTATTCCACTGTCGTGTTTTCGGACGGGTGGTGGTTGGGTTTCTGCGCATCTAGGAGAGCCAAGGGACTGACGGCGGTCGAGTAGTCGACCTTGACCACAGCGCCCGTTGTCACGGTGGTTGACACGTTGTTCATTGTCGTTAAAAAAAATAGTGTCATTATTATCAACTGGGGATGAACTCCCACTATGAGTAAATGATATATATTTACATTCCACTTCAAAAATTATACATATGTGTACGTTGACAATAAGGTCAACCCTATTCATACTAGAAATAGTACAACATATTTTTTTTAATGAAGAGAAATGTTATTTGGTAAAAAAAACTAGCAAGATGCTTAACAAAACTGAAAAATATCTTTGCGTCAATGTAACCACTCAAATCTTACTTCAGTATTATTTAAACTGTGAACCCAACACTGATTATTTGTATGTAATCAGCACAACTGAACATGCTTATCATATTATTATTTTTAATATGGATTTTATAATAATAATAATATAACGCATTTATTTACCTAAAGCAAGACAAGTAGTATTAGTATAGAGTAAACTTCCGTTTTGCTCCCTATGGTTTGGTCATTTTAACGGTTTTGCTCCAATAGTTTAAAAATTGTCATTTTCCTCCCTGATTTTTGCTCCCAGCCTCTAACTCCATCAGGGAGGAAACTGGCTATTGGAGCAAAACCGTTAAAATGACCAAACCACATGGAGCTAAACAGAAGTTTACTCATTAGTATATTATATTTTATATTTAAAATAAAACCTGAACATAACTCCCATAGTTTCGTACGGTGAAGTAGCTATCTTTTGAAAAAGGTTTATATATATTTTTTTTCTAAAAGTAGTACTGCTTTCATAAATTAATAATACAATTAAAGACGACGCCTTCATTGATTAATTTAGACAAATCATGCAATGTAATCCACATAAAATATGAGTTTTTTCCTATAAGGTCATGTGTAGTCATAAAGCCCTTTTGTGGGTGTTATGCGACACGTGTCGTGCCACGTCACACAGGGGCTTTATGGGACGTTATGTCACTAGAGCCCGTAGTCATAAAGCCCCTACCTCATCATTACTCAATTAATCAATTTTCGTTTTTTTAGTTAAGTTCTAACTTTATAAAATTAAAAACCATTTCATTAAATAAAAAAAAACATTACAATAAAATAAAAAAAGCCTTAAAATAAAATAAATAAAAAAACCTTACACTAATTAACTCAAATTTTGGTGGGAAAAGTTCTCGCAGGGTGTGATATATGAGGGGAAAACCAAAGCACATATAAAAACAAAACACAAAACCAGCTCAAAGCCCATAAAAACAAAACCCTAAAATTCTTCTTCTTCCTTGTCTTCCTTCTTCTTCGATATACCTGCAACACAAACACAAAAACAGAGCATTAAATCTATGAGGGGAAAACCAGAAAATAAAAAAAAAATCAAACAATCCAAAAAATCACGCCGCTATAATTCTCGCGCCACACCCCCATTTTTCATTTATAGCGCCGAGAGTTTTGGTGTTTGGGGCGTTTTTCCGGCGCCATCTCCGGGCATAGCGCCCCACTACGGATCACCTAATGGTGTTAGTGTAAAAAGTATTTACCAAAATGGTGTTATTAGAAAAATATTTACAAAAATGGTGTTTTTAAAAGTTTTTTTCTTTCTCACTCCTAATCTCATTGGATAAATCTAATTAACTAAATAACTAAATAACTAATGATTTAATCATGGTATAGCGCCTCTCACCAAACTTAATTTCTTTAAGAATCTTAATAAGCCTATTTTTTTACAATACATACTTTGAAAAAAAAATACGTGTGTTATAAATTATACCCTTATAAATATGTATTTAATAAAAAAAAACTAAAAACTTCACTCAAATCTCAAATCTATATTCGACCACTGTTATAATTTTTTTGACATGTCTTTTTAATATAAATCACACAATATTGTGTTTTTTTTTCTTGAAAAAGAACTCACTACATTATAATATATTAAAAAACTAGAAAAAATATTTTTATAGTTCAGATCTTTTTTGTTGATACCTCAGTAGCTTCGAACCTACAAACTCTTTTGTGTTTGAACACGATAAACTTAAATGTTTTTATATTTTAATTTAATGTTTTATGTTTTAAATCAATATGACAATATATCAAATAAGTTCCATTCTTAAAGTATTTGAAATACCTTTAATTAACGTAGTTTTTCTATCAAATACAGTTTTAGAGCTTTAAAATAGGTTTTTTTTTCAAGGTAGGTTTAGAAGAAAATAAATAGTTTTTTATTCTTCAAAAAAATGATTATAACAATAGTTATATAATAAATTGGATTTATTCAATGACATTAGGAGTGAGAAAGAAAAAAACTTTAAAAACACCATTTTGGTAAATACTTTTCTAATAACACCATTTTGGTAAATACTTTTTCTACCAACACCATTATGAAAAAAAAAAAAAAAAACTCCATAAATATCAATCCAAATTCCCATTCATATCCCTTACATAATATATTAAAAATCGGCCACTTCTTATATATAATGCACCAATACATGTGATTAAATATTTAGAGAAATTAAGGCGTAGGTTCCTATGGGGGGGTTGTACTGAAAAGAATAAGATGAGTTGGGTACCTTGGTTTAAAGTGGTGGCTCCAAAACAGCAGGGGGGTTTGGGTATCGGCAGTCTGTTGTCGATGAATAAAGCCATGATGGTAAAGTGGATTGTGAAATTCCGAAACGAAATAAATCATCTTTGGACGAGAGTTATTATGGCAATACATGGGAAGAGGCGGAACTATTCGATAATTCCTATAAAAAACTCAATTAGTGGTGTGTGGAAAAATATTGTTCAGATTGGGAAAGGATCAAACCTGAATTTTTCTGAGGTCGAGAAAAGGCTGGAGCTGCAAATTGGTTGTGGAGACAAGACTTATTTCTGGTTAGACAAATGGGCCGGTGATTTTGCATTAAAAGATAGATTTCCCAGCTTATTTGCACTTCAAACGGATAAATTCAGTTTAGTTCACCATCGATACAGCATAAATAATGATCAAGTCTCTTGGTTATGGGGTGGAGATACAACGGTTACTCATCTGGAGCTGGCAGATTTATGGGACGAATGTAAAAATCTGCTACAAAATGCTGAATTAAAAAAGAAATATGATAGGTGGATGTGGAAACAGGAGGGCGAGCGAGAAGAGTTCACGGTCTGCAATCTAAGATCAGAGCTGGATAGCATTACTTTGATACCAGAAACGCATGTTCTCAAATGGCTTAGCTGGATACCAAAGAAAATTAATTGCTTCCTTTAGCGAGCGGTGCTTGACCGAATTCCTACTAGAGACGCATTAGCTATTAGGAATATACAAATCCCCTCGGTCGTATGTGCATTATGTAATATATGCAGCGAATCGGTTGATCATCTACTGATTTCCTGTCAATTTGCTCAACTGGTTTGGACGGCAATCTCGTTATGGGTCAAAATTCCTCTTCCTAGATATGTGCTTAGTTTGGTGGGATTATTAGAGCATATTCAATCGCATTGTTCATCACAAGAAATAAAGAAGGCGGTATACATGATTATTGCGGCAACATGTTGGATATTATGGCGAATTAGAAATAATGTAATCTTCAACGGTAAAACAACGAAGGTTTCAAGGGCAGTCGGTGACATCAAAGCACTCTCGTTTTTGTGGATAAGAGAAAGGGCTGGAAAAAAGGATCTAAATTGGGAGGCTTGGAGAGAGTTTAGTTGTTTCAAATGATCTCTTTGTAATTTCTTTCTGCACTTTAAGTGTTGCTGTACCTGTACCCTTATACCTTAGCATCTTGCTAAGGTTCTTGTTCTGTTTGTTTACTTAATATATTTCCGCCTTTTTTCAAAAAAAAAATATATATATAAATTTATGTGTTGTTTTCCAGTTAAAGAAAAAACTGATCGATTACCGAAACAAAATGATGAAATGACAATTATAAATTGATGCAACGCATATATATCTATATATCTATATATCTATATAATACATTTCCAATGGACACAAAGGTAATTTAACACCTCTTTTTTAAGATGGCAGCCCATCAGTCATGCCTTTTCCCCACTTTTTTCATCATTTTCTCCCAAATTTACCCCCAATTCAATGTTTGTCGCCTACATGATTCTTGGACAACAACTCATCACGTTGTTGAACATCAAGCGCCTGCACATTGAAAGATGGAATAATAAGGTTATGGTGTTCAATGCTTCACCGGTTCGACTTCTCGGCAATCATTATAGTCGTTTTACACACACAAATGCCGTCTGATCCCAACCCTACTGCATATAAATCCCCAAATCAATCGATCAATTCTCCAAATTAGGGCATTCAAATCTCAGATCTAAAGGTAACAATCACTCTAGGTTTATGGATCACACGATTATTCATTTGAATTGCAAGTTACATGATCTGTTTAATTGTTCGATTGATTAATTAGGTTAAAAACGGTTGAACAAGATGTTGACGAAGTTTGAGACGAAGAGTAATCGAGTGAAAGGCTTGAGTTTCCATAGCAAGAGGCTGTGGATCTTGGCGAGTCTTCACAGTGGTGTGATTCAGCTATGGGATTACCGAATGGGGACGCTCATTGATCAGTTTGATGAACATGATCATCCTGGTTCGTGGCGTGCACTTTCATCAATCGCAACCGCTTTTTGTTTCAGGAGGTTTGTTATGTTATGCTTAGATTGTGATCAAATGTATGGAATGATTGTGGATTTTAGGGTTTTTTTACAGGTGGATGATCTATTTATCATGTTATGTTAATTGATGATTATTTGAATTTGTTGGTGTTCTAGGGGCTTAGCGGATTCGTATTTTAAGTTTGTGAAATGGTAGTGGTGATTGTAAGATTAGGGTTTTTTTTTACTGTTAGTTGATTTGTTTACGATGTTATGTGAATTGATGTTGATTTGAATTAAAGCTTGTTGTTTAGTGAATTATTTGAAGTTTTGATGTTATAGGGACTTATCGGATCCATACGGAATAGTGTTATAAGTTTGTACCATGGTAGTGATGCAATTTTGTTTTGTTTTGAAATCTGAGACACCTTCGTTTCCAGTCCCGTCTACATGATATTAAAATTATTGATATCCCACCGCGATAACCTATATCTCAAATATCGGTACTTGACCGATATCCGATATTTTACCGCATTAACTGCATAGAGTGTAAGACAGACGTTATTATTTGTGCTGCCTTTAACAATTTATATATTTGTACTAGATTTTATATGGATTAGCTCTGATGAAGGATGCTGCTATTATACATTAGGATCTTAAACCTGAGAACATCCTTTTATGCACATGTTAAAATTGCCACCTTTTTTTTCTGTTGATTAAGCTCAATCATTCATATAATTGCAGTTTATTACTTAGTACCAGAATCAGATCGGATCCTCCAAAAGTCAAAATTATTGACTTTGGATTTGCTTGCATGGAAGATCACACTGTTTATTCTTATATCCAGGTTCTTATCTAATACATCATCACTTAGTTGCAGGCATAAATTATGGCACGTTGATCAAAAGTTTTGTTATTTATTGTATTTCTCTTCTGCAGATGGGTTTAACGGTCCGGATGCACCGGATTATCTGTTGTCGAATTTGTATCCTGCTGTGCATAAAGAGCTGAAGGGGTTGTTGTGGGATGATGAGAATGATGGTTCCAATTCAAAAAGTGTTCGGTTGATGTTCAACTGGTGGTTGAGATAGATTCACGGGTTAATGGTCAACAGTGTGTTAATCAGCAGGAACGGTATCCAGTTGAGGAGTTTGAAACGAATGGGAATAAGAAGAGGAGTAAGAGTTCGAGGGGTAGGAGCCGAGGGGCGTCGAAGAGGCCGTTTCTGAAGTCGATCTCTTTATTCACTGATGCATTGTTATCTTGACTTAATGGATACTTTGGTAGGTGTTCTATAAGGCATCAAAACAGAGATTTGATGGTGATGCTAAATTGAAAGAGAGATCCCAACGAGTAGTGAGTATTCAGTCTTCAAAAAAAGAGATTTGGTACTGGTTCAATGTGTTCATGGGCTAAATGAAGTTGGATTCATGTGTAGTTGAGTTGGACTTCAAGGGGATATGGGTTTGTGTTGATTCAAGACCAAGAAAAAGAAAACAAGTTAAGGTTTTCATTAACAAACATCATTGGAAGTCTACTTGGTTTTTGTGGCTCCTGCAGTATTCTAAGTTACAGGTAAGTACCTATTTTTTGTTATGATTCCATGTTTTTTCTAACGTTGGGCATGGAGTTTAAGCAACTTATAAAATCGACTTGCTTGTAACCAAAATGATGAAAGACAACTACTTTAATATCTTAGGAGAAGGGTGTTTCTCTAATGTTTTATTTTTTATTTTATTTTTTTGTTTACCAACTTTTTTTAATATTATTCCAGATTACTAAATTCATCAGTGGATTTCATGGGACAACAAAATTCTAGGCGTCCATCCACCCGAGGTATAAACTTTATCTTTTTAGTTGAACTCATCAGAAGTCACATTTGTTGGCTCGAAGGTTGGGCTGGTACATTCTTCACCAAGGTTGGGCTTCTTCTTCTTCTTCCATGGAGATATGCAATATGAAGTTTTAGGTAACTTGCACACGTGTTGAATGGGTCAACCAATAGTAGTTATCAAAGCATGTAACTTGGAACAGGTTTGACCCATTTCTTATAGATGGACCAACTTTAGCTGTTTTTTTTTTTTTTTTTTTTTGTAATTTTAGACGGGGTTGAATGAGTCAACCAAGAATATATTAGCTAAATGGGAATGGCCCATTTCTGATTGTTTGTATTTTTGATGTTGGCAGAAAAGTGGTAAGAAACAGAATAGCTTAGATGCTGGTAGTGATCTTCCATCATCAATCGTTCCTGCATCAGATCCGACACATCAATGGCTTCCCACAACTTCACTTCACCCTTTACTATTGAATGCCTCAACCCAAAGGTATTTTTCTTATCTGTTTTACTTTGGTTAATTGATTTTTAGAATTATGTAGGAAAGGTTGTTTTGGAGCTGAGATTATATTGATTTATGTTGGTGGACTTGAGATTGAGCAAAGTCAAATGCCATCAACACAACAAATTGGTGTTTCAGTACCGGATTTGTGTCGGAAGGTGACAACATAAATTATGTCCTAACATTATTTGCTTGATTTGACACGAAACCATTTGGACCTGAGATTACATGTTTTGACCCGAAACTATCTGGTGCCGCTACCAGGAGTTACATGCTTTGAACCGAAATCCTATGGACCCTCTACTACAGTTGTGCCAAAATTTGTTTGATTTGACACGAAACCATTTGGACCTGTTACCTCAACTATACCAAAAGTTACATGCCTTAACCAGAAACCATGTGGACCTGTTACCTAACCCATATGAACCGTCCATATTTCCGCCTTTAGTGAATGGTCTCGGTCTTTTCCAAATTCATTTTGTTTCCAATCGTTGTTTGTGTAATCTTGATTGTGGCAGGCAATCACATCTCGGGCTAGGCACGCATGATGGAATATGGGTTCATGAACCTGTGTAAGGTGGTTGTTGGGTGATGTGGATCACATTTAGATCCATTCGTTGCACTTATATTAAACCTTAAATTTAATATAAAATGCTAAGGTTTCCTTCTTTTTTTCTCTATGCTCATTTTGATTATGATACTTATCTTAGCTGCCTAAATATTATTTATATAATTTGAACATCAAAAGTAACTGATATATATATGGTTTTAACAAGTGTTTACTTAATATATTTCTTGCTGTGAGCTTAATGCCCAATAATAATAGCCATCAATTGTTTTTACAGGTAACCAAATGAGTGAAACTGCATGGAGCTATGAGGATCATCTGCACTTCAAATTTGTTAGGTTATTGTATATCAAGTCTTTGCTACTTTCATTTGGGGTGAAGTTTGCAAGTATGCCAAATAATGGGCCTAGACAAGATGAAAAGCAAACTGTTTTTTTTTTAATCTATTTGGTTCTTACGACGTGGATGAAATCCATGGCATCAATTTAAATAAGCGTCCGACCCGTTTCGCCCTCTTTTAGTGTTTGGGTACTTTTTTGTGCTTTGTCATGGAGAACTTAAATATTAAATTTAGTTAAATTGTTATTAATTAATTTGGGTAGTATTAATATTCCAAAAATAGATAAATTCCATGAACCAGACCCAATAACAACATTAACCCTATAATTACCAATAACAAATTCCTAATATCTTCGTAATACAAACATTTATTATATTCTTGTAATTATTACCAAGATATAATAAGTTAAGAACTAAAAGATTTTGTTGCTACGATTATTACTATCAACATCTGAATTTTTAACACTAATTATTATGGTGACAATTTTAATGGAAGTAGTATGACTGTGATACAAAGTGACTCAAGTATGTGTATATAAAAGATGCATTGCTTAGTATGGTAGATTTATTTAGGATTTTTAAATGTATCTTATATTTAGGTAAACCAACCAAATGGAATAATTTGTGTTAAATGTTGTAATGTGTAATGTTTTTTTGTCTTAATCCGAGTACTTGCAATATATATTAGTATATATAGAACATGTAGCATCTCTATGCCCCATCGTATCCTTATCTGGATCATAAAAGGGTTTAGTTCCTTTTGCAGTTAATTTGAACTCGATTTAGTTCAATTTGTGAAAAATTAAGATATGATTTCGAAAAGATTCATTCAAAATAAAAAAAGAAGTTAAAGAGGAGAAGATATAAAAGAAAGTCATTTTTCATAAGCTATAGCCGTGAAACAGTACTTGCAATATATTAATATTATAGAACATGTAGCAGTTAAAAAGGGGAAGATATAAAAAAAAGTCATCTTTCATAAGCTGTAGCCGTGCAACAGGAACATATAAAAAAACTTCCATATCGATTTTGATGAAGAATGGGGACCAAACCATGTAGATAAACTATAACAATGCTACAAATAAGAAAACTAATAGACGTACAATACAATATATTATGAGAGGATTGAATAACCAACAGAAACCGATACCGAGAATGTAAATTGTTGCCACCGCAGCATCGCGCGGGTTTCGTACTAGTAAATTTATGTACTTTTTTTGTTCTTTTACATTTACTTTTAGATACTTTAATCATAATGTGAATTTGCTTATTTTTATAAAATAATATATATATATATATAGGGAGAGACTCATGCGAGAACTCCATTTATTGCGAGAAACGCGAGAACCAATGTGAACACAACCTAAAATAGCTAAAAAAACCTAAAAAACCTAACCACCACCCCACCCCCCCCAAAAAAATATAATCTAATAAAATCAAAAAAAAATCTAAATTTTTTTTTTAATATTTTTTATGCTCAAATCGCTACTTTTAGTGGCAAAAATTTTTTTTTAAAAAAAAATTAATTTTTTTTTGCTTCGAAAAGTAACGATTTTTATATAAAAAATATTAAAAAAACAATTTGTGTGATTTTTAGCTATTTTTAGGCATTTTTGGTTGTGTTCACATTGGTTTTCGCGGTTCTCACAATAAGAGGTGGTTCTCGCATGATCTTCTCCCTATATATATATATATATATATATATAGGGGACCGCTAAAATGAAAACCACCTCGAGTTATAAGAACAATGAGAACTACACCGTACGGGGCGAGTTGGACCAAATTTTTTTTTCATAAACATAGATGCGTATATTATAAACACATTTGTAAAAAAAATTCAAAAAAAAATTGACGTGTGTGTAGTTTTGAGCACCACAAGTTTGTTTTTACGGGAACCGTAAATTTTAAACAAAATTTACGGTTCCCGTAAACACAAACTTGTGGTGCTCAAAACTACACACACGACATTTTTTTTTTACAAATGTGTTTATAATACAAGCATCTATGTTTAAAAAAAAAATTTTGGTCCAACTCGCCCCGGATCAAAAAGTTCTCATGGTTCTTACAACTCGAGGTGGTTTTCATTTTAGCGGACCCCTATATATATATATATATATATATATATATATATATATAATGTGGAGTACTTGTAAGATTTTGGTATATAATGTAATATCATTAATTTCATCCACATAAATACTTAAGTTTATTTTATTATAGCACCTTAAACCATCTTTTAACACACTCAGCCATGGCCAATAGTCTACATCCATCACTAAAGTTTATTTTATTAGTAGATTATAGGTCCCGTGTTAATACACAGGATAAAATTATATAATTTTATAATAAGGTGTACACAAAATTACATAACTAAATTATTTTTATGACATATTTCAAACAATAGTGATTTAAATTACATATTTAAATCTATAAATATATTCCCATGCTTATTCCATGATATTCTAGACCATTAATAATTCCAAAACGATTAATCATAAACATAATAATTAAAATAAAATCCTTATCTAAGCGCTTTAGACTTCCAAATAAATATTACTTTTGATTAATACTGTTACATGAATGTATAATCTTACGAAAATTAGAATTCATGAGATACACATTTAATTATGATGATAAATAAGATTATCTGTTTATTTAGGTGATTTTTTCTATATCTTAAGTTTTGAAAGATTATTAATGATATATATATATATATATATATATATATATAATGATACAGAAGATTATATATATAAATATAGATAAATAAACTAAAAATCTTAAGATTATGAATTAAGAAAAAAAGTGAATTGAGATTGTGAACGATCAATGAGAAGCTCATAAATATATAATCTTGTTGAAATTGAACGTCGTTACGTAGACAAAAAGCTTTTGGTTACAAAATTCTAAATACAAAAAAAAACCTAACCCCCCCCCCCCCCACAAGCAAAATGCTAAAAACTAAAACCCCCAAAAAACTTAAAAAAAAACCTAACCCCCCCCCCCCCAAAAAAAAACCTAAACCCCCCTCCCCCACCCCCCAAAAACCTAACCCCCCCCACCCCCCCAAAAGCTAAAATGCTAAAAACTAAACCCCCAAAAAACAAAAATAAAAACTAAAAAAAATCTAAAAAATCAAAAAAAAATCTAAAATTTTTTTTTTAATATTTTTTATGCTCAAATCGCTACTTTTAGTGGCAAAAAAAAATTTAAAAAAAAAATAAAAAAAATTAATTTTTTTTGGCTTCGAAAAGTAACGATTTTTATATAAAAAATATTAAAAAAATATTTGTGTGATTTTTAGCTATTTTTTAGGGATTTTTTGTTGTGTTCACATTGGTTTTCGCGGTTCTCACAATAAGAGGTGGTTCTCGCATGATCTTCTCCCTATATATATATATATAGGGGACCGCTAAAATGAAAACCAACTCGAGTTATAAGAACCATGAGAACTACACCGTACGGGGCGAGTTTGACCAAATTTTTTTTTTCATAAACATAGATGCGTGTATTATAAACACATTTGTAAAAAAAATTCAAAAAAAAAATTGACGTGTGTGCAGTTTTGAGCACCACAAGTTTGTGTTTACGGGAACCGTAAATTTTAAACAAAATTTACGGTTCCCGTAAACACAAACTTGTGGTGCTCAAAACTACACACACGGCATTTTTTTTTTTTGAATTTTTTTTTTTTACAAATTTGTTTATAATACAAGCATCTACGTTTATGAAAAAAAATTTTGGTCCAACTCGCCCCGGATCAAAAAGTTCTCATGGTTCTTACAACTCGAGGTGCTTTTCATTTTAGCGGACCCCTATATATATATATATATATATATATAATGTGGAGTACTTGTAAGATTTTGGTATATAATGTAATATCATTAATTTCACCCACATAAATACTTAAGTTTATTTTATTATAGCACCTTAAACCATCTTTTAACACACTCAGCCATGGCCAATAGTCTACATCCATCACATAAGTTTATTTTATTAGTAGATTATAGGTCCCGTGTTAATACACAGGATAAAATTATATAATTTTATAATAAGGTGTACACAAAATTACATAACTAAATTATTTTTGTGACATATTTCAAACAATAGTGATTTAAATTACATATTTAAATCTATAAATATATTCCCATGCTTATTCCATGATATTCTAGACCATTAATAATTCCAAAACGATTAATCATAAACACAATAATTAAAATAAAATCCTTATCTAAGCGCTTTAGACTTCCAAATAAATATTACTTTTGATTAATACTGTTACATGAATGTATAATCTTACGAAAAT
Source organism: Helianthus tuberosus (assembly GCA_030545235.1). Lineage (NCBI taxonomy): Eukaryota > Viridiplantae > Streptophyta > Magnoliopsida > Asterales > Asteraceae > Helianthus > Helianthus tuberosus. The sequence continues at coordinate 70,741,409 of CM060451.1, read as the reverse complement.
TAGAATTCATGAGATACACATTTAATTATGATGATAAATAAGATTATCTGTTTATTTAGGTGATTTTTTCTATATCTTAAGTTTTGAAAGATTATTAATGATATATATATATATATATATATATATATATATATATAATGATACAGAAGATTATATATATAAATATAGATAAATAAACTAAAAATCTTAAGATTATGAATTAAGAAAAAAAGTGAATTGAGATTGTGAACGATCAATGAGAAGCTCATAAATATATAATCTTGTTGAAATTGAACGTCGTTACGTAGACAAAAAGCTTTTGGTTACAAAATTCTAAATACAAAAAAAACTTAACCCCCCCAAGCTAAATGCTAAAAACTAAAACCCCCAAAAAACCTAAATAAAAACCTAACCCCCCCCCCCCCCCCACAAAAACCTAAACCCCCCTCCCCCACCCCCCAAAAACCTAACCCCCCCCCCCCCCCCAAAGCTAAAATGCTAAAAACTAAACCCCTAAAAAACCAAAAAAAATCTAAAAAAAATCTAAATTTTTTTTTAATATTTTTTATGCTCAAATCGCTACTTTTAGTGGAAATTTTTTTTTTTTTTTTAAAATAAAAAAATTTAATTTTTTTTTTTGGCTTCGAAAAGTAACGATTTTTTTATAAAAAATATTAAAAAAAATTTTGTGTGATTTTTAGCTATTTTTAGTCATTTTTTGTTGTGTTCACATTGGTTTTCGCGGTTCTCACAATAAGAGGTGGTTCTCGCATGATCTTCTCCCTATATATATATATATATAGGGGACCGCTAGAATGAGAACCACCTCGAGTTATGAGAACCGTGAGAACCACATCATCCGGGACGAGTTGGACCAAAAAAATTTTTTACAACTAGATGTGTGTATTATAAACACATTCGTAAAAAATTAAAAATACCGTGTGGGTAATTTTTTACACAAGTTTGGTGTTTTTTTTTTTACACCAAACTTGTGATGTAAAAAACTACCCACACGGCATTTTTAAATTTTTTTTTTTACGAATGTGTTTATAATACACACATCTAGTTGTAAAAAAATTTTTTGTCCAACTCGCCCCGGATGGTGTGGTTCTCGCGGTTCTCATAACTCGAGGTGGTTCTCATTCTAGCGTCTCTCTCTCTATATATATATATATAATGTGGAGTACTTGTAAGATTTTGGTATATAATGTAATATCATTAATTTCATCCACATAAATACTTAAGTTTATTTTATTATAGCACCTTAAACCATCTTTTAACACACTCAGCCATGGCCAATAGTCTACATCCATCACTAAAGTTTATTTTATTAGTAGATTATAGGTCCCGTGTTAATACACAGGATAAAATTATATAATTTTATAATAAGGTGTACACAAAATTACATAACTAAATTATTTTTATGACATATTTCAAACAATAGTGATTTAAATTACATATTTAAATCTATAAATATATTCCCATGCTTATTCCATGATATTCTAGACCATTAATAATTCCAAAACGATAATCATAAACACAATAATTAAAATAAAATCCTTATCTAAGCGCTTTAGACTTCCAAATAAATATTACTTTTGATTAATACTGTTACATGAATGTATAATCTTACGAAAATTAGAATTCATGAGATACATATTTAATTATGATGATAAATAAGATTATCTGTTTATTTAGGTGATTTTTTCTATATCTTAAGTTTTGAAAGATTATTAATTATATATATATATATATATATATATATATATATATATATAATGATACAGAAGATTATATATATAAATATAAATAAATAAACTAAAAATCTTAAGATTATGAATTAAGAAAAAAAGTGACTTGAGATTGTGAACGATCAATGAGAAGCTCATAAATATATAATCTTGTTGAAATTGAACGTCGTTACGTAGACAAAAAGCTTTTGGTTACAAAATTCTAAATACAAAAAATCATGTCACATTTATCCATGAGATTATGTGAAGCGTATTTATAAAAAATTGTTGCAAATATTTAAATAACAATATTTACAAAACTAAGATAACATCAATATTTTGAAATAAAAGTAACATATGAATTATCACGGAGAATTGCAATAATATAATTTATATTAACTGTTTTTATCGCTAGAACTAATTCAAATGATTTTGTTATTTATTCATTGCGAAAATCTAAAATATTTTGAGTATCCAAATAAAACAAATCAAATATATATATTATAATATATATTATAATAAAGATATTTATATAATAATATTATGAGTAGAGATTTGATGATATTTTTTAAAACATTATTATAATATAATAGGGATTAAGATAAGTTTAAGTGATATTTATAAATTAAATTAAAAAATAAAAATTATATGATTAAAGGAGCAACTGCTCTATGACATTATCTATAAATCCTTTATACGTATTAGTATTAGATGTCATTTGACATTATTTATAATCCTTTATTAGTATTAGATAGAACATACATTCATCTAAAAATATGACCATGAAACCACAAGATACATTCATCTAAAAATATGACCATGAAACCACCCCGCGTTGCTATTAAAAAACTAATGATAAGTGTGATTACGACTGCTGTTAAAACACCTATATAGGTACCCACTTGAAAAAATTTATGGATCTGTGTCACTATTCATGCCGTCAACAACGTCATCGATACATAATTTGCAACTCAGCCCTCATTGTATAACTACTTGATAGTTACGAGCACACAACTTATAATCAAACACCAAACACAAAGAACTAAACTCGGACACATCCATACTCAATCGATTGCCAAAAAGATACTGACATTGAGAAACTGAAGTTTGAGCAATAAAAAAGCTTTGAATTACTTTGAACCAGATAATAAAACGAGTGATATACTTAGATATGAATTTGTGGTACAAAACTAAGCATTAGCAATTTTATATGTTCAAATAATGGTTAAAGTATGACAATAAATTACACATGTTGGATACATATGAACACACTAATCCACAAATCTCTCTCACACATAAAAATAATACCTAATTCAGTAACCAAAAAAAATAACAAAAATACATTAAGAGAATGGTTAATAAAATTTTCGTGATTTTTATAAAAAAAAATAGGGTTTCCTCTGTATTGATTAATTACAAAAAATAGAAATAATATAAAACAATTAAAGTAATAGAATTATTACCAATGCTAACAATAACACCATGGAAGTAGCGAAAAGGTATGAGATATAATTATTTGGCATAAATACTAGTAAGCCACTTTCTAGAGATGGATAATTTTCTTTCCTAAAATTTACTTATTTTTAAAGTAACAAAATCCATCCAACTCAGCTTTCATGAATATGAATCAAAGGACTAAAATAAGGCTAAGTAATATATTTAATAGCAACATTATGCATAGAACTTAAAAGCAAAGGCTTCAGACCTGCATGCATTTCGAGAGTGATTAAGTGATATCATCATACACAATTTTGGAAACCTAATTATTATTATTATCATAACAAATATAGAAAAATAAGTAGAGTTCCTTGAGTTCACTTGATAAAGACAGGGTGAAGGATGTGTGATATACGGTAGTTGAAGTCATACGTGATATTGGCACGGCTCAATCGAAAAACAGGACTCTAGAAGCCTAAAAAAGAGTGTTGCTTTCTGATTGAACCGCACCAACATCTCGTATTATTGTTATACCGATACACCAAAGCCCTCCTAGACCACTATCTTAATAAAACAACAGGTTATACATAACATACACAAAACACTTGCATTGACTATTTCTTGATCAATATTAGGCTTCACATACCGATGCACAAATCTCCTGCAAAAACAATAATTTGTAGATAAAAGTTATGGTTTTGAGAGGTAAGTCGCTATTGAAGAAACAAGAGAAGAAAAGGAAGGCATGTATAACAATGATGCCCATGGGAATCTTAGGTATTTATGAACAAAAGATGTATAACTTGCATATGTTTATATATACATGAGAGAGGAGGTGATGGTGGGGGTAGGGGGGAAGGGGAGCGCATTGAATAATCCAACAACCCTACAACAGAAAGGGAGGTTGGGGGCATAATTTACTCAAAAGCAAAGCCAAGAAAACTGATGCAAAAGCATGCTGGAAGCTTTAAATTTGCATTTATGAGGTTTGGAGAAAAGACACCGGTAAACATATTTTCAAATGGAAAATGAAAATACCCTTTTGGCTCTTCAATTTCTATTCAACTTTTTGAATTTCAAAACATATAAATTTAACACTTATTAATTATATGAAATCGTGATAATAAGAAAACTGTTGGAACCAAACGAATACCATAACTTTCTTTCTGATGGTAACGTAAAAAAATGATTATAATTTGTATGATTAAATCCCCTATATTCAAGATATCACACGTTTGATGAGACATTCGTGAACAAAACTGGTATATTGTTCTTATTCAAAATAGTTGATTTAATAAAAGAATATTCAAATACCAAATTTGGATTCAAGAAGTCTATTTAAAACGCATATATTTCTTGTGTTTCTTATTTCTCTTGATTTTTTTTTTTTTTTTTGAATTAGGTTTACATTCCAGAGAGATTTGAGTTGGATACATCACATATTTCTTTTCTTCTTATATTATTTTAATATTAATTAATATGCAATATTTTCAGGACCGGGTTAGACGTCGAATCGGTCTTCTTACCGGCCATCTGGTCGAACCGGTTGGATCGGATTAAAGATCCAGGTTATTACGTAAATATAATAAAAATAAATAGTATAAAATTAGAAATTTTTAGACAAAATCTGATAATAAAAATAAATAGTATAAAATTAGAATTTTTTAGATAAAATCTGATTACAACCTCTAAAGGTACATCTTGTAGCTTACTTGTTTGCGTCCCAATGGAAGATCCACTAGCTCCCACTTAAATTTTTCTTAAACATAATATATTTTAATCTTAATGGCTTGAAAGAAAGTCAAAATCAGATTGTGGTATTTGGTGTGGTGGAGAACAACCGGAAAGGGAAGAGGAGGAGAAGCATTGGAGAAATTCATGAAATTTGGATGGAAATCTTCATCAGGCAATTGCGTAATCCAATTCTTAGCATCATTTCCTCTATGTAAGCGTAAGATCCTCCCATAACACATGTTCTTTCCTATTTGTGAGAACACAAGTGGGTTTTGATGAAGGTGAATGAAATTATGGACTTTTATGATGTTAATTGCTTAGAAACTTCATGTGACTGGATATTGTAAGAATCAAATCCATCAATTTGTTGATTGGGTTCATGTTGATGGCAGGAACTTGCTAAATGTTCATGTGTGATAAAGATACTAAAATTTTAATACGAGTGAAGTATGAATCCATGTATAAATGGTGTGATATTTGTTGATTTAGTCTAATTGCATGTTAATCTCTTGAAGGCTTGGTAGAAAACATGGTAATGATGCTATAAGCTTGGAAAATAAGCATGAGTTACTTGTACATTGTGCTTTAGAAGTTCTATGCACGCCAATGTTTGATGAAATGCCTAGGTGACGATATTAGGTGTAATTGTATGCAAATAGAGGGTGAAAATGTGTGGAATGTGATAATGATGTAACTGATAGTAGATTAGCATGAGGAATGTGTCATTGAAGGAAATCCATGTGAGAATTTAGTTGATTCCAGGATTGGGTAGAAGTATGCATTGGGGGATTGTACTATATGCCTTAAAGGTGTCATGATGCACACCATGTGTAGAATTAATCCCTTAAATAGTGTTAAGGAAATGAATATACACTAAATGTGAAGCGTGTGGACTTACTAGTAAGTAAGGATGGTAGAATTATGTAACATTGGCTAACTTTGGGTTTTGATGTCAATTGTAGGATTATGAAAGCACTAATATTTGTAGAAATTTTTATGTGTGTGTGTATATATATATATATATGTATCTAACTAAGTGATCACATGATTGTCTGTGTTCTACAACATGAGTATGAAATGCATATAGTGTAGTGGCTATGTTATAGCATTACAAGATGAACATATATTTCCAAAGTGGAAGTTAGTATGCTTAATAGTTGACTTTCTGAAAAGTCAACGAAGGTGGGAATGATACGGTAGGCCTTAGAACACAAATGTAAGACTTGGCAGATAATGCGATATGTGTTAGATAAAATATGTGTTAAGCATGATGTTGAATGGAATTGCGTGGATTTGGAATAATGTGATTGCTAATGTAGGCCTTGTGCATGTTAGTAATTGACTAATGAAAGTCAAAGCGACCTATGTGTTGGAAATGAATGTTAGTGTGAAAAAGCGTGTATGCTAACAAAGTTGTAAACATAATCACATGAAAGAATAGGAATCATGTCAAGATGGATCAAAGAATGGAAGGCTAATGGGTTAAGAGAAGGCAATAAAGCTAGCATACATATGGCGAGCTCGAGGTAAGTGATTCCCAAGCTTAATTTATGCTTATTTAAATGAATTGATATATGCAAGAAGATTGGGAATCACAAATGGATGGATTACTAATGTTGGTGCCAAGGTAAGAAATGTTGAAATAGGTCAACATAGTTTAACTAGGCTTGAATCCATATGGTGGGAGAAACAGGTTATAAAAAAGGAAGTAACTTAGTAGCACTTTTAACATGGTAGTTGGGATAATTGGATTAACAACGATGTAAATTGAACCTTTAAGGTGCCTAACGTGGGAGTCGGGTTAAATGTATGTTTTGTAGGCTTACATGAAGGAGCAATGAGCCTAATGGTTAAAGAAACAAATGATAAAACAGTTTAGAAGCTTACGATGCCGGAGGCCCTGGCCTAAGGCAGACAACCATGACCGTAGATCCCATCTAAGGTAACAGGCCAAGCTGGTTAGCCTGGGGCGTAGGCTACGGCCCTGGTGACGAGAATTGAGGTATAAAGTCATTTTTTATTGTTTCTAGCCACCATTCCATTCTAAATCGTGGGGAGACCTTTGGGCGATTTTTAAGAGCAGAGATCAAAGTTTTGTAAGTAATTCATCATTCGTTGGTTAATTGTGGAATACAACAAAATGAATACAAGCATATAACTGTACGTGTATGCTATTAATAGGTACGTAAAGGTTGGGCATGATGTATAGAATAGTTATAGATTCCTAAACTTCATGTTAGGCCTAGTAACTACATGAAGGAAGGTAGGATGGCAGGTTATGATGATATGAATATGGATTTTGGATGTAAATATGTATTTTAATGTTGCTTACCATATCGTTTATGAGAATGGAAATGGCATTGCATGTATATAAGGATGAATACAGGAGAGTCAAAGTTTAGGATCCGGGGATCGGATTTGAGATTGTAACCGGAAGGATCCGCACTTGTAGAGGAAATATGAAGTGGTCCTTTGGTTTCGTTAAAAATCATTTATATGTTGTTTATGTATTATATAAAGTCACTTACTTTTCTAATGATGTGGATGTATGGTGACTGCAAGTTATACGGGTCTTCCATATGAGGTGCAGAATGGTTGAAGATTGAGTCTAGACGTGAATTGTACGGGAGTGTGGTGACGTAGTCCCCTAAGTACGGGTGTCTTGTTATATACATGTTGAGTATGAACAAAAGTTTTAATATTCATAATTAATTATCTAAATGGGGTTTTCATGTACTAAAGAATATTTATAATGAAAGAATTTTTATGGTTCGCATTTCTGTTGTGCACTTTCTGTTAAATTATATTAGGGTTTTACAAGTTGGTATCACAACACAAGTTTAGGTGAAACGAAGTACACGGAGGTAAGTACTTGAACTCAAACCCGTGCGCGCTTATGACTAGGGACCCGTACAATCCAAGACTTGATCATGACTCGAAGGTAGAACTGAATATAAACATGTATATGTATATTGATATAAAGAAACTAAGTGTATTGTATATGTAAGGTAAGCTTAAACGATTAAGGAGGATGTTCCGAGAATGCGATCTAGGACATACACCAAAGCATGTAATAGGATAGATGGACCCTAGGTACATAATTTTGATGTATGTGAGTACCGGTGATTGGAAAACCTCCCGAAGGAGGGTGAATTATAAACGAAAGACAATGATGTTGTCTTGGTAAGGTTTTAAAGATGTTGCATGAACTGAAACCATTTCTCCAGGCATGAGGTGATGATTACATGAAGGCATGAAACTAGTATGTGAATTGAACACCTGGCCCATGCGCAAGAAGCATATGACACTTGTGAGACCATGATAATCATCGCAGGTATGTCTGGTAGAAGTAGAAAGTGTAACACCCCAAAACCTGAATGTTTGACTCACTAGTATGGTTTTGTGTGTTATACAATGAACGGTGATAGCTAAGTTATTTGACTTAGTTAAAACTACAAGTCTAATAGTAGGAAATAAGGTTTGTGGTAAATGGGATAAGATGATAAACTAGAGAGACTAAAGGTGGAGACTTTGATTGATGTTTGCAACTAAATAGAATGTTCAGGAACTTATGTGTGTGTTTTTCTGTGTGTCGATACACATAAGTGAGCAAAGGGGGGGGGGGGGTTCTCAAACAAGGTTAAATATAAGAAATTGATGGTGAAAATTGAAGACAAATCATGCATGACTAAAGAATTAGCATCATCAAACCTTAAGAAACACACGGTAAGTTGTAGAATTTAATTTGGTGATTTTGTATGAAGTGGGTTTATGATCAATCCATGAATTAGTTTGAAATTAATCATGAATATATGTTAGAATCATCATATGGAACATGAATTATGCAAGGTTTCGGGTAATTTAATGTTTTAGGGTGAAACCTACTTGTAATAGTAAGGATGATGATATGGGTGAATCACCCATGACCAATTCTTGTACAATTTTGATGTGTTAGGGTCTTACAGAAAGTAAGTAACCGTTTGGGAAAAATGAGTGGTGGGACTCTTAAGTGACTTGGGAGCATTTTATATTAGTGAAAGGTCTGAATCTGTAAGAAAGTGCTGGCCAAACAAGTAAGAATGAAAGGTGGGAATGAAAGGTTTGAACCCGTAAGTAAGTACGGATCAAACAAGTAAGAATGAAATGTTTGAATCCGTAAGTAAGTACGGATCAAACAAGTAAGAATGAAAGGTGAGAATGAAAGGTCTGAACCAGTAAATGAGTACAGATCAACCATACATAAACGGAAGGTACAAATCAAAGATTTGTGTCAACAGGTAGGTACAGAATTAAATGAAAGGGATTGAACGAAAGGTTGGAATCTGTAGGTAAGCACAGATTAAACCATAAGAAAGAGAGATAAATGAACAAAAAGTAGAAATACCCAAACAAGTAGGATCAGACGCAAATGAAGGAGAGGATGCATTTTACCTCTATAGTAAAGGTATGTAGGAACATTGTTGGTTTGTGGTGTTAGTAGCCTAGTTGGGATATGTAGGTTGCGTGATTATAGAAGGCTTATATGAGTATGGGGGGGGGGGGGGGGGAGTAGGCCGTATATAATCTTTGAAACTTAATTAAGAATGTACTTATAGTTTGACTTTTTGAAAAGTCAAATGAAGTTGATTTATTACTTATAATTCAAGTGTAATAAGATAACATTTAGGGTTTTGCAATACATTTTGTAAAAAGAAAGAATGACTCACTTTGTAAATTTAGGGTTTTAGATTAAAGCTTCCTGGTGCTAATTCTGAATTCCTAATAAAAATACAATTTAACACATGTCAGTGCATTAACCCAATTTAAACTTTAATGGTACATCACGAGATCAAAACCCCAACGTAGTTAACAAAGTATAGCCTTATTCAGGCAGCACTTTGGTATCCGTTGCTGGGTTTCAGATCTATCGGACAGGGTATCAAATCAGTGATCAGGGTTAAAACACTTACAACGGGGCAGAGGTTTCGCAGATTTAGGGGTATAGTGCAAAGAAAACGGAGAACGAGAGAAAGTGTTCGTCAAAATTATGTCGAACTGGTGCTAGAACTTCAGTCCCATGCTGCTGGATTTATAGGTCAACTTGGACCCTCCCGCGCGTTGCGGAAGTCATGGGGGCACCCCCCGCGTGTCGCGGTAGCCACCACTAGGGCTAGATTAGCCTCGTCTTCACGTATAGCCTTGCCACACGTCGCGCTTGGATAACACGTGTCTTGGTACTCCCCCGCATGTCGCGGAAGATTTAGGGGTAACCCTCGCATGCCTCCTGAGAGTCCAGCTACTAGCTTCTTTGTTTTTCATAATGGTTCGCTCCGTACAAGTCCGTGGTTTTGATCAAGGGTCCTTATAAGGTGTTTTGGGAATTGTTACATCCTCCCTACCTTGTTTTAAATTTTGTCATCGAGATTCATTGGAATAAGTAAGGATACTTTCGCTTCATCTCTAATTCTAGTTCCCATGTGTATTATGGTCCTCTTTTTGAATCCCATTTTACTTTGACTAGAATTAACCTCTTGTGCTTGAGATTTTTAATCTTTCTATCTTCAATTTGTATAGGCTTTTCCACAAATTTCAGTTTCTCATTTACCTCTATGTCTTAAAGAGGTACTACCAAGGATTTGTCGGCAAAACATTTCTTTAAGTTACATACATGAAATACATCATGTAATCCTGCCATTTCTTCAGGTAACTGTAGTTGATAAGCTACTGGTCCTACTCGTTTGATAACTTCAAGAGGTCCAACGTACCTAACTTTCCTTTCTTACCAAATCTGACGACTCCTTTCCAAGGTGAAACTTTTAATAGCACTTTGTCTCCGACTTGAAATTCTAAGCGTTTACGCCTATTATTTGCATAACTCTTGTGACGGTCTCGTGTTGTTTTCAGTCTTTCCTTAACTTGAATTATTTTGTCAGTTATTTCTTGTACAATTTCAGGTCCTGACAATTGCTTTTCTCCTATTTCCGCCCAACATACAGGTGTTCGGCATTTTCATCCGTAGAGTGCTTCAAATGGTGCAGCATTAATGCTTGTATAATAACTATTGTTATAAAAGAATTCTATTAATGGTAAGTGATCGTCCCAACTTCCTCCAAAGTCTATCACACAGGCTCTGAGCATGTCTTCCAAAGTCTGAATCGTCCTTTCACTTTGTCCATCTGTTTGAGGGTGATAAGCTGTACTTAGATTTAATCGAGTTCCCATAGCGTTTTGAAAACTTGTCAAAAAATGAGAAGTAAAATGACTATCTCTGCCGGACACAATAGATAAAGGGATTCCATGTAATGAGACTATTTCATCCACATACATCTTAGCTAATCGTTCCATACTGAAAGTTTCCTTCATTGGTAATAAATGCGCGGATTTAGTTAATCTATCCACAATCACCCAGATTATGTCGTTACCTTTTAGTGTCTTGGGTAATTTGGTAACAAAGTCCATTGTTATCATTTCCCATTTCCAAACTGGCATCTCCAATTGCTGAAGTAAACCTGAAGGTTTCTAATGTTTAGCTTTAACTTGTGAGAAAGTTAAACATTTAGAAACATAACTTGGTGTGTCCTTTTTCATTCCCATCCACCAGAAATTGTTCTTTAGATCTTGATACATCTTATCACTTCCAGGATGTATCGTATATTTGGATTTATGAGCTTCTTCCAAAATTCGGTTTCGTAGATTTCCTTGGATAGGTACCCAAATTCTTTTCTTATGGAATTTCCAAATTCCATCTGTTCCTTTTTCTAATTCTTTTATAATTCCTTTTAATCCTTCAGTATTATTTTTTATTGCTGCTTCCTGAATCTTTTTCAATTGTTCCTTTAGGTCTATCTGCAGGTTTAATCTGAGAGCACATACCTTTTTTGGTTTTTCATGATACTTTCGACTTAGTGCATCAGCTACTACGTTAGCTTTTCCTGTGTGATATTGGATATCACAATCGTAGTCACTAAGGATCTCCATCCAACGTCTTTGTCTCATATTCAATTCTTTTTGCTCGAAAATATATCTTAAACTTTTATTATCTGTGAAGATAGTAAACTTACTACCGTAAAGATAATGTCTCTAAATCTTGAGGGCAGATACTATCTCTCCTAACTCTAGATCATGTGTTGTGTAGTTTTCTTCATGCTTCTTTAGTTGTCTAGAGGCATAAGCAATCACTATCTGACGTTGTATCAACACACATCCAAATCCTAATTTTGATGCATCACAGTATACTATGAAATCTTCAGTTCCTTCTGGTAAAGCAAGTATTGGTGCATTAGTTAGTCTTTGCTTCAGGATCTTGAAAGCTTCCTCCTGTTTTTGGTCCCCATTCAAACTTAACTGATTTGCATGTTAGCTTGGTTAATGGAATGGCTATTCTAGAAAAATCTTGAATAAAAAGTCTATAGTATCCTGCCAATCCAAGAAAACTTCTTACCTTCGTTGGTGAATTAGGGACTTTCCATTTGGTAATTTGCTCAATCTTTGTAGGATCCACATCAATTCCTTCATGATTAATTAGGTGTCCAAGAAATTGTACTTCTTGCAACCAGAATTCACATTTTGAGAATTTAGCATAAAGCTTTTCCTTTCTCAATAATGTCAGAAGTACTTGTAAATGCTCGGCATTCTCTTCCTTACTCTTGGAATAAATAAGTATATCGTCTATGAGGACAATAACAAATTTATTCAGATATGGTTTACATATCCTGTTCATCATGTCCATAAATCTAGCTGGAGCATTTGTCAAACCGAATGGCATGACTGTAAACTCATAATGACCATATCTAGTTCTGAAAGCAGTCTTAGGAATGTCCTCTTCTTGTACTTTCAACTAATGATATCCTGAGCGTAAATCAATCTTTGAAAATAATTGAACTCCTTGAAGTTAATCGAATAGATCATCGATTCTCGGTAGTGGGTACTGATTTTTAATCATAACCTTATTCAATTCTCTGTAGTCAATACACAATGCATCGATCCATCTTTCTTCTTGACGAATAACACAGGTGGTCTCCAAGGTGATGAACTAGGTTGTATAAAACCTTTTTCCGATAGTTCGTCTAGTTGCTTCTTAAATCCAGCATCTCTGTTGGTGCTAAACGATAGGGTGTTTTGGCAATCGGTGCAATTCCTGGTATTAGGTGAATTCTGAATTCAACCTCACGATCAGACGGTAGTTCAGGTAGCACTTCTGGGAAAACATCTGAGAAATCGGATACTACGTAAATATCTTTTAATTCTTTTTCTTTAGTGCTAATGATCACAGAGATCATATACACTATTCCTCCTTTTCGTACGTAGCTTGCAGCTTTCATCATAGAGATGAGTTTTGTTGATGCTGTCGGCTTGTCTCTCTAAATTGTGATACTTTCTCCTGTTGGCGGACGAATCTCAATAGAATTTTGATCACATAAGATTCGTGCATGATTGGCTACCAACCAATTCATTCCTAACACTACATCGAATCCGGCTAGATGCATTGGTAACAAGTTGGCTGTGAACTTATGTCCTAATAATTCTATCTTTCCTTTCTGGAGGATTTCGCTTATGCTGATAGAATTTCCATTTGTTGTTTCCACCGTACAGTCTTTGCGAAGTTTAGTTAAAGGTTGATTGAGTAATTGATAGAAAGTAGTATTTATAAAACTTTGGTTTGCACCGGAGTCAAATAATACTTTAGCATAGACATCATGAACGAGAAACGTACCGCTACTCACATCGGGAATCAATTCGGCTTCTTGGGCTGTCAGTACGAAGGTTCTAGCATTCTTTTTGGGTCCTTCGGTTGTCTTTGACTTGTTATTAGGTACGGTAGCTAGTTTTGGGCAGTTTGGTCGGATATGGCCTGCCTCTCCGATTGAAGCATATTTTACTGTTAACTTTTCTTCTACACTCTTCTTTATTATGTCCAGGTATCTTACAGAAGTTGCAGTATACCGTACACTTTCCTGAATGCTTCCTTTTACAGAACTTACAGAAAGGTGATGAAGAGGATGGACCTGCTCCTTTTCTACCGTAGGAATTACCAGAACGTAGTTCTTGGGTAATTTTTTGGGCTAAATCCTTTTTCTGGTTTTCTTCCCGTGTGCATATCAGTCCCTGTCAAAGTGTTAGCAAGCTCCACTGCTTCTTCAATCGTTTGTGGTCTAGCTGCTTTGAACATATCTATGATTTCACTAACTAATCCCCAGATGTAACGATAAATTAATACCGGTTTTGGCAAACCCAGTACTGGTACTATTCTTGCATATTCAAAGAATTTGGTAGTAAATTCACGACAATTTACCCCAATCATCTTATGGTTTAGGAATTTATTAGCTATCTATTCTTTTTCGTGAGGAGGACAAAAATTTCTTTCAATTATTTCCTTAAATTCATTCCATTCCATGTTATAAACCATGTCACCCCCTTTTGATTGAAGAATGATATTCCACCATTCTAATGCTTCATCCTTGAAAAGGTTAGAAGTATACGTTATCTTATCTTCTTCAGCACACTTACTAATTTTTAAAACTGCTTCAGTCTTCTCTAACCAGTGTAAGGCTGAAATGGCTCCTTCATTACCAGAAAATTCGATTGGTTTACAGGACAAGAATTCTTTATAAGAACAACCATAGGCGATGGTCTTCTTTCGTTTAGGAATTGGAGCTTTGACAAGAATGCCATTGTCTCAATTGACGCTGTAGAATTACAAATACTCAATCACTGTTAAATATAATTTAAATAATTGAGGTTTTGTAAAAACAGTTTACAAAAAGAAGGAATTACTCACATTGCTAATTTAGGTATTTCCTTGTGACTTACTGGTTATAATCTATTAATTAAATAATGCACACACGTTAGTATAATAACCCAAATTTACATTAGCTATACCCTCCCCGAGATAGAACTCCAACGACTGAGTCAGGCAGAGCCTCGACATGCGTTACGGAGCACTAAATCAATCAGGCAGCGTATCTAATACGTAACCAGGGGTTATAATACTTACATAGAGGCAGAGCTTCGCTAATTAGGGGTATAATACCCGAGAGTTTTAGCTTTAATATTAGAGAGAAAGAAAGAAAATTGTGAGCGACTGAAACTGAGGCCGAAGCCCCCTTTTATAGGGTTGTTCGGGTGGCGGCTCGCGCCCCGCGACGCCCCACTCTTCCTTCTTCGTGGCCCGCGAGCTAGGCTGGCTAGGGCCTATCCTTGGCCAGTCACCACTATAGGCCCGCCGAGTGTCACGCCACGTGGCGGGCTGGGGTTTCGCCACTTATCACTCGGTCGCGCCCCGCGAGGACCTCCTGATTTTTGTTAAATTTAAGGTATTTCGGGGCCGGTTTTCGTATACGGGGTGTATTTTAGGGGCGTATGGGACATGTTTAAGGGTTTCGGGAGAGTTGTTATAACCCATGTATGATAATCCGATTTATTTTAGTATGTTTATCATGAAAAAAACATTTCAGCTAACTATACATGTGTGGTAGTAATGATCATTTACATTATAGCAATGGTCATAAAACAAGATTTATGTACACATACATATTGAACTGTATGTGGCATGTGTACTTAGTTTTAAAATGTGTTTGTTAACTATATTTATCAGCAAAAGCTGACGAAGATTGACTCTCAAGTGATCATTAGATGTAAAAGTTGGATTCCCTACATTGGGTTTCCCAAGCTAATCCTCTCTAGAAGCCTTAAAGCATGGCATCTCGATATCAATATTGCAATAGATACTCTTCATCATCATAGTTGTCTTTGACACTTTCTATACATATGGTCTTTACTTTGGTGATGTTTCCTTGATTACGGAAAAACAATCATGCTTAAGAAAATATATCTTTCCCTAAAACAATAACAAGCCCTATAAGAGGTTATACACATGTTTACAAAACCTAAGTGTAATTTTAATCTTCTTCGCATCAAAATATGTGTGTAATTTCAGTATTTCCGAACTTCCAGACTTGACTTTCTAGGTAATCATTCAACTATGCTTCTAAAGCCTTCAATAGTACGCGGTCAAATGCTACAAAATACATTTTAATCAATAATGCGCAGTTTTATTGATCAAGGGATCTGATACCGCAGCAAAAATCCATTCCGAATTTCATCAATTTTCAGCACTTTCCATTTTTAGCTTAGTTGAAAACGCGTGAATTGATTTATCTTTATTTGATTAATGAGTTTATTATTCCACATGAAAAATGGGCAATTACAAAGCAATGGCAGGTAGTCGGGCAACAAGTTGCGCCGCCACTCCTTTATTTGGGGTTTCTCCTAAGGTATCATGGATATGCCTTTGCAATTATATGTTGTGTGTATTGAATAGACCTCATACGCTCACAGTGTCATATGACGACATTTTATTGACCCAAAGCACACATTTTATTACAAGCAAATATCTCTTTCTTTTAGAAGATGAATGGTCCCACATAAAATTTTATTGCAAGCAAATATCTCTTTCTTTTAGAAGATGAATGGTCCCACATAAAGACATAGGCTTATTATATATGAGTTATTATGTATAAAACATGTACTAGGCTACTTATACGTTTATTCATTTGAGCGTTCGGAGTAGCTTACAAGGTTTCCATCATGTACTTCCTCTAATATGGATGCTTGGAATTAGGGCTGTAAACGAACCGAACGAACACGAACGAGGCCTTGTTCGTGTTCGTTCGTTAAGGAAATAAATGTGTTCACGAACGGTTCATGAACACTTACCGAACGAGATTTTATGTTCGTGTTCGTTCATTAAGGAAATGAGCATGTTCACGAACGGTTCACGAACCCAAATAAATTTGGCGAACGCGATGAAGGATAAAGGTTGATGGCCCAGAGAGTAGCACTAGTACTTGAATCCCTTATTGTGGAACGGAGGTAGATCATATTCATCGATGTAAATAATGAGAAAAGAAAGGGAAATGGTGTATAAATAAGGTGAAAGAGGGTTTCCTAGTTTAATTGTTAGGGTAATGATATAAATAAAAGTTTAATAGTATAAAAAAAGTATAGATAAAATATATGAAAGTATAAAAATCTTTAATTAAAACACGAACATACGAACATAAACGAACGCAAATGAACGAATGTTCACGAACACCTTACCGAACGTTCACGAACACAATTGAACGAACGAGACCTTTGTTCATGTTCGTTCATTTAACTAATCGAACGGAATTTCTTGTTCATGTTCGTTCGTTTATTAAACGAACGAACATAAACGAACTTCCCGCCGAACGGTTCACGAACTGTTCGCTGAACGTTCAGTTCGTTTACAGCCCTACTTGGAATCTTAAAAGCACTCAAGTATGCCATACATGAACAATACTATATATGCACTTGTCCTTACTAATTTTAGAATACAACTTGTTTAAGCACCCGTGTGCTACATAGGGTTACACAGATATATAAATTGTATGTTGTAAATAATATTTCGAAATGAAATAAGTGTTGTATTAAATTTGTAAAATTTATATTATAATCAATTCACAAAAAAATAAGCAAAATCATTAGTCTCTAAAGATATCTTTATATATCACATATGTTGTCTTATTGGTAAGTTTACCTTTTTGTCTAAAATAAATAATTCGATTCCATATATGTTTGTTACTCTTAATACAATTGGTTATAGATTAGGCCTGTTCTATTCGCAAACGCCATTTTTCTTTTTGCACACCCAAAGCGGGGCGCTTTGGGATATAGTCAACAGACAAGGTCTGAAAAGACAAATGGCCAGTGGAGATGAGTTTGTGTTGTTTTTTTTTTTAAATAGGTGGGATTTGGGTTAGTTTGGTAGTGTTTTTTGGAGGAAAAAATTGTATTTGAGTTTTATTATTATTATAAAATATTAGTATTACATATAATTCATAGTTGTTTTATAATTACGTTTTTTTACGTCATTATTTTTATAGAACGTATAAAATATAAGTGCGTCTTTATAAACTGTTAACCTAGTTTATTTTGTTAAATAAAACGAACACGTTAAATAAAATGTACAGAAAGCCATAAGAATTAAACGTAAACAATCCAAAACCAACGTGATGTAAATAGAAGATTAACTGCAATATATATATATATATATATATATATATATATATATATATCAGTTTGTACATACAAAACAAAAAGGTACAACTGAGTACATAATACATAACAAAACACTAAACAAACAAACTAAGGTACTAATTCTCGTGCGGTGGGGACGGTGGGAGGGGAAGTGGAGGCAACCCAGCGAGCTCTCGTAGAGCAACGAGCGTCTCGACGATCCAGTCAATGCGTGCGCCCTGGCGTCTGAGGCGCCGGTCGAAGTCCCGAGCCACCTCACGCGCTACCGGAGGCAGGTCAGCGTAAACGTGTTGCGGGTACTGTGGCAGCTCAGGAGCTGGCTGAACTGGTGGTATCGGGATCTCCTCGACATACTCCTCCTGAGCCAGATCCTCGAATACAGGCTGAGCCTGAGCCTGAGCCTGATCCTGAGGCTGGCCCGGGTACTGATCGAGGCCCAGAGCCTGTAGTTGAGCCTGCCGAGCGGCCTCCTGAACATGAGGAGGGGCTAACACTCCACGCCTCACCTCAATAACAACCGGGATGACCTCCGGCAACACCTCCGGATGCCAAATCAGCCCATCACGGCCCTTAAACCTCAGACCAACATCAAAGGTACGGGTGATCTGCATGCTAGATACTGACGCCCGGCCCAACATAGTCGACGGGATCGGCGCGGACAGCTCCGGATCACTCTCGGGCACGATCCCTAGCGAGCGTGCAATGGCGGTGATGTATGAGCCACCGTGCAGCTTCCCGCGGAGCTGCCGGTGGTATACTGTGGCAAAGTAATCTGCCAGGCAGTCTGCTAGATCGCAGGTCTGGCCGCGAAGTAGGCAGTATAGAAAGAAAATGTCACTGAGGTTGACCTTCTCCCTGCTGGTACCCCGCGGCACGATAGATGACCCGATAATATGGTGCAGGTATCGGTACAAGGGGTCTCTAATAGTGGTGGCCTTTTGCCAGGATTTCCCAAAGGGAACCCTGGAAATGGCCCTCCAGAAACTAATAAGCGTCTGCCTGTCCATCGCCCTAACCCCCTGCGTATATAAATCAGTATCAAGCTCGGGCTCTGTGTACAAACCTGTATGGACAGCAAACTCCCGCACACTCATCTGAAACTGCTGACCGGCGAGACGGAATGTAACCTCGTGGACTGGAAAATCCGGGTCCTCCACGTAATCCGCCGGATGCGGCACGTATGTAAACGTAGAAAGAAACTCGACCGTAAGCTCACGGTACGAGTCCTCCATCGCTATCTGAAATAGGCGCGACCAAGGAGTATCTAGTCCAACAATATCACGCGTCCGCGCGGCCTCTCCCACGGTCTCCAGCAGGTCCCAGTCTATCCCTACATGCCCCCAATCTCTATGGTGCGCAACCTAGCGCATCTCCTCCTCGCCCGTGACCCCTGCGGAAACTGCAGGTACGGACATACCTCCTCTCCCACATCTCCCACCTCTCCCTCAGCGTCCATATGCTCAATCTCGTCATCGGAATCCATCCATGCAAGTTTAAAAGATAATAAACAAATAATATTATTAAACAATTTAAAAAAAGATAATAAACAAATAATATTAAATAAAAGATAATAAACAAATAATATTAAATAAAAAATAATAAACAAATACTATTATTAAACAATTTAAATAAATAATAAACAAATAATATTAAACAAATAATAAATAAAAAATAGAAAAAAAAATTAAACATGAACCAAAGCGCCCCGCTTTGGCCTCCGCGCGGCGCTTTGGTTCTTTGTTCTCAAAAACAGAACCCAGCCAGCTGATCAAAACCCCCCAAATCAAAACAAAATCAAACATAAAAATTGAACCAAAACAATAAATGAAGTTCGTTCGTACCTAATAGCGTTTGAAATCTGGAAAAACACGATCGCGAGTTGAGTGTGTGTAATCGCACCTTTTGTGTGTGTGTTTGTGTTTTGTGTTGAAATGGGGGAGAAGCCACCCCGCTTCAGGTTAAACGAGGGACCAAAGCTCCCCGCTTTGGCCATAGCGGGGCGCTTCGGTTCATGTTTAAGGGCAAAGCGCCCCTCTTAGGTCAAAGCGGGGCGCTTTGGGCCTTTTTTAAATTTTTTAAAATTGTTTTTAATTCACAAACGCGTCGATAATAGTCTAAATTTTACGCTTTTTCCATTATACATCATTTTTTAATATATATGGACTATACTGCAAGTTCCGGATCAAATCGGTTACGTGTGATGTCTTATTCCATTATATCGTATCATTTTGGTTTGAAAGCACAAGTACTCCTATGAGTACTGTTATGTGTATCAGCCGCCTACCGTACATGTACATGACGTATTTTTTCATTAATTGTAGTATTATGATGTATATTGTCATTTTGGGTCGTACAAGTGCGTATTGAATCTGATTGGGTCGTGTCGGTGACATTCGGTATTTAACGTGATGTAACGCATATATTGAACAAACACAAACGTGATTATTATTAAACACATTTAACATACATCTTGAACATATGGGGTTACATTAAGGTCAGGGGGACGATACGTAAGCATTTCGTACGCGTTGATCTGATCCCTGTATAATGTATGCCAGGCTGCTGCGCGCTCTGTTCTATTCGCTGTCCAGAGTAGGTTTGGGGGAGGCATTGAATAACATCCTCCAAGCTCTACATGTATGAAATGCCCATCGTCGACGAACACAACCGCAACCACCAGGTGAGGTTGCTCAGCTTCGTTTGGCCCGCCCAGCAGAGGGAAAATTGTATCGTTCCCACGAATGTCGAAGGTATGAACTATCACACCGTATCATTGGGCAATAAGAAACCCCGTCTCAGGCATCGTCATGTAATTTTCGATACCTGCTCGTCCCACCCCCTTGAAATCGATCCGTCTAACCAGCGCATCATAATGTCCTATGTTTTCCGGATCGAAAAACTGCCTCCAAAGCGATTCGTTCTTACGTAACTCCATTTTAAGTTGTTTTCGGATCATCAAATACGTATTTTGTTTCACTCCTAACCCAACAGCCACCGATCGAAACCCACAATGACCATCTGGTTTCACGTCCTTTATTCTCACGATGTATGGATGGATCACTTTGGGAATCTGAGATGCGTAGTTGCGGATCGCTATATCCGTCTTAGGACCGAGCTTGATCATCGGGAAATCAGGGTGTAGGTTGAGCGGTTTGGTATTCTTTTGTCTTCTAGAATCTTGGGATGATACGTACGAGCTGTGACGGGGAAGATCGTCTGAGGCCTCGACCCAAGTTTCTTCCGACGGATTGTACGAGCTTTTTCTATCAGCTTCAACCTTCCTTTGTTCCTGCGTTTTCAATGTTGGGCGACCACGAGTTTTCTTCAGAACAACAGGAGGTTTTTTTTTATTGTTCCCTGGATTGAGGATTTGCTGAAACTTTTCAAAGAAGCTCCTTTTCACTTGAGGGGGTGTTGGATCGATCTGTCGTTTCAATTTTTCAAATTCCGCGTCTACATCGTTATCCTCTATCTTAGTCCTTGCAGGCTTGAAGTCAAGCTTCTTCCAGAACACGTTTATCAAATTGATACGGATTTGCTGACCTGTGGACGAAAACAAATTAGGTGGCAAAATCATAACGACAAAGGTCAAAAATATTAATTACCGTTATTTTCCAACTTTTCCAAACGACAGGCACATGGCAAACCACAGCTGGTAAAAAGTTGGCAACCACAGCTTGCACCGTAGGCTCTCAACCCGTCTTCCTTACGTTTTAGTTCTCTAACTTCTCAGCGGAAATTACCGCACAAGCAGCCGTAAACAATTTGTTTGTCGACGTCATGCCTACGACCTAAACAAATGGCAGGTTGTACATGTTCGTTTTGTAGGTGGCGTCAATCATTAGCACATGCGGGAAGGCACACCACATAGTGAATGATTTTTTGTGAACAAAGAAGACATCTTCAACTGCGTTCGATATCTCATTCGTGCGCATGTAATAAGTGTAATCTTTTTCGAGAAGAATGTTTTCAAGTTTTTGCATCGGAGACTTACCGACATTTTTTCCGGCGTTGATCTTCTGAACAGCGTTGTGTATATCTTTCGGAATAAGCTTTCTAGCCGGATTGTTTTTCGTCAGCGTTCGCCAGATACTTTGGTTGGGAATATCTTGCTCTGCCAGCTCCTTAACCAGTTTTGTATCCTCCGAAGAAAGCCTTCTCGCATACGCGTGACCCTCTAAGTTTTCAATAGGAGTGTGGTTATGCTTCACCTTCGTCACCTCGATCCTCCAAACACTTCCGGATGATTCCGAAAACCCGATCATCTCGAACGGGCAGCCTATTTTCTTGCTACCCGTTTTCCTCTGTGTAGCTATACTCTTATGCTCCCCACCAAAAGTACATTGAAACCAAATCTTGTAATTCTCTCCTCTTTTATTCGACCTCTTAATCACAATGAGGTAACCATTGTCTTTTGCCGTGTCTTGTACCCAACGCACCAACTCTTTACGTGACGAAAAGGTCTGCGTTGTATCAAACGAAAATGTAACCTGGTAACAGCCTTCCTCGTCAACAGACACATTCTCCGGCTCACCATCGTCACCGAGGTCCGAATAGACTTGATGTTCAAAGCTCTGTTGACAACCGTTACTGTGATTTGGATAACACTCCTGCTGTACAAAGCTGTGCTCACCACCGTAACCGAAATTCGAATAACCTTGTTGTGCGTAAGGGTCCTCCACAGGGGTATTCAAATCCAGCGTCACCGTGTTATCACGATAACGATAACGAATGCTAGATACAACCTCTGCCTCCTTCAAGTTGGACGAGACCGGTTTCTCATACGAGTCAGAAATAGCGGTCCCCTCGTAAGAATCAGGAACAACTGACTCGTCAGAATATGGACCGAAAAGATAGTTGCTTAACCACGACATCGTTTTTTCAAGACACGTAACTAATACAGCAAAACCGCGCGTTATTTTGAAGAAACACAAGTAATTTGGAAATCGACAAACAACAAAACCCCCCGTATGTTTGTAAACTTATGTCTCGAACATTAAAGGTACTGTCTCAGCATCTTGCTTTTAAAAGGGAAAATTTGGGGTCGAAGCGCCGCGCTATGGCCAAAGCGCGGCGCTTAGGGTTAACGACAAACCTCGTAATCAGCTTTATGTCTCTCAAACAGTAACTCATGTCTCAAACGTCAATCAAGTCACCTTTTGTCGAGCTAAGCGCCGCGCTATGGCCAAAGCGTGGCGCTTTGAGGTGTGAAAATAATTTTGGCCGTGTGTAAATAGCATGACCCATAGATTATCCATTTATATTTGCATTATAGCATGTGTTCTATTCATCAAGTATTATAAAATCATATAGGTACTTCTTTAATTTATTCATATAGGTACTTCTTAAGTTATTGAAAAGTAAAGAATCATTGACAAAATTTAAAGTGGGAAAGTTTATGCTTTTGTATGAATTATTTGAAAATATGATTATTAAAGGAGTATAATACAATGATAAATGGTTATATGCTTATATAAGTTTTTGGCTCTCATATAGATTTGGTATTTACCCATATTATATAAACAAAAGGCTATGAATATTACGTCCCTAAAAGGTAAGCACGTTAAACCTTATTGTATCATTGAGCTTATGATAAAAGTTTAAATTAATAAATAAACAATAGTAAAATAAACCATACAAATCAACTATAGTTTAAAATACTAAACAATAGCAAAATGAACTATACGAATCAACTATCGAAAAGAAATGGCAGCCTCAAATCAAATTGAAATAAAAACATGAAAGTTATTTGTCAACTTTTGGAATTAAAAGACTATCCTTCACACCAAGATTGTGGTCTTTTTGTTTGTAGGCTCTTTGGCCAAACCAAACTAATACTTATTCAAAACAACCACCCTAAGTAGCTAAACATGTATGCGTGTTCGGTTCGAAACTATCAAAATCTGTTTAGACTAAACCCAAATCTACGAATTTCGCATAGAAATTAAAGCCCCTTAGAGAAATTCACCTGAGAATCAACAGAAGGCACAAATCCAAGAACACAATCTTCTTCACTTTATCCTACTGAACATACATCAAACATGATATATGTGACAAAACTAAAAGAACAAAGATTAGTTTTGAAAACCAATCATAAGCTAAATGTGGATTTCTTTTGTTAGTTTTTTTCTAGGCCAACTCCATTTTGCCCTTACCCATTTTGACTCGAAACAAACCTTTTTTTTTAACACACAAATTGATTTATCTTTATTTGGGTATCACCCCTAAGGTTTCATGGATACGCTTTAACAATTATAGTTGTGCGTGTTGAATAGATCCCATATGCTCACAATGTCACAGGACAACATTTTATTGACCCAAAGAACACATTTTTTTTTTCAAGTAAATATCTCTTTCTTGTAGAAGATGAATGATCCCACATAAGGGAATAGGCGTGTTGTAAATAAGTTATTATGTATAAAGCACATACTAGGCTACTTGTGAGGTTAAATCATCAATAACTAGTGTGAGCATTGAGTAGCTTACAAAGTTTCCACCATGTACTTCCTCTAATATGGGTACTCGGAATATGAAGGCCATGAATTGACTACATCCTTTAAAAGCCCTCAATGCTATGACATACATGAACAATACTATATATGCACTTGTCGTTACTAATTTTAGAATACAACTGCATATAGTTTTTCTTCTCACTAATGTGAGGGGTATGTTACGTATACCTATCCTAGCTAATCTCATAACGTCATTACATTAAGATTAATCCTTACTAATAAGATAGCAAGATTGTATTTATCATGATTATTTTATTACATCATTTTTTAATGTATCCATCATATTATCTTGTCTATCATACAACAGAAACAAATGTTAGAAAAGGTATATTCATGCAATTGTAGTGTCATGTAAGCAATTAACTAAACATCTTTGAAGTATATGCAATGACACGTAATCAAGTATTAGAAATTCTATAGATTGTAGAGCTGTGCAACGGTTCAGAACCGGACCGAACCGAACCAAACCGGAACCGAACCAGAACCGTTAATTGCTAAATTTAAGAACCAGAACCGAACCGTATTATAACGGTTCCGGTTCGGTTCTGAACCGGTTAAACGGTTCTTGTGTAAACGGTTCTCGCGGGAACCGGTTGACAATTAAATCGTAAAATTAACAATTCAATAAAAACGAATCAAACCATTTTAAACATTAACTAAGAGTTGCAACATTCAAAGTTCAAACCAACCAAAATAAAAATAGCAAAGCAACAATAAAAAATTTCAAGACATAAAAGAAACTCTAAATAAAACTATTACAACCATCGTGTTAACAATTAAAACAAACATCTTCAAACTTCATCCGATCTTCATCCTCTCAATCTTCTCATAAACATCTAAATGAAACCAGGTGTTAGCAATTAAAAAAATAAACGAATAATGCATCTACTCTATTTGGTTCACATGAATAGATTGATCAGGTATTTACCAAGCGATAAACTATCTATATACACATTTACAATTTGAAGAGTCAGAACACAATTCCAAGTAGTGCGGTAACGAATCATAAAACAACTTATCCAATGTTGTAAATTAGAAAACTTGTTTGGTGAATTGTTTCCCAAATCGTTTCGTCAATCTATATGTTCTTATTCGATTGCAACAATCGTATATAAACGTTACATTATTTGAATATGAAATGTTCTATTGCTACATTATCAGCAGTTAAATATTAATACATCATATACATAACAATGAAATATATGTCCAAAATTAAGGGAAATAGAGATAGGTTAATAAGAAAATCAAAATTTCTACAAGTCAGTATGATAAAGGGTGTACTGCACATTTAAAATCAGTATGATAAAGAGCCCCTGAATTGGGTATCTTAACACGAGAAATCTCAGGTGGACTTTAATCCCATCCTTACACAGCTCGACCCCAGCCAGGGGCTCTGCCCCTTGGACCCCGCCAGGGGCTGCCGCCCCTTGGACCCTGCTCCCAGGGGCGCTGCCCCCTTGGAACCCCCGTAGGGTACGGGCTCCGCCCGTACACTCCAAATAATAATAACTCAAACAAGCGTGCACTCCCCGCACCTCCTAACTTGCTTGATGTGTATTATTATTCGCTTTGATCACCAAGTCAATCCCCCGATTACACTAAAATATCTAACATGATCAATTATCTCTAGCTAGTTATACCGAGCAAGCATTTGTGAATGAGTTAAAAGGGGGTTCTGTGTATTTTAAATGAGGTAATTTATTCCCATTGCAAATGCACAATACACTCTATAACGGATTTCAAATGCACAATACACTCTATAGCGGACTCACTTGTACATTTATAATGTAGCAATAGAACATTTTATATTGAAACAATGAACATTTATATACAATTGCTACATTAGAACAAGAACATAAAAACCGAGGAAGCGGTTTGGGAAACAATTCACCAAACGAGTTTTGCGATTTACCACATCGGATAAGTGGCTGTATTGTTTTCTTACCACACTACTTACAAGGCCTATGTTTTGACGAGCGTGTAAGGAAAAAATGACTCATTTAACCTTTGCTTTTTTTATTGTATCATAGCCTCATAGGTGAATCCACATTAGTGAATGACTCACTCATTTTTTAACAAATACATTGGTTTCATAAATAGTATATTTACCCGTGAATATGCTATTACGAGTATGTTAACCATGGAATACACTATAGTTATATAAACATTGTATTCACGGTGAATCCACTTTAGTGAATGACCAACTAATTAGTTCACATATGTAATGGTTATATACATAGTTTATTAATTAGATATAATACACTATTAAAGTTGAGGCATGTTTGTTGTTGGATACACTATAGTTTATTGGTGGATCTAAAAAATTCTTACAAGAACAACGATTACAAAAAAGGCTAACGAAATCGAAAAAAACGTCAAATTTTTCTAAAATTTACATTACCACCGGAACGTCAAGGGGTGGCGAGGGCTACCCCTATTAACAAGCTAGGTCCGCCCCTGCTATGGTTCCTAACTGTCACATAAATAGTGTCACTTTTTCGAACACATGGTATATACGAGAATGAATAAGCTTACTTTTTCAAATAATTGTTCGATGTCAATCTAATAACAAATAATGTTCACTCACTTGAACTTGATCTTCACACTTTCAAAGGACCAGTTAAGCTTTTTATTTACTTAAGAACGATGCACAACGGTTCTCCTCAAGATGAAATTGGAAAATACTTTTAAATATTAACACAAAACATAAGTTGTAGATGAATGATTATGGAATATGTTTGATTTTCTTAAAGAAAAATCTATGATATTGGGAAATTTTCTGTGTAAGAATTCCATAGACTAGCTATATTTTATGCTATAAACATATTGGTGATGAAAAAAAAACGGATTTTTAACTTTTAAAGTTACTTTTAAGCATTAGAAAAACTGGTCTCTCTCTCTCCCTCCCTCCCTCTCTCCAAAGACCAGTTAGCTAATTTTTCAACATATCTTCTCTTTTTCTCTCCACAAGACATGAGAGAGTACGTAGATGCTACTATAATAACTATGTTCACGTGAGAATTATGAAACTCACTTATTGTCTTTGTCCTTCATCCATACCATCAATTCATTAACTTTAAATCCTCGAGGCAATTTTAAAATTCAGATCATAATAACAATAAAATCTAAATGAAATTGTATAATATTTTCCTTCTGAATTGTTATTGGCCTTGTTCCTAAAAGATCAAACAAATTTTTTATGTACCCTTTTAAGAAAATATATCTAGGACAATTTATTTTTTATCCGTTTTAATCAAAATATATTCTTTTAACCTGATTAATTTCCATCCACATTGTATCTATGAAACTTGATTTTTGGCTGTCATCAAAATATATTCTTTTAACCTGATTAATTTCCTACATATATTTATGATTCGGTTGAAATTGTACGTATATACTCTATCGGTAAAATGTGTTTTATAGGTTTTTAGAATGAATTAGAATCTAAACGTTGTTTGTTTGATTACTATTGTGTGTGTGTGTGTTTTTTTTAATCCTAAAGTTTACATTATTATTTAAATTTTGCTCAATTCCAGTAAACCTGACCTGGTCAAACAATTATGGTACAAACAAGAAGGTTTTATTGATATATAATCATGTATCTTGTAATGACTAGAAATATACGGAAAGTGAAAGTATTTGTCCTCATGGTCAACTTCTACTACAATAATACCACTGATAAATAGTTGGTATATATTAGTCGGATATATTGGTCCGTAGCTTAAGGACTAAGGAGTATCTGAACCCATAAATATCAACAAATGTTATCATTTTAAAGCACAATGATTATATTATTTAAAATTAAAAAAAAAAAGAAAAAGAAAAAAAAAACTGTTCAAATTTGAAGAGTTGTAATTACCAAGATAATTTTGTCATAAATATTAAATGCAGATTCTTTTAGACGAGAGAAGTAGCGTAAGTTTTGGCATATATACACAATACTATGGAGTATGGTCGTTTTATCAAATCGTGAATTAAATTCATACAGCAGTTGCTAATAGTTAATGTAGCTGACAAGATAGGAAGACATGGAAAATGACTGGGTGAGATGAAAAATGAAAGCATTATTTTTTACATCAACTCCAACAGTTTTTACTTTTTTTTAGTAAGTTTAATTGTATAAATCAACATTCTGTTATGTTTTACTGCTATAAATTTACTTCAATAAGTTTTTCTTTTGTATCTTTTCTGTTGTTCTATATAAATTTTATCTTTTGTACCTACAACTTTTTAGATGGTGTATGTATTTGTTCAAAGCTTTATTTAGGGTTACTTCCGACATTATTTAGGGTTGCTACCGAAAGTATACAATTGGATAAGATTTCTCCCTTGTTTATATTTATTTAAAAATTTATAATGGTAGACGATGGTGGTGGGTGGTGGACATGGATGGTGGGTGGCGGTGGTGGACGGTGGTGGTGGTGGTGGTGGGTGCAGGGCCGGCTCAACCATTTTGGTGGCCTAAGGCGAAGTAAAATCTTGTGGCCTTTTTTCCCAAAAAAAATGTATGTGATTGAAAGTTAAACTTGAAGGACCCAAGTGTAATTATTTGAAAGATTGTGTTAAAATTTAAAAACAAGAAAAAAAATGGTGAACCAGGGATTCGAACCCGGGTCTCACCAACATCCATACATACACAAAACCACTACACTACAAATCATCAATCTATGATAACCCACACCCTAAATCTTTTATAAATGGACTGTGGTTTCATCAAATTGTGGAGGCCCTATAGTTTTGGTGGCCCAAGGCCCAAGCCTCATTTGGCTTACCCTTGGGCCGGCCCTGGGTGGGTGGTGTTGGACGATGTGGGTGTTGGACGTAGACGGTGGGTGGTGGTTGTGGTGGGTGATGGTGTTTAACCCTCTGTAGAACTTAATTAGAAGATTTTAGAGGTGACTAGAACAAGTCTGCACCAAGAAGAGCTCGGACGTTTTTTAATGAAACGTGTTCGGAAAAACAAACAGTTTGCGGATGACAATGTCTGCACAGCGTAGACAGAAGAGACTGCGCAGTTTTTTTTTTTTAAAAACAAACAACACCTTAATGAGTATGTGAGTTTTCTGTTCTGTATGTGTGATATATGGAACTCAAGGAAGTTACATATAATCTCATTTTGAGATAAACATGCTTTTTTTAAATACTTATCTAAATGACTATAAATGTATATCTTTAAGCTGGCCAAACTCTTAATTTTTTTCAAAGTTTAAGGAAAGGAAAAGAGTTTAGTATTTTTGAATACATATTCCATGGTTAAAGTTTAAGGAAAAGAGTTAGTATTTTTGAATACATATTCCATGGTTAAATTTCGAAAATCTTAAAATTTGATATCATCTCAAAGTGGAAAAAACATTTGTCCAAAAGAAATATAATTTTTCTAGTCATATTGTAGTTGAGTTAATAAAGAGGTAGCTGCCGAAAGATCTGTGGCATGTTCCTGATCATCAATAAATACAAAGAGAATCTTGACCTGTGGCATTGCCTTTTCTCTTGCTGCCATTAATGCTCGTCCATGAACCCTAGTTTGAAGGTTTGAATTATGATTTTTTCATGATGATCTTGCTACTGTGTTGTAAAATCTTTGGCTGTTCAAAAGAAATTTGATCAATAATAACTCTGGTTGTTGGAGATGCAAGTTGAGTTAGTTGAATGTTAAAATGTAGGTTACTTTTTTTTTTTTTTTTAATACAAACTTTATTTAGAGTAAAAATTTGAAGTTTTGCCTTTCAAAAAAAAAAAAAATGAAGTTTTAGTTGATTCTAAAAACCAACAAAACCCGATTTCCTAAGCCCAAAACTGGAAGTCAATAAGACTGGAAGGTATGGGGGCCGGCTTGGGCCCGGCCTGGCCCGGCGCCGGACCCCCACACCGCCCCCCATAGGGCCGGCTCGTCCCATCCGTCTCCCACAAGCCGTTCTCGACGGGGCTCAATTGCTCTCTCCTCACACACACAGCTATACATACATACATATATATATATAAAGGGGTTCATACCTCACCCCCTAGGTCCATCCCTTTCAAGCCCCGCTTACGTGGCGGTGACGTGATGGCTCATCCCCTTGGGGATGAGGCTCTCCATACCCTCCAGTCTAAGATTCTACACATAGCACGTAAACTAGTATAACTATATTAAACTAAATATAACTCAACTTATTTACTAAGCATTAGTGTATATACTAATTCTATTGCTTTTCTTAAATTAACAGATATAACAGGTTCTTAAGAAAGAAGCATGATACAATTGTTTGTTAAACTTTTGCAAGTGAATCAACCTTTAATTTCGATCACTGTCGTAGAGATAAACCGGACGAAGAACATGAACTTGCATAAAACTGTATGCGGCTCTTTTTTCATTAATTGGAAGCAATGAAAATTACAATGTATGATGATAACCAAAACTTGACTCAAGTTATATACTATGCTTGTTAGGTCAGAACACGACTCACACGAACACTAGAACAAACGCAGCAAGCTCACACACTCACACACTCTAAATCACAAGAACAAGAACACAAGATTTATAGTGGTTCGATCAAGCTTGATGTACATCCACTCTCCATAACTGTTCTTTCTTTGTATTAGGTGCTCAAAGTGTACATGTCCAAAAAAAAAGAAGTATTTATAGGGCACAAATTAGGTTACTGAATATAATAATAATATATCTTCATCAGACTGAAAAATTACCAATCCTCTTCCTAGAGGAACAATCATTTGCTTAGAGGAATAATCACCAGACTAGAGGAATAATCATCTGCTCGAGTCAAATACCCCATAACCCAACAATCTCCCACTTGGAGGCTTTGACAACTTCAAACTGCTCTTCTTAAAACTTCATCTTCATAAGTAACCTTGTAAACACTTCATCTTCATTAGTTGTGGGCGGCCTTCTCATCAATTAACCTGAAGGCCAGTTGAATAGGGATGGCAAAAATACCCGAGCACACCGGGTGAAACCCGACACAAATGGGATGGGTATACCCGATACCCGACGGGTATTGGGCCGGGTATGGGATTAGTTTTAAAAAATTTCGCGGGTATGGGATTAGGTGATACCCGACCCGATTACCCGAAACCACATACCCGTTACCCGAACTATAACCCGATCATATACCCGGATTTTTTAGTTTATATTTTTTATTTTCCATTAACCCTTAGTGATTTATTTCAGTATGTTCATAATGTAAATGAAAAAAATTTCTTTTATTATATGTATTTAATAATAGTATTTATATTTTGTATGTTGTGAAATATATACATATAAGTGTATAAGTATTATAAAATTATTATTAATTTATGATAAAACTTATATTATGTAATATACGTTATTGATTTATAATAGTTGTTGTATAAATAAAATATATAATAATTATAATAGTAAAAAATGAATTTGGAAACCCCAACGTAAACGCGAGTATACCCGATAGCCGCGGGATACCCAATACCCGACGGGAATTACCCGACAAATACCCGACGGGTATTGGGTCGGGTATGGGATACGATTTTACAAGTGGGTATGGGTATGGGATTACCAATACCCGACCCGAACCCAACCCATTGCCATCCCTACAGTTGAAGCTATGCAAAGCTTCAACTTCTCTAAGGTGACAACCTTAGTCAACATATCAGCTAGATTTTCAGTTCCTTTGATCTTCTTTAACTTCAGAGGGCCATCACTGACTTGATCTCTGATAAAGTGATATCTCAACTGTATATGTTTCGTCTTCGAATGGAAGACAGGGTTCTTTGCAAGGTGTATTGCACTTTGATTGTCACAGAACAGTGCACAATCAACTTGTTCCTTGCCAAGCTCTTTGAGAAATTCTTCAACCAAATAAGCTCTTTGATTGCTTCAGCAACTGCTATATACTCCGCTTCTGTGGTTGAAATGGCAACACTTTTCTGAAGTTTGGACATCCAACTTACAGCAGTGCCTTCCACTGTAAAGACATACCCTGTGGTGCTTTTGAGTGACTCTTTACACCCACCAAGGTCAGCATCCGCAAATCCCTTCAGAATAACATCTTTCCTTTTAAAATGTAATGCCACTTTTGAAGTTCCCTTTAAATACCTTAATAGCCATTTAATTGCTTCCCAATGTTCTCTTCCCGGATTAGACATAAACCGACAAACAACTCCCACTGCATGAGCAATATCTGGTCTTGTGCATACCATTGCATACGTGAGGCTACCAACTACAGATGCATACAGAACTTTAACCATTTCTGATTTATCTTCATCTGATTTGGGTGACTGAACTTTAGAAAGCGTAAAGTGACTTCCCAAAGGTGTGCTTTTGAGATTGGCATCTTTAAGACTGAATCTCTCTAACACTTTCTCAATGTACTTCTCTTGAGAGAGTGTCAAAGAACCATCTTCTTTGTTTCTGAAAATGTTCATCTCGAGTATTTGGTTTGCAGCTCCTAATTCTTTCATCTCAAATTTTTCAGACATTTGCTTCTTTAACTTCTTGATCTCTGTCATGCCTGAACCGGCAATTAACATATCATCCACATAGAGTAGGAGAATGATATAAGAACCCTTAAACCTCTTCATGTAACAATAATGGTCATTGTCACATCTCTTATAACCAACTATTCCGATGAAGTTATCAAACTTCAAATACCATTGTCTAGGCGCTTGTTTCAGACCATACAAACTCTTCTTCAATTTGCACACCAAATTTTCTTTGCCTTTAACCCGAAAACCTTCTGGTTGCGTCATGTAGATGTCTTTTCTAGGTCACCATGTAGAAAAGTTGTCTTGACATCTAGCTGCTCTAGATGCAAGCCTTCTGCTGCTACAATACTGAGAACAAGTCTGATGATAGTCATCTTCACCACTGGAGAGAATATTTCATTGAAATCAATTCCCTCTTTCTGTTGAAATCCCTTGACTACTAATCTTGCTTTGTACATTTTGGTACCATCATGTTCATCCTTGACCCTGAAAACCCATTTGTTCTAAAGAGCCTTCTTCCCAGATGGAAGCTTTGTTAAATACCAAGTCTTGTTCTTCTCAAGCGACTTCATTTCATCTTTCATTGCAAGATCCCACTGCAATGAATCTTTCAACCCCATAGCTTCAGAGTAACACTGGGGTTCACCATTTTCTGTCAAAAGTATATAGTTGACTGATGGTGAGTACCTGTTTGGCGGTCTAGAGGCTCTAGACGATCTTCTTGGTTGAACTTGAGGTGTGTCTGGGGAATTTGGAGTTGAAGGAGAAGCTTCATCTTCCTTCGACTCATTACTAGAATCGTTCCCTAAGCTCCCACTGTCGCTTGATTCATCCCCATTTTCTAGAATGTCGACTAAAGCTTCTTTTCTTGTTTAACCACTTTCAAACTCAAACATATTCTTTCTGAACTTCTAGCCTTTTGGCGTTTCTGTCTTTGTATAATTTGTTTTCATTGAAAATGACATTTTTGCTTCTGATTACTTTTCTGCTTTCATTATCCCAAAGCCTGTAACCCATTTTTTCTGACCCATAACCAATAAATGTGCACTTCTTGGACTTTGAGTCTAACTTATCCATGTCACCATCTTCTAACAAATCGTAAGCACTACAACCAAAGACTCTTAAGTGTTCGAGACTTACCTCATTTCCTTGCCACATTTCTTCTAGCAATTTGAAACCCAAGGGAACTGATGGTGATCGATTGATCAAGTAGGCTGCAGTGTTAACTGCATCTGCCCAGAATGTTTTAGGCATCCCGGCATTCAACCTTATGCTTTTTATTGTCTCAATCAATGTTCTGTTCATTCTCTTAGCTACACCATTCTGCTGAGGAGTTCCTAGAACTGTCCTGATCATCTTTATCCCTTTCTTGACACAATAGTCAATAAACATCTTGCTTATGTATTCACCACCATTGTCCGACTTTAAGCAGTTTATGTAACACCCCGTGTTTCGGAAGTCAAAGTCAAAGTCAGGATTCAAGTCAAAGGAAGAAAAGATTGCTAATTGCGATCTGTCTCTCCTTGCTCAATTCCTGTTTTGACTTCTTTGACTTGTAATTAGCCTATTTTATTATCGCTTTAGTTGTATTATGTAGAGTATCTATTAATAATCACATAGTAATCGCTATTTATAGCTTGATTAATCGCATTATCGCTATCGCTATCGCAATCGCACTCGCAACTCGAATTACGCATTTTGGTTATTGTTATACGTGTGTGTGTGCCTTATGTGTTATTTGTGCATGTTTATTTATGTTATGTGTGGAAATCAATCGAAACGCAATCGAACTCAATCGCAATCAAATCACAAACGCTAAACGAATACGAAATAAGGATGCTTGTATGTTGATATAGTAGTTGGGATTAAAAGTAATTTGACTAGGAAACTCTGACGCATCAAAACGTTCGCAATCGCAATCGAAACGACAAGATTCGTCGCACCGAACACACGAATCAGGTGGCCGATCAACCAGGAGACCGGCGGATCGAACAGCCGCTCGATCGATCGACCAGCTGTCCGATCGGACTGCCTAACCGATCGACCAGCCCCTCTCCATTCCTTTCCACTTTGGGTAACCTTATAAATACCCCTTGTCACCATCATACTTTCCACTTTTGGCAACTGACGTCCGACCAGTGCTCTAACCTTACTTTTTCTCTGATTTCTCGTAATTCTGGTAAGATCTCGTCCTAAATCTTGTACTTCCTTAATCTACACACACTCCTACACCTTTCTATCTTTTGAATCTTAACTTTTAACCAGTGTTGTAAAAGTCGGATTCCAAGGCCGAGTACTCGGTCCTCGGAACCCCTCCGAGGCGACTTCCTCCTAGGAGGACTCAATTAGTCGGCCTCGGTCAAACTCGGCGCCAAGTCGGCCTAGTCGGCGCCTAGTCGGACGTAGTCGGAAAGAGTCAGCCTAGTCGGTCTAGGCGGTCAACGTGGTTTGTTGACTTTTAATTAGTCAAAATCGGTCAAAATCGGCCTACTCGGCCTTGTACTCGGACTACTCGACCTTGTACTCGGACTACTCGACCTTGTACTCGGACTAGTCGGACTTGTATTTAGAATATTTGAACTTTAAACATGTTTCATTTTAAACTATACTCAGTTGACATGAATTATGCTTATTTTAACATATATATAATATATAACAATTAATTTTCTTTATAGTTACCATGTTCGCGTACTCCCCGAGTACTCTCCGAGTACTCCGATTACTCCCAACTCCCCAGTCGGCCGACTAGGGACCGCCTAGCAACTTTTACAACACTGTGTTAAAGGTATTCTAGGATGACATCATCATGTGTTCTTGAAGAACTTCATGTTTTGGCCTCAATCCACCAAGAATAACTTGGATCTAACCGATTTCCATAAAAACAAACAAAGATCTTTCATAGATCTAGACATATTCACAATGAAGAAGATTGAAAGATGGTTTTTCAACTTTCTTTCAACTCTTTTACATTCAATGCATTCAAGACCGATGGAATCGGAGCTTGTGCCGACGTACTACTCATTCTTGTGGTTGTGTTGGCTCAAGATCTGGATTCTATCCACGAGGCTACCGATTTCGGGTTAAACAGAGAACACCGTCTCGAACCGTTAACTGACCGGATTTGGGTGATTCCTGTCCGATCAGGGGTTCCAAGTATTGGCAAGGTTTCTGTTGCTTAACATGTTATCAAAACGTCTCGATAAAACGACAAACGCTCAAAACAGCCAAGTGTAAGACGAACGGAACAACCAGGACATAATGCCGTCCGATCGGACCACCGTCCGAACGGACTGTCGACCGAACGGGTTGTCAATCGATCGACTTGCACCTTGGGTCCCACACTTAACCATTTTTGCCAACATGTGAATTCTGAATGTTGAACGAATTGTTGTCCGATCGGACTACCATCCGATCGAATTGCCATCCGAATCATGAGACATTTAAACTTCCACACTTATACAATTTTCAACATGTTCAATGCACAAAGGATGCCACCCGATCGAACAATCGTCCGATCGAGTGACAACCTGCTGTGAACTTATTCTCGCTGAAGTGCCCAACCTATCGGATTGCCGCCCGATCGAACGGTCGTTCGATCGATCGACCTAAAAGGTAGAGATACTTCTATGTTTTCAAAATGCTACAACGAAAACTTCAAAGGTCAAGCCATCATACACAAACACATCCTTCTCAAAGGAAGAAACAATCCACTCGAACGGTCATTCGACCGGACGACCGTCCGAACGGACTGTCACCCGCACGACCGGCCGTCCGATCGGACTACCATCCGATCGAACTGCTGTCCGACTCACTTTCACTTTGCATCGTTTTACGCGTCGCTCATCGTTATGGTATTCAATCTGTTCAGGCTAACCCTACTCTCTATCGCTCCCTTCAATCCATCAACCGTTGTGAGTATACTCAACCCCTTTTTGCTTTACGCACTTTTGGGTGTTACATACGTTACTTATACAAAATCACATCGAACACACTACGCAATACTTTAATCGCTAACCAATTACCACATGTTATACGTGACTTAATGAATGCTTGTTTGTTATGTTTACACATGGAATGCTGTCTACCTGCCTTAGCAACGATAGTACTATTAGTTTGGACTCAGCACCCGTTCACTCGGGGGTTGTTAAGGACAATTACCTACATGGCTCACGGTGGTGAGTATGTATCGCGAACTGCCTCGGGCAGTCAACCCGCAGTCATTGGTATCGATAGGTTCATGTCGATAACTAACATGCCTCATTTCACTCTGTGTACGTGCTGGTTATGCGTAACGCTTTCGAACTCTATATGCTATTATCAAACTTGTATGCTCACCTTTACACTATGTGTATTGACTTTTACTTTAACGTATGTGATAGGTGCTTAGGATGCTTATTTGCTTTCTTTGTTGTGAAATCGAGGCTAGGAAAGACCTAGGTCAACAATAAACAATTGTCTGTAATAAAAATCTGAGTTGTCGAAACAGAACAATTTGACTAGATCTTTTCTGTAATAATTGTATTATCATTTATGACATGGTATGGGACGTGTTGCTTTAAATATCTGGTAAATATAGTTGTTATGGAAACTTCTGGACAATCTGTTTCGCTCAGTGCCACGCCCCGATGATTCCGCCATCGGTTGGGGTGTGACACTTTACCTTCAAATTAGTTTCATTTTCAACAGCGGATTTCCATATCTTAAAAGCATCAAATACATCAGATTTATGTTTAAGAAAAGAGACCCATACCTTGCGTGTTGAATCATCGATGAAAGTAACATAGTATCTCGAGCCTACTAGAGATGAAACTGATGTTGGTCCATATACATCCAAGTGAAAAAGCTCCCGCTTCTGAGCTTTCGGTGTCTCAATGTCTTCACAAAAGTGACTTTTTTTTTGTTTACCAAGGACACAAGATTCAAAGAATTCAGCTTCCACTTTCTTCAAATTAGGAAACTTCCCTTTCTGAGCCAACATCTTCAATCCCTTCTCGCTCATATGTCCGAGTCGGTTGTGCCATAAATTAGATGGACTCGAACTGGTGGTCATGGCATGAACACCTTCGGCATGAATCTCTGCCATGTATAGTGCGCCTTTCTTCTTTCCTTTGGCAATCATTAAGTTGTCTTTGATCACTTCCATTGTCCACCCCCAAAGTGAATATTAAACCCTTCATTGTCCAATTTACCAACTGAAATCAACTTTCTCCTCAAATTAGGAATAACCCTGACATCTTTCAATGTCCATATAGTTCCCAATGAGGTCTTCAAGTCTACATCCCCAATACCCGTAATATCAAGCAGTTGATCATCAGCTAAACGAACTTTACCAAAGTTACCTGTTCGTAGATTTTTGACCATATCTTGGCATGAGGTAGCATGGAAAGAAGCAACTAAATCCATAATCCATGATTCCACTGAATTCTCCACACAACATATGAGAGCATCTCCCGATTCTTCAGAAGATACATTATTTACTTCTTTCTTTGTAGCTGGTTTTGTACATTGGCTTCTAAAGTGACCTTTTTTGTAGTTCCAACATTCAGTGTCTTTTCTTTTCTTTGACTGCCCCCGTTTTCTGGACTTTGACCTACCTCGATAATGTCCTCTATCGTTTCTTCTTCCTCTACTTTCTGTGTGCAATAAAGAACTTGAATTAGAGGTTTCACTATTGCTTCTTTGTCTGATATCTTCATTTATAATCAAGTCATGAATACTCTCAAAAGTGAGTTTGGTAGTGCAGGATACCTACTAACAGTTGTGATTGTGCCTGACTAACTATCAGGCAAATATGATAAAGGAGGAGCGCTTGAACTTCATCATCAAACTTTATTTCAACCGAGGCTAAATGAGAGATAATCAAGTTAAACTCGTTTATGTGAGAAGTAACTGACATGCCTTCCTTCATCTTGGTGTTAACCAATTGTCGGATGAGGAATACTTTGTTTGAAGTAGATGGTTTTTCATACATGTTGGACAGAGCTTTTAATACACCATGTGTAGTTGTTTCATTGACAATGTTATACGCAACACTCTTTGCCAAAGAAAGCCTAACCACACCCAAAGCTTGTCTATCCAATAACTTCCATTCTTCATCATACATGTCATCCGGTTGTGGTCTCAACATAGGCAAATGCAAACCTATTTGATACAACAAATCCTCAATTTGCATTCTCCAAAATCCATAGTCAATACCATCCAACTTGTCGATCTTGATTTTACTATCTTATGCCATTTTAACAAATAATTATCAACTGCTACGAACCAAACGAGTTCGTACTACTAAAGGATAATAATACTAGCGGAAACAATAAACGGAAACAAACACTTATCTGTTTCAAGCTTTAAAATGGCGATGAACAAGGTTGATAAGATCCTTGTCAAAGGTTGAGGGTCTTCTTGCAAATAATGAAAACTTGATTTTCCCTAAAAGAGAGAAAGAAAAAAGAAGCGTATTATTCTTCGTCTTCTTCCTGGACGCACCCTTCTCTCTGCACTTCACAAAATCAGGCGACCAACGTGCAAAATCAAAGCCCTAATCTTCAATTTTTGAAACCCTAGATACGATCTCTAGCAACAAGAATCTCTGATTTTGGAATCATAGGCGACAGTGTGAAACCCTTATCGGAGTTAGAACTGACGGCGGCGGCGGCTGTGGTGGCGACGACGGGAAGATGAGCGGTAGTGGCAGCGACGACGACTACTTGGTTGACAAACCCTAGTCGCAATTTCTGCAGAAGATGTCTTCAAATCGGAACCGTAGTCCCGACATGTATCTTCTTCTTCACCTCTTTTTTGCTACTAGTTCGTGTTAATGGATCAAAAGCCTGAGCTCTGATACTGGTTGTTAGGTCTGAACACGAGTCACACGAACACAGAACAAATGAAGCAAGCTCACACACTCACACACTCTAAATCACAAGAACAAGAACACAAGATTTATAGTGGTTCGATCAAGCTTGATCTATATCACCTCTCCACAACTAGTTCTTTCTTTGTATTAGTAAGAAGTATTTATAGGGTACAAATTAGGTTACTGAATATAATAATATATCTTCATCAGACTGAAAAAGGACCAATCCTTTTCCTAGAGGAACAATCCTCTGCCTAGAGGAATAATCACCAGACTAGAGGAATAATCCTCTGCTCGAGTCAAATCCTCCATAACCTAACAATCCTAACTTGCATGCTAAGCTTCGTATTTGAAAATCAAAACCTTAGCCTGATCCAGATCTAAGTACTATATTCAAAATTCAAACAAATAATAAAAAATAATCTTAAATAAATCAAGTATTGTTATCCTTTAATACTCTTTCTCAACACTTACTTCCTTTATACTCAAGTCTTCATAAAACTTGACTAGCTTAAATCCCAGTAGCAACTTGGTAAACATGTTTGCTACCTGATCATTTGTTGCAATATGCTTCAAATCAACTTCGCCCATTAACACTTTCTCGCAAATAAAATGATAGTGCACTTCTATATGTTTCGTGCTTGTATGAAATGTTGGATTTTCGCCTAGTGCTATTGACGATATGGTATCACAATACACTGTAACACTCAAACCTATTTTCTATATTAAGATCCTTTAACAACTGTACCAGCCAAAGACACTATTGGGTTGCTAGCTGCAGCTCAATACTCAACTTATGTTTTTGAAAGAGATAGGGGTGTAAACGAGCCGAGCCGAACCGAACCTACCTTGGCTCGGGCTCGGGCTCGAAGTTAAACGAGCCGGCTCGGGCTCGGTTCGAAAATTTTAGCGAGCTGAAAATATGGGCTCGAGTTCGGCTCGAAAAAAGTTCGAGCCAGCTCGCGTCTTCAACGTCATCCACCGCCGCACCACCACCGAACAGTGGTGGTGGTTCGTTTTGTTGTTCGAAAAGGGGGAGGGGGGGTGTTACTTGTCGGAGCCGAGAGGGGCGAGCAGGGGGGTGTGGTTTGTGTCGCCGGAGAACCGGCAGTCGGAACGGCGGCTCTGGTCGCCGGACATCGGCGAGGGAGAGGAGAAGGGTTTTGAGGTGTTGACTGCTTATTCTTCATTTCTTTGAGTGTGTGTATGTTGTTTGTATATGTATAGATTGACTCAATAGAGAGATAGAGTAGAGTAAGGGTTTTGTTTATTTAGTGAGAGAAAGAAATTGACTGAAGGTTTGGTGTAAGGGTTTGAGTGGTTTTGTCTTCAAGCTGTTCAAAACTCTATTTGATAAAGCTCTGACATCCGGATTTTAAAATTAAATATAGAGTGTAAGGGTTTAAAATATTGGGTTTAAAATATTAAGGGTTTAAAATATTGTGATAGTTTATTAGTATAGACTTTATAATATTATTAATATATATATAATAATGATAACGAGCCAAACGAGCGAGCCAACGAGCCAACTAACGAGCGAGCCACGAACCGAACCTACCTTGGCTCGGGCTCGGCTCGTTTAGATCGAGCCAATTTCGAGCCGAGCCAATTTCGAGCCGAGCTTTTTTCGAACTTTTTTTGAGCGAACTGCGAGCCTCGAGTTTTTTGAACAGCCCTAGAAAGAGACGTAGTCGACTGTTTCTTGCTACACCATGATATGGAACTTAAACCTATCATAGTCATATAGACTATTGTTGAGCGTCGAGTATTACGATCTTGAGCATTGTCTGCATCGCAATAACCAACCAATTCCACCCAAGACTCCCTCTTAAACATTACTCTGTACCTTTGTGTTATTTTAACATACCATAACACCCTTCAAACTACATCTAAATGAGGCTATCTTACAATCTTCTGCATAAATAGTGGTGGAGGTTGACCAAAAATTCAGCGAGGGTGGAAATTCATGGGACCCAATTTTTTTTCCTATCGCTATGTTTCGGGTTATGTGTTCGAGTTGGGTTAAACAAGAATAACTCCAAATAAAACTAAATAATCTTCCTTCATTCAAAGGACTGATTCTTACACATAAAAAAAACTAAATCTTGTTTAACAAACCAAAGGCCAAAATATTTATAATGGTGCAATAAAGGATTGAAGATTTGAAGGCTTAAGAACCCTGAGAACACAGAACCTTTTTTTTCTGCTGAAGTCGAACAACATAGATGGGGCGCATCTATCCTCACGTATTGTTCTTTATATCGTTCAAACATCTTTCAGTTAAGACAAAATGAACCCTCAAGTTTCATTTATATAAAAAATAGTTTGAAACTTTATTTAAACTCACTTCAAGTTTAAAAACAATAATAAAAAAATACTAAAAGCCCCGTTCTTCGCGTTTTTTAACTCAATGCGAAAATATATATAAATTTTTTGGACAATAAACTTGGTAGGGGTAGGGAATTTTTAGGCAAAATAATTGGCAAGAGCGGACCTATATAATTTAAAAAAATTGGGACGAAAAAATAGGAAAAACTACATTACTAACCGAAACATTGGCGGGGGCACCCCCTTGCCCCTTAAAAGGTGTGCCCCTATGCATAAATCAGCTCAGAACTCCTACCGCGTATGCAATATCAGGTCTAGTAAGTGTTAGATAGATTATACTTCTTGACTATTTTTTGATACATGGTAGTCAGTAGCGTCTTGTAATTATTTTCCTCTGTATGCTTGAAACTATACATTTGGTTCAATAGGATTCATTGTTGGCTTACAACATTCCAATCCATACTTACTCAAGAGATCAATTGCATACTTGTGTTGATGGAGAATAATCCAATGTGGTTTATAGTCCAATTCTAACCCCAAGAAGTGGTTTGGTTTTCCAAAATCTTTCGTACAAAACCTTGTCCATAAGTTATTTTTTTAATACTTGTATCCATCTAGAATAACACCGACTATGATTAAATCATCTACGTATACCAACACAACGTCACCGTTTCCATCTACTAAAACGAATAGGCTTGTATCAGCAATAGTAGGGGTGAATCCATTATGCTCTAAGAATTCTCCCATTTCCCGAACTAGTCACAAGGTGACTTTTTCAACTTGTACAGTTCTTTCTATAATTTACATAAGTATCGCGGTGTTATGTGCTTTTTAAATCCTTATGCGGGAGAAGGTAGAACGACGAAGCTAGATGATGAAGGACGAAGCTAGTAGGAGAAGGCGGAGATAATTACTCAAATTTAATTTGAATTTACATGGAGATCAAAATACTTAAATTTGAAAGATTACTTAGCTACTTATATAAATGAAAACCAATTCGTATTAATACTAACCAATACATTAAAGGATAACTAAATAGTGAGGATAGTAGGAAGATGTAACTGATTCTTCTACCACTCTATTACTTTAACCACTTGCTAAAATTCAAGAAACCATTCCTATCACTTTAATGCCTAGGTCAAGCTTCTTCTAGTCTGGAGTAACCCACCCAAATCTAGTTTATACACCACATTTTCCCCTTAAACTTGATTGGGTCGTGTTTGACTACCCTCAACTTCTTCTATTTGCTTATACTTTGATACATCCAATGCTTCTTCTGTTTGCTTTTTCATTGAAACGTTGAATACTTTTTATGTTTACATTTTTATCCTTGAAACACTTAATGCTTCTTCTGTTTGCTTCTTTCGTACTTCACTGACTCTCCATTGTACCCGTTCATTTCAACTTCCATTCACTTTCTTTAGAAGCCCTGAGCTCCCCATATTTCTTCTAAATTTGGTGGGATTGAATGGATTTGCATATATATTTTTCTCTAACTTCACCTTCGGCTCCATAAGAGAAGTTATATGTTTAGGTGACACACTAGTTTCCTTCTTTTGTGGCTTTGCAATTTCTGGATAGTAAGCATATAATCCAAGATCATCCATGTTGGATTCCTTCATCATTTTCTCTTTAAACTCTTTAATTCTCCCTTTAGCATAACCTTGATCATGTGACCATTTTACGAATCCAATTTTCTTCAAGATTTATCCAGCTAGATATTCCATGTCATTTTTTTCTTGAAGTATTCCATAGAGATCAAAAAACAACCTATGTTTTCCCCAAACTGTGCCACTTACCAGCCTCTCTTAAGATGTTAGTTTTTAACAGCTTCCCCCAAGATGTTAGTTTTTAACAGTGTCTCCCCCAAGCTGTTTAAGTATAGCCTTGTGCTTTAAAGATTCTCCCATATTGTCCTTCCTGACCTTGAACACCCATTTTAACCCTAATGAGTTTGTGACGAGGAAGTAGGTCAACTAGCTTCTAGATACAAAGATGCGTCTTAGTTCAAGGAAGGTGATGTTACATGGTTGTTTGGTGTGTAGGTCAGGTCTCCACTTGACACTTGCCACATTCTCTAATGGAATGTTCTCAACGTTTTTCCAACTGGATGCTAGTCACCTTATCCAATAGACCATTTTTCACCTTTTTGGGAGCTACTTTAGCTCAAAGAAGGCGGTAGGTTTAAAAATCCGGTATGATCAGAAGGGCTAATGTTACATGGTTGTAATGGGGAGTTAATCTATCACATCAATATGGGGTTTGCTTTGTAGAGCAATTCTCAACTTATTGCTCGTAATCTTCTTTAATGGTATATTTCCTTCTTTCAATGTCATCTTCTAAAGGAGAATGTCATCCAACTTCTTAGGGAAAAGGTCGTCCATCTTATTCGATAGTAGGTCTTCTAGTTTCTCCGAGAAAAGGTTAATTTCCTTCAGTTTAGTTCTTCCCTGTTTATATTGCAAAGATCATATATTGGCTTACCCAAACTTTTCCTTTGTAAGGATCAACCACTGAGTATCATTTTTACACCTTCCTTGACACAAAAATATAACCATTTTTATCAAGCTTCTTAAGCTATGAACCAAAAACCTCACCCGGTATCTTTTTCTTGCCAAATTTTGCAATCCAACAAAATTGAGTCTTTGCCTTTGATTTCAAACGTGTATCCATCTCCAGACCGAACATGTGTCACACCCACTCGTAGGCGGAAGTGAGAGGTGTGATCGT
The DNA here is from genome assembly GCA_030545235.1 of Helianthus tuberosus. Lineage (NCBI taxonomy): Eukaryota > Viridiplantae > Streptophyta > Magnoliopsida > Asterales > Asteraceae > Helianthus > Helianthus tuberosus. The sequence continues at coordinate 70,696,611 of CM060451.1, read as the reverse complement.
GATGAGTTCTCGTTGCATACGATATAGGTAAACATACTAAATGAATAAATAAGTTCATCCATGTCATTGATTCGAAATAAAGTTTACAAGCCACAATTTGTTCACAAAAGACAACACAAAGTTATATCGATTAATAAAAGACTTTTTTACAAAAATACAGTTTAACAGTTCAAGGCTTTGCATTCCATATTTCGCTCGAGGGCGAAAGATGTGAACCAAACCCTTTCCAAAAAGGATGACATCGATTTCTTGACTTCTTGATCTTGACTTGTCCTATGCAAGGTCCCACTAATTCCCTAAAATACATGTAAGTTTGAAAAGTCAACAATAACGTTGGTGAATTCATGTGTTTGTTTTGTATCAAATGAATGTTTAAAACATTTGAAGTTCTTGTATAGAAAACCGACATGTAAAGCATCTATGAAATCGTTGATCATTAAAGTTTTGAAAGGACATTAATATGTGTGCCGACATAGGAAGCAATCCACCCCTTAAAGATTTTGTGCCGATTACCCTCGACTTGGACACAAAAGCACTCTAACAGGTCTCATGGACCAAGAGTGGGGCTCGCTAAAACCCGATAGATCTACCCCTTTCGTTCCTCGGCCTCTATGTTTTATTAATGGTTCTTAAGTTCCACCCTATGCGCACATGATCTATGTGTATTTCATTCCCTAGCTTATCATACCATTATAACATGTATTTCCCCCAAAAGTTTAGAAAACTGAAAAACATTTAAATATGGGACATGAACGCACAGTTTGCGTCCGAAAGTAATATGCTAGCAACTTCGGGTCCCGTAAATGAATCACAACCTACAAGTGTTCTAATCTCTTTAGACACTTAGGTCTATACTTAACCGTGTACAAGTCTCTCATCTTGAATATTCGTTAAGACTTCTATTTGTTTGGGACCCCTTGTTTGTTTTAATACGTTGGTAGTTTATTTATTCGTTTATTGTTAATATATATATATATATATATATATATAATTATGTACTCTTATTGTGTATGAACGGGTGTAGCCCTTCATATGTCTTCGTGTAACACCCCGTGTTTTCACAAGTCAAAGTCAAGGTCCAAGTCAACGACCGATTTCGCGCAACTTGACTTGCAGGAATTTCTTTATTTAATTCGTATTATGTGGAGTAAGTGTTGTTAATGACAATATCGATGTGTGCTAATCGTTATTCAATCGACCTACGACTGTGAATGATAGGAAGTAACAATGCGATAAAGTTAATCAACTAATAATCAAGCCGTGCTAATCGAATCGACATCAATTCGCAACTCGAGCTACGTACTTTTACGTGTTATTATACGTGTGTGTGTGCCTTACGTGTTACCTGTGCATGTTTATTTATTTTGTGTTGAGATAATCAAGCGAACTCAATCGAAACTCGAAATCTAACTCGAAGTGCAATCGAACTCAAATCGTGAACGAACTATGATAGTTGGTGGAAAATAGATTATGCGAGATATGAGTGTTTGGGACTAAAAGTAATTTGACTAGGAAACCCTATCGAATCGAGCCGCTCGCAATCGAAATCGAAATATCAAAAATCGTCGCGCGAAACACTCGAAAGGTGCGACTGATCGATCAGGCTCCCAGCCGATCGAACAGCCAGCCAGACGGACTGCTGTCCGATCGGACAGGCTGTCCGATCGAGCTGCCTGACCGATCGGCCAGCACTTTCCTCTTTTGTCATCCTATAAATACCCCTGTCATTGTCATCCTTTTCCACTTTTGGAAACCTCTGTTCGACCAGCACGCTCAGCTCACCTTTTCGCAGATTTCTCTCGATTCCGGTAAGATTTCATCCTAAATCTTGTACTTTCTTGAACTATACACACTCCTACACCATTCTATCTTTCAAATCTTAACTTTTAACCGTGAAATCATCAAGATTCAAGTGTTCTAGGATGATGTCATCATGGGTTCTTGAAGAACTTCATGTTTTGGCCTCAATCCACCAAGAATGACTTGGATCTAGCCGATTTCCACATAAACAAACAAGGATCTTTTATAGATCTAAACTTATGCATGGTGAAAAGGACTGGAAGATGGATTTTTCAATCTTCTTCCAACTCTTTTTCACTCAATAACTTCAAACCAGTAGAAACGGGGTCTGAGCTGGTTTACAAATCACTTCGGTGATTGTATGGCTCAAGATCCGGATTCTATCCACGAGGTTAACCGATTTTGGGTTGAATGTTAAACTCCGTTCCGAACAGGCCACTGACCGGATTTGGGTGATTCCTGTCTGACCCGGGGAACCAAGTAAGGACGAGAGATCTATGGTTTTACTAGCTGTCAAAATACCTCGATAAAACGACAAACAAATCAGAACAGCCAAGTAGGCCGACCAGGTCAGAAGGCTGACCGATCGGACTGCTGTCCGAACGAACAGCCAGCCGATCGGACAGTCAGCCGATCGACCAGGCCAGCCGATCGGCTAACACATGGTCCCACAATCAACTAACCTATTTTGAAGACTAGTATTGAATGAACTGTCGTTCGATCGAACTACTGTTCGATCGGATTACTCGTCGGATCATGAGATACTATGTTTCAATACCTAATCGAATTTTTCAACGTGTTCAATGCACTAGGAGTGCCACCCGATCGAACAGCCGTCCGATCAGGTGACCCCCTGTTGTCCGATCGAACAGCAGTTGTGTTCTTCGATCGATCAACTATCCGATCCACTGCACCATACTTCATTAAAGTCTTTGACTAGTTGACCTGTCCGATCGAACACCTGTCTAATCAAACACCTGTCCGACCCAAAGACTAAACATTGCAATTCATTTGAATGCCTAACCGACCGAGTTGCCGGCCGATCGAACAGCCATCCGATCGACAGACCTGAAAGGTAAAGGCACTTCAATGTTTTCAAATGCTACAACGAAAACTTCAAAAGTTAAACCATCATACACAAACACATTCATCTCATAGGAAGAAACAATCCACTCGAACAGCCATCCGATCGGCCTACCGACCGACCGGGCAGCGGACCGAACGAACTGTCAACCGAACGGTCAGCCGTCCGATCGAACTACCGTCCGATCGACCAGCTGTCCGACCCTCCAACACTTGTTTTTCGTTTTACGTTTCACTTATCGTTATGCTACCAAATCTATTCAGGCTAACCGTACTCGCTAAGCGCTCCCTTCAATCCATCAATCGCTGTGAGTATACTCGATCCCTTTTTGCTTTAAGCACTTTTGGGTGTTACATACGTTTCGAATATTCAAACTACAACTATCACACTACTCAAACTATTTGAACGCTAACCGTTAATGCATGTTATACGTGGCTTATGAATGCTTGTTTGTTATGTTTACACATGGAATGCTGTCTACCTGCCTTAGGAACGATAGTACTATAGTTTGGACTCAGCACCCGTTCACACGGGGGTTGTTAAGGATCATTTACTTGCATGGATTACGGTGGTAATCATGTATTGCGAACTGCCTCGGGCAGTCAACCCGCAGTCATTGGTATCGATGGATCTATGTCGATAACTAACGTGCTTCATTTCACTATGTGTACATGCTGGTTATGCGTAAACGATTTCGAACTCTATATGCTATTATCAAACTTGTGTGCTCACCTTTACATTTTATGTATTGACTTTATTTTAACGTATGTGGCAGGTGTTTAGGTTGTTTGTATGCCTAGCTCACTGTGAAATCGAGGCTAGGAAAGGTCTAGAATGCTCTCTGTGCTGTGATGAAATCGAAGCTAAACCAATAAATAAATTATCTATGTTTAAATCTGAGTTGTCGGAACATAATATTTGCCTAGATTTTATCTGTAATAATTTGTTTACTGTTTGAGACATGGTATGGGACATGCTAATTTAAATTGAATGGTAATGATAGTTGTTATGGAAACTTCTGGACAATCTGTTTCGCTCAGTTCCATGCCCCGATGATTCCACCATCGGTTGGGGTGTGACACTTCGTGCCTCACACGAGTGTAAACAGGCCTCTCCTTTGTGCGTCTTCGTGCCTCGCACGAGTGTGAACGGGCCTTACCCTTATGTGTCTTTGTGACACCCCAGGAAAAGCCAGTAAACACCGCAACTTAAATAGCTTCCTCAGTAACCACGCACTAAATTTCGGGACGAAATTTTCTTAACAGGGGGAGAATGTGAAAACCCTCGTAATTACATGTATCCGTACGATTAATTAATGTTAAATAAAAGTGCTTGATGACTGTGCTGAATTACTTAACTGCTTTCTGATTACTGCGTCATAGTTACATGTGCTTGTTAACATACTAGTCTTGTGCAGAAAATTGACTAAATGGTCCTGAATGTTTTCCTAAGTGTTAGGAATTAAAAGTGTTGCAAAAAGATACCGAAAAGACACTAAACGAAATAATTAAACACTTTAACGGAACGGTATCTAACCGAACAACCGGACATTACCCGGGACACTAAATTTTTGTCAAATACATTGTTTTATTATTTCTTGGCTAGTCGTGATCCTCGTACATCATAACACCTATTAAAATATCTACTAATTAGTATATGGAATTATATACTTGGAATCTAATTTACATTTACCAACTTGGTCACAAAAATTTACATCCAACCCCCCCACCCTAACCGAATTCGGTCCCAAGAGGACCCACCATATTTTACCACCATGCCTTCCAAGATTTATTCTATATTATATTAGATTGTTTCTTGTTGTAGTAAACATAATATTTGAAGGTAAGGATTATAAGTATGACCAACACTCTTTCATATCTTTCATGAGATTACACCCACTCTTTCACACTCTCCTCTCTCCCTCTCGGCCACCCTTAACCGCCACCATCACCACCATTTCACCACCATCTTCTTCCATTTTAAAGCTTCATCTAAGTGCTAGAAGGTGAATCAAAGGTGCTTGAACTTATAGATCATCAAGGAGCTTCATTGCTTGCTTTTCACCATCATTTTCTTCATCTTTTTTCACTAGAAATTATCCCTAGCCTTTGTGCTAGTAGTGAGTTCTTGTTAACCTCTTGTTCGTCTTGTTTTTATGGTTAAAAGTTGTAGTATGATAAGTATGTTTAAAACACTAAAGAACAAGAACTAAAAACATAAACATGAAGCCCTACATAAAGCTTACATGAACATGAAACATAAAGAAATGATGTTAGTAGGATGTTGTTATGAATATGTTGTTGATTGCATGTTGATTCTTGGTTATATGGTGTTAATCACCATATAAATCTTGTTAAATGATGTTTAGAAACATGATTTAACAAGACTAGGAAGGTGATTACTAATATGAGAAATAATCATCTTCTAGTTAAATATGAACTTGATAAAAATATTTTTTCTTGAAATAGAAGTAAACAAAATAAGTTGGTGATCATGTAGATCCGGGTTCTACAAAAGACTTTTCTAAATAAACAAAGTTCAAGAATCGACTTTTGGAAAAATCATGACTTATACACTTACGCCATTCTTTCTTTCTTTTTTTTCTTTTGGAAATGAAATAAGTGTAGAAACATTTTATTTACAACAAGAGTTCAAAAGATTAATTTTTGTAAAAATGGTTTACAAGTTGTAAACACTTAATTCTTTTAAGAAAACGATTTTTAAAGAAACGAATGCACTTTGGAAGGTAACTAGGACCACTAAACACCTTACCAAGTTACTACGTGTTTTTACGAAAACTCAAGTTCATGTTACTACGTAGAGTGCATTGTTTTGACACTTGGTGAATGTAATATTGTTTAGTGAATGATTGATGATTGTTGAATAATTTTGGAAAAGAAAATGATATGCTTAATTGTTGGTGCATACGTCTGTCGACTTCGTCTTGTATCGAGTCTTGTATATGTATAGATAATTCAGGGCATGGAAAACGAGAAATTAGGTCAACAGGCAAGTTCAAACAGAATTAGAAAGGTTAATTCCACTTGAAGTTGGCATGTCATTTCAAACGAAATTAGCTTTGCTAATTTCGCTTGAACCTGCTAATCCTGTTTGAAGGTAATCTCGTTTGAACTATGATTCCGCTTGAGTCAGGTTCAAGCGGAATTACTTGGCCTATAAATAGTTGAGTCCTGATTCCATTTGATTAATTGATGTATGTGTGTCTTCCGACGGCGAAGCTCTGTCGAAGTGTCTACAGACTTATAATTGCTCAGAAATCAATCAAAAGACAGTTATTAGTGTATATCTTGCTGAATTACATGCAATATGTCTGTTTCCGCCTTTCATATTGTGTAGAACGCCTCTGATCGACTCGTTTCGGGTCCGTACACGATCCTACATGTGGTATCAGAGCTCAGGAGGAGGAGTTCTGCAGATTTCAGCTTGATTTCATCTCATTTTCTTTCTTCTACACCATCTTTTCTCAATTGAACAACTTTTCACGGTCAAAATGGCCTGAATTTTTCACAACATAAGCGAAATTGTGTTTTAACAAACCCTTGAGAAAATCAGATCAAAATTCAAAGTAAAAGTGACAAAAATGGGCCAAAGTTGTTATTCCGTTTGAAAGTTTGAAACGGAATTAGTAATTCCGCTTCAAATTGGTATTTCGCTTGAAATTTCAAACGAAATCAGTGATTCCGTTTGAAATAGGTTATTTCGTTTGAAACACTTAATTCCGTTTGAAGTTTGTGTGTGCAGGATAATCTCGCTTGAAAGGGTAATTTCGCTTGGAGTGTTTCAGTTTGAAGTCTTAATTTCGTTTGAAATTGTCTGGTTTGAGAAACTTTTTACCGAATCATGAGTGAAGAATTTTATAACGCGTTTGCTACATCCCCGACTACTCCGGCTACCATTGCTCAAAACATGAACTTGGAAAATGAGACTGGAACTACGCAAAAACCCCCGAAGCAAATGAGCATTGAGGAGTATTACGGTTGGAAAGATCGGTTTGAAAACCGGGTTCAAGCAAATCATTTGAGATCTTGGGAGTGTATTTTGAAAAAATATGTACTACCACGTACTGATCTGCAAGTTGAGAAAACAATCTCTGAATTCACTGATAAAGAACGAGACATGTACAGAGCTGAAAAGATGATGATTAGTCTACTTCAGCAAGCTATTAAAGAAGATATATTTGTATTGTTTCAACATGACAAAACTTCAAAATCAATTTGGGATGCTCTTAAAATCAAATTTGAGGGAAGTGAGAAGATGATCAAAAGTAAAAAGCCATTACTTAAGAAAGAATTTGATCTATTCACAAGTTTGCCAGGAGAAGATACAAAGAAATTGATTGAAAGATATTGCCACTTAGTGCGTTCTATGTCGTTGTTAAGCATAACCAAAGAACGAGAGGTATGGGTTGACAAATTAGCTGATGCTTTACCTAAAAAAAATGGGGTACATTTTTGATGATTTTAAAGAACACCGGAGTATATGATGGTTTGACGATTTCTCAGTTCATCGAGAAGATTGAAGGTCAAGATCTTGAACAACAAAAGATTGCGAGGATGAGTAATCCGAGTGGTCAACAAGATGTGAAAATGTATTACAAAGGCAATGTTCAAGAAGCTGAAATGAGTCCAAAAATTCAAACTGCTTTTAGTGCTGGAGACTCTTCTGGAAATGTTGATCAAAGTCCAAACAACAGTAGTGGATTTGTTTCATATCCAAGTGTTAATCCAAAGAGTTCAACTTCAAGTTTTCATTCTCAAAGTTCTAAAAGTGGAAATGGTTGTGTGATACAGTGCAACATTGCTTTGAATCTTCCAAATGGTCAAAGTTTTTCTGAAGAAATTGCGAAAGATCACATGGCGTTACTTGCAACTGTGTAACAATCCTATGAAGGTTTGGTTGCAGGGAGGATCGGAAATCCTATGCTAACGAAAGAAGATTACGATCAGATAGACGCTGAAGAAATGGAACTCATGGACATCAAATGGTGTCTAGCTAGTGTCTTGAGAAGAGCTGAAAAATTTAAAATGATCACAAGAAGAAATGATTTTCTGGATGCACATGTTTCTACTTTGGGTTTTGATAAATCTAAAGTTACTTGTTTTTGATGCAGGGAGAAAGGTCATTTCAAGAGAGAATGTAAAAATCAGGAAGCTAGTGGAGCAAAGAATCCTTTTGGAAAAGATGATTACTATCGGAAAGCCATATATCAACAAGTTGCTCATCAATCGCATCAACAAAAGGATTCACAAACTGCTCATGGGAAAATGATCAAAGATGCAAACAAGAAAGCTTATTATGGTATCATTTATCAAGACGATGAGAAAATGGCTCCAGGATTTAGCTGGGATAAGTTTGTAGATGAGAATGGGAAATTTAAAGCTTTCATTGCAAAGATAGTTCAAGAGCCTGATTTGTTTACAGAATGGATGAAAGTGATTGGTGTTCATGAGAAGAATCAAGAAGAAGAATCTGTTTTATCCGATGAAAGTTCAGAAGAAGCAACTGTTTTTTATCAAACATCATCTGATTCTGGTTCTTCAGATGATAGTTCTGAGAAGATAATAGATTTTGATCAATCACCAACTGATAACAGTGGTGATGATGAGGAAGAAAGACATATTAATGTTGCAAAAACTCATTTATCTCCTGAAAGTTTTCAATTTTATTTTGCAGATCGCTTGGAGAAATTGAAGAAGAAACAAGCAGCAAAAGAGTTGAAAAAGATGAAGGAAGTAAATGTTGCTGAAAGGAATGGTGAAGCTGAGAAGGTGATTGAAGCTGGAACAGTGATTGAGGTTGAGAAGGTCATCGAAGTTGAAAAAATTGTGGAAGTCATCAAGCCTTGCTTAAAGTGTTTAGAATCTTGCAAGCAATGTGCAGAAAAAGATGAGAAACTGGGTGAACAAGAAAAGATGAAAGAACAATTATTGTTCAATCTCAATTATGTGAAAGAGTCGTATGACGTTTTGAACAGAACAGTAACTGGTCTTCAAAACACAAATTCTGAAAGAGAAGATGCATTGACCATGATGAATGCTGTGATGATGTCGAAGCAAAAAGCCATAAATCATTACATTGAAGAATGTGCAAAGTTGCAGCGGGAGTTGGAAAATGAAAAGATAGAAAATGAAAGAATCAGACGGTTATTACAAAGTTATTCTAGTTCTGATTATCTCATTGATCGAATTTATCCAACTGTTGCAGGTTTTGAAGCATTTAAAGATGAGAAGTCAAAGAAGAAGGATACTGGTAAGAAGCAGAGTGTTAGTTATAACAAGTGTCCGCCTCCAATTTGGGAAGGGTATTCTCCTAGAAAACCGAATGAGGAGCAAGTTGATAAGGCAGTCAATATAAAGTTAAAGTCCGATATAACCGATGAATTACCAGAAAATATTGACGTCGTTTTTACATCGTCTGACATTGATCATGAGTCCGAGTTAATAAAAAAGGTGGTCGATCAGGTGTTGGATACAGATGAGGAGTCGGAGTTAAAGTCTGAGTCAAAAAGTCCAGAATCATCATCAGTCAACAGTCAAAATGTCACACCCTGTCTTTTGCGGAAGCGTATGATGTGTGACTAGCTTGTTATCATTGCATTCAATCGTAATAAACAACTACATGATCAAAACGATGTTCATCCATTCATGAAAATTTGAGTATTACAATACGTGTTATTTAAGTTTTCAAAACACGACCTTTGACAAGGTTACAATTCAACAAAAGTGGATGACATCTAAACTTGTAGTCTACTTTTAGTTACGACACTTGCGCCCAAGATCCATCCTGTCACCTGAAATACATGTAATTTTGGAAAACATCAACATAAAGTTGAGCGAGTTCATGCGTTTTTGTATTTCACGTTTTTATACTTTGTATGAAAACATAGTATGTGTCATGTATAATTCAAGTCTTTCTTGAGTACCCCCACGTACTCAAGTATAATTCCCGTTTTCTTGAGTACCCCACGTACTCAAGTATCATTCAGGTGTTCTTGTGTACCCCACATTTTAAATGATTGTTTATACAAGGACATTAAGGCATGTGAGGACATATGGAGCATTAGTGTTGGCTCCTTTAAGGCATGTGAGCATATGGAGCATTAGTATTGGCTCCTTTACTGTGTCGATTACCCTTGACTGTGTCAATTTCCCTTGACTGTGTCGATTACCCTCGACTGTGTCAATTAACCTCGACTGTGTCGATTTCCCTCGACTGGGACACCGAAGCACTCAAGTGGTCACATAAGGACCATGAGTGGGGCTCGGCCGTACCCGTTAGATCTAACCCTCGTCCCTAATTAATGAATGTTTTTAATGGCTTGGTACTAGTTTTCACCAAGACTTTATGGCATTTTTTTAGTATTATGTCTGTGCTCACATGATCTAGTATTGTATTTCATAGGCCTTTCATAGGCATTTCATATGTCACTTCTTAAAGCGCATCATACTTGGTATTCGTTCTCACCAAGAGTGCTTCTTGTTTTTGTATCATACCATTTGTAAATATTGTAACATGTATTTCACCCCCGAGAGTTATAAAACCAAAAACAGTTAAGAAAAGGGGGAGCATGAACTCACAACTTTGCGTTCCTGTGCGTCGTAAACTTCACCGGATTTGCTTAATTTACGTCGTAACCTATACGCGTTTTCTTAACGTTAGTCACTAGACTTGTATCGCACAAGTACAGTCACTATCTCTTGTGTACGTATTCTTGTGTTAAAAATATTCTATATTTTTAACTACGTATGTTACTTATATTATTTTCTCTAAAATTAATATAAGTATCTCGTGTTTTGCACTTTGCACCCGAATTATGTATCTTGTATGTTGTATGTGTATTTTTATGTTTATACTTCTCATGAGTATTTAGTGTATTTTTAAGTCTTAATACACTAGCACGTATAACACATACTATACACACTTAGCACAAAAGTTGGTGATAAAATAATATATATTTTTCTCTCAAAAATATACATACTTATATCCATTTTTATTCTTGAAGAAATCCTCATTTCTTATCACAAAAAATTAGGGAAACCTTGGTAATACTTTAAATACATTTTTAGGGAATAAGTTCCCCAAAAACTTATATTTTTCTAAGTGTCAAAATTTATAAAAATTTTGACAGAGTTTCCCCTAAAAATGGAGGTTTCCCATGTTTTCAAAACATGTGTTTATTTTCTTTTAAATCGTCAACAATCATCAACAACAATTATCAACAATAATCATCAACAACAATTACTAATTTCTCCATTTCATGAACTTGAATATTTACAAAAATGTGTAGTAATTTACTAGCACATTTAGTAAGCCTTGTTATCTTTAAAAATAAGTTTAATTTCTTAAAAACTTTATTTTTAAAGAATATGAAGTTTCACAACTTCTAGTCGGTTTTTACGAAAATTATTTCTTTGTTAAAACTTTTGTTACACAAGTGTCCACACACTTGTTTGTTCATAAAAACACCTCTATTTCATGAAAGATCCGGTTTTAAAACATGGTTTTGTCTTACAGTTGGTCTTTCGAAAATACCACTTGTAGATCTTTAGATCTACTAGTTTAGAACTCCATTTCATAAGATAAATTGTTTTTACACAAGTTCATGTTTAATAGTAGTAGTGTTCATCATCTAGTCCTTTTTATACTTTAACATACACTAGCTCATGTTCTAAGAACATAACCTAGCCGGGTTAGATGACGATCCGAACTACTACTAGCATTAATCAACACAAAATAATCATCACAAAACAAGTTTAACAAGTTTTACACAATTATCCATCTATTAACCATCATATTCATCACTTTAATAGACTTTTAGTTGGTGATCTTTAGTGTTTATGATTTTTAGCCATTAAATCATCTATTAACCATCATAAACGAGAACAAGAAGATGTTTAGAAGCACTTACTACTAGCACAAGGCTAGGGGAGTTCAAGAGGACAAAAGAGGTGGATAAAAGCAAATGAAGAAGGTCCTTCAAGATCCGCTTGCACCGAGCTTCGTTAGTGGCCTTCTTACTCCTCAATATCACCTTGGAATGGATGGATGAGTTGGAAAATGAGGGTGGCGGTGGTGCTTGGTTGGGCCGAGAACAAGGGAGGGAGAGAGGGAAGTGAAGATGGAGTGATGAAATGGTGGTATTTATAGACCTTCCATATAGCATATTCCTAGCATATTCCTGGCATATTCGTGGCATATTCCTGGCATATTCCTGGTATATTCCTGGTATATTCCTGGCATATTCCTGGCATATTCCTGGCATATTCCTGGTATATTCCTGGGTTTGCTGCGTTGTCTGCGTTTTGCAGTGTAAGCATTGTGTCGCGTAGGAACACACGGTACGCGCTTAAACTTGAAAAATAACGTTTTTAAGCGTTTTAATTTATTTTTCAACACGAACCTGATTAAAATAAAATTTTAATCATAACAGAATATTTGTGGGATTAAATATTATCCGGTTGTTCGGTCAGACACCGGTTCGTTAAAGTGCTAAATCACACTTTTTAGTGTCTTTTAAGTACCCTTCTTGTACCCTTTCAATTCCCAACACTTAGGGAAATATTCTGGATGATAAAACGAAATTTCTGCATAATATTCATATGATTAAATGCTGAATTGAGCTGAATTATACGAAATTATGCACTTAAAGTGCGTTTCGGGTGCTTTTTAGTGCTTATTTTTGCTTTCGCAATTTCTATAAATTAAACCCTTACATGTACTCTTGGGTTTTAATGTACTTTTGTTGTCGGACCTACACCTAGGCCTCAATTCTAATGTCTGACTGCTTTCTGCAATTCTGTTGACACGATGTGTCTTGCCGGTGAGTTTACTAATATTTCTGTTGACACATTTTGTAGCACAAAATGTGCATGAATTCACTTGCATGGAATTCAGAAATTTATTTGTCTGGTAAACCAGATCCTGCACAGTCATTTAAGCACAAATTACTGTTCATTTCGTGTACGGAATGTACGGAAAAGTGACGGTTGTCACATAAAATTCGTCGGTTAAACGGGTGTACAATAAAGAATTCCTGTTATCAAAATCTAATTTGAATGACGAAGCAATCAAAGTGGCATATACATTGATTGATTCAGACAAATTATATTCTGATGAGGAATTTCCAATAAGAAGTGTTAAATTTGAAAAGATCAAAAAGGTTTTCAAACTAACAGAAATCAATATTTCTGAAATAAAAGATGTAAATCTTACTGAAAAACCTAAAAAATACACTTCAAGAGTTCAACACCGGTTAAACAAGAAAAAAAAGTTACAGTTCTGGTTCTGGTTTTCAAAAGAAACCTAACCATAACGGTAATTTCAAAAAGAAAGGATTGGGTTTTATTCCACCTGAAAATTATAAATATGAAAAAACTTCTAAAACAAATACAAAATTTGTTTCAGGGACAAGCTGTGAAGAGGAATCAAAAAGCCCATTCTGGAAGCAATCAAACAGAGAATTCCTTGCCAAGAAGCAAGAAAAAGTGAAGAATGGAGCTAATCAAAGAAAGGAGACAAGAACCTGTTACAAATGCAATGAAATTGGACACATTGCATGGAACTATTCTCAAGCAATAAAAACAAAACAGGAAGTCTCTAAAAAACTCAAAGAAAAAGTTGTTGAGAAAAATGAAGCACCAACTCAAAAATTCAAAATTTTTGAAAATTCAACATATGAAGTTGGTGAGTGTTCAAAGACTCATTTTTATAAAAAGAGAGCTAAGCATGACAACCAAATGTGGGTTATTAAGAAGTTTGTTGAGAAATTTGGCGATGAATCTGATTCTACAAAGTCAGATGAGTCACAGGTTGAGGTTAAAGAAGAAAACTCAGTGCCTCCAGTGGATGATGTTAATTTTCCACCATTGAGGGCTGAAAATTTTAAATCAAAAGTTGGAAAGGTTGAGATCTCGAATCAATTCTATTCTGAGAAGAAAGAATTTGATGTTGAGAAAGTGTTTAATGAAAATGTTAAAAAGATTTTTGGGAAAATGGTCGAGGGAAAAGCTAAAGGGGTAAAGGACTTTTACGAATCAAAGAAGGCAACTTACAGCCCAATCCCAAGTGAAGTTGAGGAGGAAACATCCAAGTTTGGTCAGGCTTGGATGACAGTTTTTCACAAGTAAAAATCCTGACTTGCCGGAGCTCCCAGGTTGGTAAGTGTGGAGCAGGTATCGGCATCTTTCTTGAGAAATTCACAGATTGGTAATTGTGATATTTCGACTTACAAGTGGTAAATCAGGGACATTAAGTTGTACTTGATTTTCTACAAGTGATATTAAGAAAAACAATGTGATGAACCCCTAACCTACAAGTGGTAAAATCAACAAAACTTATTTTCCGGAAAAATCATTTTGGTTAAAACAAACTTAAGTGTTTTGAAATCATAATGAGAAAATAGTTTGTTGTAAGGGGGAGTTCTGATTGTTTATGCCAAATGGATGGCGATTTGAAGCGATTCGATATCAGTTGTCACTTTACCTGTACAGTTTGTTTTCAAATTTCCTTTAAATGTGTTTGTATTTTAGGGGGAGTAAGAATTTTCAGAAAATCCAAAAACATTAGAAAATTTAAAAAAGACAAAAACATGATAAAATACAAAATGAGTTTTGGTGTCGAAAAGAGGAAATGATAGTACATCAGTGGACAGTTACAGTATGCTAAAGAAATGTAATGTTTAAATAGTGTTAAACGGTCTCACTGATGATATGCTGATAGGTTTTTACACATTTAGTAAGCTTTTTCGGGATATAAACTTAAATTCAAACTTACTTATTTCGTGGGGAACACTACTTGGATATATAGGTAACCCCTGAAATCTCGTTTGAAAGGTCCCTCTTTCTGAGATACTAGGTCTTTATGCTCAGTGATATCTGGGGTATTATCCTGGGACTTCTGATTTTGCGGAAGCAATGGCCTAGTCCCCCGGAGAATACTTTACGCTTGCTTGAAATAAAAGCCTGCCCTCAGCATAAAAAATGATAATACATTGAAAAATGCAAATCATGTGCTGTTGTAAAAAAGATCCTCTAAAGGGGACCCACCAAAAGTCGAGCCGTCATCTCTCTGCTGAACGGAAGTTCAGACCTGAGCTCTCACGGTCTTCGCATTTAACCCCTTACAGATATCATATGTGGTATACTCACCTGTAAGTCTGAATATTAGGATCTGGATACGGGAGTATATTCAAGAGGTGGGACACATGAATGAGTTTAAGTCCTTAATACACCTAATTCATATCCTGAATCAGTTGAAATTTGTGTGAAAATTTAAGTGGATCAGTATATTGGCAATCTAAGTGAACTGTTTAATTCTTAATGTGTAACTAAGCTCAATGGTACTTGTGACTTTTCAAAAACTGATATGATCCTCTTACACAAACTCACAAAAATAGTGTCTGTAAATATTTCTTTACTGCATTTTATTTCATTCAAAAATCCAAAAAGATTTTAGTGTGTTTTAGCATAAATTTTTAAAATTCAAAAAGATTTTCGATAACTGATGTTGGAGAGCTGATTTTCAAAATTTCAAGTGCTAAACATGATGGGCATTTTGTGAGGGGGAGTTTGTGTTTTTAAAGAATAATATCTTGAATAATTGTTTTCAAGTGGTTTCATCAAAAATTATCATTGATAAATCATTCTGGTTTATTTTGAGGGAGAGTCTTGATATATAAATTTGTTAAATGTTAAATTTGTGAAAATTTACTTTTGGGTAGAGGATGTCCAGGATAGCCTGGATTCTAAAGTCTGAGTATAGAGCCAGGACACGATCCTGATCCTGAGAAAGTCAGATGACAATCAACATCCGAGGAAAGATTAGTTGTTCGAGGGGAGTATGTTGGTGCTGAAGAAAAGAGTAGATAAAGATTGAAGATGCTTACACTGTCAGATACTTTGAAGAGAAGCCCGAAGACTGATAAAGATTGAAGACATTGAAGACTCGACACTTAAGACTCGTCAACATCCGAGGGGGAGTCTGTTGGTGCATACGTCTGTCGACTTCGTCTTGTATCGAGTCTTGTATATGTATAGATAAATCAGGGCATGGAAAACGAGAAATTAGGTCAACAGGCAAGTTCAAACGGAATTAGAAAGGTTAATTCCGCTTGAAGTTGGCATGTCATTTCAAACGAAATTAGCTTTGCTAATTTCGCTTGAACCTGCTAATCCCGTTTGAAGGTAATCTCGTTTGAACTATGATTCCGCTTGAGTCAGGTTCAAGCGGAATTACTTGGCCTATAAATAGTTGAGTCCTGATTCCGTTTGATTAATTGATGTATGTGTGTCTTCCGACGGCGAAGCTCTGTCGAAGTGTCTACAGACTTATAATTGCTCAGAAATCAATCAAAAGACAGTTATTAGTGTATATCTTGCTGAATTACACGCAATATGTCTGTTTCCGCCTTTCATATTGTGTAGAACGCCTCTGATCGACTCGTTTCGGGTCCGTACACAATCCTACATTAATAGCACGGACACCTCCATTTACAAAGGAAACTCTGGCGAAATTTTCTAAAAATTCCAACACTTAGAAAATATTTTTCTAAACAAGCGTTACAAGTATATTTTATAACTTGTGTTTCGAATATAAACTTCGCCATAATTTTTGTAACAAAATACCAAGTGTTGGAGGTTGGCTTTTGTAAATAAAAATGGGTAAATATATATTTAGAATATATATCTTACACTAGAACACTTGTGTGGATACTTGTTTATTTTGTGAGATA
This sequence comes from Helianthus tuberosus, assembly GCA_030545235.1. Taxonomy (NCBI): domain Eukaryota; kingdom Viridiplantae; phylum Streptophyta; class Magnoliopsida; order Asterales; family Asteraceae; genus Helianthus; species Helianthus tuberosus. The sequence goes on along the minus strand of CM060451.1, from coordinate 70,679,977 downwards.
GTTATATTACTTTAGGGTAAAATAATGTAACTTAACGATATAACTTGACATTTGAATTGTGTGGTATGTGATAGAAGTAATGAGTAGATAAACCGTATGTAGGATACGTGTTATGCATGAGAAACTGATTGTTATCTGTACCTTATTAGGACGTGCTTGATTTCCTGATTATTTGAGTAATTAATCTAACCGAGCAAACCGAGGTGAGTTCACACACTTTCTAAGGCATGGGATTCCCGGTGGTGGGGAATGGCTTAATGAATTAAAACGGAACCTACATATCCTCCTTGGGTAGGATATGTACCGCCATCCTCCATAGGTAGGATGCCAATATAAATCCTGCGTATTCTCCATGGGTAGAATACGTACGTTCGTCCTCCTTGGGTAGGACAACAACCTTAAACTTACTAGACAAAACTCTATCATGAAGTCCCTCATTTTTATATCGACTTAATCGTCGGGCCAATGGCGAGCGGGTCATTAGTTAATAGCGCTATTAGGGTTGACAAGCCTCACACCGTGCCGTTCGGACGGGCGTGTACTAATGGATCTGGGCAAACTGTCAATGATGATAGAATATTGACGTAGGGCACAACTATTATTCGTCAGTTGTCGATATGGTAACGGTCTAGTGGTTAACATGGGGAAGCCCCCACGGGTCATGGTTTGGGAAAGAAGGAATTGGTTAATCATACTTTCAACTATGGGGTAACCCCCACGGCAAGTAAGCCAGCGAAAAACAAACCATGTTTTCGGAAATAACTTAAAACTAAACAACCAACCGTGAACTCACTCAACTTTGTTGTTGACTCGTTGTTACATGCCTTACAGGTCGCTAGATGCTTATGGAGCTTGCACGAGGAGGAGGTCGTTGTGGGATAGGGATTGTTATGTCCCGTGCTTAATATTTAATCCTTATGAACCTATTAAACTTACGTTTGGAACTTTAAACTTATGAACTATGGAACTTATGTTTTGGACTTACGTTTTATGCTTCCGCTGTTAACTTAAATTCGGTTACTTTCTTTTGGTCACTAATTGTATTGTGGTTGGTTTATTTAATAAATTGCGTTGTTCAATATGATTGGTGGCTCGATCCTGTTCATGTCATGCCTCCAAGCGGTGATACTCCGCATGGTGGATTTTTGGGGGTGTGACAGATTGGTATCAGAGCCATTGGTTATAGTGAACTTGGTTTTAAAAAGGGAAAAAGCTTTTTGATAAAAACCAGACTATAACCTGTTTAGTGCTCAACGATCCACAACGACGCTTCGCTCCACGTGCAAGACTCGACACAATAGGTGGTATGAATTCTGTTTATATTATCGGTTAGATAGTTCACTGAGTGCATTAGTTAACGTGATAACTGCTATTTGAACCTTGTGTGCTTACTCTCTTCTGTCGTCCCACACTCACGCACTTTCGCGACACTTTTCTCACTTACGTTACTTCGTTGTGAAGATCATGAACGGACGCGGAGGACGTGGTGGTATCAACCTGACTCAAGCCCAGTTTACGGCTTTGATCAATGAACGAGTTGCTGAGGCACTCGCAGCAGCTCCAGCAGGAGGTATAACCTGCTATTTCGACCTATCCTAGGATGTTTAGATCCTATTCTCGCGAACCAACTCTTGTGCTTAACCTTGTCTTTTATTCACGCGCAACAGGTCAGCATGCTCAACCTCCCGTATGTACGTTCAAAACATTCATGGATTGCCGACCTAGTACTTTCAGCGGCACAGAAGGAGCTGTAGGTCTTCTTCACTGGTTCGAGAAGATTGAGTCTGTTTTTTAGATGTGTGAATGCCCTGAAGCTCGTAGGGTGAAATTTGCTACTGCAACACTTGAAGGTGCTGCGTTAACCTGGTAGAAAGCACAGGTTCAACTGCTAGGGCTGGCGGTTGCTAATGCCACCCCATGGAATGACTTCAAGGAATTGATCAAAGAAGAGTACTGTAGTCGTGACGACATCCACAAGCTAGAGGTGGAATTTTTCATTTTGAAGATGACGGGATCTGAAATTGAGGCATACACAAAGAGATCGAACGAATTAGCTATCTTGTGTCCCACTATGGTGGATCCTCCTATCAAGCGTATTGAGTTGTACCTTAAGAGTTTGGTGCCAGAAATTCAAAGCCACGCGACCTCAACTAATCTTGGCACCATTCAGCAAATCATCTGGTTGGCTCATCGTCTCACTGATCAGGCAGTTGAGCAGAACAAGCTGCCCAAGCGTATTAGCGCTACTACTACTGATGCTCCCAGTGATAACAAGCGCAAGTGGGATGGAAATTCGGGCAAGGGTTCTACTTCAATTCAGTCTCAGCAGCGAAGGACTGACGACTATAACAGCCCTGGTCAGCAATCTTCGGGTAGTCAGGGGCAGGGTGGATACAAGGGAAACCACCCCAAGTGCAACCGATGCAACAAACATCATGGTGGGCAGTGTAACAAGGGTCGTTGTCTGAGGTGTAACAAGTTTGGTCATGAAGCAAAGGATTGTAGGAGCTCACTTCCTGCGAATCAGAATCGTCAACAGCAGCCACAAGCTCCACAGAATCAGCAGCAGCAACAGCAGGGTAACAAGGGATGCTATCAGTGTGGTGCTGAAGGTCACTTCAAGAGAAACTGTCCTCAGCTAAACCAGAATCGGAACAACAACAACCAAGGAAACGGGAACAACAATGGAGGCAACAATGGAGGCAACAACGGGGGTAACAATAATGGCAATGGTACCAGGGGACGTGTTTTCGTGCTGGGTCAGGGTGATGCAAGGAACGATCCCAACGTTGTGATGGGTAAGTTCCTTCTGGACGACTTTGTTACAGTTTTATTTGATTCGGGTGCCGATACTAGTTATGTGTCCTTAAAAGCTAGCCAAATGCTTAAGCGCACTCCAACACTTTTGAACACTAAACACACGGTAGAACTAGCAAACGGTAAAAGTCTTGAAGCCACACACATAATTAAAGGTTGTAACCTCGTCTTAGCTGGTCAGACCTTCTCTATCGACCTTATTCCTATCGTACTTGGTAGTTTCGACGTCGTTATTTGTAACAACCGTCTAATTTCTACTCGAATTTAATAAAAATATACATGATTTTATATAAAAAGTACTTTACTTCAACACCAGTACAAAATCGAAGTTTTAAAGTGATCACATACTAGTTAACTACTAACTAGTTTAAACATTCAAAACATGATTAGTAAATCATTTACATCATAAACATTGTCTAAACAAAGTTAATTTATGCGGAAGCTTCAAAAGTTCATGTTCGGTTCTTCAAAACATGCTTGATCATCGTCCACATACTTGCAAAACCTGAAAACTGAAGATTATTAACAAAATTAGTGTTAGAGTTCTTAGAAATATTGCTTAATCGAAACTATGTTCAAAAACGGATTCGATTAGCTAGGATATGCAAGATTCAACAGAATTGTCTGGGCTCTACCGTAAGTTACGGTAGTTGCTGGATAACCTTGGTCTGCCGTAAGGCAGTAGAGAACTACCGTAACCCTTTTGATTTCTACCGTAAGTTACGGTAGATACCGTAACTTACGGTAGTCCCTGAAAGTTTATGTTTTGTCTTATTTTGTTTATTTCACCCAAAACCCAAATCTTGGATTTCTCATTTTTAACGCCCACGCTCTCATCACCGGTTTGCGTATTTAGTATTTCGCTACCCGTCACTCGGGCTCAGAATCTACAAGTAAGGTACTACGTTATTCGATCATACCATCTCTTAGTGACCCGTTTAGTTCACCCTTATGGACTTCACCATTCTAACAAACCAACACGCTAAATTCTCGCATTCTAATATGTAATTTATTAACAATCACAAAAGACCAATTAACCATATTACGAAGCATTAGCCACCCATTATTTGATTATTCGACCCGTTTGGCTCATCTACGGAATCCTCCATTATGATGACTACCAACGAGACCTAACCAATTCTTGACCTGTTGTTCAGTATAGCGAACATTATCGCTTTAAATCAACACAACTTTTATTCTACAATTCAACTACACATATGCTAATTACCAAAATTCACCCAATGTAACAAATCAAGTTACATACCTTCAATGCACTCCCTTCAAACGCAAGTCACCACCGGCTTGTCGGCTCAACGCTCCGGTATCTTTCCCTATAGAGTTCAACCATAGCATGTTTAGAACCCATTTTTAATCATATATTGCATAACTTGCCGAAACATCGTGATTATGCATCTTAACTTTACATTTCAGTTTTAAGCCTTCTTTGAGGCATTTATACAAACACTTTATGGGCAGAATTTTATATGATCTATTAACAAGTTCATAACTTGTCATATAGCCCAAATTTTCATCCATCAAACTACCTAACATAAATATTAGCCTCTATAATTCTGAAATAATTTCACATTTATCAAATTACACTAGAACAACTCCCAAGTTCCTAGTGTTTATCAAATTCTACATAACTCACTAATCACCTACAATGGTGTTCATAGATTTCACAAAAAATACACATGATTTCAACTTGTATTCATCTAGGGTTTACTCCTAGACATTCTAATGTTCTTATTTCATCTACAAATCACACATGCATCATCAGATTTCGAGTTCTCTAAATTCATGAAAATTTCAAGTAGAGAACTTTTGTCAAATTTTACATACCTTATGATCTCCTTGCAATGGGGATCATTAATCTATGCTCGATTTTCGTTTTGGACTTGATTTGATCCTTCAATTGGGTGTGTTTGACAAGAACTAGGGCTTTTGGGGAAGCCTGGGATCGCCCCCTGACTTCTGTTCGACCTCAGCAACACAACAAATGTGTTGTGAGTTTAATTTCCTTGTTTTATTATTATTAGTTTTCATTTACATACCTTTGGTCCCTCAACTTTTGTTTTTATTGTGTTTTAACTCTTTAATTACTCTTAAGTCATCATCTAACTAGGTTAAGGCCATTCCTAGTTAGTTTATGTTTCTTATTTATTCACTACATAATTGTATTATAATAGTTTGTGTTTTCGGGGTGTTACAAGTCCACCCTCCTTAAAAAGGGTTTCGTCCCCGAAACCAGAGTACGTACCGAATAGTGTAGGATAGAGGCGTCGCATCTCTTCTTCGGACTCCCATGTAGTGTCCGAACCTTTCCTATGCTCCCACTTGATCTTGACTTGATCGATTTGTTTATTTCGCAAGTGCTTAACCTTTCGATCTAAAATCTCTATTGGCCTTACAATATAATTCAAGCGATCATCCACCTCGATATCGTCGTAATGGATGTAAGTTGTTTCCTCCGCTAGACATTTTCGTAGCTGTGATACATGAAACGTGCCATGTATTCCTCTCAACTCTTCCGATAGCTCGAGGCGATAGGCTACCTTACCAACCCGTTCGATGATTTTAAATGGCCCGATAAACCTCGGGCTTAGTTTCCCTCTTTTTTCTGAATCTAATAACGCCCTTCCATGGGGAAACCTTTAACAAAACTATGTCGCCTATCTGAAATTCGATCGGTCTTCGTCTTTTATCGGCGTAGGACTTTTGCCTATCTTGGGCTGCTTTCAAATGGGCTCGCACCACTTCAATTTTCTCATTAGTGGCCTGAACTATATCTTTATGTGCCAATTCACGCGGACCCACTTCTCCCCAACACACCGGGGTTCTGCATTTTCTACCATGTAGCATCTCGTAAGGTGCCATGCCGATACTCGAATGGTAACTATTGTTATATGAAAATTCGGCCAAAGGTAGATAAACATCCCAACTTCCACCGAAGTCGATGATACATGCTCGTAACATATCCTCTGGCGTCTGTATTGTTCTTTCACTCTGCCCATCCGTCTGAGGATGGTAGGCGGTGATAATGAAGAGTTTCGTTCCCATTTGTTCTTGAAAATCTCGCCAAAAATTTGAAGTAAACCGGGTATCTCTATCCGACACAATGGATACCGGTACTCCGTGGCGTGCCACTATTTCGTTTGTATATACCTCGGACATCTTTTCCGAAGTATATGTTTCGCGTATAGAAATAAAATGTGCACTCTTCGTCAATCTATCCACAATCACCCATATAGCATCGAATCCCCGAATCGTTTTAGGCAATTTGGTCAATAGGTCCATAGTGATATGTTCCCATTTCCAAACCGGGATCTCCAAAGGTTGCAGTTTTCCGTATGGTTTCTGATGTTCCGCTTTGACTTGTAAACAAGTCAAGCACTTCTCCACGTATTTTACTACATCACTCTTCATTCCGGGCCACCAATAATTTTGTTTCAGGTCATGGTACATCTTGGTAGCACCCGGATGAATAGAATATCGGGATTTATGAGCTTCATCAAGTAGAAGCGTCTTCACCCCACAAGTATTTGGAACGAATATTCTTCCGGATCGAGTCTTCAACCCGTTCCTTCCATCCGACAAGTCTTTTAACTGGCCGATTATTCTTTCCTTCTTCCAGTTCTCCTCTTTTACTGCTTCTACTTGCGCCTCTCGGATACGTTCAAGTATACCCGAGGTCACCACAAGCTGCATTGACCTTACTCGTATTGGGACATAGTCCACTTTTCTGCTCAGAGCATCCGCCACCACATTTGTCTTTCCGGGGTGGAAGTGTATTTCGCAATCGAAATCCTTCACCGTTTCCAACCATCGTCTTTGGCGCATATTTAACTCCTTCTGATCGAAGAAGTATTTTAAGGTTTTGTGATCGGTGAATATGGTGCACTTTACCCCATATAAGTAGTGCCTCCATATTTTTAATGCAAATACCACTGCAGCCAATTCAAGATCGTGCGTGGGATATTTCTTCTCATGTATCTTCAATTGCCTCGAGGCATAAGCTATAACCTTGCCCCGTTGCATCAGAACACATCCAAGACCCGATAATGAGGCGTCTGAGTAAACCACCAAGTCCTCGACTCCGTCCGGCAATGTTAATACTGGAGCTTGAGTTAGCTTCTCTTTTAGCGTTTGAAACGCTTTTTCTTGTTCGGCACCCCAAATGTACTGTTCCTCTTTTCGGATTAACTTAGTTAGCGGCGACGCAATCTTGGAGAAATCTTGAATGAATCTCCTATAGTATCCCGCAAGCCCTAAGAAGCTTCTGATTTCCGAAGGGTTCTTCGGGGGATTCCATTTCGACACGGCCTCGATCTTTCACGGATCTACCAATACTCCATCGGCACTTATGATGTGGCCGAGAAATTGCACCTCTCGTAACCAAAAGGCACACTTAGAGAACTTCGCATACAACCTTTCTCGTCTAAGTGTCTCTAGCACTTCTCGTAAGTGGTGTGCATGCTCAGCTTCACTTTTCGAATACACCAAAATATCATCGATAAACACGATGACCGATTTATCTAGCATTGGCTTGCAAACCCGGTTCATGAAGTCCATGAAAGCTGCAGGTGCATTTGTTAGCCCAAATGACATTACGAGGAACTCGTAATGTCCGTATCGTGTGTGGAAAGCCGTCTTCGGCACATCTTCCTCCTTGACCTTTAGTTGGTGATACCCCGATCTAAGGTCAATCTTTGAAAACCAGTTCGCACCTTGTAATTGGTCGAATAGATCATCTATCCTCGGAAGCGGGTATCGGTTCTTTATCGTGAGTTTGTTTAACTCCCGGTAATCGATACACATACGCATTCTTCCGTCTTTCTTTTTCACGAACAGTACCGGTGCGCCCCAAGGAGACACACTCGGCCTTATGAATCCTTTGTCAAGCAGGTCTTGAATCTGGGACATCAACTCTTGTAATTCCGACGGCGCGATTCGGTACGGTGCTCTAGCTACGGGTTTTGCGCCCGGAATCAATTCGATTCCAAACTCTATTTCCCGTTCAGGCGGTATCCCCGGCAAATCCTCCGGAAACACATCTTCATAATCCCATACAACCGGTACATCTTCAATCTTCAGTGATTCTTTCTCGGGTTCATTTGCGTATATCATAAATGCCTTGCATCCTCGCTTCATAAGCTTGTGAGCTTTCAACATTGAGCATATTATGGGGTTACCTCCTTTTTTGCCATAGATGTTAGCTTTATCTCCTTACGAAAACACACGACCTTTGCGTGGTGCTGAGATAGCCAATCCATCCCAACGACTACTTGAAATTCCCCCATTGACATCGGGATTAGGTCTATCAGGTATTCTTCATCATCGATGCTTAATTTGCAGCCTCGACAAATATCACAAACTATAAAACTTTTGTTGTCCCCTATTTCAACTTCTAAGGGCACAGATAATTTTGTCAATACAAATGAAGGATGTCGAATAAATCCGTGTGAAATGAAGGATTTATTCGCACCCGTATCAAACAATACACGAGCATGAATTGAGTTTATTGTGAATTTACCTGAAACCACATCGGGTTTTGTCTTTGCTTCAGCCGCGGTAAGTTGGAAGGATCTAGCTTTCGCCTTTGGAGCTTCTGCTGGAGACTCTTTAACGTCTCTCCTTCCAACTAAGTCTGGGCATTCGGACTTTTTGTGGCCGGGCTGATAACATTTATAGCAAACGGAAACCTTGCCCGGACATAACGATGCGGTGTGTCCCGTCTTCCCACATATAGGAAATGGCTTGTCTTTGAAGCGGCATTCTCCTTTGTGCCCTTTCCCACACACTTTACAGCTTAACGACCCACCTTTAGCATCAACCTTCTTTCCCGATTCTCCAGTTCGAGCTTTCTTTGTAGGGCTTGGATTCACATCCTGTGCCCTTCGCTCACCCCTTTCAACTTGTTTCTTCAGCTCGATTTCCCGTTCCCGAGCAACGTTTATAATCTCGGTAAGGGTCTCATATTTTGAAGGAGTCATGAACTCCCTATACTCGGTGCTCAACATGTTATAGTAGTAGTATATCTTTTGTTCCTCATTCGCTACCAATTCATTGCAAAACTTCATCTTATCCATAAACGTCGCCGTAATCTTGTCTATGGTCTCGCCCTTGTGCCTAAGTTGCATGAATTCTTCCTTGATTTTATTAATGACCGCCTTGGGACTATGGTGTTTAAGAAATGGCATCTTAAACTCCTCCCATGTCATGGCCCTTGCCACTTCGGCTCCTATTTCCTTCTTTTTATTGTCCCACCAATCTTTGGCTTAACCCCTCAACTGACCCGTTCCATAAGCAACAAAGTCACTTTCGTTACAATGGGTCCTTTCAAACACTCCTTCCACATCGCTTAGCCATCTCTGGCATATTATCGGGTCAACCTCCCCGTTATAGATTGGCGGTTTACACGCCATAAACTCTTTGTACGAACATCCCTTACGTTCTCCCGATTTCTCTTTCATGAGGTTGACACTATCTTCCAACCTTTTGACTCGTTCTTCGACAAGTGACAACACCGTGTTTTGATATTTGTCTATAAACCCAGATAGACTACCTTCAATTGCCTTCCCCACTTCTTCGGCAATTATCTCTTTCATTTGTTCGGTGCTTGTCGGCACCGGATCATTATTGTTTCCTTTCGACATCTTGAAACTGAAATGTTTACATTAAACATTAAACATTTCATTTATAACATAGCTTTATTTGCTTTGGTTTAGCCAAGTGAATGACTTGCTTTTACCATTCACATTTGGTGAACTTTCCGGGTTTGAGTGTGTTAACACACCCTTCCCATGCACATTAATTCGCATCTCATTTCATACATAAGATATGATCTACTAAAATAATAAATTAATTCTTACTGGACGATCGATCAAGCTTGAACATAACACTTTGTTTACAACCTTAAGCTCTGATTACCAACTTGTAACAACCGTCTAATTTCTATTCGAATTTAATAAAAATATACATGATTTTATATAAAAAGTACTTTACTTCAACACTAGTACAAAATCGAAGTTTTAACGTGATCACATACTAGTTAACTACTAACTAGTTTAAACATTCAAAACATGATTAGTAAATCGTTTACATCATAAACATTGTCTAAACAAAGTTAATTTATGCGGAAGCTTCAAAAGTTCGTGTTTGGTTCTTCAAAACATGCTTGATCATCGTCCACATACTTGCAAAACCTGAAAACTGAAGATTATTAAATAAATTAGTGTTAGAGTTCTTAGAAATATTGCTTAATCGAAACTACGTTCAAAAACGTGTTCGATTAGCTAGGATATGCAAGATTCAACAGAATTGTCTGGGCTCTACCGTAACTTACGGTAACTAACGTAAGTTACGGTAGTTGCTGGATAACCTTGGTCTGCCGTAAGGCAGTAGAGAACTACCGTAACCCTTTTGATTTCTACCGTAAGTTACGGTAGGTAGTCCCTGAAAGTTTATGTTTTATCTTATTTTGTTTATTTCACCCAAAACCCAAATCTTGGATTTCTCATTTTTAACGCCCACGCTCTCATCACCGGTTTGCGTATTTAGTATTTCGCTACCCGTCACTCGGGCTCAGAATCTACAAGTAAGGTACTACGTTATTCGATCATACCTTCTCTTAGTGACCCGTTTAGTTCACCCTTATGGACTTCATCATTCTAACAAACCAACACGCTAAATTCTCGCATTCTAATATGTAATTTATTAACAATCACAAAAGACCAATTAACCATATTACGAAGCATTAGCCATGCATTATTTGATTATTCGACCCGTTTGGCTCATCTACGGAATCCTCCATTATGATGACTACCAACGAGACCTAACCAATTCTTGACCTATTATTCAGTATAGCGAACATTATCCCTTTAAATCAACACAACTTTTATTCTACAATTCAACTACACATATGCTAATTACCAAAATTCACCCAATGTAACAAATCAAGTTACATACCTTCAATGCACTCCCTTCAAACGCAAGTCACCACCGGCTTGTCCGCTCGACGCTCCGGTATCTTTCCCTATAGAGTTCAACCATAGCATGTTTAGAACCCATTTTTAATCATATATTGCATAACTTGCCGAAACATCATGATTATGCATCTTAACTTTACATTTCAGTTTTAAGCCTTCTTTGAGGCATTTATACAAACACTTTATGGGCAGAATTTTATATGATCTATTAACAAGTTCATAACTTGTCATATACCCCAAATTTTCATCAATCAAACTACCTAACATAAATATTAGCCTCTATAATTCTGAAATAATTTCACATTTATCAAATTACACTAGAACAACTCCCAAGTTCCTAGTGTTTATCAAATTCTACATTACTCACTAATCACCTACAATTGTGTTCATAGATTTCACAAAAATTACACATGATTTCAACTTGTATTCGTCTAGGGTTTACTCCTAGTCATTCTAATGTTCTTATTTCATCTACAAATCACACATGCATCATCAGATTTCGAGTTCTCTAAATTCATGAAAATTTCAAGTAGAGAACTTTTGTCAAATTTTACATACCTTATGATCTCCTTGCAATGGGGATCATTAATCTATGCTCGATTTTCGTTTTGGACTTGATTTGATCATTCAATTGGGTGTGTTTGACAAGAACTAGGGCTTTTGGGGAAGCCTGGGATCGCCCCCTGACTTCTGTTCGACCTCAGCAACACAACAAATGGGTTGTGAGTTTAATTTCCTTGTTTTATTATTATTAGTTTTCATTTACACACCTTTGGTCCCTCAACTTTCGTTTTTATTCTGTTTTAACTCTTTAATTACTCATAAGTCATCATCTAACTAGGTTAAGGCCATTCCTAGTTAGTTTATGTTTCTTATTTATTCACTACATAATTGTATTATAATAGTTTGTGTTTTTGGGGTGTTACATTATTGGGATGGATTGGCTATCTCATCATCAAGCGGAGATTATTTGCAAGGAGAAAATCATCCGCATTCCTCGTTCTGGTGAAGAACCTCTCATGATTCATGGCGACAAGAGTGGTGCTGTTGTGGGCATCATCTCTTTTCTTAAGGCCCAGAAGTGTTTGCGTAAGGGCCACACTGCCATTCTTGCTCTCGTTACTGACGCATCAATGGAAGAGAAGAAGATAGAAGACATTCCTATTGTGCGCGACTTTCCTGAGGTATTTCCTGAGGAATTACCTGGTCTTCCGCCTCATCGTCAAGTCGAGTTTCAAATCGAGCTAACTCCTGGGGCAGCACCCATAGCCCGTGCACCTTATCGCTTAGCCCCATCGGAACTAGAGGAATTGTCCACTCAATTGCAAGACCTCTTGGATAAGGGTTTTATTCGCCCTAGCTCTTCGCCCTGGGGAGCTCCAGTCTTGTTTGTAAAAAAGAAAGACGGTACCTTCAGAATGTGTATTGACTACCGCGAACTCAACAAAGTGACAGTAAAGAATCGTTTTCCTCTTCCACGCATTGATGACTTATTCGACCAGTTGCAAGGGTCGAGCTATTACTCTAAGATTGATTTGAGATCAGGATACCATCAACTGAGAGTCTGAGATGAGGACGTCTCCAAAACAGCATTCAGAACTCGTTACAGCCATTACGAGTTTCTGGTTATGCCTTTCGGATTGACGAATGTACCTGCGGTCTTCATGGATCTCATGAACCGAGTATGCAAACCTTACCTGGATAAGTTCGTTATTGTTTTCATCGACGACATCCTGATCTATTCTAAGAGTCAGGAGGAACACGAGCAGCATCTACGACTTATGCTGGAACTCCTTCGAACAGAGCAGTTGTATGCCAAATTTTCGAAATGTGACTTCTGGCTTTGCGAAGTCCACTTTCTAGGCCACGTGGTAAACGAGGATGGGATTCATGTGGATCCATCCAAGGTTGACTCGATCAAGAATTGGCCTGCACCCCGTACACCAACAGAAATCCGCCAATTCTTGGGTTTGGCAGGTTATTACAGAAGGTTTATCAAGGATTTCTCAAAGATTGCGCAACCTCTCACTTCACTGACTCAGAAGGGTGTCACCTATCGTTGGGGTGATGCACAGGAATCTGCTTTTCAGCACTTAAAGGATAGACTTTATAGCGCGCCTATCCTCTCATTGCCAGAGGGCACATATGATTTTGTGGTTTATTGCGACGCTTCCATCCAAGGACTTGGTTGCGTGTTGATGCAACGTGACAAGGTCATTGCCTACGCATCGCGCCAACTTAAAGTTCACGAAAGGAACTACACTACAGACGACTTGGAGCTGGGAGCAGTTGTTTTCGCACTTAAGATATGGAGACATTTCCTGTACGGTACCAAGTGCACCATTTACACCGATCACAGGAGTCTCGAGCATATCTTCAAGCAAAAGGAATTAAACATGCGACAACGCCGATGGGTCGAGCTCTTGAATGATTATGAATGCGCTATCAAATACCATCCGGGCAAAGCCAATGTTGTGGCCGACGCCATCAGTAGAAAGGATACTATACCTAAACGTGTGCGAGCGTTACAACTTACCATCCAATCTAGTCTTCCTGCCCAAATACGAGATGCTCAGGTTGAAGCGTTGAAGGCAGAGAACATCAGGGCTGAGTCCTTACGAGGATCAAGGAAGCGGTTAGAACAAAAGGAAGACGGCGCTTACTACGTAACAGGGCGCATCTGGGTCCCACTCTACGGGAACTTACGCGAGCTTGTGATGGATGAAGCGCACAAGTCTCGTTATTCGGTACATCCTGGTTCGGATAAGATGTACCACGATCTCAAGATTACATATTGGTGGCCTAGTATGAAAGCCAACATAGCAACCTACGTCAGTAAATGCTTGACTTGTGCTAGGGTCAAGGTCGAATATCAGAAACCATCAGGCCTACTCCAACAACCAGAGATCCCGACATGGAAATGGGAGCAAATTTCCATGGATTTCGTTACCGGCCTGCCTAGATCTCAACGCGTAAATAATACCATTTGGGTGATCGTGGATCGACTGACCAAGTCTGCACATTTTCTGGCTATCAAGGAAACGGATAAGTTTTCTACCCTAGCAGACGTCTATCTAAAGGAAGTAGTATCAAGGCACGAAGTGCCAACCTCCATCATCTCTGATCGTGACTCACGTTTTACATCTGAGTTGTGGCAAGCTATGCACAAGTCCTTTGGTTCTCGATTAGACATGAGCACAGCATATCATCCACAGACGGATGGGCAATCTGAACGCACCATCTAAACCCTTGAAGACATGCTTAGGGCATGTGTAATCGACTTTGGTAATGGCTGGGAAAAACACCTCCCGTTAGTGGAGTTTTCGTATAACAACAGTTACCACACCAGCATCCAGGCCACTCCGTTTGAGGCATTATACGGACGGAAGTGCCGATTACCTCTTTGTTGGGCAGAGGTTGGCGACAGTCAAATCACAGGCCCAGAACTTGTAGTGGATACAACCAAAAGGATTGCTCAAATACGACAACGAATGGCAGCAGCTCGTGACCGTCAGAAAAGCTATGCTGATAAGCGAAGGAAACCACTCGAGTTCCAGGTTGGGGATCGAGTGCTAATCAAAGTCTCACCTTGGAAAGGTGTAGTTCGTTTTGGCAAACGAGGCAAACTGAATCCGCGCTATGTCGGACCGTTCAAAATCATTGAGAAAATTGGCAAAGTCGCTTACAAGTTGAATCTACCTGAAGAACTCAGCGGAGTTCACAACGTATTCCATGTGTCGAATCTGAAGAAGTGTCTGTCAGATGAGACCCTCATAGTTCCCTTAAAGGAACTCACAATCGACGACCAGTTGCGATTCGTCGAGGAACCAGTTGAAATCACAGACCAAGACGTTAAGATTCTCAAGCGTACCCTTGTTCGAGTTCGTTGGAACTCCCGTCGTGGCCCAGAGTATACCTGGGAACGAGAAGACCAAATGAAACTCAAGTATCCCCATTTTTTTAAGAAAAGTGCAACCACTATTGAGGCTGAAGCTACTGCAGAATTTCGGGACGGAATTCCAAATCAACGGGGGGATGATGTGACACCCCAGGAAAAGCCAGTAAACACCGCAACTTAACTAGCTTCCTCAGTAACCACGCACTAAATTTCGGGACGAAATTTTCTTAACAGGGGGAGAATGTGACAACCCTCGTAATTACATGTATCCATACGATTAATTTATGTTAAATAAAAGTGGTTGATGACTGTGCTGAATTACTTAACTGCTTTCTGATTACTGCGTCATACTTACATGCATGGTTGCAAAAGTCGTTAGGCGCTCCCTAGTCAGTCGACCGGGGAGTTGAGAGTACTCGGTCTAGGCGGAGAGTACTCGGGGAGTACTCGGACATGTTAAATTATAAAGAAATTACTTTTTGGAGATTAAATATATGTCAAATACCATAAATTTACTAATATTTATAACAAAATACGTGAAAGTAATATTCATTCTTTAATATGATGGGCATAGAAATTATGTTTTATTATTATTTAAGTCAAACTAGGCCCGATTGACCTACTAGATCCAATTCTAGCCGAGGTTGACCGCGTTTGACCGACTCCGAGTAATTAGGCGGAGTCGAAGAAAGTCGCCTCGGCAGCCTACCTTGTAGTGACTACTCGGGGAGTACTCGGCCTTGGAAACCTTGTTTTACAACCATGCTTACATGTGCTTGTTAACATACTAGTCTTGTGCAGAAAATTAACTAAATGGTCCTGAATTAAAAGTGTTGCAAAAAGATACCGAAAAGACACTAAACGGAATAATTAAACACTTTAACGGAACGGTATCTAACCGAACAACCGGACATTACCCAGGACACTATATTTTTGTCAAATACATTGTTTTATTATTTCTTGGCTAGTCGTGATCCCCGTACATCATATCACCTATTAAAATATCTACTAATTAGTATATGGAATTATATACTTGGAATCTAATTTACATTTACCAACTTGGTCACAAAAATTTACATCCAACCCCCCCCCCCCAACCGAATTCGGTCCCAAGAGGACCCACCATATTTTACCACCATGCCTTCCAAGATTTATTCGATATTATATTAGATTGTTTCTTGTTGTAGTAAACATAATATTTGAAGGTAAGGATTATAAGTATGGCCAGCAGTCTTTCATATCTTTCATGAGATTACACCCACTCTTTCACTCTCTCCTCTCTCCCTCTCTCCCTCTCTGCCACCCTTAACCGCCACCATCACCACCATTTCACCACCATCTTCTTCCATTTTAAAGCTTCATCTAAGTGCTAGAAGGTGAATCAAAGGTGCTTGAACTTGTAGATCATCAAGGAGCTTCATTGCTTGTTTTTCACCATCATTTTCTTCATCTTTTTTCACTAGAAATTATCCCTAGCCTTTGTGCTAGTAGTGAGTTCTTGTTAACCTCTTGTTCGTCTTGTTTTTATGGTTAAAAGTTGTAGTATGATAAGTATGTTTAAAACACTAAAGAACAAGAACTAAAAACATAAACATGAAGCCCTACATAAAGCTTACATGAACATGAAACATAAAGAAATGATGTTAGTAGGATGTTGTTATGAATATGTTGTTGATTGCATGTTGATTCTTGGTTATATGGTGTTAATCACCATATAAATCTTGTTAAATGATGTTTAGAAACATGATTTAACAAGACTAGGAAGGTGATTACTAATATGAGAAATAATCATCTTCTAGTTAAATATGAACTTGATAAAAATAATTTTTCTTGAAATAGAAGTAAACAAAATAAGTTGGTGATCATGTAGATCCGGGTTCTACAAAAGACTTTTCTAAATAAACAAAGTTCAAGAATCGACTTTTGGAAAAATCATGACTTGTACATACACTTACACCATTCTTTCTTTTTTTTTTTGGAAATGAAATAAGTGTAGAAACATTTTATTTACAAGAAGAGTTCAAAAGATTAATTTTTGTAAAAATGGTTTACAAGTTGTAAACACTTAATTCTTTTAAGAAAACGATTTTTTAAAGAAACGAATGCACTTTGGAAGGTAACTAGGACCACTAAACACCTTACCAAGTTACTACGTGTTTTTACGAAAACTCAAGTTCATGTTACTACGTAGAGTGCATTGTTTTGATACTTGGTGAATGTAATATTGTTTAGTGAATGATTGATGATTGTTGAATAATTTTGGAAAAGAAAATGATATGCTTAATAGCATGGACACCTCCATTTACAAAGGAAACTCTGGCGAAATTTTCTAAAAATTCCAACGCTTAGAAAATATTTTTCTAAACAAGCGTTACAAGTATATTTTATAACTTGTGTTTCGAATATAAACTTCACCATAATTTTTGTAACAAAATACCAAGTGTCGGAGGTTGGCTTTTGTAAATAAAAATGGGTAAATATATATTTAGAATATATATCTTACTCTAGAACACTTGTGTGGATACTTGTTTATTTTGTGAGATAGTTATATTACTTTAGGGTAAAATAATGTAACTTAACGATATAACTTGACATTTGAATTGTGTGGTATGTGATAGAAGTAATGAGTAGATAAACCGTACGTAGGATATGTGTTATGCATGAGAAACTGATTGTTATCTGTACCTTATTAGGACGTGCTTGATTTCCTGATTATTTGAGTAATTAATCTAACCGAGCAAACCGAGCTGAGTTCACACACTTTCTAAGGCATAGGATTCCCGGTGGTTGGGAATGGGTTAATGAATTAAAACGGAACCTACATATCCTCCTTGGGTAGGATATGTACCGCCATCCTCCATAGGTAGGATGCCAATATAAATCCTACGTATTCTCCTTGGGTAGAATACGTACGTTCGTCCTCCTTGGGTAGGACAACAACCTTAAACTTACTAGACAAAACTCTATCATGAAGTCCCTCATTTTTATATCGACTTAATCGCCGGGCCAAAGGCGAGCGGGTCATTAGTTAATAGCGCTATTAGGGTTGACAAGCGTCACACCGTGCCGTTCGGACGGGCGTGTACTAATGGATCTGGGCAAACTGTCAATGATGATAGAACATTGACGTAAGGCACAACTATTGTTCGTCAATTGTCGATATGGTAACAGTCTAGTGGTTAACATGGGGAAGCCCCCACGGGTCATGGTTTGGGAAAGAAGGAATTGGTTAATCATATTTTCAACTATGGGGTAACCCCCACGCCAAGTAAGCCAGCGAAAGACAAACCATGTTTTCGGAAATAACTTAAAACTAAACAACCAACCGTGAACTCACTCAACTTTGTTGTTGACTCGTTGTTACATGCCTTACAGGTCGCTAGATGCTTATGGAGCTTGCACGAGGAGGAGGTCGTTGTGGGATAGGGATTGTTATGTCCCGTGCTTAATATTTAATCCTTATGAACCTATTAAACTTACGTTTTGAACTTTAAACTTATGAACTATGGAACTTATGTTTTGGACTTACGTTTTATGCTTCCGTTGTTATCTTAAAGTCGGTTACTTTCTTTTGGTCACCAATTGTATTGTGGTTGGTTTATTTACTAAATTGCATTGTTCAATATGATTGGTGGCTCGATCCTGGTCATGTCATGCCTCCAAGCGGTGATACTCCGCATGGTGGATTTTTGGGGGTGTGACAGTCTTCTAATATATATTTTTGTGGGTTGTGAACCTTTGTTCACTTATATATGTATGTTTGTTCCTTCATGTATATATTTGTTCTAAAATATATATGTATATCTTAACTAGATATATTTGTTAAAAATAAATATTTTTAACATCGAACTTGTGTATGTGTACATGTATAATGTTCTCTTGTATGTGTATATCTCATCTAGTGTACTTGTGTATTTATACGTATACGTATACCATGTATGTATACTTCACTTGTGTACTTTTGAAGTAGGTATTTGTATTGTATTTATACGTATATTGTGTATACATGTACATTACTTGTAATCTTTGTATTTTACTATGTATTTTGGTGTACGTATTTTATACGTATAAGTATGCTTATATACTTGTATTATTACACTTAGTTGTTTTTATATAACTTTCCGGATTTGTGATGGGTGAAATATATATTAGTTGAGTTCTCAAAAATAATATATTTTTAGAACTTGTCGGTAAGTTTGTTTATATATATTTCTCGTCGATAGAATGCATATACTTTGTGTCGTTAATATATATATATATATATATATATATATATTTGTCCTTATGGGTAGGGTTCCAGCACGAACAACCTCCCAAGAGTGAACTGCGTGAACAGATATGGACCCTTGATTTCCTTTTTAGTTGTTAAGGGTAGGATTGTAATTATATAAAAAATTTGATTTTAATCATTATTTTAATAATTGAATTAAGTTACATCTTTCCTAATTTAAATTCATTATCCACATTATGTTTATTTATTAATAAGATAATTATCAAAACTAACAACAAATCACCAGATTTCAATTTTAATTTCAGAATTTTTTTTAAGATCCACGTAACCTTCACATTTCAACGGTATACACATGTGTACTTGGATATAAATAGAATAGTACACATGTGTACTCAGCATCGTTCATATGTGTACAGTAATTCACAGTTGTACATCAACATTCAATAAAAAAAATCTGAGATATCACAAAAACAGACGATATACACATGTGTACATCGCATTAAAAAGAGGGCAAAATCAGAATACACATGTGTACATCGCATTTAAACAAATAATTATTTTAATAATTGAATTAAGTTACATCTTTCCTAATCCTTGATTTAATTTGTGAGAGATTTATGCAATCAATTTAAGAGGATAATTGATTATTTGATTTGTGAGAGATTTATGCAATCAATTTAAGATTGAAATTACACATATACCCTTTTTGTATTTAATTAAATGGAAAAAATTAACCAAATAATTACCATCATGCCACTCACTTTAATCTCAAGATCATAAAAATCAAGGGCCCAGATAAGTTCACGCAGTTCACTCTTGGGATTTTGTTCACGTTTGAACCTAATCCTTGTCCTTATAATATATATGTTTCTTGTCGGTAAACTATATATATTTCTTGACGAATTTTAGTATATTTTACCTTGTCGGTTTAGTGTATATATATACAGTGTTGTAAAAGTCGGATTCCAAGGCCGAGTACTCGGCAAGTACTCGGTCCTCGGAACCCCTCCGAGGCGACTTCCTCCTAGGCGTACTCAATTAGTCGGCCTCGGTCAAACTCGGCGCCTAGTCGGACGTAGTCGGAAAGAGTCGGCCTAGTCGGTCTTGGCGGTCAACGTGGTTTGTTGACTTTTAATTAGTCAAAATCGGTCAACATCGGCCTACTCGGCCTTGTACTCGGACTACTCGACCTTGTACTCGGACTACTCGACCTTGTACTCAGACTAGTCGGACTTGTATTCAGAATATTTGAACTTTAAACATGTTTCATTTTAAATTATACTCAGTTGACATGAATTATGCTTATTTTAACATATAGATAATATATAACAATTAATTTTCTTTATAGTTACCATGTCCGCGTACTCCCTGAGTACTCTCCGAGTACTCCGATTACTCCCAACTCCCCAGTCGGCCGACTAGGGACCGCCTAGCGACTTTTACAACACTGTATATATATATGTATATATATATGTATATATATATTATAACAACTCTCCCAAAAACCATTAAAATCTCCTATACGTCCTAAAATACACCCCATATATGAGAAACGGACCTAATATACCTTTATATTATTAAAAATCAAATAAAACAAATATTTATTGTAAGATCGTTCTGTGACCCAAACGAGTCAATCAGAAGAGTTCTTGTCTGTTTCAGAGGCGGAAACAAAGAAACAGACTTGAAAAACAGCTTGTTTCACACTAAATTGTCTTGTTTATTGATTATAACAAGTTTCCAGATCAAACGACACGTCGGCAGCACTTCGGTACCGGAAATCAGAAAGTTACAAATGATTTCGTGTGAGAGCTATATATAGAGGAGGTGATTCCGCTTGAAATGGCACATGCCACTTTCAAGCGGAATTAGCTTAAACACACTAAAAGCCTATTTCTTGTACAACGTGCCCTGATCTAACAATTCTAGTACAAGACTCGATACAAGACGAAGTCGACAGACGTAATGCACCAACAGACTCCCCCTCGGATGTTGACGAGTCTTCAGTGTCGAGTCTTCAACGTTTTCAGTCTTTATCAGTCTTTGGGCTTCTCTTCAAAGTATCTGACAGTGTAAGCATCCTCAATCTTTTCTTGTATTTCCCAGGATCAAATTCCTGGCTCTATTCCTCATAGCTTCTCTTCTCTAACAGACTCCCCCTCAAATTGTACTGGGATCGTAGTCTGGCTCAAACTCTGCTCTTCTTTTCAGTTTTCACTTGTTCAAGATCAAAACCTGGCTCTCTCATATCCATTACCTGCATAAACTCTACCTCAAAGTAAATTTGACAAATTTAAAATTTGACAAATTTAAACTTTTGCAGGTATTGATCTGAAAGATTTAACTTCTAATATTTCTGATGACCACTTGAATGCATATCATTTTCTTATTCACACACACTTCTAAACCTGTTCGTCATGTTTAGCACTTGGAATTTTGAAAATCAGCTTTTCAACATCAGTTGTCTAAAATCTTTTTGAATTTTTCAAAATTTAAGCTAAAACACTCCGAAAATCTTTTTGGATTTTTGATATAAAATAAAATGCAATAATGAAATATTTACACACAATATTTTTTTGTGAGTTTGTATAAGAGGATCATATCAGTTTATAAGACAGATCACCAACACCGTTAAGCTTTAAACATTTTAAGTTTTAAACGATTCACTTAGATTGTCAGTATACTGATCCATTTAAATTTTCACACAAAGTTCAACTGTTTCGAGATACGAGATTAATGTTTTAGAGACTTAAACTTATTCGCGTGTCCCACCTCAGAATATACTCCCGTATCCAGATCCCAATATTCAGTCTTACAGGTGAGTATACCTAGATGATGTCTGTATGGGGTTAAATGCGAAGACCGTGAGAGCTCAGGTCAGAACTTCCGTTCAGCAGAGAGATGACGGCTTCGACTTTTGGTGGGTCCCCTTTAGAGGATCTTTTTTACAACAGCACATGATTATCATTTTTCAATGTTTCATTATTTTTTATGCTGAGGGCAGGCTTTTATTTCAAACAAGCGTAAAGTATTCTCCAGGGACTAGGCCATTGCTTCCGCAAAATCAGAAGTCCCGGGATAATACCCCAGATATCACTAAGCATAAAGACCTAGTATCTCAGAAAGAGGGGTCATTCAAACAAGATTTCGGGGGTTACCCATATATCCGAGAGATGTTCCCCACGATATAAGTAAGTTTGAAATTTAGGTTTATATCTCGTCACAATCTACTAAATATGCAAAACCTACTGGCATATCATCAGTGAGACCATTTATCACTTTTTGACTTTCCATTTCTTTAGCATGCTGTGATAGTCCACTGATGTACTATCATTTCCTCCTTTTCACAACAAAACTCATTTTTGATTTTATCATGTTTTTGACTTTTTCAAATTTTCAAATGTTTTTGGATTTTCCGAAATTTCTTACTCCCCATAAAATTCAAAATCATTTAAAGGAAATTTGAAAACAAATTGTACAAGAACAGTAACAACTGATATCGAATCACTTCAATTCGCCATCCTCTTGGCATAAACAATCAGAACTCCCCCTCACAACAAAACATTTTCCCATTGTGATTTCAAAACACTTAAGTTTGTTTTAATCAAATGGTTTTTCCGGAAAATAAGTTTCATTGATTTTATCACTTGTAAAATCGGGGTTCATCACATTGTTCTCCAAAATACCATTTGTAGGAAAAACAAGTACAGTTTAATATCCTTGATTTACCACTTGTAAGTGAAAACCTTCTTTAACCACATGTAGGTTCACTTATCAACCAAAACCACTTGTAAATCAAAATATAACAATATAAAGATATCACCTGTAGATTTACCAACCAAACAATTCAAGACTGATGCCGATTCCTGCACCACTCTTACCAACCTGGGAGCTCCGGCAAGTCCGGATTTTTAGTTAGGAAGAACTTTCCCCCAAGCCTGACCAGCCTTGGGAGATTCTGGTACACATCTATCCCACCAACATTTTGATTTGTAAAATTGTTTTGCACCCTTCACTTTTCCATCAACCATCTTCCCAATAATATGTTTAACTTTTCCATTAAACGCCTTTTCAGCATCAAATTCTTTGTTACCAGCAAAGAATTGACCTGAAATCTCAGTTTTACCAACTTTCAACTTCAAATTTTCTTTAGACAATTTAGGAAAGTTTTCATCGTTCACCTCTGGAACAGAATTCTCATTCTTCTTCTCAACAAATGACTCCTCTGATTTTATGGAATCAGATTCATTGTTAGAACTACTCTCAGATTTTACAACCCATCTTTGTTTGTTTAAATCAACTTTTCTTTTGTAAAAACGTTTTGAACTTTCACCAGTTTCGAAAGTTGAATTTTCATACACTTTAGATTTCTCAGTTGATTGTACGGTTTTATCAACACGTTTCTTTTTCACTTCAGAGTTAGAAGAAACTCCCTGTTTTGAATCACTGGACTCATGGCAATTCCAAGCAATATGTCCAACTTTTTGACATTTGAAACAGGTTCTTCTGTCAACTCTTGGAGCAAATTTCTTCACATTCTTCTTTATTTCAGCAAGAAACTCTTGATTTGACTGTTTCCAGAATGGTTTCTTCTGCTCTTCTTTAGAACTTCCTGCAGCAACAAATTTTGTTTTTGGTTTATAATTTTTCTCATTTTTATAATTTTCTGAAAAATTAAAACCCAAACCTTTCTTTTTGAAATTACTGTTATGGTTTGGTTTCTTTTGAAAACCATAACCAGAACCGTAACCCTTTTTCTTGTTCAATCTCTGTTGAACTCTTGAAGTGTACTTTTTAGGTTTTTCATGAAGATTTAAATCTTTTATTTCAGAAAGATTAATTTTTGTTAATTTGAAAACCTGTTTAATCTGTTCAGTTTTGACACTTCTTATTGGGAATTCATCATCGGAATATAATTTGTCTGAATCACTCAAAGTATATGCCACTTTGATTGGTTCATCATTCAAATTATTTTTCGATAACAGAAATTCTTTATTGTAAACCTGTTTAACCGGTGAACTCGGACTCTTTTCTAACGAACTCGAACTTTCAGACTTAGACTCCGGTTTTGACTCTTCATCCATATCCAACACCTGATCGACAACTTTCTTTAACAACTCAGACTCATGATCAGTGTCAGATGCTATGAATGTGACATCAATATTGTCTGGTAATTCATCAATGATTTCAGACTTTAACTTGATGTTGAGAGCCTTATTTACACGTTCCTCATTTGGCTTTCTGGGAGAATAACTTTCATGGATCAGGGGCGGACATCTGTTATACTTGACACTTTGTTTCTTACCAGTATCAGTATCTTCAGTCTTTTCCTCCTTGAATGCTTCAAGACCTGCAACAGTAGGATAAACACGATCAATCAAATAATCACATGTTGTATAACTCAACAACAAACGTTTAATCCTTTCACTCTCAATCTTTTCAAGCTCTAAATCCTGCTTCAGCTTAGCACAATCTTCAATATACTCATTGATGATCTTCTGTTTCATCATTAATGTTGAGCTCATTTTTGACACAGCAGCATCAATTTCTGAGTTTGTCTTTTTCTGACCATCAACGGTTCTATTCAAAACATCATATGACTCTTTCACATACTTCAAATCAGACAACAAATTTTCTTTCAGCTCTTCCAACTCACTAATCTTCTTGTCTTTCTCCTCACAATGTGTGCAAGACTCCACACATTTCTGACAAGGTTTAATGACTTCAACTATCTTTTCGATCTCAACGATTTTCTCAACTTCGACAAGTTTTTCAACTTCAACTAACTTTTCGACTTCAACTATTTTTTCTACCACTTTCTCAGTTACTTGATCAACATTAGCTTCTCCAGCTTCTGTCTTTACTTTTTCATTAGCAAGGATTCTTGCTGCTTCCAGCTCTCTCCTCAATCTGGCAATCTTCTTCTGATTCAGCAACTCAACTTTATCTGCAAAAAACAAATTAAAGATGTCAGGATCTATGCCTTTTCTAGCTTTGTTAAGATATTCTTCCTCATCATCGGTATCAATATCACTTCCCAGATCTGGAAAAATCGGGATTCTTTTCTGACCCTCATCTTCACCCAGAATTCTAGCAACACGACCTGAACCTGGTGGAATGTATTTATCCCAGCTAAATCCATCTGCAACAAATTCATCATCTTGATCAATTATCCCAAAATAAGCTTTCTTATTTGCATCTTCGATCATTCTAGCATGAGCAGTTTTTGGTTCCTTTTGTTGAGTAATCTGATGAAAAATTGATTTCTGATAATAATTGTTCTTTCCAGACATATTTTGTCTTCCATCAGTTTCTTTATTTTTGCACTCTCGCTTAAAATGACCTTTTTCATGACAACGAAAAAATGTAACCTTAGATTTGTCAAATCCTAACGGTGAATTAGACAATTCATGAAGGTCATTTCTTCCAGTGACTTGTGTGAATTTTTCTGCTCTTCGAACAGCACTGGCTAAACACCACTTTACATCCATCAACTCAAGTTCCTCTGCATCAATTTGGTCATAATCTTCTTTTCTAAGCATCGGATTTCCAATCTTGCCAGCAATCAAACTTTCATAAGATTCCAACATAGCAACGAGTGATGCCATGTGTTGCTTGGCTATTTCTGGAGACAAATTTTGACCATTTTGAATGTTCAAAGTAACATTACACTGCAGATTTGTTGAGTTCTGTCTTTGAGGACTTGATGTTGTATGATTTGGATTAAAGCTTGAATACGAAGACGAAGATCCACCCCTCTGTGTCACATTACTACCCTTTGTTCCACACGAACTGTTAGCACTGAAACCAGTTTGGATCTTTGGGCTAGGGCTGGAGGTAGCCTCAAACTTGTTCCCTCTGTAATATAAACTGACATCTTGTTGAGCATTTGGATTCTTCATGATTGCCGTTTTCGGAATATCCAACTCGTGCTCTTCAATCTTTTGAATAAACTGTGCCAGATTCATATTTTCCGATTTTCTCATGTGTTTCACAATCAACAGATAAGTTCCCCATTTTTGCTGTGGTAAAGCATCAGCAAGTTTATCAACCCATTCATCATCATCTTTCTTAATGTCCAATCTTCCCATTTCCAATACCAAATGACAATATTTATCAATGGTCATCTTTGTTGTTTCATGATCGAAAGCTGCAAACATATCAAATGATTTCCTTAATAACGCCTTTTTGTTTTTGATCATATATGCGCTTCCTTTGAACTTTTGAATCAATGTCGTCCAAATAGACCTAGCAGTACCCTCATGTTGGAGCAAAACAAAGATGTCTTCTTTAATCGCTTGTTGAAGAATACTAATCATCATTTTTTCACTTGTATACTTCAATTTATCAATCTCTGAAAAGTCACTGAAACCCTTTTCAAGCCCACGTTCATTTTTCGGTTTTTCGTAATCTTTCTCCAATGAACACCATGCGTCAAATTTGTAAGCTTGCACCCAGTTCTTGAATCGATTTTTCCATCCTTGAAAATCTTCAATGTACATCAGTTTTGGCGGTTTTTTATGAGTTCCAGTTTCATTCTCACTGTACAATGTTTCAGCAGTAGTAACAGGAGAAATCGGTGTCGCAAACGCATTGTAAAATTCTTCTTCCATGATTTGGAAATTTTTTTTCACAAAAACTCAGTTTCAAACGGAATACAGATTCAAACGGAATCAACACTCAAATGGAATCACCTTTGAACCGAAATAACCCTTTGAAGCGAAATAATACCCTCAAACGAGAT
The DNA here is from genome assembly GCA_030545235.1 of Helianthus tuberosus. Lineage (NCBI taxonomy): Eukaryota > Viridiplantae > Streptophyta > Magnoliopsida > Asterales > Asteraceae > Helianthus > Helianthus tuberosus. The sequence continues at coordinate 70,653,299 of CM060451.1, read as the reverse complement.
TACTTTGAAGTGGAATCACTGATTTTGTGTGAACCAGCACACTTTCAAACGGAATACCAATTTTGAAACGAAATTAACTAATTTCGTTTGAAACGTCTCAAACGGAATAACACTTTGGAGCGAAATTAACTAATTTCGCTTGAAACTTCTCAAACGGAATTACACCCTGAAACGAAATAAGCTTTTTCAAGCGGAATTAGGTTTATCTTTCAAACGGAATAGCGAATTCAAGCGGAATCAAGTGCTAATCTCGTTTGAAATGCTGCTGACGTCATCTTATACGATCTGATTTTCAAGCGGAATTACAATATTTACCAGTTTTAGATTGAATTAAGGTCCAATTCTTTCAAGGATACGTTAAAACACTGTTTCGCTTATAATGTGTGAAATTCAGACCATTTTGACCGTAAAAATTTGTGAATTTTGTAAAAGAAGGTGTAGAAATCAGAAATTAAGGCTGTTTTGGCAAGAACTCTTCCTCCTGAGCTCTGATACCACTTGTAAGATCGTTCTGTGACCCAAACGAGTCAATCAGAAGAGTTCTTGTCTGTTTCAGAGGCGGAAACAAAGAAACAGACTTGAAAAACAGCTTGTTTCACACTAAATTGTCTTGTTTATTGATTATAACAAGTTTCCAGATCAAACGACACGTCGGCAGCACTTCGGTACCGGAAATCAGAAAGTTACAAATGATTTCGTGTGAGAGCTATATATAGAGGAGGTGATTCCACTTGAAAGTGGCACTGGCCATTTCAAGCGGAATTAGCCATGTTAATTTCGCTTGAAATGGCACGTGCCACTTTCAAGCGGAATTAGCTTAAACACACTAAAATCCTGTTTCTTGTACAACGTGCCCTGATCTAACAATTCTAGTACAAGACTCGATACAAGACGAAGTCGACAGACGTAATGCACCAACATTTATGGCCGCTCGCGGGGCGCGACCCAGACAGGCCAGTCTGTCGCGGGCCGCGACAAGGTGACACCAGGCTCAACCCGGTTCCGCCACGTGGCCATGCGCGTGTGAAGGCTAGTCATTGACTCGACTAAGCTAGGGCCTACCCTAGCATTCTCACGGGCTGCAAAGGCCTTGGCTTCTATCACTTGCGCGGCGCGAGAGAACCACGATCAGCCCTATAAAAAGGGGCCTCAGGCTCAGTGCATCGTCGCTCAATTTATTTTCTCTCTCTAGATATATAATAGCTAAAACTCTCGGGTATTATACCCCTAAAAAAAGCGAAGCTCTGCCTCGTTGTAAGTATTATAACCCCCGGTTACGTATTAGTTACTATAGCCGATTGATCTAGGGCTCCGTAGCGCATGTCAAGGCTCTGCCTGACTCAGTCGTTGGAGTTCAGTCTAGGAGGTATGCCTAATGTAAATTGGGTTATCTTACTAACACATGTGCATTGTTTAATTTTAATAGATAATAACCAGGAAGTCACCAGGAAGTCACCAGAAAGTAGTAGTATTATCTAAAACAACAATGTGAGTACATCTTATTTTTGTAAACTGTTTTTACAAAACCTCAATTGTTTTAAAATATAATTATCAGTGATTGAGTCTATGTATTCTACAATTACTGTCGGTATGTTGGGGTTTTGTATACATTACTTGTTACTACACTGTGAGTAGTAGCATGACCACAAGTCAGGATTGACAGTACCGTGGGTGGTAATTGGGTAGATAAAAACATTGTAATTGCTCTCAATACTGTAAAGATATAAAATCCTATTTTGATTAAACTGGGATGCACTCGCCAGTATTTCTTGCTGATAAAACTTTTTAAAACGCGTTTCAGGTAACAAAATGTGAAAGCCAAATAGAAGCCAGCCGGAGAGCACTGAAGGCTTGGAAAAGTGGCTATAAAAGTTACCTAAATAAGAAAGAAGTTATATTTCAATAAATTAGGGTTTATTTCTATAAACATATTGTAATGGAAACTTGGGGTTTTTTCCCATGTATTTATTATTTATAAAAATAGGGTGTTTTAACTCTGATAAACTATTTCCTAACTACGGTCCTGATGTTTAATTTCCGCTGCCAAATTAATAAACACCGATAACACTAATCTGGATCTCGCGGCCGCCCGCTCCCCGATAGGGGTCGGGGGATTGCGACAGAGAGTGGTATCAGAGCTACAGCCACTGATTTAAGCCACAGAAGTGTTCTGCTGACACCAAGAGTTTATCAGTTATGTTAGGAAATAATCTATGTGATTATGTGTATACATGTAAATGATTGTTTTGTGTATGAGTGAGCAAGGTACGTCTGACGCCTATCGTCACCTAGCTAGTTCTCCCAAGAGTGAAGGAACTTCATCACAGCCTACTCCTTCGAGGTATTCTGCTGACACTGAAGAAGGAATCTTCATCTTTAAGGCGCAATCCGAGGAACCATTCCCTTCGAAAAAAGAGATGATGGTTTAGTAGGGGAGCACATGAGAGGAGAAAGCGAATGAGAAAGTTACAACAACAAAGAGCGTTAGCAGCAGCCAATATGGAAGTAAATGCCCAAACACAAGAAGCAGTTAATAGACGGTTGGCAAACTTTCATATACTAGCCACCACTGCAGCAGATCCAAACCTTGATCAAATAATTGCACCACAACCACTGCCACTATTCCCAACCAAGGAAACCAATTTCCCATACCAGCATTTGACCCTACCGAGATACCTAGAATCCCAGCACCTACTCCTTTAGCATATGATCCATGGGAAAACGACCATAGGGAATATCAGGAACTTTATCCACAGGGGAACCGATACCAAATCCCATAGCACAGTATATCGACCTTAATCCTTTAGATCCGTATTTGAATGCCGACAAGTATATTCAGAATATGTTAAACAACCCGTACCCATATGGAGAACCTATACCTCAGTACCCTGACCCAGTACCCGTACCACTGCCATCCATGAGTGAAGAGAATGTGTAGGAACTCCACACATTTGGTGAGGAATTAGTGGAGGAAGGAGAGAGGATACGACAAATAGGAGAAAAGCTCGTGTGGAAATATGATGAGCGAGAAATGCAGTTCTGGAGGAACGGCCCCTAATAATATATATATATATGTGTGTGTGTGTGTGTGTAGAAAAAAATAACTAAAATAGATAACCTAATATCTATCGATGCATAACTAGTAGTGTGTTTAAATTCCCGTTGTAGATTGTAATATATATATATATATATATATATATGAAAAGAGTAAAAGTAGTAATGCTCGACGTTTTTGATCAATTTGTTTGCGTGATTGTTTACATTAAATCTTATTCTGTGATATTAATACCTGATAAATGTTTGTAATCCAGATGGACAATGAAGAAAAATCAGGAAAACCAGAATAATGATAATAATGGGAACCAAATAGATAACAGTGCCATCTAACATATAGTCGCACAAGGAATTATAGACGCTATGCCATATATCATCAAGACTGTTAAAGAAGCAGAAAATAATAAAACTAATAGTGGAAGTAAACGACCACCTACTGAACCCAGTCATAGCGTGAATAATGGACCGCTACTTCAATTACCTATTCCAAAAAGAAGAAGAACCATGTCATATGGTTGTTCTTACAAAGAATTCTGCTCTTGCAAACCCATAGAATTCTTTGGCAATGAAGGAGCCATTGCAGCTCTACGTTGGATAGAAAAGACCGAAGCAGTCTTAAAAATAAGCAAATGTGCAGAGGAAGATAAGATTATGTTTGCTTCTAATCTTTTTAAGAATGCAGTCTTAGAATGGTGGAATACTATTCTCCAGTCTAGAGGAAGTGATAAAATTTATAATATGGAATGGGCTGACTTTAAGAACATAGTTGAAAGGAAATTTTGTCCTCCTCATGAAAAAGAACAAATCGCTAATAAGTTCTTAAATCTTAGAATGACTGGAATAGACTGCAAGGGTTACACTACCGTATTCTTCGAATATGCTAGAATAGTGCCAACCCTAGCCTCACCAGAACCAGTATTAATCTCCCATTACATCTGGGGATTAATTAGTGAAATCAGACACGTAGTCAAGGCAGCTAGACCACAAACCATAGAAGAAGCCGTAGAACTAGCCAATACCTGGACTGATGAATTGGTACGTACGCAAGAAGAGAACCAGAGAAAGAACCTAGCCCAAAAGCTTACCCAGGAATTTCGCTATGGTAATTCAAACCGTGGGAAAGGTACAGGTTCTACTTCTGCACCTTACTCTAAGTACTACAAGAAGAAGCATTCAGGAAGATGTTCCATATACTGCAACTTCTGCAAAATATCGGGACACAAGGAAGAAGAATGCAGGAAAAAACCCAGCAATAAGCTATGCTTCAACTGTGGAGAGACTGGGCATATCAAACTGAACTGTCCGAAACTAGCTCCAGCAACGAACAGCAAAACTGCCAAGAATGCCAGAGCATTTTTGTTCTAACAGCTGAAGAAGCCAAGATGATTCCGGATGTGATTGCCGGTACGTTCTTAGTTAATGATATTTTTGCTAAAGTATTATTTGACTCTGGTGCGAATCAAAGTTTTATTAATACTTCGCTCTGTAAACTTCTCAATCAACCATTAACTAAACTTCAACAAGAATGTCTGGTAAAAACGGCAAATGGAGAATCCATTAAGATTACTGAAATCTTGCAGGGAGCAAGAATAAAAATTTTAAACCATAATTTTATTGCTAACCTTTATCCAATGAATCTGGCTGGATTTGATATCGTATTAGGAATGGATTGTTTTGTAGCCAATCATGCCAGTATTCTATGTGATCAATAGTCAATACAAGTAAATTCACCAAAGGGTGAAAAGATCATAATTAAAGGAGATAAGCCAACTAGGTCTACAAAATTCATCTCTGTGATGAAAACAGCAAGCTATGCAAGGAAAGGATCACTAGTGTATATGATTTCCATAATCCTTAACACTAAAGGAAAAGAATTGAAAGATATTCCCGTAGTATCTAAATTCTCAAATGTTTTCCTAGAAGTGCTACCGGGACTGCTACCAGATAGAGTGGTTGAATTCAGAATTCACCTAATGCCAGGGACAGCACCGATTGCCAAGGCACCTTACCATTTAGCACCAGCAGAGATGCAAGAACTGAAGAAACACTTGGACGAACTTCTGGAGAAAGGTTTCATATAGCCTAGTTCATCACCATGGGGAGCACCAATCTTGTTTGTCAAGAAAAAGGACGGATCAATGCGTATGTGCATTGATTACCGAGAACTGAACAAGGTCACGATTAAAAATCGGTACCCACTACCGAGAATCGATGATCTGTTTGATCAACTTCAAGGAGCTCGATTCTTTTCTAAGATCGATTTACGCTCAAGATACCATCAATTGAAAGTACAGGAAGAGGACATTCCTAAAACTGCTTTCAGAACAAGGTACAGTCATTATGAATTTGCAATCATGCCATTTGGTTTAACCAATGCCCCAGCCGCATTTATGGACATGATGAACAAAATATGAAAAACATATCTGGATAAATTCATAATTGTCTTTATTGATGATATTCTTATTTACTCTAAGAGTAAAGAAGATCATGCAGAGCATTTGTATATACTTTTAAATTTGCTGAGAAAAGAGAAGCTTTATGCTAAATTCTCAAAATGTGAATTCTGGTTGCAAGAAATACAATTTCTTGGACATGTAGTTAATCATGAAGGAATTCATGTAGATGCCAAAAAAATCAAGGCGATTACTAAGTGGAAAGTCCCTGAATCACCAACGAAAGTAAGAAGTTTTCTTGGACTGGCAGGATATTATAGACGGTTTATCCGATATTTTTCTAGAATAGCTATTCCTTTAACAAAACTGACCTGCAAATCAGTTAAGTTTGAATGGGGACCGAAACAGGAATAAACTTTTAGAATTCTTAAGCAAAGATTAACCAACGCACGCATACTTGCGTTACCAGAAGGAACTGAAGACTTTATAGTCTATTGTGAAGCTTCTAAGTTAGGTTATGGATGTGTGTTGATGCAACGTCAAAAGGTTATAGCCTATGCCTCTAGACAACTTAAGAATCATGAAGAGAATTATACAACCCATGATCTAGAGTTAGGAGCCATAATTTTTGCCCTTAAAATTTGGAGACACTATCTTTACGGTAGCAAGTTTACTATTTTCACCGATCATAAAGAGTCTAAGATATGTTTTCGGAAAAAAGGAGTTAAATATGAGACAGAGACGCTGGATGGAAATTCTCAGTGATTATGATTGTGATATCCAGTATCATGCAGGAAAGGCTAATGTAGTAGCTGATGCTTTAAGTCAAAAGTATCATGAAAAGCCAAGACGAGTACGTTCTCTTAAATTAAATCTGCAGATAGATTTAAATGAGCAAATTAGAGAAATGCAGGAAATAGTAATCAAGAACGATACTGAAAAAATAAAAGGAATGATTAAGGAATTAGAACAAGGAACATATGGAATTTAGAGATCCCATAAGAAAAGAATCTGGATACCCAAACAAGGAAACCTGCGCCACCGAATTTTAGAAGAGGCCCATAAGTCTAGGTATACGATACATTCTGGTAATGATAAAATGTATCAAGACTTAAGAAAGAATTTCTGGTGGATATGAATGAAAAAGGATATAGCAACCTATGTTGCTAAATGTCTAACATGTTCACAGGTTAAAGCTGAACATCAGAAACCCTCAGGTTTATTGCAGTAACTAGAAATGCCTATATGGAAATGAGAATTGATAATAATGGACTTTGTTACTAAATTACCCAAGACACGAAAAGGTAATGATACAATCTGGGTGATTGTAGACAGATTAACCAAGTCTGCTTATTTCTTACCAACGAAGGAAACTTTCAGTATGGAATAATTAGCCAAGTTATACGTAAATGAAATAGTTTCACTACATGGAATTCCTTTATCTAATGTTTCTGATAGAGATAGCTGTTTTACTTCTCATTTTTGGACTAGTTTCCCAAAAGCAATGGGAACAAAGTTAAAACTAAGCACAACTTATCATCCACAAATGGACGGACAAAGCGAAAGGACAATTCAGACAATGGAGGATATGCTTAGAGCTTGTGTAATAATTTACGGAGGAAATTGGGACGATCATTTACCATTAATAGAATTTTCCTATAATAACAGCTATCACACCAGTATCAATACTGCACCATTTGAAGCGCTTTATGGATGAAAGTGCCGAACTCCAGTCTGTTGGACAGAAATTGGAGAAAAACAACTGTCTGGACCAGAGATAGTACAGGAAACAACGGACAAGATTAATCAAGTCAAGGAAAGACTAAAAGCAGAACGGGATCGACAAAAGAGCTATGCTGATAACAGATGAAAACCATTGGAATTTCAAGTAGAAGATAAGGTATTATTAAAAGTTTCTCCATGGAAAGGAGTGGTCAAATTCATAAAAAGGGGAAAGTTAAGCCCTATGTATGTTGGACCCTTTGAGATTATTAAAAGAATAGGACCAGTAGCTTACCAGCTAGAACTGTCAGAGGAAATGGCAGGAATACATGATGTATTTCATGTATGTAATCTCAAGAAGTGCTTAGCAGATGAATCCTTAATGGTACCTCTTAAGGACATAGAGGTAAATGAGACGCTTAAGTTTGTGGAGAAACCCCTGCAGATTGAAGATAGAAAGATCAAGAATCTCAAACACAAGAGATTAGTTCTAGTCAAAGTGAAATGGGATTCCAAGAGAGGACCAGAATACACTTGGGAGCTCAAGTCAGAGATGCAGAGGAAATATCCACACCTGTTCCGGTAGACCTCAAGGACGAGATCTAAAACAAGGTGGGGAGGATATAACAACTCTCCCAATGTAACACCTCGAAAATTCGTGTTAAATAATAAAACGACACGTGTCATGAAAGACAAAACGCGTTGTAAACCCGGATTAAATAAAGATGTATTGGCAGGATTGAAAAGTGGCGTCATGTTAATTTATACCTCTGAACACCTCATTTATAAATCCCAAGACCCAAGTTTTTATATATTAAACATCTATTATGTCTAAAATCCAGAAATGGGTTGACAATGATGAATTGGAAATGCATGATAGGACTCCTACGAAGAAAAAGCACGGTAACCCTTTGTTTTCGGCACTTTAAAATGGATTCAAGTGAAACAATTCTTTATGGTAGGGTTTAGAACTGTTCAAGGCACAGTTGGGAGGCCCCTTAACTGTAAAATAATGTCCCAAAGTCGGATTATAGGGTTGCCCTTTCAAAACACCAAAGAACAAACGATTTTTGTGTCTGACCAGAGGCTTACGGACCGTAAGCCAAGACCTTTACGGTCCGTAAGCAAGTGCCCAGCGACCAGAAACCTTCTGCAGCCGGTTTTTCGCGATTGTGACCTATTTCACTGGTATTTCTCACCATTGGACGACCCCTAAAATGTTCCTAGACCCCAGGGACACTTGTGGGACAATTGTGGTCACTCATAGCCTTAGTTGTCAACCTCTTATGGTGTGTACAACTAGTATATAAGGCTTTCAAGGTTTCAAACATTCCCACAACTTCTCCTGCATTGTGGGATCATTTCTGGAGCTATCAAGCAGCCTCAAGTGATCATATTTCGTGCATTGGACTCTTGTAAGTCTGCTAGTTCTTCTTTAATTGAGTTTAGCTTGTTTAATTATCTAAAAGTCAAACCGTCGTAATTACGGTTTGACTTCGAGATTAGTCAATAATGGCTCAGTCATATCTCGAATTAAAAGTAGTTATAAGTTGGTATTTATGTGGGTAATAAAACCTCAAAAGGGTTTCCCCTGATCACCACTCTAACCAGGTCAAAAGTCGGGTCAAACTTATAATTAAAAAGTCAGCAGGATGCTTAAAATGTCATTTATGCATAATTAGCTATCTAGAACATATACAACCTGTTTGATCATTGTTATAACTTAGTAAATTAGTGTAAGAACATGCCTAAACATGTTCAACCCGACTATTTCCTGTTTAGACCCGGTTCGGAACCGAAAGTCGCATAGTTTGACTTTCACTTTGACTTTCAGTTCTGACCCGTTAAGGCATGCTTTAGAAATGCCTCAGAGCTTTAATTGGACTAGGTTACTTGTTAGAACAACCCTCTGTGATTACACACCTTGGTTCACTAGTTATCCAATTAATATGCATGTTTCCGTTAATTGCTCATATGTTGACCGTTATGCCCTTATTACCTTAGAACGTGATTTATGAAAATGTAAAAGTGTAGAAACCTTAGTTACTGATATATAGACTTGTATGCAAAGTTTGACATCAGTTTGACTTGTAGATTAAGAGTTATGCTCATTATCGCAAAACTAATGCTTTATGTTAATAAAATGGCGTAATTAGCGTATAGCCTAGTTAAACATACTTTTTGGTATCAAATCTTTTACCCACTGATGTAATATATTATTTTGCGATTTTTAAAGATTTTTAATTAATTTTAGGCTGAGCATAACTCATAGTCGTAGGCTTAATTCGGTAATTGTCGGTTTTGCCCTTACGGGCCATAAAATGAGTTTTACATATCTAAACGACTCCAAACCTTTTGCTACTGATCACATATGATAAATAAATTATTTTAAGCCTTCTGAAAATATAAAAATATCATATTTAAGTATCAAACCCGGAAATGGCCTTTAATCGCCTTATTTAGCGTTTTTAACGCATAGTATGTTTTAAAATCATATTGAGCATACCCGGGTTGATACCTACTGATATATGAGGCAAATTATAATATTTTAACAGTAAGCAAAGGTTGATAAACTCAGACTTCAGTTTTGAGCTCTTCGGCTTATGTGAAATTACCAAAATACCCCTACGGGGCATAGTTTGGTTAAAAATGATAAGTTTCACATATATGCTTTAACTTGCTGATATAACTTAGCAAGTTGAGTGTATTTACTGATTTCATCAGACCTGTAACTCAGTTAAACACTTAAACTCTTTTATAAACTTTGAAATGACCAAACTACCCATACGGGCCTAGTTTGTGTTTAAACACGTTTCGGGCATAATGAAAGACACCTTACTGATGTCACAACATATTTGAGACATAATTAACTTAGGAAACCTGTATATAGCTCTCATGACTACCCGTCACGCTTATTACGCGTACGGTTCGGTTTATGTAACAAGTTTACATAAATTAGCCGAAACGGGTCAAACCTTAACGGTTTTATCTCAAAATCCAGAATGTGAATAATAAACCCATATTAAACAAGTCTTCAAACTTGTCGGGTCTGAATCACATTCTATCCGGTCTTCGCTTAATCGTGCGTACGAACCGTATCTTGAAACTAGCCGGTCTAAGCTTAAGCTTAATAAAAGGCCCGTTAGAATTCTAATAGGTTATTATAAACCTTCGTTCCAGATTAGGAGGACCAGTAAAAGCTACGTGCATTTTTGCTTGTTGTGATTAATACTTACTCAGGTAAATACTTTTAACTTATTTTCCCTATACGGGCTTGGGTTACGGTATATAGCATACCGCTTGATCGGGCATCAAATCTCCACCGTTAAAGTGGGTAGTTGAATAATTTGATCGGCTCGTTTAAACAGTCTTGTTTACTTTACAGCCTTTGAGGGGTTAATGACCATGTCCCGGATATCCTTGGCATCATCTTACGAGATGGCCACGACCTGAGCACGGGGTGTAGGCGTACACCTGTCAGTGTATAACTCAATTATGTGGTGTGTCTATTGATCTTTAACCCAGACAAGATCCGGGCTACTGAACGCATAAGTAACATGTAATTCGTTCATAAGATTATAGTATTAAATAATTCTCCCAAGTTATAAAAATGTTTATGCCACGTGCATCCAAACAAATTTTTAATCATTTTCCAAAATGAGTCAGTTGAGTGTATTTACCAGTGTAAACTGACGTATTTTCCCAAAAAGACTGAATGCAGGTACTAAACGAAATTGGCTGGATTGTCTCCTAAGCATCAATAAAAAGTCTCGCAAGCTTAGGATGCCTGAAGTCTGTTGAACCATTAATATTATTTTGTTTCGATCCTACTGTGGATAAACTTCCGGATATTGTTACATTGATAAACAATATTAAGTTCGGTTGTATCATATTTTAAATTTGCTTCCGCTGTGCATAATAATATTGTGTTGTTTGACTATTACGTTGCCAACCACGTCACGATACTCCCCCACCGGGCCCACCGGTGACACATGGAAATCGGGGTGTGACAGGTTGGTATCAGAGCCAACTCTGAGTGAATTAAACACTAGCCTTTTGTGTTTAATCTCAGTTACACAATTGCACATATCTAAACCTTCGAGTCTAGACTTATAACATAGGACAAATTCCACCTTATTGGGTTTTTTTTTGTTTTGTCCTTTAAATTTTATATTTTGTTATTGTTATCTCATGAAATATTGACAGGAATCAAAAATGCCGCCAAGATTCTTGAGGAGACGAGGACGAGGCAAGGGGCCAGTCACCGCCCCCAATGACCATGAAGCTGGACCTTCGCAACGGCGAGCTCCATCCAACACCGAGAGTGACGACCCTCGGGAGAACCGGACAAACCTGTTCGAGCCGGCCAGACGGTCGGTTTCGCATAGTTCAACACCTCCTGTTCTTAACCCTTATGAACCCAATAACCCTCAACCGTCCTATATACCACTTCAACGATCTCTGTCGTATCATTCTTACGGAGACCCCACACCTGTTTTTCGAGGCCAATTTAATCCGGTAGGCTTCATCCAAGAACCCGTGGGTTTTAACCCACTAGGGCCAGATGATCATTTCTCTGGCGACAACGCTGACGACATGGACGAGGATACGGACCCCGTCATGCCAGCAAGTGGCACTCCAAACCATCCGATCGAGATCTCCGACGGATCGTCTTTTCACGGATCACCTTATGGTGGTCCAGACAGTTTCCAAGCCATGTTCACTCGGCACGAGTGGTCCTACACACCTTCTCACCATTCGTCGCCTCATGAGCAGCAACAGCAGCAGCAGCAACAGCAACAGCAGCATCATCAAGATTCCTCTGAGGATCACCGGTTTGTGGCAGTTACGCCACCACCTCCACCGCCACCAGTTCAACCGGCACCTCCTCAACCGCCAAGGCGTAGGAGAACTGGTGCACGTATGTCATCACGTGCGGGAGACTTTCATTTCAGCTCCACACGTCAGTCAAGTGCCAGCCACTACCCGCCACATCAGGAGGACCCACAAATGGGTGGGCCTTCCAACCCAGCGATGCCGCAGCCGCCGCCAATGGGTTTTGACAACCCAATCCCAGCTTATACAGGTTCCATGGCATACAACCCGTTCGAGCCGCCAGTCCACAACATCTACGGGTATGCAGAGGCCGACCCCTACTTGGTGGCAGCTAACTACAATGCCCTGCAACCAGAAGGACAATACGGAGCTCCATGGGGAGTTGGGTACCCAACACAAGGGTACCAGATACCACCTAGGCCTATCATACGGACTCAATCGCAGCCGCCTAGGTTCTCCCCACCTGAGCATGAGGAACTCCTTCAGAGGCTAGATCAGGTGGAACGGGAAGTGCACAGGGACCGTAGGGAGAGACAGACTTTCTTCCAAGGATTGGTAGGATTGATCAAAGGGAAGAACAAGAAGGATCATTGAATCCTTCCATTTTCTGTATAAGCCCCTGCGTGGGTGTATTTGGTTGTTAAGCCCCTATGTGGGTATGTGTGTTGTATGTTTGTTTTGAGCCCCTGCGTGGGCCTATCTTTCCATAAACCCCTACGTGGGTATGTATGTGTGATGATTTGACCCCTGCGTGGGTCTATTTTCCGTTAACCCCTGCGTGGGTATAATGTTTAGTTTGTTTACTTAAAGCCCCTGCGTGGGCAAGTACTTGTTTAAAACCCCTGCGTGGGTAATGGTTTGTTTGAAAAGACCCGTTTAGGGCAACATGTAACCTATGTATAATTAATGGAATGTTGTTTTTATGAATTTCATGTTTGCCATTTTGTGCATAAATAATTTATAAATGAAATAAATAAATTAAAATCATTCCTTTTAAATTAATCTGCCTATATAATTATTTAATTAAGAATCTTAAAGTGTGAAACCTAGCCTCGTGTCAAATATAAGACCGGGCCAAAATGGTAAGACCTGTTTAAAAGATTCAAATCCCTGTTAACATCTTAAAACATGTTAACACTCCTGGCAGAAGTGATTCGTTAAAATCATATGTCATTCTTATATGTATAAGGATTCTTTAGAAAATTCCAAACCCAATTATATGATCTCTGAATCATGGGTTAAGATCATCAATTAAGATGATCATATTTTACCATACGTGGTAATATGATGCCTACGGGCCCAGCTCACTTCCATATGAGCCAAAAGACAGAGGTAGCTATGACTCCCTGTCTGATAAGGGTAATGAACTAGGTTCAAACCTTAAAAGTCTTGACTCTCTGAAATCATATCTTATTAAATTGTCCATGTGACTAAGCCTTATGTGCTAATATATATAGTTATTATTTATAATTAGGATAAATTTTAATTGAAATCCTAAATTAATACGATTAATAAGTTAACCTAATATGGTCTCTGTTTACCATGGTTAACAAGTTACCCTAAGGGGTAATTCCATAATAAACTCCCAAATAAATTATTGTCCTTGTTTTCTGCAACAGTTCAATTCAAATGGCTGACTCTAATGAAATAAATAGCCATCCAGTGGAGCAAAATGAGAACGCCCAGATTACGTTAACGGGTGCTGAATTAAAAGCGATCATAGACGGCGCTGTTACACAGGCTTTGGAAAGGCAGTATGAAGAATACAGTGGTACTCGAAGTAGGACCCACTCTGCAGCACATTCAAAGCCCAAGACACATTCTGAGGCTCATAGCAAGCCTCCTCCCAAAAAGAATGGACCCAAGAAAGATGGTGATGACCGTCAGTCCACCAACCATCAAAGTGTCCCATCTCAGCATTTAGTACTGCATCAAGAACCCCGTAACAAGGGTTGCTCCTATAAGTACTTCGTGTCTTGTAAGCCAAGGGATTTTACTGGGGAAAAAGGAGCCGTCGACTGTATGACTTGGCTGGACGAGATGGACACGGTGGTAGATATCAGCGGGTGCGCTAAAAGGGATGTAGTTAAGTTTGTGTCACAGTCCTTTAAGGGTGAAGCGTTAGCCTGGTGGAGATCTCTGATCGAGGCCACCGGAAAAATCCCATTGTATAATATGTCGTGGGATCAATTCATTGCCCTAATCAAGGAAAATTTCTGCCCTCAACATGAGGTGGAGAAGATAGAATCTGACTTTCTATCGTTGGTGATGACGAACCTCGACTGTCAAGCTTACCTGACAAGCTTCAATACGCTGTCCAGGTTGGTTCCTTACCTGGTAACCCCGGAGCCAAAAAGAATCGCACGCTTTATCGGTGGTTTAGCCCCGGAAATCAAGGCAAGCGTAAAAGCTTCTCGGCCAGCTACCTTCAGGTCTGTAACTGACATTTCCTTATCCCTCACTCTGGATGCGGTCAGGCAGAGATCGCTGAGGAATAAGGAGGCCGAGAAGAGGAAGCGTGAAGATGATGGTTTACGAAAGTCGAACAAGAAGCACCGTGGGAGCGGTGACAACAAGAAAGGGTCGGAGTCGAGGAAGGATGGGCATAATTCTGGTGAAAAGCCCAAGTGTAAAATTTGCAAGAAGCAGCACTATGGAAAGTGCAGACTGGAGTTGAACTCTCAGACTCAGTCAAAACCCTTTGCTTGTGGAATTTGCAAGTCCACGGATCACAAAACCCTGGATTGCAAGAAGATAAAAGACGCAACGTGCTACCGTTGCAATGAAAAGGGGCACATCAAGACCAACTGCCCAAAGTACAACAAGAAGCCTGAAGAGGCTAAGAAGACTAATGCTAGAGTCTTCAGAATGGATGCGAAAGAGGCTGTGCAAGACGATAATGTCATAACAGGTACCTTCCTTGTAAATGATGTCTTTGCAAGAGTACTTTTTGATTCAGGCGCAGATAAGTCTTTCGTAGATCATAAATTTTGTGAATTGCTGAAGTTACCTGTCAAAGCCTTAAAAGTGAATTATGAGGTAGAGTTAGCAGATGGAACAATAGAAACGTCTCAACTACGTTAGATGGATGTGTTATATCCATTAAGAACCATTCTTTTCCTCTGTCTCTACTTCCGTTTAAGTTGGCTGGTTTTGACATAGTTCTGGGTATGGACTGGTTATCTCATAACCAGGCCCAAATCGTCTGTAACATGAAACAGGTAGTGATAAAGACTCCGTCTGGTGAATCACTTACCATTCGGGGGGATACCCAGTATGGACTGCCTGAGCAGGTGACTATGCTCAAGGCTTCCAAGTGTTTGAAGAAGGGGTGTGTCATCTACATGGCGCAAGTGATTATTGATGAGCCTAAACCGAAGTTAGAAGACATCCCTGTCATTTCTGAATACCCAGAAGTGTTTCCTGAAGATCTACCTGGTTTACCACCAGATAGACAAGTCGAGTTCAGGATCGATATCATCCCCGGAGCGGCACCAGTTGCTAGAGCACCATACAGATTGGCACCCACAGAAATGAAGGAGTTACGGACGCAGCTAGATGAATTGCTGGCTAAAGGTTTCATTAGACCTAGTTCATCTCCTTGGGGAGCGCCAATCTTGTTTTTCAAAAAGAAGGATGGATCGATGCGTCTGTGCATCGACTATCGCGAGCTTAATAAAGTCACGATCAAGAATAGGTATCCTTTGCCCAGAATCGACGATTTGTTCGATCAGCTTCAAGGGGCAAGTTACTTCTCGAAGATTGATTTGAGGTCAGGCTACCATCAATTGAAGGTCAAAGTTGAAGACGTGCACAAGACTGCATTTAGGACTCGTTACGGTCACTACGAGTTCCTAGTGATGCCTTTTGGGCTCACTAATGCACCAGCCGCGTTCATGGATCTCATGAATCGCGTCTGCAAGCCTTACTTGGATAAATTTGTCATCGTTTTCATCGACGACATTCTTATTTATTCTAAGAACCAAGCTGACCATGAGAAACACCTTCGTTGTATTCTCAAACTTCTACATCAAGAGAAGCTCTACGCCAAATTCTCTAAGTGTGAATTTTGGCTACGAGAAGTCCAATTTCTTGGACACGTGGTTAGTGAGCGTGGTATCCAGGTGGATCCCGCTAAGGTTGAAGCCGTAATGTACTGGCAAGAGCCAAAGACGCCTACAGAAATTCGTAGCTTCCTGGGATTGGCAGGATATTACAGGCGTTTCATTGAAAACTTTTCAAGGATTGCTGCACCCCTAACCTCCTTAACTAAGAAGAAGGTTAAGTTTGTTTGGGGCCCTAAGCAGCAAGAATCCTTTGATATTCTGAAGCAAAAGTTGAGCAACGCCCCAGTACTGACATTGCCAGATGGAATAGAAGACTTTGTGGTTTATTGTGATGCTTCGCACACTGGCATGGGGTGTGTGCTTATGCAGAAAGGCAAGGTTATTGCCTACGCTTCACGACAATTGAAAGTGCATGAAAAGAATTACACCACCCATGACTTGGAGCTGGG
The DNA here is from genome assembly GCA_030545235.1 of Helianthus tuberosus. Taxonomy (NCBI): domain Eukaryota; kingdom Viridiplantae; phylum Streptophyta; class Magnoliopsida; order Asterales; family Asteraceae; genus Helianthus; species Helianthus tuberosus. The sequence goes on along the minus strand of CM060451.1, from coordinate 70,636,778 downwards.
TGCCGTTGTATTCGCACTGAAGCTTTGGAGGCACTATCTTTATGGTGTCAAATGTGTGATTTATTCTGATCACAAGAGCCTCCAACATCTGTTTAATCAGAAGGAATTAAACATGAGGCAACGCCGTTGGATGGAAACTTTGAATGATTATGATTGTGAAATCAAGTACCATCCCGGCAAGGCGAATGTAGTCGCCGATGCCTTGAGTCGAAAGGAGAGGGTGAAACCCATCCGAATCAATGCCAAGCGCATGGAGATAAAGAATAATTTGATTGAAAGGTTGTTAGCTGCACAGAAAGAAGCTGTGTTGGAAGCTAACTATCCTAATGAAAAGTTAGGAGTAACTGAGGAGCAGTTAACTCTTAGCAAGGACGGAATTTTACGATTAAACGGATGAATATGGGTTCCAATTTATGGAGGACTTCGAGATGTCATCCTCCAGGAAGCCCATAGTTCCAAATACTCCGTTCATCCTGGAGCTGATAAGATGTACCAGGATTTAAAGGCAAATTATTGGTGGATAGGCTTGAAAAAGTCTGTAGCCGCCCATGTAGCAAAATGCTTGACATGTGCGCAAGTCAAAGCCGAGCATCAGAAACCGTCAGGTTTGCTACAACAGCCTGAACTTCCTACGTGGAAGTGGGAAATGGTAACTATGGATTTTATTACCAAGTTACCCAAGACAAGGAAAGGAAATGATACAATATGGGTTATAGTTGATAGACTGACTAAGTCAGCACATTTCTTACCCATCAAAGAGACTTATAGCTCCGATATGTTAGCCCGGTTATACGTTGATAAGATTGTAGCCTTACATGGCATACCTGTAGCTATTATCTCTGATAGAGATACTAGGTACACGTCACATTTTTGGAAGAGCTTCCAGCAATCTTTGGGCACACGTTTGAACTTTAGTACGGCTTACCATCCTCAGACAGACGGTCAGAGTGAGCGTACTATTCAAACGTTGGAAGACATGCTACGTGCATGTGCGATCGATTTGGGTGGTAATTGGGATAAGAACCTACCGTTAATCGAATTCTCCTACAACAATAGCTACCACACCAGCATCAAGGCTGCGCCTTTTGAGGCATTATACGGTAGAAAGTGTAGATCGCCTATTTGCTGGGCGGAAGTTGGAGATGTCCAGTTATCAGGACCAGAGATCGTGTTCGAAACAACGGACAAGATTGTCCAGATTCGAGACCGTCTCAAAGCTGCCCGGGATAGGCAGAAAAGTTACGCTGATCCTAAGCGTAAGGATTTTCACTTCTAAGTAGGTGACAAAGTCCTGCTTAAAGTGTCACCCTGGAAGGGAGTGATGCGGTTTGGTAAGAAAGGCAAGCTAAGCCCGAGATACATAGGACCTTTCGAGGTTATCGAACGTGTCGGGTCAGTTACCTATAAGTTAAACTTACCAGAAGAGCTCAGTGGAATTCACAATGTGTTCCACATCTGCAATCTGAAAAAGTGTTTCGCTGACGAATCACTGGCTATACCACATACAGATGTGCATATAGATGAGAGCTTAAGATTTGTTGAAAAACCTTTGTCGATTGAGGATCGACGGGTTAAGAAGCTTCGAAGGAAGCATGTGCCTATTGTTAAGGTCAAATGGGATGCCCGTAGAGGTCCCGAATACACGTGGGAGGTTGAATCCACCATGAAAGAAAAGTACCCTTATTTGTTTCAGTAAATCTCGGGTCGAGATTTATTTTAAGGGGGTGAGGATGTAACACCTCGAAAATTCGTGTTAAATAATAAAACGACACGTGTCATGAAAGACAAAACGCGTTGTAAACCCGGATTAAATAAAGATGTATTGGCAGGATTGAAAAGTAGTTATAAGTTGGTATTTATGTGGGTAATAAAACCTCAAAAGGGTTTCCCCTGATCACCACTCTAACCAGGTCAAAAGTCGGGTCAAACTTATAATTAAAAAGTCAGCAGGATGCTTAAAATGTCATTTATGCATAATTAGCTATCTAGAACATATACAACCTGTTTGATCATTGTTATAACTTAGTAAATTAGTGTAAGAACATGCCTAAACATGTTCAACCCGACTATTTCCTGTTTAGACCCGGTTCGGAACCGAAAGTCGCATAGTTTGACTTTCACTTTGACTTTCAGTTCTGACCCGTTAAGGCATGCTTTAGAAATGCCTCAGAGCTTTAATTGGACTAGGTTACTTGTTAGAACAACCCTCTGTGATTACACACCTTGGTTCACTAGTTATCCAATTAATATGCATGTTTCCGTTAATTGCTCATATGTTGACCGTTATGCCCTTATTACCTTAGAACGTGATTTATGAAAATGTAAAAGTGTAGAAACCTTAGTTACTGATATATAGACTTGTATGCAAAGTTTGACATCAGTTTGACTTGTAGATTAAGAGTTATGCTCATTATCGCAAAACTAATGCTTTATGTTAATAAAATGGCGTAATTAGCGTATAGCCTAGTTAAACATACTTTTTGGTATCAAATCTTTTACCCACTGATGTAATATATTATTTTGCGATTTTTAAAGATTTTTAATTAATTTTAGGCTGAGCATAACTAATAGTCGTAGGCTTAATTCGGTAATTGTCGGTTTTGCCCTTACGGGCCATAAAATGAGTTTTACATATCTAAACGACTCCAAACCTTTTGCTACTGATCACATATGATAAATAAATTATTTTAAGCCTTCTGAAAATATAAAAATATCATATTTAAGTATCAAACCCGGAAATGGCCTTTAATCGCCTTATTTAGCGTTTTTAACGCATAGTATGTTTTAAAATCATATTGAGCATACCCGGGTTGATACCTACTGATATATGAGGCAAATTATAATATTTTAACAGTAAGCAAAGGTTGATAAACTCAGACTTCAGTTTTGAGCTCTTCGGCTTATGTGAAATTACCAAAATACCCCTACGGGGCATAGTTTGGTTAAAAATGAGAAGTTTCACATATATGCTTTAACTTGCTGATATAACTTAGCAAGTTGAGTGTATTTACTGATTTCATCAGACCTGTAACTCAGTTAAACACTTAAACTCTTTTATAAACTTTGAAATGACCAAACTACCCCTACGGGGCCTAGTTTGTGTTTAAACACGTTTCGGGCATAATGAAAGACACCTTACTGATGTCACAACATATTTGAGACATAATTAACTTAGGAAACCTGTATATAGCTCTCATGACTACCCGTCACGCTTATTACGCGTACGGTTCGGTTTATGTAACAAGTTTACATAAATTAGCCGAAACGGGTCAAACCTTAACGGTTTTATCTCAAAATCCAGAATGTGAATAATAAACCCATATTAAACAAGTCTTCAAACTTGTCGGGTCTGAATCACATTCTATCCGGTCTTCGCTTAATCGTGCGTACGAACCGTATCTTGAAACTAGCCGGTCTAAGCTTAAGCTTAATAAAAGGCCCGTTAGAATTCTAATAGGTTATTATAAACCTTCGTTCCAGATTAGGAGGACCAGTAAAAGCTACGTGCATTTTTGCTTGTTGTGATTAATACTTACTCAGGTAAATACTTTTAACTTATTTTCCCTATACGGGCTTGGGTTACGGTATATAGCATACCGCTTGATCGGGCATCAAATCTCCACCGTTAAAGTGGGTAGTTGAATAATTTGATCGGCTCGTTTAAACAGTCTTGTTTACTTTACAGCCTTTGGGGGGTTAATGACCATGTCCCGGATATCCTTGGCATCATCTTACGAGATGGCCACGACCTGAGCACGGGGTGTAGGCGTACACCTGTCAGTGTATAACTCAATTATGTGGTGTGTCTATTGATCTTTAACCCGGACAAGATCCGGGCTACTGAACGCATAAGTAACATGTAATTCGTTCACAAGATTATAATATTAAATAATTCTCCCAAGTTATAAAAATGTTTATGCCACGTGCATCCAAACAAATTTTTAATCATTTTCCAAAATGAGTCAGTTGAGTGTATTTACCAGTGTAAACTGATGTATTTTCCCAAAAAGACTGAATGCAGGTACTAAACGAAATTGGCTGGATTGTCTCCTAAGCATCAATAAAAAGTCTCGCAAGCTTAGGATGCCTGAAGTCTGTTGAACCATTAATATTATTTTGTTTCGATCCTACTGTGGATAAACTTCCGGATATTGTTACATTGATAAACAATATTAAGTTCGGTTGTATCATATTTTAAATTTGCTTCCGCTGTGCATAATAATATTGTGTTGTTTGACTATTACGTTGCCAACCACGTCACGATACTCCCCCACCGGGCCCACCGGTGACACGTGGAAATCGGGGTGTGACACCCAAAAACCATTAAAATACTCCTATACGTCCTAAAATACACCCCGTATACGAGAAACGGACCTAATATACCTTTTCATTATTAAAAATCAAATAAAACAAATATTTATGGCCGCTCACGGGGCGCGACCCAGACAGGCCAGTCTGTCGCGGGCCGCGACAGGGTGACACCAGGCTCAACCCGGTTCCGCCACGTGGCCATACGCGTGTGAAGGCTAGTCGTTGACTCGACTAAGCTAGGGCCTACCCTAGCATTCTCGCGGGCCGCGAAGGCCTTGCCCTCTATCTCTCGCGGGGCGCGAGAGAACCACGATCAACCCTATAAAAAGGGGCCTCAGGCTCAATGCATCGTCGCTCAATTTCATTTCTCTCTCTAGATATATAATAGCTAAAACTCTCGGGTATTATACCCCTAAAAAAAGCGAAGCTTTGCCTCGTTGTAAGTATTATAACCCCCGGTTACGTATTAGTTACTATACCCGATTGATATAGGGCTCCGTAACGCATGTCAAGGCTCTGCTTGACTCAGTCGTTGGAGTTCTGTCTCGGGGGTATGGCTAATGTAAATTGGGTTATCTTACTAACACGTGTGCATTGTTTAATTTTAATAGACTATAACCAGGAAGTCACAAGAAAGCAGTAGTATTATCTAAAACAGCAATGTGAGTACATCTTATTTTTGTAAACTGTTTTTACAAAACCTCAATTGTTTTAAAATATAACTATTAGTGATTGAGTCTATGTATTCTACAATTACTGTCGGTATGTTGGGGTTTTGTATACATTACTTGTTACTACACTGTGAGTATTAGCATGACCACAAGTCAGGATTGACAGTACCGTGGGAGGTAATTGGGTAGATAAAAACATTGTAATTGCTCTCAATACTGTAAAGATATAAAATCCTGTTTTGATTAAATTGGGATGCACTCGCCAGTATTTCTTGCTGATAAAACTTTTTAAAACGCGTTTCAGGTAACAAAATGTGAAAGCCAAATAGAAGCTAGCTGGAGAGCACTGAAGCCTCGGAAAAGTGGCTATAAAAGTTACCTAAATAAGAAAGACTTTTTATTTCAATAAATTAGGGTTTATCCCTATAAACATATTGTAATGGAAACTTGGGGGTTTTTCCCATGTATTTATTATTTATAAAAATAGGGTGTTTTAACTCTGATAAACTATTTCCTAACTACGGTCCTGATGTTTAATTTCCGCTGCCAAATTAATAAACACCGATACCACTAATCTGGATCTCGTGGCCGCCCGCTCCCGGGGTAGGGGTCAGGGGTTGCGACATATATGTATAGATGCCCATAGTCCGTTATATCCGTTCTTCCGATATATGTTTGAGGATATAATATAAGTGTGTGTATATATATATCTTTCACTAACGCAAGAGTACAAAACACCATAATATACTTGGAAAATGACAAAATATAAAAATATATGATTACATATATATACACATATCCGCATATACTTATTCTAAATACATACACTTAGCACTGAAATATATACACATATAAGTGATCTAAATATATATTTTTCATCCTAATATATATATATATATATATATATATATATATATATATATATATATATATATATAAAAGTCTTTTTTAGTTTAAGAAAATACTAATAAGTTTTAACTGAAAGTTTCCCACCAAAAGTTTGCCTAATCATAATTACGGTTGCTAATCACATTTTAGCCATGTAAATCCCTTATTAATTACACCTTAATCATGACTGGATTTTTAGAAAATTTCGCCATTGTTTCCCCTATACTATGGAGGTTTTCACGTTTTCAAAACGTATTTAAATCAATTTTCCCTCTTAACATAATCATACAAAATTCATCAAGCCATCAAAGATAATAAATCATGAAATTTCATCTTTTCTCAACACCAAGTATCATGAATTTACATATATATTTTGTTAAGATCTTCAAAAATAACCCTTTCTTTTGAGTTCATCTTTTATCTTACCAAGTTCATACAAACTTCTTTATATATTTTCCAAGATCAAAACCATAACCATGTATTTTTAAGCTTAACATAAACTTCATACTTTCTAGAAATCATTTTTAAACCATAACAAAGTTCATGAAACTTTATGCTTGTAGATCTTGCTAGTTCTAAACATATACATGTTTAGATCTTACTTTTAACCATAAATTTGCAAGATTATTTGCCTAAACATAATCTACAACTTATATAATCATCAAGAATCACCAAAATAACACATAAATATGTTAGTTTATCTGGTTTTAATTAGGGTTTCATGTATTTTATATGTAAGCTTCAAGATGATCAACTTGAACATCTACAATCTACATACATCAAGAATCTTAAAAAACAAGTTTAGAAGGTTACTACTAGCTCTAATGCGAGGGATGAACTTAGATGATGAAGATGAAGATGATGAGATGATGTTGAAGCTCCAAGAGAAGTGAACTACCTTGCACCTTCTTAGATCATCTTCAAAGGTCCAACCTTTCTTGTATTTTGTGAGTGTAAGATTAAAATGACTAATTACAAAAAATAATGAAACAACAAGAAAAGTTACATTTTCAATTATACAAATAATATATACGACTGTAAAACAGTAACATTAAAACATAAATTATTGAAGATAACACTCTAAATGTTTTTAAAAATAAATTTTAATCTATGAGTTGTAACAAAAGAATTGTAATTAAATTCTACTATATATATTAATTATATAATAAATATTTTGATGTAAAATAGTAACACCAAAAAATAAAAATATTTTATTCACTTCTTTTACGAGTCACTATAATCCATCTTATTATATTGACTGTAAAATAGTAACACCAAATAATAAAAATAAAAATAATGCTGAACACCAAAGAATAAAAATAATGCTCACAATATCAGTGTTTTAAAAACAAATTCTACAATGTATAATAAAATTATAATAAACACTTTGATGTATATAATATTTTAGGAAACAGTGCTAACATGACGAGATTCGAATATCATCTTAGTATAGAAAATATTACATATTTAAAAAATATATTATAAAGAAAATTTGCATTTTAGAAAAATAATACTAAAGTTTTTAAAACTATAGCTTTAATATCAAGACAGCATTTTTACTTGGTAGTTCTCATTTAAATATTCAAATTAATTTTTTTATAATATTATATAACGTATTTATTTAGCATAATGATAAGTTACTTAAAATAATTAAACTTAAATTTAATATTTAATAGTTAATGTTGTTATGAAGATTGAAAAAAAAATTAGGGTCAAAAATTAATTTATTAATTAATATTTCCTATATATTAATTAGGTAAATTGTCTAAATTGTCCCTGAGGTTTGGACATTTTTGCCGGTTTCATTCAAAATAACTTTTTTTGTACCATATTGTTTTTCACTTTTGAGATTTTTTCGTTATTTTCATCTAAACGTCTAACTTTTTTGCCAAAATCGTTCTTGAGATTTGAGAATTTTTGTCATTTTCATCCAAATATTTGACAGAAAAAATAAAGCAACTTAGACGTTTGAATGAGATTAGTAAAAAATTCAAAAAATGAAAGGCAATATTGTACAGAAAATTTGATTTGAATGAAACTAGCAAATATGTCCAAACCTCAGGAACAATTTTAACAATTTACTCTATTAATTAACAACTTTGCTTTGTGAGATAAAGTTATTCTTCAAATTTTTGTAAGTATTAAAAGCATAATTTACAAGTTGCTAATCATACCTGGTAATGGTATAAGAAGTCATGGTGAAGTGGTGGAGAAATAGTGGTGGGGCTCATTATTAATTTTTTATTTGTTGTTATTTTACAATGTGTATATAAATAGATATATATCATGATTGTTTTTGTTATTAATTTTTCTTAAAAATCTAAATTTTTATTAATACACACAGTCTTAAATAATACATTGCCTATCTTTATAAAAGTTTTGTCTCTTCTTTATACTTACCATACACCTTCACTCTTTAGATAAATATACACGGATAAGAAATTTAGGGTTTGAGTTATTTATTTTAGTTATAAATGTTTATTTTGTAAAGGTATACGATTACGGGCCCGTCGCAACACGCGGGTGCTCAATACTAGTATTATATTAAAATTAAAATTGGAAGAAAAGATATATATTTTATTTCATATATTATGAAATAATATTAAAAATGAAAGAAGAGATTTGATGATGACATGTGACATTATTTGAAATAATAATAACAATAATAAATTATTATTATATTAAAAAAATAAAAAATTTGGTCAAATTTTACTTATTTAACTCGTGTAATACAAACAGATATTTACCTTGTTATTAATTAAATAAAGATTTAGATGAGAGACAATAAAAATGACGCATTTGTGTTATAAATTTATAGCGTCAATTTTATATTTTATCACTATGCACTCATACCTACCCAAAAATTGTGACTTTAAAGCACATGTCGTGCTCCTTTTATCCTTCTTGTTTCTATTACCAAATTTCTTATTCCACTAAATGTGTACTAAACTCGATTATATACACCCACAAGTGTGTCGATATATGATCACGTACGCAACCAAAGCAATGAAACTCCTATAAGTAATGAGAAACCGAAAAGATTCGCAACATATGGAGTTTGAAGTTACGGGTATTGTTTTTGATTTCGTGTTTGACGATTAAGATAACTTCCCGGTTCAGGTTCAGCTTCAAGTACGTCCGAGATTAAATGTAAACTTATAAACAAGTAATGATTCTACAAACAAATTACTAAAAGATAGAAATATAAATTGTAGTGGTATATGTTGTTTTTAGCTTAGGTAAACAATAACGGTGTGTGGGCCGGGCCATCATAATATAAATGAAATTTCTTGGCGGGCTTATTGTTTAACCGGAAGATGGGTTCATACGAGTAGTTTACATGTAAACTAGACGAGTAGTTCAAATTGAGTATACTCAAAAACGTTTGAACCGGAGCTCGTTTAATAAACGAGAGCCAAAAGGCCTTTTCTCCAATGATATTAGTGAATTTCTCTTAATCAAGTGATAAGGGTTCAGCCCACATTTGTCGGTATCTAGGTGGATTTGTGTGGTGTAGGATTAGGGGGTGTGTGTCGTGATTCTAAAAAAGATTATAAACGAGGGCGAGTTTCACATATAAAATCCGTCTAAGTATAATAATTATTAATTATTTGGACAGTCTGTGTTTTTGGTAAAAAGGGACAGGACTCCAGCAAACCTTTATTATTATTAATTAATAAAGAATAAAATAGGAACGAGACATTAACCTAAACCCTGGACATAACCCAAGCCCTAAGGTTAGCCTATAATGAAAGCACATAATTTTGGGCCTACCTATTGAAGTAAGTCTATGCCAAAGCCCAAATTTAATCTCTAAAGCCAACACAAGCCCATAACACAGATCCAAACATACAACTTATGCTTAATTGCTTATCATAATACATCCCACTATTATTCATTTTATTTAAAATCCGGATCTTGAAAATTACACCATTAGTCCGTATTCACTAATACATTTGGTCCTTTTTTTAATTTACTCCAACATCTTTGTTAACTCAACGAGAAATTTACCACTTAACCATTGTTATTATAAACATACAAAAAATTAAAAGTCAAGATAATAACTTTTTTGAACGGCAAATTTCTTTTAATCTTTCTCGTCTGTGGGACTTGAACCCAAGACCTCCTCATTCCAAAACAGGTGTTCAAATGTTTTGTCTTTACAAATGAATCACCACCCATTGGTACCGGGAACCAGCTTCACAACAGGAACTCGAAGAACTAGCGGGTATCACAACTTTATTAGCACAGGTCCATCTCTCCTCCAACAAAGATAAATGGGTGTGGCAAGACGGATTGTCCAGGGACTTTTCGGTCAAAAACATGAGGGTATCATTGTGTGCGGGTCAGAGAACTTGGCTGAAACCACGTTCAAATGGCACAAGTGGGTACCCAAAAAAGTTAATATTTTCGGGTGGAGATTGGCTCTCGACCGACTACCAACTAGAGTTGCTCTTGACAAAAGACACATCCTATTCCCATTGCTTGTGTGCCCATTGTGTAATGAAGGATACGAATCTGCTGAACATCTCTTTACATCATGTTTTGTTTGTTCAGTTGTATGACAATTGGTCTCTGATTGGGTTGCGATCCCCCCTATATATGCTCACTCAATAGATGATCTTTTACAAATACATAAGCACATGACTGGTTCGGAAGCGAAGAAGAAAATCGTGCAGGCGATCGTCCTCATAACCTGCTGGAGGATCTGGAAACAACGCAATGGAACAGTTTTCTCAAGCAAACGGGTGGACACAGCAAAATTAATGACGGACATCAAGGCAACAAGTTTTCTTTGGGTTAGATATCGTGCAAAAATGTATAGCGTCGAGTGGTCGAGTTGGTGTGCTTTCAATTTTCTGTAATCCCTTGTATTCTTTGGCTCTAGTTTCTTGCTAGTGTCGTTTTCTTTTGGTTAATAATATCTGCCGTTCAAAAAAAATCAAAATAATAACTAAAAATTAAAAACAAATTGCATAGTTTAAATAAATAATAATACCCCTTTTCTTGTTCGTCAACATTCATGACTACAACAAATTCTAGCTACTCTTGCTAAGGACCACCACAACCAATCTCTGGTAATCCTCCTTCCCAACAACCACAACCACAACCACAACCTCGATCGAGTTCCTCAATTCGAGAGGGAGCGAATATCGACCTGATATCTCACTGTAAGAGTTTTGTTTTGAGAGCGGGTTACAAAAGTGAGGTCCAAAGGGAAAGAAGATTTATGGAATATTATCTATTAGGTAAAAGATCAAATACAAATAGTCTTATTGTACAAAACGTACTAAAGACGTGAAAAGGTAAAAAACACGGTGGCATTTTCATAATTTTTTACTCGTAGAGTAATTATAAAAATTACCCCATAAATGATCTTGTAGGATAATTTTGTAAAATGATCTTGTAGGGTAATTTTATAAAGTATCATAAGTACTCTACAAATGATCTTATAGAGTAATTTTGATCTTGTAGGGTAATTTTGATCATGTAGGGTAATTATGAGTAAAATAATTACGAAAATACCACCGTGTTTTTTTTACCTTTTCACGTCTTTCGTACGTTTTGTATGATAAGGCCATTAATACAAAATATTTACCCTTATCTATTATCTGTTATCTTTATCTATCTATAACAAATTATCTATTATCTATTATGTATTGCCTATTGTCTGTCTATAACAAATTACAAGAGAAATGAATAGTTCTTCCACCTTATTAACCAATCGGTGGATGCTATAACAAATTATCTATCTATAACAAATTATCGGTTACGGTTATTAACCGGACCGGTTAAAAAGGGCTATAAAAAACCGGTTCCGGCTATTAACCGGTTTTAATATGGAAAACTTGTAACCGGTCATAACCGGTTGTATTTGGTTGTAATTGATTGTAAAAAAAAACCGGTTTTTTTTATTCTGAATAATAACCGATTTAAAAAACCGGTTAAAAAAACCGGTTAAGGAAAACCGGTAAAAAAACCGGTTCTGTAGAAACAACACAGGATGGTCACATAACTGTTTTTTTTTCTTCTTTTTTTTTTCTATTTTTTCAGCTGTTTTTGCTGTTATTTCAGTTGTTTTTGATGTTTTTTGAATTGTAAATGCAGTTTTTATATAAAAACTTAAGAATAAAGGTATAGAAAGTTAAAACATAATATCATTAAGTCTCGGAACAAACGGTTTTACATAACAACGAAAATACGAACGATAAACGTAACAAAGGAAATACATAAACTTAAAAATTAATCCGCAAGAAGGTCCACTAATATACATTTTTTAGTGGGACTACAATAGTAATATATCTTGAGCCTCGTCTAATCTTCTTCGCCCGAACCCGAACTCATACTATTGCATAGGAATTCATCTAATTCGGCTTCTTTGTCGGTCAATTGGGTTGTCAATTCGGCTTGGACCTCGTCCTCGTCCTCGTACACTTCGCCTTCGTAATCTAATTCTCCCTCAAGTGAGCGTGTATCTTGACATCTCTCCGCCGCATCCAAGTAATCTTTCAAGCAAATCGACATCTCAACCGCCTTTGGTGTTAGTAGAGCCCTCCTTATCGAAATCACCCTACCACTAATAGAAAAAGCACTTTCCGAAGCTACTGTGGAAGCTTGGACCGTTAGTAAATCTCTGGCCATTGTGGCTAAGATCGAAAATTGATCTTCCTTACTTTTCCACAAAGCCAACAAATCAAAATTTTTAAATTCATGTGAACTCATCATTTGTAGAAAGTTCGACCCACCATACCGACCGAGTTCGCTACTACTAGTGTTACCACGATGCATTTGACTCGACTCATCATACAAATGGTTATAAACATACAAATCTTGATGTTCCATACTTGAACCTTCATCGAAAACGGCGTTTCTCATTGACTCGTGAATGTGTGACGAGGTTGTACCATATTTTGTTACATAAACATCAAACAATTTTGAAAGTTGATCTTTGAAACGACATATTGCGGCTTCACCAAAGTTTGGTTCTTGAGGGGTGTTTAAATTTAACTCGGTTGTAATGTTTTCAATCAAAAACCCGATTCCAAAAATATTAAAACAAGGGTTTAGAGCGGCGGCACAAGTGAAAACCGCCGGTAGTTCTTTAAAATATTTTCTTAGTTTTTCCTTCATCGTATCCGCCATGTCACAATATGGTCTACCTCTAACCGACAAAATTTCAAACACATTTTAAACAAATTGTGAAGTACCAATGAACTTGTTGGATAGTAAACCCCCGATAAAGTCTTTTTTGATGTTTTGAAAACTTGAAGCAATTGTGTAACCGTTTCAATAGTAGCCCAACTCGATGGGTGGTAAGGCGGACACTTTCTACGACTAGCCAAAATGTTATGAAATTCCATTAAACTTCCTTTTGCAAAATAGCTTTTTCAAACATGGTGCAAGTCGAGTTCCACCTATGAGCAACGTCCTAATTGGGTCCTAAGCATATTCAACCCGCTTCCTTACAAGTTTTAATATATTTTGCATGTCTTTGCGTGTTACTAAATATACTTCGTAACATTCTTTTGAAAGCTTCTTTTTGTGGTTCAATAACCTTTAAACCTTCTTGAACGGCCAAATTTATGATGTGTGTAACACATCGACTATGGAAAAAAATACCCTCACAAATCGGATTGTATTTTAATTTTAAATGCATTTCCGAAGTCGTATTGTTTGAGGCGTTATCAAAAGATATTGAAAAAACCTTTTTTTTCCAATTTGTATGTTGTAATACATTTTTCGATTACTTTATATATAGCTTCACCGGTGTGAAAGTAATCGAATAATTTAAACAAAATCGTGCGTTTCATCATTTACCACGTCGCCGGTTTAATCCGATGGGCGGTGATACAAATATACGAATCGGGTGAACCGTGCGGTGCGGACCAAACATCGCTAGTCAAGTTAACACCGGTTTCTAATTTTTCAAAATAAGAAATTAATTCTAGTTTAGCATTTTTCCATAATCTTAAACAATCCCTCCTAAGAGTAGCACGACTTACATGGATGTATCGTAGTTGGAGAGTTCGTTGAACCATCTTTGTATAGCGTTGGTTGTCGAAATGGTTGAACGGCAAACTTTCTTGGATTACAAACTTCGTCATTTCTTCCCTAGCCATATTGAAATTGTAGTTGAACAAATTAGCACCATCACTTGCCATGGAAGCTTGACCACTAACGGCTTGTTTCAACGCCTTGCAAAACGGTTTTTCGATGTGTTGTTTCAAGGTAGAGTTTGCGGTTTCGACGTAAAAGTTTTGACAATGATGACAACGCGCCTTTTTCTTACCGTTGGCCATCTCGCACAAGTCGAAATGTTGCCAAACATCGGGGTTGCGCTTCGTTGGAACAACACGAACCACTGTGTCGGTTGTAGACTCACCAACATTGACCGGATCATGTGCACTAGAGGTTGCCATATTTTTTTGAGAGTTATCGAACAAGAATGTGAGCGTTTTTTAGACTTTTTGGAGGTTAGAAAGTGGCGTGATTGAACCTAAACACCCACCACCCTTTTATACTAGTTAGAGGTGATATTTATACAGGAAAAGACCAAAAAAAAAAACGATTAGAATGAAGCCCAAACGGTCATATGACCGTTGCTATTGCTGCAGCTTTAATAACCGGTTATAACCGGGTTTTTTTAAAGTTAACGGCTAACCGGTTGTTAAACTGGTTTTTTATGTTAATCGGTTAATAACCGGTTTTTTATACCAACCAGTTTTAACACTAGACCACTGCTTGAAATTTGAAACCGGACCATAACCGGTCTAACCGGTTACAAAAAAACCGGTTTCGGTTTATTTATCAATTTCGGTTGAATAATCGATTTTTTTGTACATCTCTAGGTTAGAATGAGGAAACCTTTTTTTTACAAAAATAAAAATTAATAAAAAACAATAAAAAACATCTATTGTAACTTTTATTGGTAAAATCAAAGGAGGAAGCAGAACAATAATTCGTTAGCCGACATGTTCTCAAAACTAATTTTCATAAATGAAAACATGTTAGGTGTCACAGCCCCCGACCCCTCCCCGGGAGCGGGAGCCGTGAGACTCAGAGCAGATGGTATCAGTGTTTATCAATTTAGCAGCGGAAATTTTCATCAGGACCGTAGTTAGGAAATATTTTTATTCGAGTCAAACACCAAAATTGTTTAAAATAGATAAATGGGATAATACCCAAGTTTTTCTGATAATACATTTATAATAAACAAGTGGGACAAAACCCGATTTTCATTTGTAATATGTTTATAGGGATAAACCCTATTTATTGAAAACAATTCTCCTTTTTAATTAGGTAACTTTTATAGCTACTTTTCTAAGCATTCAGTGCTCCCCAGCTGGCTTTTATGGGCTTCACACTAAGTTACCTGAAACACACGTGTTTAAAACATTTTATCAGCAAGAAATACTGGTGAGTGAATCCCAGTTTAATTAAAACAAGTTTTATCATTGTATAATTGAGGGCGATCGCGCAATTATATTATTATTTTTCTACCTTAATTACCACCCATGGCACTGTCAACCCGACTTGTGGTCATGTTACTACTCACAGTGTAGTAACAAATTTTGTATACAAAATCCCAACATACCGACGATAATTGTAGAATTACAAATACTCAATCACTGTTAATTATAATGTAAAATAACTTGAGGTTTTGTAAAAACGGTTTACAAAAAGATTTACAAAAAGGAGATTACTCACATTGCTATTTTAGGTTTTTCCCTGTGACTTCCTGGTTATAATCTAATAAATTAAAAATGCACAGGCGTTAGTATAATAACTCAATATTTACATTAGTTATACCCCTCCCGAGACAGAACTCCAATGACTACATCGGGCAGAGCCTCGACAGGCGTTACGGAGCACTAGATCAATCGGGCAGCGTATCTAATACGTAACCAGGGGTTATAATACTTACAACGAGGCAGAGCTTCGCTAATTAGGGGGGTATTATGCCCGGATATTATTTCTATACTTCAGAAATTGAGAGAGAATCGAAAGAAATGAACGAGTTGGACTAAAAGCCAATGCCTTCTATTTATAGGTCTGATCGACCATTCTCTCGCGCCCCGCGAAAGATGAGGAGAGCGTCTTCGCGGCCCGCGAGGGCCCTAAAGGCGGCAACGAGTTTGCTGAGTCATCCCTGGGTTCTGAAGCGTGTCCTGCCACGTGGCGACCTGAGAAGTCGACTGGTGTCATGCCGTCGCGCCCCGCGACAGCCTAAGTATCCTCTATCGCGGGCCGCGAGGCCCTATATTTATTTGTTTTTTTTATTTTTAATTATATAAAGGGATTTTGGGTCCGGTTTTCGTATACGGGGTGTATTTTAGGACGTATAGGGGTGTTATAAATATTTTAGGAGTGTCGGAAATATTTTAGGAGGGTTGTTATATTAGGGCCGTTCAAATTGCTCGATGTTTGAGACTCGTTTGATGCTCGATCAATTTTTTTTGGAATTTATTCGTTCGATTTTGCTCGATTGAAAGAGGCACTCGGTTCAGATCGGTTCGGTTTGAAACAAACCGAGCATGAGCAAAGGTCCGCTCAGTTCAGTTTGACTCGGTTGGCTCAAATTATTTTTTAATATATATAGGGTTAGGATCGTGTGAGAAGCACTAGGCTAATTGAGAAACTTGAGAAGCATTCTGGACCACACATTTTCCCTAAGCTTTTCGTAATATACACATATGTATAGTTTAAAAGTGATAATATACATATGTGTATAATGCAAGATTTAACAATATAGATATATGTATATAGTGAATTTTAGACTATACATATGTGTATATTACGAAAAGCTTAGGGAAAATGTGTGGTACAGAATGCTTCTCAAGTTTCTCAAATAGGGTGGACTTCTCTTAGGATCCCTACCCTATATATATATATATATATATATATATATATATATATATGATGTATTAATAAAATAACTAGAGGTGCATATTAATAATATTTGGTCCAAGATCCAACTAGAGCCCATTTAATTATATAATTGAATGTCGATACCAATAGTCCATTGTCCAATATTCCAAAGTAGTTGAGTCAAAATGTCAAAATATCGAAATACTCAAGTGTTAACTCGTCATTCAATTCAGAAGTACATAATCCTAATCAAAAGCCTGCATCAACCATCATTATTCGAATTCTCTGTCGCCAAGACGCCAACTACCTAAAGTTTTGCTTCAGTTGGTTCATTCGATTTCAAACTTGTCATAGATCAAAGGTCTGATTCAATTGATCGACGATTCATCTTTCCACTCAGATGATCTCTGTAGAACCGGTTGAGTGTTTTTTCTACTCCTTGTTATTTCATAAATATATACTTGTGTTCTAATTGGACGAAACTTTAGGCACGAAAACTGCATATTCCTCCAAAAACTAACAACCCCATCGTCACTTCTCCATTTGTTATGCGACGCTCGATACTCGCTCGACGTTCATTCGAAAAATACTCGGATCGAAAGGCACTCATTCGAATTTGGCTCGATTCGGTTCGGTTTCTAAACGAACTGAGCACGAGCAAATGTCTGATTGGTTCGGTTCGGCTTGTAAACAACCCTAAAACATGTACACAACCATTTACAGATATGTAAATTAGTGGATTACAACTTATATAACCATTTACATATATGCAAATAATTAAATTATAAATACATATGATAAGTCAAAACTTATGATAAAAAATATTGAAATAAAAACATTGAACTAAAGCACATATACGTAATGATATCATTACATATGCAGATCACCTAATTATACAAAATTTGAGAGTGGCAAACATGAAAGTGTTCCATATTTAGTAACCGGTATATTGCCAATTGTCGTATTGATTGTTTTACAAACACATTATATGTATAAAAACACATTATATGTATAAAAACCTAGGGGACGATGTCAAATTTGTACATGCTAGTTTATAATCAAAATTTCAGTTTGTGTAAAATCGTTTCTTGTTTAATTTATCGATTTGAATATCTAATTTACAAACATTGGAATTTAGGTCATAAAGATCAGAGCAATCTTTAATGTCCATGGAATCTAGGAAGCCATTGAACGAAAAGCGGGAACTGAAGTTGATGGAAAAAGAATAATGCATCAATTACATTACTATACCAATCAATTCTAGAAAACATGGTATTGCAAATTGCTAATCTCACTTCAGCCAAAGAAATTTTGGACGCATTAAACGTTCGACATATAGAACTTGATAGGGTTAAAGAAGCTTGGTTATGAACACTCTTGAGACATATTTTTAATCTCTAACAAATGTGTGTTAATGAGTCAATTGATGTCTATATCAGGAAAATTAGTGAGATTGCATCACAAGCAAGCAATCTTGGGAATATAATGAATGACACGAGACTGGTTCGGAAACCATTCAGTTCTGTACCAGAAAAATTCATTCAGATTGTTGATGCGATCAAGAAGTTTGTTGATCTTGGTACAATGTCACTCTAAAAAGTTGTTGGAAGATTGAAGGCTTTCGAGGAACGCACCAACAAGCAAATCAAGGAGGAAGACATACATGACAAACTTTTGTTCACCAAAAATGAAGGAAAGGAGAAGGTCAATGAGCATAAATGTGAGCATTGTTGTCATGAAAATTGAAATCAAGAATACAAAGGATGTGATCAAGGCAAAATTGAAAGTCATAGAGGAACAAAAAGGGAAATCAAGTCCATAAGAACAAGGATCACATTATTTCAAGTGTAATGAACTTGGACATCTCAAGCATGAATATCCAACATGGAAGAAAAAAGGAGGGGGCAAACCTGATCCGAGAGGATGATGACGAACCAAACTGTTGTGACGGAAAGCTGGATCTCAAGAATGAAGACCGACCTTAGACTATATTTAGTTTAAGAGGGAGTGTTAGCTATTTGATGAAACAGTGGTTAACCAAGGGAGGTTAATTCACTGGTCTCGTCAAGTAGGGTTAATCCCTTCTTTCCAAGGATCGGTGGCTGGATCGTCCGCCGGTTGATCTCCTGCACAAGGAAACAAACCGTGACTCGTAACAAGGAGGACGGGGTGGGGGGTGCTCCTTCTTACCACTCTCCGACGTGAGAATCAGTAATTTGCTTGTGAAGCAAAGTGTGTGATAGTAGTAGTGAGAGAGTTGTGTAGAGATACCTCAAACCTGGTTTGGGATGGGTATTTATAGCCGAGGAGTGAAGGAGGGTAGTTGAGTGGCTAGACTGACATCGCACAGCCTCTTGCAGGTGTGTCAGGGTTATCGGTTACGGTGGTGATGCCACGTCCTGCTGTGGTGTCAGTCTGTTGCTTACATGTGGGCTGACAGGCGACTGTCTTCAGTGCCACTTGCACTGTGGTGTCAGTCCCACTTGCCTTGTAGGTAGGATGCGGTGCCGGGCCGCATCGCTGCTCGCAGTAACTGCTATTGTTACCGCGTTCTTGTTCTGGCCAAGACGCATGCGGGATGCGGTGCCGTGCCGCATTACCACTTGGTGACTATCACTGTTGTCCAGATCTCTTGTCGTGATGAAAATGTTCGTAGGATGCGGTGCCAAGCCGCATCGCTACATGTATCACCCATTTTCATACGCCAGGTAAGTCTTCCTCTTATCCCTTGACCGATTGGATTCGACCGCTGTGTCCGCACGTGCCTGCACGGACACAGATAAGTTCTTGCAGGTGGGGGTTTTTGACAAGGGTAATGGTCACTCGCAGCCATGCTGGTGCGAGATCTGGGACCATACCCCTTCACTATTAAACTAAATATTAGTTCTGTTAATTACGACAAGGGTCATAGAATCATAATTGTAAAGTTATGTTTATGGGTTATTTTGTAATTGTAAATATTTAGGGCTATACATTGTTTAAGTCAGAAAAGTTAGTAATATGTCACGCCCCATAAAATTTCAGCATGCTGGAAGTTTCCGAAACAATAAGGAAGCGTCTAAGGCTGCCCGGTAGTCTCCGGAACAGCCTAGACAATACTGGAATGTTTTGGCACCCTTAGAAGGTCCTAGATTAGCCTTGAAAGAGCTCAGAAGAGTCTAGAAAGGGCTGCATATTTCTGCCCAAAGTATCAGCCAAGAACTCTCTAGAATCACCTTGGAAATGCTTGATATTTTGTAAGAATGGTCTAGAAATCAGCCATAAAATATCATTGATATTTTGTAAGGAATTCTCTAGATTGAGAATTCTCTAGAACTAGTTTGTAACTAGTATAAATAGGGATGAGATGTATCATTTGTAATCACCCCACATTATCCCTCATAACTCACTCATAACCCAACTTCTTGTAATCACTCTCACTTGTAACACTTGTTCAAGTAATGTAAAAGCATCTTTATTGTAGTATTACACCACAAACTTGTTCTTGTTCTTGCACAAACTAAGACTTCCGCTGCCAAAACACAACCAAACCCAATAGAAAGGCTTAACTTAGAATCATTCTAAGTGCCGCACGAGAGTCAGGAAAGCACTCCGTGACAAATAGGTGTATGGCCAATCAACATATGGATTATTTGGCATTGGTTTGTATGTATAAAAACCTAAGGGACGATGCAGTTTGTAATTAAAATTTCCGTTTGTGTAGAATTGTTTCTTGTTGTTTTTTTTTTTTATCAATTTCAATATCTAATTTACCAACATTAATAAAGTTACTAATATGTAATAACAAAGTTAGAGATATTTAATAAGAGGATCACATATGTGTAATAACAAAATTACGAATGTCTATGGACATAATTACATATATGTAGGGTTGGGATCAAATAGGAAGTTAATTTTCTCTAGGAAGTATAGGAAGCAATCTTAGCCGTTCATCTGTTATTTTTAAAAATTTGGACGCGTGGGCTTTTTCGTCATTTTACATTATCATATCTTCTTTCTAATACTGTACTAGATTTTGTTACCTCTTCTCTTAGTTCATCAATTTCATAACAGAATTGAGATTGTATAACCCTAAATCGCAATCGATCGCAAATTCACCTTTTTTTTCAAGCAATAATCTTGTTTCGTTCGTCAATTCGACAACGTCAATGTGTTCTGCAGACTCTGTTGGTAAGTTTAGCTTCAATTTTGAGTAATTTTTTTTGTTATTTTGCAGAAATTCAATCTTTTACACTTTATAATTCGTCTTTCTGTTATTATTATTTGATTTTTCATAAGTTTAATTGTTATTGTTGTATAATTTAACATAATTTGTTCGTTTTGTTTGTTCATCAGTTATTGCGTTTTAGTGAAGAGTTGCGTTTTATGATTTTATTCACATTATATGCATACAAACTTTAAATTTATAATTTTTCTAATATAAAGCACATAACTGTCATTGTTGTACAATTTAATAGTTTTGTTGGTTTTATACATTGTTTTGTTTGTTCATCATTTGTTGCGTTTTACTGAACGTATTGCGTTTTATGCTTTTAACCACATTAGTTGATATATAAACTTGAAAGTTCTGTATTTTTTCAATTTTGAATAACATATTTTGAGATTTAACACTAAAAAGATGATTATATAAGAGGTATTGCGTTTTATAGTTATTTGTTAATTGTTTCAGATCACAATTCCAAATGGGAGGAACGTGTATGCTTAAACAGTGGAAGAAACTTTTACTAACCTAAAGTCAGTGGATCCATTAGACCTTCTGTTGGAATGTTTTTTAAATCATTTGATGAGGCTTTTGCGTTTTATCAGAGATATGCACTTGCTGCAGGTTTTTCTGCAAGAAAAAATACTTCTTGGAAAAATGGTGGTTTAGTAAAAATAAGATATATTGTCTGCTCAAAAGAAGGATTTCATGTTAGCAAAGCAATAGATTCTGGTTTAGTTGATGAAAATAGTAAAAAGATTGTTAGACGTAATAGAGGTTCAAAAAGAGTTGGCTGCAATGCTCATGTGAAATTAATATTAGAGAACAATAATATGTTTAAAATCTACTACTTTGAAGAAGAACATAATCATATCTTTGTTGAAGATGAAGATATTCATTTCTTGCCTGCTGCCAGAAGTATTGATTATGTTAAAGAAAGTTTTATATCTGGATTGTCTGCAATCAATGTTGGACTTGTTAAAGCATTCAATATTATGAAAACAATGTATGGTGCTTTTGGTGAAGTTGGTGCTAGTAAAGTTAATTGTATGAACTATAGAAGGGATTTGAATCTTTACATAGGAGAGTATGATGCAGAAATGGTAGTTAGGCGTCTTATTAGGAAGAAAGAATGTTCTCCTGGTTTCACATGTGATTATGTTATTAGTGAAGATAGAAGATTGAAAGGACTTTTCTGGGCTGATGAGCAATCAAAAACAAATTATACAGTATTTGGTGACATAGTAGGTTTCGATGCTACTTAAAAATCAAACAAGTAAGTTTTTTACTTTTATTGCATTATATATCCTATTGCGTTATATATTGTTGTTTTCTTTTTTTTTTTCTAATGCTTTATTAGTTTGTTTTATGTAGATATGATTTGGTCTTTGTACCATTTACTGGGATTGATAATCATTTTAGGAATGTCACATTTGGTGGTGCATTACTTGGTTCTGAGACTGCAGATTCTTATCGATGGCTTTTAAGGTGCTTTGTTAATGCTTTTGGAAATGAGCCTAAAGTTGTTATTACTGATCAAGATGTTGCAATGAAGACAACTATTAAGGATGTACTTTCAAGAAGTAGGCATAGGTTATGTATGTGGCATATATGGGAGAAATTGAAGACAAATGTATTAGACTGCGTTTTATGATCTAATAAACTAGAATTTTTATATAGGTTTATTGTTGCGTTTTATTTATTATACAATAAGATCCCCAAACATTTTTATCAATAGAATTGCGTTTTAATATAACAACACCATTGTGTTTTACCAATAATGCATTAGGTTCATCATTTTCATGATATTGCGTTTTATTAGAAGAATAAATGAAAACATGTTATGATATTATAAACTGCAATTTTTTATATAGTTTAAATTATTGCGTTTTATGTTTAATAATTTTATTTCTTTTATACAGGTTGGTCCTGTTTTGTCATCCAACATTGAGTTTAATACAAGAATGACTCGTATTGTTTGGAATGATACTATTATTCCAGAAGATTTTGAAACTGAGTGGCATTCAATAATGTCTACTTTCGGATTGGAAATCATGAATGGTTAAAAGATATGTACGATCTTCGATTTGATTGGATACCCTCTTATTACCATGGAGAGAATTTGGCTGGTCTTATGCGTACTACGTCTAGATGTGAAAGCGAGAATTACTTCTTTGGTCAGTTTTGTAATCCAAGATGTACACTTGTTGAATTTTTCACTCATTTTGAGACTGCAATGGATTTTCAAAGGCATGAGCATAGGAGGAATGATCATGATACAAGGTATATTCAGTCTAAGACCTGGAGTGACTTTGTATTGGAGAAACAAGCATCAGAAATATATACCAAAACAATTTTTAAAGATATTCAGATTGAAATTGATGCTGCCATTACAAAGTGTATGTCAAAGACTCATGATACTGTGGGTGATGTTCAATATTATGAAATAAAGGATTTCAAACAGCCATGCACATCTTTATTCAAGGTAATTTTTTAAATTAATATTGTTTTAAACATCTATTGCGTTTTATGTTTTTCATCATTAGTTGCGTTTTATCATTATGTTTATTGCGTTTTAATATCATATGATCATATGCTTAATTTCTTTATTATATTTATTATTCATTGCGTTTTATATTACATTTCACTAATTTTATATAGTTTTTTAATTTTATTTACAGGTTCAATACAATAAACTAGAAGATGTTTTAAGTATAAGTTGTACTTGCAAACGGTTTGAACAATTTGGTATATTGTGCCGCCATATATTTTATGTTCTACGGTATGATGATATAACTGAGTTTCCTAGAAGATATGTTCTTAGAAGATGGATGAGAGATGTTGTTTCGAATGGCTCAATTCATTGCAATATTCGGTTTGATGAAATTGGTAGGAATAGTGAACTTGATAAAGTTTTTAGAGAAATTGTTGTAGCAAATGAATATGTGGTTAATAGGTTAGTTAGGGATTTAGATGAGTTGTGTCGTTACAGAGATCATATTAATGGTTATATTGATAAAGCGGATGAGGTTATGGTTGCTGCGCTGCCTCCTAGTCGCAAAGATAGGTTTGCTGATATGGGAGGGAACTTAGAAAAGTCTGATTCTATGATTCGTGTCCAGATAAAAATAAGGACAAAAGGATGCGGTGTACAAAAAAGGATTAAGTCTAATCATGAGATTACAATTCAGAAATCATCAAAGATCCAGAAATCGTGCCATGTATGTGGTGGAAAAGGACATAACAGTCGCACAAGTAAAGAGAAGGTTTCTTCTAATGCTATAGGGTCTAGCAATACAATGTAAGTATGTATAAAAATTCTGATATTAATAAAAAAGAAAAAAAAATTTGTTATTACGTTTTATGATGTAGAGGTTTCAACTATTTTTGTTATTGTGTTTTGTGATATCCTACATA
This sequence comes from Helianthus tuberosus, assembly GCA_030545235.1. Lineage (NCBI taxonomy): Eukaryota > Viridiplantae > Streptophyta > Magnoliopsida > Asterales > Asteraceae > Helianthus > Helianthus tuberosus. The sequence goes on along the minus strand of CM060451.1, from coordinate 70,612,421 downwards.
AATATCAGCTATTTTTTGTTAACTGCGTTTTATGATAACAACAATGTATTGTTATTGCGTTTTATACATACAACAATATACAGCAAGTGGATAACAATGTATTGTTATTGCGTTTTTTGATTATTGCGTTTTATTATAACAACAATGAATTGATATTACTTTATCAACACAGAAAAAAGTAAACATGAACAGCAAGTGGATATCTTAAATATTGCGTTATATAGATGATGAAAGTTTAAAACAAAGATGATGTTTACAAACCACAAAATTACTTCTATCAAATAAAAACATCAAATAAAAATTACTACCAAGATCAGCATCTTGGATCAAAGTTTGTTTATTCTTCAAATGAGTACCCTAAGCTTCCATTTGGGATTTCCTCATCACTTTCAGAATGAGTCCAAAGTTCAACCTGTGAGATTTCTGCCTTCTGAAGCTTCTCAGCAAATTTGCTTGCAGAGTTGTTGATGATTGGAATTTCAGATAGCTGCTTCAAAAAGCTTATATCCTCACTGGAAGATATGTCCTTTGGGTCGTATAGCTTCACATCGCCATTGTCCCAAGTCACTGAAATTTTGAAAGTTTCCTCAATGAACTCCTAAGATGTAACTTGGGTTTCTTCAATTGTCGTTTGATTCGGATTTCCATACCTTTTGTGCAGAATTTTGAAAAGTGCGACTGTCTGATCTGTGTAACAAGCTGGTGGTATTCCTATTTCATTCATCCTTCTCAAAACATTCTCATTGCAGTTTTGAAAAACAGAAGCAACGGAATGGTGTCTTATTTTTTGACCATCAAGAAACTGAAGAACGAAATGTTCTCTTTGAACCCACCAAACTGATAATTCTTGATTAGCCATTTAGGGTTTTTGTGTGCGTTTGTGGTTGGGTATTGGTGTATGAGGAATGTGAATATAATTTATGGTTTTTGTTCTTATATAATGGATTGGTAGAGGGATTGGTATTAAGTGCGGTAATAATAATAATGATTATATTTCAGTTTTTTCTTTGAATTGATTGTTCAATCATACAGTATTTTATCAGGAGGGTACCCTTTATCAGGAATCAAAAGGCTTTTTAAGGCTTTTTGTCTTATCAATTTCTTGTCTTTAAGGTGTTAGTTTTTTTTTTGTCTTATCATTTCCTCATTTATTATTATTTTATTTTATAACATTGCGTTTTAGAAAGAGTATAAAATAGTAGTTTTATGATTGTCATTATTGTCATTAAGCCTTTATTTTTTTGCGTTATAAAAAAAGTAAAAAAAACATTTATTGCGCTATAAAGATGTATTGCGTTATATGTTTGGACATGAATAATTAGGAAACAGTTTGTATTGCATTTTAGAATCAATAACATAAGTCAAACAACAAATAAATAGTCAATGTTGAGTTTTAGCATACTATTAAAATGTTGCGTTTTATAATATTACAAAAAGAAAACAAGTGTATAAAATAAAATGTTGCCTTTTAGCATAATAGCATTTCAATATCTATGTACCCTTTCTTTTAAACATATTATTTAAAAATTTTATTGATAAATTGTACAAATTTTTAAAAAATCACTTCTGTCTTGAATCATTGCGTTATATGACAAGACATGAAAAATAAAGACATTGTATTGTGCTTTAAAATAACAAACAATAAGTAGCATTTGTAACTCTAGGTATATGTTTTAAACAAAATAATATTGCGTTATATGATAAATTAGAATAAAAGACAAAATATTGAGTTTTATAATAACTAGCATTTCTAAATCAAAGTAATCGTTTTAAACATGATAAATTCATAAACTAGCAATAGCAAGCCTCTCTTTAATCCTTTCTAAACTAGTGTCATAAGAAAGTTTTTTTAAGTTTTGCACTGAGGTTGCGAAAGTTCTTTGAATCCTCAATAACATAATCTTTGCGTTCGTTGAGATCGTGCAATAATATCTTTGTGATAAACTTTCTTCATAAATCTTCAAGTTGTGCGGTCTGCTTGTTCACTTGTTTTTTTCTTTTTACCCTTCTTGATAATTGCAGGTTCTTCATATTCCTCATGAAACCCACAATTCCATTTTTCTACTTCTTCACCGTTATAACATTCCATATGACGCATACAAAATATTCCACAGTCAATGCCGTTATCTTTTGTCCTCCATTTCATCTCCATTCTAACAGGTTTTATGCCCTTTATATCATCTGGATTTTCATGACCAACAGATTTAAGGTAACCTGCCAAAGCATTCCTCTACAGAAAAAAATAAAAAACAAAAAGATTAGGTGGTTTATATTGTGTTTTAAAAGCATAAGTCAGAAAACTTATTGTCTTTTCAGGCACATCACCATATTTTGGTTTATTTGTGACCTCTTTTGCACTGTTGTCAATGATGAATATTTGTTTCTCTTCAAGATTGAATGAGATCACAAAGAAATGCTCTACATGGAGAATCGGGACAAAGATAATTTTAAAATCGTTTATGCTTTTTAACTTTGCACCTTGAAGAATTTTTTCTGTGTTCTTTGTGAACTCTTCTATCATTTTTTCTTCCTTTTCATTCAATGAGAAAGCCTGCATAACAATAAACAAATTAAAATATTAATTGCGTTTTATGAAGGTAATAAATCATACAGTTGCATTTTATAAAACTTCATTCAAACAAAGTACACATTTCGTTTTATGAAAGAAATAAAACTGACAATTGCGTTTTATATAACTTTATTCAATCAAACTTCAAAAAACTTCATTAAACATATATTATTTGTATAAAACAGACAAATTGCGTTTTATAGATCTTACCAGCATTCGAATAGTACAGAAAAATCTTGGAGTTTTGTTGTCTTTTGATCTTCTTTTTTCTTTTTCATTCAAAATATATACCCAACAATTGATTACTTCACCTGTTATTTCCAATCCTGGCCTCATTGTTTCAAAGAGAGTGTCCCTGCAAAAAAAAAAAAACAATTAAATTATAATATTTGATTTTTGTTTTGTGTTAGTGTATATAAATGCTTTTGTACGTTATTTCTCCTTTTGCATGGAAAGGTATCCTGATATGTTGTTTTCGTTTGGCGTTCTTGCTTCGTTCATTGCTATTTGTCTTTGATAGTAAGGTTAACATAATACTTCTACTGCATTTTTCTGTCGATCTGGTCATACTATCTTTGTGATTATTTGTTCTGTTTTGTTGATATCACTTGTTGGTTGTTCTTCCTGAACAGATTTTGCAGGTGTTTTATATGGATCTTCTTGTGGGTTGAGGAATGATGTGTTTTGAATCAGATCACTGATTTCTTTTTCAGTATTCTGTTCTTCAATTCTATCTAACATTGTTTCTATCCCAGTAATTTGAATACATGTTTCAACTTCTTTTTCGCTTGTTTTATTTTCAGATTCCGTTCAATTTTCGGATTGTGCAGCGTGGCGAGTAGTATCATCTTCCACTTCATTTTCATCCACGTTTGAAGACAACTGAGAAATTTTCAAATCAAAGGATGGTACCTCATCATTTTGAATTTTTTTTATTTGATTTTTCTTCTGCTTCATCTGTCTTTTTTATTATCTCCAACATTAATGATGGAGTTTCTTCGCTAAATGATGATTGTACCAATAAAGGATTTTCAATGTGTGTTTGCAGACTTGATGTAGTTTCTTTCTCAATGATTTTTCTGGATTTGAGGACTGGACAACAACTGTGTTATCTTCATTGCGTTTTATAGCATCCTCATTGCGTTTTACAATCAATGGAGATGAAATAATTTGATTTTATGTTTATTCATTTTGGCTCAAATTTAGAAATCTTGATGGTGTTTCGATCATAGTTGGATCAATACTAACTTTCTTGTGCTTTTTAGCTTCATCGTTGCATTTTTCCATCAATGAAGCCCATTCGTTTACTTTGTTATGAACAATTTCACTATCTGGATATTCTTCAATAATTTCATCTATGCGTGATTGGATGGTTTCGAAAATTTCTTCACATCCTTTAATATGATAATCTAAGGCAGTCACAACATTTTCTTCAGTGGATTTTTTACATTCAATGTTCTTCATTGTTGGGATTGAACCCTACAAAGGAACAGTTGATAGAGCCAAAACTGGATCAGATCAGTGGATCCAGAATAAGCAGTTGTTTGTACTTAGTCTTCTCCCTTGAAAGGGATCCTATCATTTGCTGTCCTCTAAGTACTGCCTTTCTCAACAACTGCTGATGATTAAAGACTGATGAAGACAAAGGACTGTTGCTCAATCTGCTACTATGGTTCAAGTACTGCTGAAGACATTAAGCACTGCTGGGGCTAAAGCAGTGGAATGAAGAAGCAGTATTTTACTTTCTTTATTGTATTGTATTTGTAATCAGTAGTTAGAAAGCAGTAGTTGTAAAGAACAGTTGTTAGAGGTTGTTAGGAGGTTAGATGTCACTTTCATGGTGACTTCAGCAAAGATGCCACAGTGGTTTGTTCTGTACTATAAATAGAACAGTACCATGTATTGTTCTATTAGCTCTCTTCATCACAAGTCATTATGTACGAACAATCACTGTGAGCTCAGGCTGAGGGGGAGACTAGTGCATGCATGCATTTGTAATTGATAGTTGTAATAAATACAATCATTCGATTCCAAGTAAAACATGTTTGCTAAAACTATTTCTCTCATTGATTATGTGTTGAAAATTTGTTTCACTTAATTCCGCTGCATTTAATTCCGTTTCATCTTCATTATAATCAAACAAGCACAATCAAAGGAAACTCAGATCCTAACAATTGGTATCAGAGCTAGGACAAGGAAATTTGATTTAACAATCATTTTAACGTAAAAGTTCAGCTCAATTTCGTTGATACTTTAGATTGTTCAGTTTTTAGTTGTAAAACAGAGTAAGGTATAATCACGTTCAAAGTTGATTATTCAGTGCCTGAAAAACAACCAGAATGACGTCACAATCACATGATAAACCTAATAACAACATTGGTTCTCTCTTCAAACCACCTATGTTGGTCAGATCTGAATACAACATCTGGGAGCGAAGGATGGGTCACATCCTAGCTCAATAAAATACCGGATGTTGGAGGTCGGTTGTCTTTGGACCACATGTTCCAATGGTGCCGAGTGCTGAGGATCTAAAGGTCATGGTTCCTAAGAAAATTGAGAACTATACGGACCAGGATTTTCAGAAAATTGAACTGGATGCCAAGGCATTTAGCATCGTTGCATCCGCACTACCAAATGAGATCTATGCTAGGTTGTTACACTGTAACAGGGCCAAGGAATTGTGGGATGCACTTAAGGAACAATTTGGGGGGACTGAAGAAGTAATTGAAAATAACAGAGAAGTTTTGAATCAACAGTATGAAACCTTTTGTCACATTAAGGGTGAATCATTAACACAACAGTTTGAGCGTTTTAGCTGTCTCATAAGTGAACTTAAACTTGTTAAAACTGAATTTCCTAAATCAATTGTTAACAACAGGTTTTTAAGGTCATTTCTTGAAAAATGGGACACAATTGCTTTTGTAACAGAAACTCTGTTGGGTTCAAAGATCTAACACTGACTCAACTTCATGGTAGACTCCTTACCTATGAAAGGGAGTTGAACCAGAAAAAGAAGTTACAATAGTCAGGGAAGGTTGCTGATGATTATTCATTTGGTAGCACAACACTTCTGGGTCAAGATGAATCTGGTAGTAGTAAGGATAAGAGTTATGATCATTATATTGACATAACTGCTGGTGGAGCCTTTAATAACTCTGATTCTTACTCAAACAACTATGCCTTCACAGCTAGTTATGAAAACCTGATTTCTGATAACCTATCTTTTGAACTCAATGATTTGCAGCATTTTGATCCAACTGACTTAGAGGAAATGGACATTTTACACCAACTTGCACTGCTGAGTGTTAGAACCAGCAAGTTTTACAAAAGGACAGGGAGAAAATTTCCAGGGTTACATGGGAACTTGAAAGTAGGGTTGGATAAGTCAAAGATAAAATGCTACAAGTGTAATAGGTTAGGTCATTTTGCTAGAGAGTGCAGGAGTTAAACCAGTGGACCAATCATTACACATCCTGGCTCAAACCCTAGACCACAAAATAACTAAAACACTGTGCATTATGCCCAATATGCCCTTGCTACTCATGTAAACACTGCTCACTTTGCACACCCTGCAACCCCTGCTCCTGTTCATTATGTCCAAACCAATGTTCCTCAGATACAGTATGTTCAGGCCCCAGCTCCTCAGGTTCAGATGCAACAAGTTGCACCTCAACAAGCTGCACCAGTAGTGGTTCAACAAGATCAACAAATCTTTTTCACCCAAGGCCTTGTTGACTGGAGTAGCTTACCTGAAGAGGTAGGAGATGAAAATTTTGCAATCTATGCTCAAAATAATGTTTCTAGTGATGATTTCTGTGTTGTAGCATTGGAGTCTATACCAGAAGGACTGGAAACTAGAGAAGGACAGTCAAGTGATGAAACAGTGGATACAATTGCTGAAGCAGTGGTTACTGCTGTTGCTGGTGAAATACTGTTAGGAGAAAATTCAGAACCTCTGTTGGAACCACTGTCTGACCCCTAGTCTAAAGAAAAAGAGAAGAAACAAGGTGAAAAAGAAGAGAAAGTTCAAGAAGAAAGTGAGCATATCTGTGATTGTGCCATGATGGCTACAACTAAGGTATCACCCAAGGTTCTTAAAAACCTTTGTTCAGACAAATGCATAATAGCATTTGCAAACATTAAGGAGGTGAATGAAAACCTTAGAGATAGATTGTTAAATGGTGAAGTACAATTTGAAAAATCTTTAAAAGAATTGAAAAACAAATTGTCAGAAAAGGAAAATGAGATTTGTAGCCTCAAACAAGAGCATAGCATAACCAAGTACCAACTTCAGACAATGATAGAAAAATATCAGGTCTGTAAAAAAGAGTTGGAATCCACCCAAATCACATGTGAAAAATGGGTGGAATCCTGTAAAGGTTATGAGATCATGCTTGACAAACAGATTGAAAGTAATGTAAAATTTGGCATAGGGTTTAGGAAAAATGACCAAGTTGAAAACACTGCTGCAAATCAGTCTGGTTTTGTTGAAGTCATACCCACCAACAAGGATGGTCAAGAAGTTAAAATAACTGATAAACTTGGCAACAAAATCACTCTGGAAAGATCTGTGGGGTCCTCAACTTTTGAGGAAATTGAGAAATACCAATTTAAACCCACATGGTCTGATGAGTGTAACATCCTTGAAAATTTTAAACCAATGGATTTCACAACTGTGGATGGTGTCAAAGCTCCAAAGGCCAAGGTCATTCCTCTTAAGGACATCCCAACAGTGGTTTAAAACTCTGTTGTAAAGGAGTCTGAAAAGAAGAAAAGAAAAGATTAAAAACTTGTTTTGTGATTTCTATGAGAAGAAAAATCATTTGACCAAAGATTGTTTTCATCTAAAGGCATATGATATTAACAAAACAAGCATCATTGTGCCTTCAAAGAGCTGCACCATCTGTGGTAAATCAAACCATCTCACTCAGGAGTGTGTGTATCTTAAAACCTATGATGTAAAAAGGAATGAGTACACTTCAAAAACACTCTTGAGTCCATCAAAATCACATGTCAAGAAACAACCACTGTTTATGCCAGTTCAAACAGCTGAACCAAACCTCTGTCAAAAGAGAAGTTCAGGTGACTGATGCACCCCCTGCAAACCAATACCAAAGAGGTAAAGGTCAACCAACATATCCAAGGGTCCCACATGTTTATGAAGCCTACAAAAGGCCTCCTAAACCAAGAGTGAACAGGCATCCCTTTGGATATCAAGAATTAATAGAAAATGGCTCCCAACAGTGGTTAGAGAAACAAGTTTCAAAAATTGCTCAATCCCCTGATCTAACCACTGTCCATCTTCCTGACCTTAACATAGACACTGTTGAGACCCCATCCAAAGCCTTATTGGCTTTGGTTACTTGATGTGCAGGGAGCTTCTGCATGCTTAGATTGTCTTTGGTATGTAGATAGTGGAGGCTCCAGACACATGACTGGATGTAGAGCCCTACTCAAAGAATTCAAAACTCATGGAGGGGGTGATATATCTTTTGGTAATAATAGTAAAGGGAAGGTGATGGGTTCTAGTACAGTACAGTCTGGAAATGTTAAGTTTGAAAATGTCAATCTGATAGACAATCTAAAATTCAACCTCCTTAGTGTCTCTCAAATGAGTGACAAAGGTTATGGTTCATTTTTTAATAAGGAGTGTTGTAGGATTGTTGGACCAGAAATGGTTAAAAAGATTGAAGAAATAATAAAAAATGGAAAAACCCAACTTGTTGCTCAAAGAATTGGCAATGTTTATGTAGTTGATCTGCCAAAAGAGAGCCCAAGAACTTATGTCTGTCTGTTCTCAGCTGCCTCTAACAAAGAGACAGAACTATGGCACAGAAGATTGGGGCACACAAATCTCAAGACAATCACTACTTTGTCAAAACAATGCATTGTAAGAGGTCTTCCACAAAAAGTGTTTACCTGTCCAGAGCATTGTGTTTCCTGTTTAAAAGGAAAACAACATAAAAGCTCATTTATGTCCACTGAAGAGTCCAAAACAACCAAGTGCTTGCAAATGCTTCACATGGATCTGTTTGGCCCAGTTAAAGTCATGAGTCTTAGAAAGAAAAGATATTGTTTGGTAATTGTAGATGACTTTTCTAGGTTTACATGGACTTACTTCTTAAATTCCAAAGATGAGACTGCAGGTATTCTGCAAGACTTTGTCAAACAGGTTGAAAAGCAGTTTGACTTGCCAGTAAAAGTCTTCAGGAGTGACAATGGCACAGAATTCAGAAATAGGGAGTTGGATGAGTTTTTTGTGTCAAAAGGAATTGTAAGGCAGTACAGCATTCTAAGAACACCAGAACAAAATGGGGTTGTTGAATAAAAGAATAGAACATTGATTGAGGTTGTCAGGACCATGCTTGCTGATTCAGGTTTGCCATTAACTTTCTGGGCAGAGGCTGTAAACACTGCCTGCTATGTCCAGAACAGAGTTTTAATAAACCCCGGGCATCAAAAGACTGCCTATGAAATTCTGTATAAAATCAAACCACTAATCTCAGATTTCAAAGTTTTTGGCTGCCCATGCTTCATTTTAAACTTAAAAGACTCCATTTCAAAGTTTGCAGCCAAAATTGATTGTGGTTATCATTTGGGATACTCAACCACTGCTAAGGCCTACAAAGTGTTTAACACTAGGACTAAGACAGTGGAAGAGACTTTGAATGTGAAGTTCAATGAACTTTCTTCAATGAAAATCCCTGCAAATCCTGCAGAATTATTTGATCTTGATAAATTTACCTTTGAAAATGTTTCTGTCAAGACTAACAGTGCAGGTCCATCTCAAAATCCTTCATCAGACAATGGATATGAAATCATCATTCCACAACAAAAGTCTGCATCCATTGGTAGAGTAGCAGATGTTCAAAACAGCTGTCAAAACTCAACCACTGCTACCTCAACAGTTGTTGATCAAAGTAGCCCTTTAACCACTGCTTCCACATCCTCAAACACTGTTGATAAAAATCCTCAAACAATGGATAAACATCAACATGTTTCTACACCACTTCCTCATATTCCTCCACCTCCATTTCAAGACCCTGTTGGATCATCAAAGTCACCAACAGTGGTTAGCTCAGATGATTCACATCTGCAGCATTCACCCTTAAATGCCATTGTTCCATACAAAGGAGATTTAATCTTCTTGAAGTCTCATCTACCTGACCAAATCATTGGCAACATCAGTGAAGGGGTGCTCACAAGAAACCAATCCCAAAACATTTGTCTTTTTGCTGGTTTCCTATCACTTCATCAGTCAGTCAAGTACCAAGAGGCACTAAAAGACAACAGCTGGGTAGAAGCCATGCCAGAGGAGCTCCAACAGTTTAAAAGACAACAAGTATGGGAGCTTGTACCACTACCAGAGGGTGTAAGTCCCATTGGCACAAAGTGCGTCTTCAAAAATAAAACTGATGAAAGGGGTATTGTTGTCAAGAATAAAGCAAGGCTTGTGGTTCAAGGGTTTAGACAGGAAGAGGGCATTCACTATGATGAAACTTTTGCCTCTGTAGCAAGATTGGAAGCTATCAGATTATTCCTGGACTTTGCTGTCAACCACAACATAAAGGTGTTTCAAATGGATATTAAATGTGCATTCCTCTATGGTAAGATTCAAGAAGAGGTATATGTTTGTCAACCTCCAGGCTTTGAGGATCCATTTAATCCAAATCATGTCTACAAGCTAAATAAAGCTTTGTATGGCTTAAAATAAGCACCTAGAGCCTGGTATGAAACTCTTTCCACCTTTCTTCTCTCTATTGGTTTCAGAAGAGGTAAAATTGACAAAACACTGTTTTTAAAATGGAGAGGGAAAGACTTGATGATTGTCCAAATTTATGTGGATGACATCATTTTTGGAAGCACATGTACCAAAATGTGTGAAGAGTTCAGACAACTCATGACAGCTGAGTTTGAGATGAGTGCAATGGGTGAACTACAGTGCTTTCTTGGTCTCCAAGTAAAGAACCTGCAAAATGGTACTTTCATCCATCAAGCCAAATATGCCAAAGAACTTTTAAATAAATTTGAGATGGATGATTGCAAACCATGTAGTACACCCATAGCAACCACAAAGATAGTCATGTCTGATGAGAAGGATGATTTGGTTGATCAAACTCTTTATAGAAGCATGATTAGGTCTTTATTGTACCTAACTGTATCTAGGCCAGGCATCATGTTTGCAACATGTGTTTGTGCAAGATCCCAATCAGCCCCAAGAAATTCAAATCTTATTGCTGTAAAAAGGATATTTAGATACTTAAAAGGTGTTCCCACACTTGGTATCTGGTATCCAGCTGATGGAAATATCAAGCTTTCAGGTTTCTCAGACAGTGACTTTGCTGGATGTAATACAATAAGGAAGTCCACTTCAGGAGGGTGCCAATTCCTAGGCAGTTGCTTAGTGTCTTGGCAAAGCAAAAAGCAAGCAGTTGTTTCATCATCCACTGCTGAAGCAGAGTATATAGTTACTGCAAGCTGTACAGCCCAACTGTTATGGCTTCAAAATCAACTGCTGGATTTTGGTATCACTGCCTTAAAGACACCTCTCATGTTGGACAGTCAGGCAGCAGAAAATATCATCAAAAATCCAGTTTCACATTCAACCACCAAGCACATTGATATCAGACATCACTTTGTGAGGGATTGCTATGAAAAATGTTTGATTTCTCTGCACCATGTTCCAACTAAAGATCAGCTGGCAGATGTGCTAACAAAAGCATTAGATATATTCACCTTTGAAAGCTTGATCTATAGGATTGGCATGCTGAACATGGAATAACAGGCAAAATTCTGTTTTTCTATGAATAAAAGCATTAACTTGTTTTCAGAAAATCAAAAATTCATCCTTAAAAATAGCTAAAAATGAAATTTTCATTAAATCCTTAAAAGTCTGCCACAACTATTGTTTTGGTTCAAACATTTGTTCTGTTAATATTATCCACTGCTGAAAGTCAACCTCTGTTCCTTCATTGTTCTTGTTAAAAACTATTGTCAAACATCAGTGTTTTGACCCACCGATGGGGAGAATGTAACAATCCTCAATAAACCGCAATTGTTCCAGTATACATGGGAGCTTGAATCTGAAATGCAACGGAAATATCCGCAATTGTTCCAATAGATCTCGAGGACGAGCTCTAAAACAAGGTGGGGAGAATGTAACAATCCTCAATAAACCGACACTCTCGATAATTTTTATGACACCCTAATATATTTTAAAATATCCCGATATGTCCCAAAATACACCCCATACGCGAAAAAAGGGCCTCAAATATATTAAATAATATTAAAAATAAATAAAAATCTGAAAGCTAAGTTGAGACGGGCCGCGTAGAACCCACCTCAACCTTACGCGGGCCGCGAGTGTCCCAAATTGTGGCGCAGCCCGGTGATGACACGTGTCATCATCGTGGCTAAGCTAGGCAATGACCCGGATCACCTAAACCCTACCCGGGCTAGTACGCGGGCCGCGTAAGCCCCGCTTATCTTTTACGCGGGCCGCGTGAGAGTCAGGTTCTGCAACTATAAATAGAATGCATCGGATTTCATTCGAATTCGCTCACAGCGACTTCTTTCTCTCAAAATTCTGATAGTAGGCTTATAATACGCGGGTATTATACCCCCTAATTAGCGAGGTTCTGCTCCGTTGTAAGTATTATAACCCCAGTTTCGTACTGGATACGATGCCCGATTGATTTAGGGTTCCGTAACAACTGTCGTGGTTCTGCCCGACGTAGTTGTTGGAATGCCGTCTCGGGGAGGGTATCATTAATATTTTCAAATGGTTATGATACTAACCTATGTACATTTGTGTAAATTATAGATTATTCCCAGGAAACCCTTACGCGAAGTCTAAGATAGCAATGTGAGTTTATCCTCTTTTCGTTAACCTTTTTGTAATATTTTACAAAACCTTAAATGTTTTACATACGATTAAGCGGTGATTGAGTCTTTGTAGTTCTTCAATTACTGCCGGTATGTTGGGGTTTTGTATACAAAATTTACTACTGCGTGTAGTAAGTCGGGATGACAGTACGTTACCATTGGACAACGAGTTAGCCAATGTGTAATATGACCCGCAAGTCAGGATTGACAGTACTGAATGAGTAATTGTGTAGAAATAAACAATGTGATCGCTCTCAATACTGTTTGAATTGATAAAATGTTTCTTGATTAAACTGGGATTCACTCACCAGTATTTCCCACTGACAAATGTTTTTAAAACGCGTTTCAGGTAACAAAATGTGACAGCCAATTAGTAAAAAGCCAGCTGGAGAGCACTGAAGGCTTGGGAAAAAAGTGGCTATAAAAGTTACCTAATAAACGATGTTTTAAATTCAATAAAATAGGGGTTATCCCTATAAATGTATTGTAATAAGAAATTTGGGTTTTACCCATATGATTATTAATATTAAATATGGTGGTTTTACTCTGATAAACATTTCCTAACTACGTTCCCGGGACAGATAAGGGATCGGGGGTTGCGACAGAAGGTGGTATCAGAGCCTAGCCACTGGTCTGAGCCAAAGAAGTGTTCTGCTGACACTTAAATTCTAAAGTTTTGTGTTAGGAAATAAATTACGGAAATACGTGCATAACTGTATTTATTTGTTATGTGTTATTTGACTATTTGTTAGTTTACAGTATGAGTGATCAAGGACCCTCAGACATGAGTCGTCAGTTGTCTGATTCACCTAGGAGTGAAGGTACCTCTTCACAGCCTGCCCTTTCTGGTTATTCTGCTGATCAGGAAGAAAGGATGTTTGCCTTTAAAGCTCAGTCAGAGATCCATTCCCTCATAAGAAACGAGGATGGTTCAGTAAGGAAGCCTTTGCACGTAGGAAAAGAATGCGAAAGTTGCAACAGCAAAGAGTTTTAGCAGCCGCTAAGCGAAAGTCAGATGCCCATACACAGGATATGCTTAATAGAAGCCTAGCTAATTTTCATATCCTAGCTACAACTGCTGCTGACCCAAGTCTGGAACAACTAGTAGCCCCACAACCACTAATCCCAGACCAACCCATGGAGATAGAAAACCCTGAAACCAAGTGGAGATGCATGACTTCAACCTAGAGGAAATCCCTAGGGTACCTACACCAAACCCACTAGACCCAAATTACGACCCCTGGTGGGACGATAATAGGGACTTTGTGCAACGTTACCCGATACATGAAGACACACCCATACAGAACATAGGAACCTACCCAGGTATGGACCCTTTAGATCCCTATTACCACGATGAATATATTAGGGAGATCTTAGAAGATCCTTACTGATTTCAGGCACTTTCACCCCCATATCAGGAACCCACACCCCAGATTCCGAACCCAGTCCTAGAACCTGCACCCCCAATGAGTGCAGAAAACGTCCAAGAACTTAGGACTTTTGGGGAGGAAATTTTAGAAAGCAGTGAGAGAATGCGACAGGTGGGAGAGCGTCTCTTATGGAAATACGATGAGCGCAATATGGATCTTTGGATAAATCCATATCCATGATGTGATAGAGGAAACGGTAATAGTAATAGTAATAATAATATAATAAAATAAAAATAAAATAAAACATGTGTGTAAGGATGCATATTACTATTAGTGTGATTCTATTTCTGTTGGTATTGTAATTTTTATTTCAGTACTAGTGTGTAATAGATGCATAATAGTATATGGAAATAGAGTAAAAGTAGCAATGATCTACGTTTTTGGCTAGATTGCGTATCATGTGATTAACTATATTAAATATTATCTTGTTCTATTAATATGGGGTAAATGTTTAAAATTCAGATGGCCGATGACGGAAATCAAGGAAATCTGAATAATGATAACCAGAGTAACATTAACGTGGTTAATGAGAATCCAAGCATCAATAACAATAGAAACCAAATGGATAATAGTGCTGTTCAACATATAGTGGCACAAGGAATCATAGATGGAATGCCATTTATTATTCAAACTATTCAAGCAGCGAATAATAAAAGTAAGCATAGCAGTAAGAGACCAATTGAACCCGAAAACAGCGTGAACAATGGACCTGTACTTCAAATGCCCATTCCCAAAAGGAGAAGAACCGTGTCTTACGGTTGTTCTTATAAAGAATTATGGTCTTGTAAACCAATGGAATTATCGGGCAACGAAGGGGCCATTGCAACCCTACGATGGATAGAGAAAACTGAGGCAGTCTTAAGGATAAGCAAATGTGCTGAAGAAGATAAGATATTGTTTGCTTCTAATCTGTTTAAGAATTCAGCACTAGAATGGTGGAACACTATCCTCCAATCAAGAGGAAGTGATAGAACTTACAATATGGAATGGGAAGAATTTAAGAACAAAGTAGAAAGGAAATTCTGCCCACCCAATGAGAAGGAACAGATAGCAAACAAATTCCTAAACCTCAGAATGACTGGTGTGGATAGTAAGGGATACGCTAAAATATTCTTCGAATATGCTAGAATAGTGCCAACTCTTGCTTCACCTGAACCAGTGTTAATCTCCCGTTATATCTGGGGATTAATTGGAGAGATAAGACACGTAGTCAAGGCAGCTAGACCTCAAACTATAGAAAAAGCTATAGAACTAGCAAATACCTTGACAGATGAATTAGTTCGTACCCGAGAGGAGGATCAAAGGAGGAACCTAACCCAGAAACTTACACAAGAATTTCGTTCTGGAAATTTTAATCGTGGGAAAAATATAGGTTCTACCTCTACACTTTACTGTAAGAATTGCAAAAGAAAGCATTCAGGAAAATGCTCTATATACTGTAACTTTTGCAAAATATCGGGACACAAGGAAGAAAACTGCAGTAAGAAAGTTAACAACAGGATATGTTATAACTGCGAAGAATAAGGTCATATCAAGCTTAATTGCCCGAAATTAGCTCCAGCTACGAACAACAAGAATACTCAAAATGCTAGAGCTTTTGTTCTAACTGCAGATGAAGCTAAGATGATTCCAGATGTCATCGCTGGTACGTTTTTAGTTAATGATATTTTTGCTAAAGTATTATTTGACTCTGGTGCTAACCAAAGTTTTATTTATACATCATTTTGCAAATTCCTAAATCAATCATTAACTAAACTACCACAAGAATGCTTAGTAGAGACAGCTAATGGAGAAACTGTTAGGATTTCTGAAATCTTGCAGGGAGCAAGAATAGAAATTTTAAATCAGAAATTTATTGCAAATCTTTATCCCATATATCTGGTAGGATTCGATGTTGTTTTAGGAATGGATTGGTTAATAGCCAATAAAGCCAGTATTTTATGTGATCAAAAGTCAATTCAAATAAATTCACCAAAAGGTAAAACGATCACAATTAAAGGAGATAAACCATCTAGAACTACAAAATTCATCTCTGTGATGAAAACTGCAAGTTACATAAGAAAAGGATCATTAGTGTATTTGATTTCCATAATCACTAACACTAAAGGAAAGGATTTAAAAGATATTCCATTAGTATCTCAGTTTTCAGATATATTTCCAGAAGAATTGCTAGGGCAACCTCCAGATAGGGAAGTTGAATTCAGAATCCATTTAATACCAGGAACATTACCGATTGCCAAAACACCCTATCGTTTGGCACCCGCTGAAATGCAGGAACTGAAGAAACAATTGGATGAATTGTTAGAGAAAGGATTTATACAGCCAAGTTCGTCGCCATGGGGAGCGCCGATACTATTTGTTAAAAAGAAGGACGGATCGATGCGTATATGCATTGACTACCGTGAATTAAACAAGGTTACGATTAAGAATCGGTACCCATTACCGAGAATCGATGATCTGTTTGATCAACTACAAGGAGCTCGATTTTTCTCTAAAATCGATTTAAGGTCAGGATATCATCAACTAAAGGTACAGGAAGAGGATATTCCTAAAACCGCATTCAGAACAAGGTATGGTCATTATGAATTTACTGTCATGCCATTTGGTTTAACCAATGCCCCAGCTGCATTTATGGACATGATGAACCGAATATGTAAGCCATATTTGGATAAATTCATAATCGTCTTCATAGATGATATTCTCATTTACTCTAAGAATAAAGAGGATCATGCAAAGCATTTGCACGCACTTTTAAGTCTATTAAGAAAGGAAAAGCTTTATGCTAAATTTTCTAAGTGCGAATTTTGGTTAGAACAGGTACAATTTCTTGAACATTTAGTTAATCATGAAGGAATTCATGTGGATCCAACAAAGATTGAGGCGATTACTAAATGGAAAACCCCCGAGTCACCAACTGAGGTTAGAAGTTTCCTAGGATTGGCCGGTTATTATAGAAGGTTTATTCAAGATTTTTCTAGAATAGCCATCCCTTTAACTAAGCTAACCTGTAAATCTGTTAAGTTTGAATGGGGATTAAAACAAGAAGAAGCATTTAAAATCCTTAAGCATAAATTAACCCATACACCCATATTAGCGTTACCAGAAGGAACTGAAGATTTTATAGTATATTGTGACGCTTCCAAATTAGGATATGGATGTGTATTAATGCAACGTAAAAAGGTTATAGCTTACGCATCTAGACAACTTAAGAATCATGAAGAGAATTATTCAACACATGATTTAGAATTAGGAGCTATAATTTTTGCTCTTAAGATTTGGAGACATTACCTTTATGGTAGTAAGTTTACCATATTCATTGATCATGAGAGTTTAAGGTATATTTTCAAACAAAAGGAGTTGAATATGAGACAAAGACGCTGGATGGAGATGCTTAGTGATTATGATTGTGATATCCAGTATCATGAAGGAAAAGCAAATGTTGTGGCAGATGCTTTAAGCCGAAAATATCATGAAAAGTAAAAAAGGATACGTTCTCTTAAATTAAATCTGCAAGTAGATTTAAATAATCAAATAAGAGAAGTACAAGAATCAGTAATCAAGGAAGATACTGAAAAGTTAAAAGGTATGTTAAAAGAATTAAAACAAGGAACAGATGGAATTTGGAGATTCCATACAAAGAGAATGTGGATACCTAAATTAGGAAACCTACGTCATCGTATATTAGAAGAAGCCCATAAGTCTAACTATACGATACACCCAAGAAATGATAAAATGTACCAGGATTTAAGGAAAATTTTCTGGTGGATAGGAATGAAGAAGGACATAGCAGCCTATGTTTCTAAATGTTTAACTTGTTCTCAAGTCAAAGCTGAACACCAGAAACCCTCAGGATTTCTACAACAGTTAGAAATGCCAGTGTGGTAATGGGAATTAATAACAATGGATTTTGTTACTAAATTATCTAAAACAAAGAAAGGAAATGATACAATCTAGGTGATTGTAGATAGGCTAACCAAGTCAGCTCATTTCCTACCAATGAAGGAAACTTTCAGTATGGAACAATTAGCTAAGTTATATGTAAATGAAATTATTTCTTTACATGGAATTCCTTTATCAATTGTTTGTGATAGGGATAGCCGATTTACCTCTCATTTTTTGTCAAGTTTCCAAAAGGCAATGGGAACCAAGTTAAATTTAAGCACGGCTTATCACCCTCAAACAGATGGACAAAGTGAAAGGACAATTCAGACAATGGAGGACATGCTTAGAGCTTGTGTAATTGACTTTGGAGGTAATTGGGACGATCACTTACCATTAATAGAATTTTCTTATAATAATAGTTATCACACAAGTATCAATGCTGCACCATTCGAAGCACTTTATGGACGAAAGTGTCGAACCCCAGTCTGTTGGGTAGAAATTGGGGAAAAGCAACTATCTGGACCTGAGATAGTACAAGAAACAACCGATAAGATCATTCAAGTCAAGGAACGACTGAAAGCAGCACGTGATCGACAAAAGAGCTATGCAGATAAGCAATGCAAACCCTTGGAATTTCAAGTAGGGGACAAAGTATTATTGAAGGTCTCTCCTTGGAAAGGAATAGTAAGATTCATAAAAAGGGGAAAGCTAAGTCCCAGGTATGTTGGACCTTTTGAGATTATTAGAAGAATAGGACCTGTAGCCTATCAGCTAAAACTGCCAGAAAAAATGGCGGGAATACATGATGTATTTCATGTATCTAATCTCAAAAAGTGCTTAGCTGATGAATCACTGATAGTACCTCTTAAGGATATAGAGGTAAATGAACAACTCAAGTTTGTAGAAAGACCTCTACAAATTGAAGACAGGAAAGTCAAGAACCTCAAGCATAAGAGACAAGTTCTGGTCAAAGTGAAGTGGGACTCCAAAAGAGGACCTGAGTATACATGGGAGCTTGAATCTGAAATGCAACGGAAATATCCGCAATTGTTCCAGTAGATCTCGAGGACGAGCTCTAAAACAAGGTGGGGAGAATGTAACAATCCTCAATAAACCGACACTCTCGATAATTTTTACGACACCCTAATATATTTTAAAATATCCCGATATGTCCCAAAATACACCCCATACGCGAAAAAGGGCCTCGAATATATTAAATAATATTAAAAATAAATAAAAATCTGAAAGTTAAGTTGAGGCGGGCCGCGTAGAACCCACCTCAACCTTACGCGGGCCGCGAGTGTCCCAAATTGTGGCGCAGCCCGGTGATGACACGTGTCATCATCGTGGCTAAGCTAGGAAATGACCCGGATCACCTAAACCCTACCCGGGCTAGTACGCGGGCCGTGTAAGCCCCGCTTATCTTTTACGCGGGCCGCGTGAGAGTCAGGTTCTGCAACTATAAATAGAATGCATCGGATTTCATTCGAATTCGCTCACAACGACTTCTTTCTCTCAAAATTCTGATAGTAGGCTTATAATACGCGGGTATTATACCCCCTAATTAGCGAGGTTCTGCTCCGTTGTAAGTATTATAACCCCAGTTTCGTAATGGATACGATGCCCGATTGATTTAGGGTTCCGTAACAACTGTCGTGGTTCTGCCCGACGTAGTTGTTGGAATGCCGTCTCGGGGTGGGTATCATTAATATTTTCAAAGGGATATGATACTAACCTATGTACATTTGTGTAAATTATAGATTATTCCCAGGAAACCCTTACGCGAAGTCTAAGATAGCAATGTGAGTTTATCCTCTTTTCGTTAACCTTTTTGTAATATTTTACAAAACCTTAAATGTTTTACAATACGATTAAGCGGTGATTGAGTCTTTGTAGTTCTTCAATTACTGCCGGTATGTTGGGGTTTTGTATACAAAATTTACTACTGCGTGTAGTAAGTCAGGATGACAGTACGTTACCATTGGACAACGAGTTAGCCAATGTGTAATATGACCCGCAAGTCAGGATTGACAGTACTGAATGAGTAATTGTGTAGAAATAAACAATGTGATCGTTCTCAATACTGTTTGAATTGATAAAATGTTTCTTGATTAAACTGGGATTCACTCACCAGTATTTCCCACTGACAAATGTTTTTAAAACGCGTTTCAGGTAACAAAATGTGACAGCCAATTAGTAAAAAGTCAGCTGGAGAGCACTGAAGGCTTGGGAAAAATGTGGTTATAAAAGTTACCTAATAAACGATGTTTTAAATTCAATAAAATAGGGTTTATCCCTATAAATGTATTGTAATAAGAAACTTGGGTTTTACCCATGTGATTATTAATATCAAATATGGTGGTTTTACTCTGATAAACATTTCCTAACTACGGTCCTGATGTAATTTCCGCTGCCAAATTAACCAACCTGATACCACCGAAAATCTGAGTTCGCGTCCGCCCGTTCCCGGGACAGATAAGGGATCGGGGGTTGCGACATTATCTTCCACAGCCCAGCTCCCGGGGCAAGTTCTCTTTCTACACCCATCCTCACTGCCCAAATTCCACCACAAATCATACCCTTGTTGGATGCACTTGATATGGACCAGGCACAAATCAGTTCTTCTCAACCACCTGTCAATGAGAATATACCTCAATAAGTGACTGAGTCTGGTTCCTCTATCCTTGCTAACCCACCAACAACTGAGGAGGTTACACTGCAGGAATTACAAGTAATTCCTGTCAGTAGTTCAAGTGGAGCAGCAACTACAGGTGTTGAATCCACTGATTTACACCTGGCCAGTTGTTTCATCACTCAGACTCCCTTGAAGGTAATTTCCTCTTTGGGAACCAAGGTGACCACTAGTGTGTATCCAATACCAACTGGTGTGTTTACTATGGTAACCTCTGCAGAGGAAAGAAGTCCCTAGTACCAAGAAAAAGGGGCATCAGTGGATGACTTTTGGGAAACTTTCCCTAAGTCAACTGCTGACACAACCACTGCCAGTGGAAAATCAGATGATCCCATTAAGTTGGGTGATGATTTAAAATACACAGATTGACGGAGAGGGTTGATAAAATAGACACAACTGTTGCAGATATCAAAAATATGCTACAACAGTTATTACAATCTCAAAAGGTCACACCCCCTGCTGTAACACCTGCTCATTCTCCCACTGAGCTGTGGACCATGTTTCAACCTATGTTTCACCAACAGAGACAATATGCTGATCATCAACATGAGATTCAGCTTCAAATGGTCATAAATGCAATGGAAGCTAGGTATAAAGATACACAAGCAGATATCAAGGCAATCAAGGCCCATTTGCTACAAACCACTGGCACTGCTCCTCCTTCAATCATCTTTGTTGAAAACCCTGATGATGCCAAAAAGGGGGAGAAAGGTAAAAAGGGAAAAGAAGGCCTATACATTAAACAAGATCCAATATCTAAACTTGTGGTAGAAATCCCAAGGCCAGATGGTTCCAAAAAGGTTGATGAAACTCAAAATGCATTTGCTCAGCTAAAAGCAAACATGAAAGAGTCAATGGAAATAAAAGGGTCTAAAAGGTTTGCACAGGAGAAGAAAGTTATGATGGAAAAGGAAGAGCAGGGTACTTCTACAACCAGAAGAAGAAGGCCTACCAGAAAGGTTAGCCAACCCAAAACCACCACACCTTCCAAAACCACCAAACATACTCCTCAAACTCCTAAAAGTTCCTCTCATCAAACCACCAAACCAACAGATGTTATCTCAACCACTGCCACCACCACTTCATCAACCACTGCCATACCATCACCACCATCACAAAAACCTCCTGCCAAGAAGCAGAAGACAACTGCTGACACATCAACAGTTGTAATGACAATAGTGGTTGAAACACCAGTGGTTTCAACAGCTGTTAGTCAATCATCCACCATCTCAATCACCACCACTCAGCCCACAAACACACCACCAACCTCTCCAAAGCATAAAAGGAGAAGGGTAACCAACATTGTACTGGAATATGACACTTCCCCACCTCCAAAATCTTCACAATCTCTGACCTTAGCCATAACTCCAAACCCTGCTCCAATCTCTTCAGTTCAAGGCCTAAAACCAAACACTGCTCTAGTCCCTTTGGGAGTACAATTTCCATTAGATCTTCCAGCAGTCAGGGAGAAGATCAAATTTTTCTACTCTGAAGATAACCCTGCAAACCTTGTCAAATAAATGGCCTTACACCTGAAACATTTACAAGGCTATCAAAAGTGTCCAAAACACAAGCAGAGGCTCCTAAGCAGACTTTAGCAGCTACCACTGCTCCTCAGGAACCTGCTGGTGAGCCCACTGCTCAAGGTGATCATAGCAGCAAAACAACTGCTGTGAAACCCACACCTAAATCCACCAAAAGACCAAAACAAAAGAAAACTCAAAAGCCCCCCAAACCTACAAAAAAGGCAACCCTGGAAGATGAGATCCCAGAGCAACTGCCAGTGACAACACAAAAGTCACCAGAAACCACTGCTGCTATTTCCTCACAGCAGTTGGATGAAAGATCTCAACCAGAGCCTCAAACTCCTCCTGCTTCTTCTCAAAAAGAACAGGTTGTAAGAATAGGGACACCACAATATGATGCTCTGGAATCACTTGATTCCATCATCCACAGCCCACTGCCCGGGGCAAATTCGCTTTCTACACCTCTCCTTACTTCCCAAATTCCCCCACAAACAAAACTTTTGTTGGATGCACTTGATATAGCTCAAACAGAAATCAGTTCCTCTCAACCACCTATTACTAAGAGCATTCCACCATAAGTGACTGAGTCTAAGCTCCCTATCATTGCTAACCCACCAACAATTGAGGAGGTTACACCCCTTGAGTTACATGTAACTCTTGGTGGTAGTTCAAGTGAAGCAGCTACTACAAGTGTTGAACCCACTGGTTTACATTTGGACAGTAGTTTCATCAATCAGAGTTCCTTGAAGGAAATTTCTTCTTTGGGAACTCGAGTGTTTCCAGTATTCACTGGTTCACTTAAAAGGGTTACTCATATTGAAGGAAGAACTCCCCAGTACCAAGACAAAGGGGCATCAGTGGATGATTTTTGGGATACATTCCCTAAGTCAACCACTGTTACAACCACTGAAAGTGGGAAATCAGATGATCCCATTAAGTTGGGTGATGGTTTAATGTACCGAGAATTGACGGATAGAGTTGACAAACTTGATACATCTGTTGCAGAAATCAAAGACATGTTGCAACAGTTGTTGAAAGCACAAAAGGTACCATCCACTGCTGCACCAACTCCAACAGCTGCTCCATCATCTGCTCCTACTCCAAATGAGCTGTGGAGTTTGTTTCAACCTATGCTCATCCAACAAAGACAATTTGCTGATCAGCAACATGAAATTCAAGTTCAAAAGATCAGAAATATCATGGAAGTTAGGTTCAAAGACACACAAGCAGATATAAAGGCCATCAAGGCTCACTTGCTGAACACCACTGGCACTGCTCCTCCCTCTATCATCTTTGTGGACAACCCACCACCAGCTGATGCCAAAAAGTGGGAGAAAATGAAGCAGTTGAAGAAAAAGGGATATGAAGATGGGTTGTACATTGCACCAGACAATTCTAGTATGCTTGCAGACATCCCTAAGCTAGATGGGTCTAAAAAGGTTGATGTAACCTTAAATGCCTTAGCTGATGAAAAGATAAGGTTGAAAAAGGATATGGAGGCAAAGGGCAAGTCAAGGTTTGAGCAGGAAAAGAAAGCTTTTATGGAGATGGAAGTTCAGGGTATTTCAGAGCCAAATGATGATCTTGAAGAACTTCCTAAGCCACAAAGAAAGCAGCCCACTAGAAAAGTGAGGCAACCCAAAACCACACCTTCCAGACTCACAAAACATGCCTCTCAAACTCCCAAAAACTCCTCACATCAAACCTCCAAACCAACACCTGTTGTATCAACAACTGTTGGTACTTCAATGGTTTCAACAGTTGTTAACCCAACAACCTCCACTTCAACACACACTACAACCACTGTTCCCACTTCAACCACTGCCACACCAAAAATATCATCACCACCAATACCACCTGCTAAAAAGCAGAAGACGTCAGGTGATACATCATCTGTTGTAATGACAACAGTGATTGAAACACCAGTTGTTTCAACAGCTGTTTGTCAGCCACCTTCCACTTCAATCACCACCACTCAAATCACCACTTCTCAACCCACCAAAATACCACCAACCTCTCCTAAACCAAAAAGGAGAAGGATAATCTTGGAAGATGAAGACTCTTCACCACCACCAACATCTTCACAACCACTGTCACTTGTTACCATTCCAAACCCTGTTCCACTTTCTTCAGCACAAGTCTTTAACCCAAACACTGCCATTACTCCTGCAAGTGTCCAGTATCCTTTAGCGCTTATTGCAGTTAGAGAGGAGATCAATTCCTTCTACTCTGAAGATGACCCTGCTAAAAGGAACTTGCCATCTCTTCAAGGATATCCTAGGCCTAACAATATAGAAGAATATTTGAAACTAAAGGCTCAACAAGCAGAGGATATCTCTAAAAGAAACACAAAGGGTAAATCTGACAAGGAGATCCAAAGATACTATCAATTCCTGCTCACTCGGGTCAGCACCTTGGAAAGATTTTCAAAAGATCTCTGTCAGAAACTTTCAGAAAGAGATGATGAAACTTTGAGAAAAGATTACATTGAGCACATCATGGCATTCAAGAAATACAAAGGAGAAAAGGTTCAGTATAAAGAATGGACAGTTGGTGAGCTCAAAGAGGAGTTAGAAAGAATTGAAAAAATGAACAAAGACAAAGTTAAACATACTCCTCCTGTTTGGGTAAATTACAAGAAAAATGTACCTGATAAAATGTTAAAGCTGAAGAGAATGAAAGAGGAACTTATTGCTGCTGACTTTGGGTCAAGGAATCAGGTGACAAGATGGAAAGAAGAAAACCTCATGGCTAGTTACAAAAAGTTGGAAGATTTGAGAAAGAAAAATCCAAATGTTCCTCAAAAGCCTGACTATCCTGAAGCAGAGGTTCCAGTGAGACAAAAACTGCCCATCAGGAGATCCACTGCTCCACCTGCTGCTATCCTTTATCAAAGAAGGAGACAAAAGCAAATGGATGCAGACACACCAGAAGATGTAGCAGCAGGGGATGCCATTATCAAAATGGTTCTGAAGCAGATGATAGCTGAAAATCCTGAACAGGCTCAAGCTCAAAGCACTGCTCAGCTAGTTATCACCAGGCCACCATCTCCAAACTCATCATCAATAAAGCCTCTCCCAAGAAACCCACTGGATTCAAAAATACTAAAATGGAAATCTGACAAACAGACCCATGTATTGACTCTGATCAAATCCAGTGGTGAAGTGAAGAAAATATCAAGGGAACAAGCATTGGGCCTGGGTGTTGAAGATCTGCAAGATCTCCTTGATCTTACACTGTGCAGGGATGAGGAAGACACAGATTCCTTGGACTTTGAATTACAATTCAAAGGTCAAGTCAGGGAATTGTTGATGAGGCAATAAAGATCCATAATAATGAAGAGTTTTGGCATCATCTGTTCCAGTGGGAGATTGTTGGGATTGAACCCTACCAAAGGAACAGTTGATTAAAGCCAAAACTGGATCAGAGCAGTGGATCCAGAATAAGCAGATGTATGTATTCAATTCTCTCCCCTTGAAAGTGGCTAAACAACCGATGACCTCTATCTACTGCTCGTCTACAACAACTGTCCTTCAACAACTGCTGATGACTAAAGAACTGTTGAAGACTAACACTGATGCTCAATCTACTGATCTGGGTCAAGCACTGCTGAAGACATAAAGTATTGCTGGAGTCACAACAGTGGAATAGGAAGCAGTAGTTTGTTTATTCATTGTATTGTAATGTAATCAGCAGTTAGCAAGCAGTAGTTGTATTAGATCAGTAGTTACAGGTTGCTAGGAGGTTAGATGTCACTTTCATGGTGACGTCAGCCAAGATGCTTCAGTGGTTTGCTCGTGCCTATAAATAGAACAATACCCTGTACTGTTCTATTAGCTCTTTCATCACTTGTCTTCCTGCACGAACAATTCATTGTGAGCTCAGGCTGAGGGGGAGTTTGTGATACATGCATGCAAAGTTGTAATTGAAGATTGAAATAAATTTAATCATTCGGTTCAATGTTAATCATGTGTGTTGAAAGAAATTCTCCTGTTTGATTGTGTGTGAAAGTTTGTTTTCATTTAGTTTCCGCTGCAATTACTTGTTCATCTTCATAATTCTAAAACAAAAACACAATCATAAGAAACTCAGATCCAAACACTTGATTAAAACGCAATGTATATAAAGTTACAAAACGCAATGACTTGTTTATATTATTTGTTTAACATTTGTTTGTTTAAAACGCAACGTTTATAAAGGTACAAAATGCAATGACTTGTTTATATGCTTTGTTCAAAATGTGCTTGATTAAAACGCAATGCTTGTTTTAAACGCAATGTATATAAAGTTACAAAAAATTAGTTGTGTAAGTTGTTTACAATGATTTATATTATAAAACGCAACAAAATAGTATTGAGTATTTTTTTTAAAACGCAATGATTCATACAGATTCTATATGCTTACAAAAAACAAGGATTTGAAGATGCTGAACACACTGAAGAGTTCTCTCTAGATAAAATTGACTCTACAACATTACAAGAATTTGAAGATGAATTGGAAATTGCTGCGCAAAATGAGGGGAGAGTTATTGTAAAGGATACAAAGAAAAAAGAGAAAGATATCAGAAAGAATAAACAAAAAAAGAAAGATGAGGAGGAGGAGGATGAATTTTATGTTTATCCATCTGAATCCGACAATGAAAATGAAGAAATTTGTCAAGATGAATCCGAAGAAAAAGATGAAGACGATGTTGAAGAACAACCAAACATCCAAATCAACTCAGAAGAGATAAATGAAGGAAACACCTTACTTAAAGCTGCAATAAACTGGATTGAACAAGAGGATGCTCAAAACAGCCAACTTAAAACCAATGAAACTGAAAAAACACAAACAGAAAGTGGAGGATCATGGGGGCAATTCTTCATAAAACCATCAGAAGGAAATAAAGAAAAATTGTGGGTAGACAGTCAATGTCGATTGCGTAATTTCATGCCATCACAAAATCAAAGTGAAGGCCTTTCTGACATTCATTCAACAAAAAGTGGCGATGAAAATATGAATGTTAGGATCTGAGTTTCCTTTGATTGTGCTTGTTTGATTATAATGAATATGAAACAGAATTAAATGCAGCGGAATTAAGTGAAACAAACTTTCAACACACAATCAATGAGAGAAATAGTTTTAGCAAACATGTTTATACTTGGAATCGAATTATTGTATTTATTACAACTATCAATTACAAATGCATGCATGCACTAGTCTCCCCCTCAGCCTGAGCTCACAGTGATTGTTCGTATAGAATTACTTGTGATGAAGAGAGCTAATAGAACAGTACAGGGTACGGTTCTATTTATAGTACAGAACAAAAAACTGTGGCATCTTTGCTGACGTCACCATGAAAGTGACATCTAACCTCCTAACAACTGTTCTTTACAACTACTGCTTTCTAACTACTGATTACAAATACAATACAATACAATACAATAAAGAAAGAAAGTAAACTACTGCTTCTTCATTCCACTGCTTTAGCCCCAGCAGTGCTTTGTGTCTTCAGCAGTACTTGAACCATAGCAGCAGATTGAGCAACAGTCCTTTGTCTTCATCAGTCTTTAGTCATCAGCAGTTGTTGATAAGGGCAGTACTTAGAGGACAGCAGATGATAGGATCACTTTCAAGGGAGAAGACTAAGTACAAACAAATGCTTATTCTGGATCCACTGATCTGATCCAGTTTTGGTTTTATCAACTGTTCCTTTGTAGGGTTCAATCCCAATAATCTCCCCTGGAATAGATGATGCCAAAACTCTTGTAACCTGATTCCTTGACCCATAATCAGCAGCTATGAGCTCTTCTTTCATTTTTTTCAGTTTCAAGGTCCTTTCTGGCACATTCTTTCTGTAATTAGCCCAGACTGGAGGAGTTTGCTTTTCTTTGTTTTCAATCATTTTTTGAATTCTGGAAATCTCCTCCTTAAGTTCACTGATGGTCCACTCTTTATACTGATGCTTCTCTGCCCTGTACTTCTTGTATGCCATGTTGTATTCTATGTAATCATGTCTCATACTTTTATCATCTTTCTCTGATAATTTCTGACAGAGATCTTTTGAAAATTGCTCTAAGGTTCTGACTTTGGTGAGCAGATATTGCAGATTCCTTTGAATTTCTTTGTCAGTCTTTCCTTTTGTGTCTTTTTATGATATATCCTCTGCTTGTACCTTTAATTGCAAGTGTTGATGCAACAAATACAAGACCAACGGTGGTAGCTGGACTGGCTAGGCAGAACGGTTGAAGGGTTCAACCTTGCCTAACGCAGGTCGTGGGGTCCCCCCACGTTTGCGAGACGTGGAAGGAGGTTTACTAGTTTATTGTTGTTCTTTGCTATAGATTCTCCTCTGAATTGTATCCAGATTTGGAAGTGGTAGCAAAGGGAATGTGTGTGTTGGATGTGAAAGGGAATGACTTGTGCGAGACAAGCATTCGATGTGAATGACCAGAGATTGAAGAATCAGAGCTGGTCCAGATGTTCCCTTGAAGTAAATGAAGTGTCATTTTATAAGGGAAGGCATCTCCAGAAGTGGAATGGATTAGACTAGCAACCTCGCTTGCAGTGGAGGGTTTCCCCTTTTGGGGGTTGAAGGCTTTTGTCCCTCGGATAATAGCGTGCATTGTGCAGACCTGCATTGCCTTTGCGGCTGTGGGTTGGTGAAGTGATCTCCAGATGTGACTGGCTACTGTTTCTGTATTGCTTTTTCCAACGCCCAGCTTTTCAACCGTTGAACCGTTTAACCTTTTGAGCGCTTACATATTTAATCATTTTATTTAGTCTTGAGCTACCCCCGTCATCAGCCCCCCAAGTTAGAGGCTTTTGGGTGATAAGCTTAAAGACTTCTGACTTTTATGTACGTATTTTTTTGCTTGAAGGTTTCGAGGGTTCGTTGCTTGAAGGCTTGAAAGGTTGAAGGCAGTTAATGTTTTGAATTTGAATTTCAAATAACTGACAATTGATTTGATTGATGTATGGCAGTTGATAGGGTGGCGGTTTTCGCAGGGGTTACTGTTTTGCCATTATTACCCCTATTGTAGACTTATATTTATTTTATTTTTCCAAACTTATCCATTTGTTTCACAATTTATTCCAAGTTTCTTCCATTTTCTCTCCTTCTCTAAGGTAAGTCCCTGTTTCCTTTTCATCTTTCATTCTGCATTTTCCGTTTTCAAAAAATGGGTGCTCGTAAGGACTTAGCAAAATCTTTTTCC
This sequence comes from Helianthus tuberosus, assembly GCA_030545235.1. Classification (NCBI taxonomy): domain Eukaryota; kingdom Viridiplantae; phylum Streptophyta; class Magnoliopsida; order Asterales; family Asteraceae; genus Helianthus; species Helianthus tuberosus. The sequence goes on along the minus strand of CM060451.1, from coordinate 70,583,241 downwards.
CGGTTAACACAAGACGAGGTAGATTTATTTTGTATGGAGTATGGTATTGATAGGAAGTTTGATCCCACTGCCCCTGCTTGTGATGTTCCCGTTGATAAACCACCTTCTGGTTCGATTGCCCTTTATTGTAGTCATTTTGAGTTCTCAAATCTTCGATATCCCTTTTCATTTTTTGTTTTGAACTTGTTGGAGTATTATCGGGTTTCTTTTGGGCAAGTTCATCCAAAGGGGATGGCTAGGGTTTTGCATTTTGAGGTTTTGTGTCGTGCTCTTGGGTATGATCCTTCCCTTTTACTCTTTCGTCGGTTTTTTCGTTTGGCTAAGAATGGCGATTGGTTTACTTTTGAAACAACCAAAGTTGATACCTGCCTTATTTCGTCGATGGTTACTACGCTTGGGGCTTGGAAAGACCGCTTTTTCTGGGTTTCCGATACTATTCTCCCATTTAAAATGGTGTGGAGGAATCCGGATGCTGTTCTCAATGATCCGGAACCTTCCGAGTCTGAATTGAATGCTGTTTTTCTCAATGCCATCCGGGGGTGCCCTTCGAGGGTTCGTCCCTTTCCTGAACACTTACTTGTTCTATTAGGGGTTAGTAAAATTTGGGGGAATGTTGATCGGGATCCGGTTCTTATGAGGAGTGGCATGGGTATGCATTTTCCTTTTTTGGTCCTCTTTATGTTTTTCTTAATCTATGACTTATGTGTTGTTGTTTTTTGCAGTCATGTCTGCTTTGGACTTTATTAAGAGTGACGATACTTCTGATGTTGTTTTGGAGGATGCTCCATCCGTTCCTGGTGAGAATGTTGTTGTTAGGACTGCTGATCAAAGGTTTGAGGGCTCAGGCTATGTTAGTGCTGCTACTGCCAAGGGTTTTTCTAAGTCTAATATTCCTAAATCTTCAACCCGCCGATCTTCTCGTCGGTTGTTGAAAGCTGGCCCTCAATCCACTTCTACTGAACCAGTGGACTTGAGTGAAGATATTGAAGTTTCGGAAGATCAAGATGTTGAAGCAGGTGCTGAGAAAGCTAAGGAATTGGCTGTTCATGGCAAAAAGGTTTCAAGCAAGAAGGTTGTTGCCACTCCTGTTCAGGAGTCTTCGAGCAGGGACGTTGAAGGGTTGGACCCGGAAGGGATTTATGTGCCTACTTGGTCGGTGAAGAATGATGATAGTTTCAAAGATGCTGCTATTTGTGAGGATGCTCTGAGTCACATTGCTCCTCCCTCTGTGCACGAGACTATTGCTGGGATGGATGATGACATGATGCTGTCCCGTATGATTTTGAGTACTTGCAACCTTGCTGCTATGCTTCCTCAAGGCATTGCCCGTTTTCGTCAGAGAATGCGGGAATATGAAGAATTCTCCAAGAAGAAGGATAAAATGAAATCCTCCATGGCTGGGATGAAAAAGGAGATAGCTGGTTTTGCCGAGAAGGAAGCAGCATGGGAGAAGAAGGTTAGTGATCTGAAAAGGACGCATGAGATTGAGATGGGTGATTTGAAAAAGAGCTTCGAGGCTGATAGGTTGAAACTTAGGGCTGACCGGGAAGCTTTATTTGTTCAGCAACAGGCTTTTGGTAAGGAGAAAGAAGGGTTGAAGGCTTCAGTTGCTCAGGCTACTGGTGATAACCAATGGCTCATTGAGCAGGGTTTCCATCAAGTGGTTACCTATCTGCTGCACTCCAAAGAGTTTAATTCTGCCCTTGGCGATGTTTATACTAAGCTGCTCAATTTGGGAAAACACCAAGGTCTTATTGCAGGTTATAAGCTCCATGAGTCCGGTCATCCTTTGGAGAAGTCACCTCTGTTTCGGCCCGAGGCATCTGATGTTTTTAAAGGCTCCGTTGAGCAAATGGAGAAGCTGACTTATCCTTACATCCACCAAGTTTCTGGTTGCTTTGGTAAGCCTCTTGCTGTGTTGCAAGGTTTGAAGCCGGAGGGCTTGAATGAGAAGGTCTGTGCTGAAGTCCTGGGATCTCTCTCAAGGAAGAGGTCTTATTCAGGTGATAGTGACGATACCCTTTCGGGTCAGCCGGATGTTCCTAAGGATGCAAGCTTGGAGGCTTCGGCGGTTGGTGGTGATGGAGGTGTGAAGACTAAAAAGTTGAAGAAAACAAAGAAGGCCAAGGGCGAAGGTTCTGGAGTTTCCAAATCCGTTGATGCTTGATTCGTAGCTTTCTTAGCACTGAAACAATTTATGTTTTGTAATGTTGACTTGAACAATATTAGGTTATTAGGAACCCTTAAGGTTCCTGTTGGTTGTGTTTTAAGGCCTTTGTGGCCGCTGGAACAGTAGTTTAAGCTTGCAAGTTACTAGGACTTGCTTCTAACTTATGTTTGAAAGTCTTTTTTGGGCTTTCTTTTATATGATGTTATGTTTTAACTATTCTTCTTTTATCATGGCTTTATGCTTGTGCCTCTTTGGTCAAGGCTGTCCATTTGGTTTTTAACCGTCCAAGCCTTTTGGCTGTCTGTCAATAGGTTGAAGCCTTTAAGGTTTCGGGGTATTGTCCGGGTGGCTTGAAGCCTTGAAGACTTCTTGGTTCTGCGTCCTGGTTTGGTTTGTACCTTTGTGATTTTTGTCCAACTGACTTTGTTCTTTTTGTAACTTTGTCTTTGTCGGGTTTGTGCTGCCCTTATGCTTTTTATACCTAAAAGGGTTCAGTGCTGCAGACACTTAGCCTTGGCATTTTTAACAAGAAGAGATGGCACCTATCCTTGTAATCATTTCTTTTGGTTTTTTAGCCTTTTTGTAGACTGTATTTCTAAAACTTAGGGAACATTTGGTGTAGGCTGCTTATACCTGTCTATGAGACAATTTTATTTTTTCTCGACAAGTCTCATGGAGTTGTATTGATTTAGGAACTCACCCCTTATATAGGCTCATTCAACCCTTGAACCTATTGAGCGATGTGGCCTGGGAGCTCATCCCCTTACATGGCACTTGCCATGGAGTTTTTTGCTAGGTTCTCAACCTGATTTTAGGATAGAAAGACAAGTTTGATAAAAACAACTTCATTCATTAAAGCAATACTTGCTTTTTACAAAAGGTATTCATAATCCTGCTTGAAATACATTTTGATACAAACCAAACTTTCCGTTTAAACATGGAACCTTTTCAATGTTTTGCCGTTCCAATGCCTTGGAAGCCTTTTGCCTTCTGAATCAGCCAGCTTGTAGGATCCACCTTTGTGTGCTTCAAGGATGGTGTATGGACCCTCCCACTTTGGGCCAAGCTTTCCTTGATTTTCTTTCTTGCTGGCTTCGTTGTTTCTGAGGACTAGGTCCCCTGGCTTGAAACGTTCGTTTTTGACTTTTTTGTTGTAGTAAGCTTCCATCTGTTGCTTGTATTTGGCTTCTTGAATTGCTACTTGATCTCTTGCTTCCTCTAGGAGTTGTAAATTCAACATGGTCTCTTTTTGGTTTGCTTCGGGATCCATGTTGACAATTCTTTGGGTTACAACTCCTATTTCGGCAGGGATCACAGCTTCGGATCCAAATACCAAGCTGTACGGTGTTTTCTTATGGCTTGTTTTTTCCGTTGTTCTAATTGCCCATAGAACACTAGGCAATTCTTCAAGCCAGTTGCTTTCATATCTTCCCAATCTTGTCTTGATTCCTTCCACTATGCTTCTATTTGTTCTCTCAACCTGCCCGTTTGATTGTGGATAAGCCACTGAGCTGAAAACCTGATCGATTTTGTATTCTTTGCACCAAACGCTAAAAGGCTTCTCAGCAAATTGCCTTCTGTTGTCGGTGACAAGTACTCCTGGCAATCCATAACGGCAAATGATGTTTTCCCAGACAAATTCAATGACTTGCTTTCCTGTGATCTTGGCAAGGGGTTTGACCTCGGGCCACTTGGTGAAATAGTCTACCGCCACCAGTAGGAATTTCACTCCCCCTTTGCTTGGGGGAAATGGACCAACGATGTCCATTCCCCACTTATGGAATGGCCAAGCCGAGGTTATTGGGACTAAATCATGCTTGGGACTTTTTGGGATTGGTGCATGGATCTGGCAGGCATCACATTTCTTTAATTCTTCGGCTGTGTCGCGATGCATTGAAGGCTAGAAATATCCGAGGTTCATGAGTTTTGCAACTACCGACCTAGCTCCAAAGTGAGCTCCACACACTCCTTCATGAATTTCCTTGATCAAATACTTGCTTTGCTCGGGGCCGACACACCTTAGCAAGGGAGCAAGGTAACCCTTTTTGTAAAGGGTTTCTCCTTGCAGCATGTATTGTCTTGCCTTGATTTCAACCCTTTTAGCTTCCACTTGATCATTGGGTAATTCACCATTTTTGAGGAACTTTCTTATGGGAGTCATCCAGTTTGGTTCTTCTTCGGTAACCACATCTTGAACCTCCAATTCATTAATGGATGGGGCCTTCAACACTTCTACCAGTACCTTCTTGGTGAGGTGGGCAAAAGTGAGAGATGCAAGCTTACTTAGGGCATCGGCCTTTTTGTTTTGAGATCTGGGGATTTGTTTGATGTTGCATGCTTGGAAGGTACTCATTAGTTCCTTTGATTTTTCTCTGTATTTTTTCATGTTGGGCTCTTTAGCTATGTAGCTATCATTCACTTGGCTTGAGACCAGCAACGAATCCGTGAACACTTCAAGCTTTTCAACCTTCATCTCTTAGGCCAGCCTTAGGCCGGCTATTAGTGCTTCGTATTCAGCCTCGTTATTGGTGGTCTGGGCCTTGTCTCGCTCAATGGTGAGGACTACACTGATGGCCTCGTCCGTGATTGAGAGGTACACCGATATTAACTCCCCGGTTTTTGGTGCTGCTATGTCTGGTAGGGAAGCTAAATGTTGCTTCATCTGGTTGAAAGCTTCCTCAGCTTCTTCAGTCCATTTGAAATCCTTCTTATCTGAGCAGTTCTTGAGCGTTTTGTAGAAGGGCAGGGATCTTTCGGCTAACTTGGAGGTAAAACGCTTCAAGGCTGCAAGCTTCCCATTCAAACTTTCAACCTCCTTCTTGGTCTTTGGTGGCTTGGTTTCAAGGACGGCTTTTACTTTGTTAGGGTTGGCTTTGATGCTTTGTTTTCCAACAATGTGGCCCAAAAATTTTCCTTCCTCGAATCCAAATGAACACTTTTCTGGATTAAGCTTCATGTTAACCTTTCTGAGGTTCTTGAAAGTTTCTTGAATATCATCGAGCATTTGGTTTTCCGTTTTGCTTTTAATAACCAACTCATCGACATATGCCTCCATGTTTTTGCCAATTTGGCTTTCGAAGGCTTTGTCAACGAGCCGTTGATAGGTTGCTCCTGCATTTTTGAGGCTGAAAGGCATCTTTTGATAGCAAAAGATTCCTTTGTCCGTGTGAAAGGCTGTTTTTTCCTCATCTTCTTCCTTCATGAGGATTTGGTGATAACCTTTGTATGCATCAAGAAGGCATTTGAACGAGTATCCGGTGAGGGAGTCAACTTTGAGGTCAATTTCTGGTAGTGGATAGCAATCCTTAGGACAAGCTTTGTTAAGATCCTTGAAGTCTATGCACATCCTCCTAGATTGTTGTCTGGTTTCTTGACCATAACTGGGTTTGCAACCCATGACTGGTACTTGACTTCTCGGAGGATGCCGGCTGACACAAGCTTTTCGACCTCTTGGCAGGCTGCCAGACTTCTTTCAGGTGCCAAGCTTCTTTTCTTCTGGACCACAGGCTTGACCTCTGGTGGTATTCTCAACTCGTGCTCGGCAATATCCCGGGGGATCCCAGTCATATCTTCAGGACACCAAGCGAATACATCACTGTAGTGTGTTAGCAATTTTTCAAGGTATGAAAGGGTCTCTTGAGAAAGGTCAGGGTTGACCCTTATCCTTTGTTCAGGGTATTTATGGTTTATGACCAACCTTTGCCTGTCTTCTTCACTGTTTGAACTTTCACCTTCAACCATGTAGGCTTCCTGAGAGGGTTGAAGGGTTGCTATGCCCCTTTCGGTGGGAAATTTGACTGTGCCATGGCCAACAGACACGGCCATGTAAAATGCACACTGTCCTGGTCTTCCGATGATCACATCATAGCTTGAGGGGATGTTGATAACCACAAAGGTGAGTGGTTGGGTTCTTTCTTTTGATCCTTCACTAAAACGAACATTAAGTGTTAGTTGCCCTAAAGGCTTGAGGGGTATGTCAGCGATACCTTTTATGGAGGTCCCAGAGGGTTGAAGCCTTGAACGTTCTTCATTGCTCAATTGATTGAAGAATTTTTCGAACATAATTTCGGTGGCTGCCCCCGTGTCTATGTATGCTTTGCATGTTTGCAACGTTCCCACGGTTGCTTCTACCACGAGAGGGCTAGGGAGAGGGTCATTCTCCGTAGGGGGGAAACAGACACACTGAAGCTCCCAAACTTCCAACCTCTGCCTCTTGTGAGGAACCTTTCCATCGAAATCTACCATGTTGACTTCCTTACTCTTTCCTTCAGCCATTTTGTCCCGGACTCCCTTTACCAAATGAGCGAGTTCTCCGGACTTAACAGCTTCTTCTATTCTTTTCTTGAGCTGGAAGCAATCATTGGTGTGGTGACCTTTTTCTTCATGAAACTCGCAGTATTGGGTGGAGTTTTCGTTTTTCCTGCTTTTGGGGAGAGGTCTAGGAGGCCGAAAGTTTTGTTTAACTTCTTCTGTTGCAAGGATTTCTTGAGGGGTGTGAAACTTATGCCTTTTTCCCTGCTTGAAAGGTTCCGACCTTCAGATCTTCGAGGGTCTGAACCCTTTGACCGCCTGTCATAGGAGTTGAAGTTCCCTCTTTTTCTGGCTGGACTGTTGCTTCTCCAGCCGGACCCTCTTTTCCTTTGCTCCTTAATGTCTACTGCCTCCTCTCCCCGGATGTGGGCTTCAGCCCTTTCAAGAGCTTCTTCTAAGGTTTTGGGTAGGGATTTTTTGAAATCCCTGGTAAGGTACTTAGAGGTGATGGCATTCATGAAGCCAGCCACCCTCATTTTCTCATCGGCCCCTACATAAGTTAGACCTTCCTTCTTGTATCGTTCGATGAAAGCACGGAGGCTTTCATCATCACGTTGTTTTATCTGAAAGATCACTGTTGCGTCTTTGACATATCGTCTTTGTTGGGAGAAATTGGCCAGGAAACCCTTACTGAGATCGTCAAAGCTTCGAACGCTTTGAGCAGGTAAATCGTTGAACCAGATCCTGGCAGATCCAACAAGAGTTTGCATGAACATTAGGCAACACTCAGCGTTCGACCATTTCTCTATCCGAGCTGCACCGGTGAAGATCTGAAGATGGTCCTCAGGATCTTCGGTTCCATCATATGTCCTGATGTGGGCCGGCATTTTGATCTTCGACTGGAAATCATAGTCGGCTATCTGTCTTGAGAAGCATGAAAGGTTACTTGGCTTGTATGGTTTAGCCAAGTCTTCTTCAGTCCTTGCATCCACATTACTGCCATTGTCATTGTTTCCCTGAGTGGCAAGCACTTGATTGATGAAGTGTTGCCATGGGAAGTTGGCCATCATCTGGGTCATCATGTTGGGCATAGGGTTGAAGCCTTGAAGGCTTCCTGGGCCAGTGGAGCAGTTTATCCCGAGGGGAGCACTCATAACAGCACTACGTGCTAAGGGAAGCACGGACAGGGCTTGCTCCCATGTAGTTGTGGTAGATGCTGGATAGCTTGTCACTGGGGATTGAAGGAGCTGGTCAAGAGTCAGCTCATGCCCCAAAGGAGCACCACTAGTAATTGGTTGGGAAGAGAAGATAGGATGCACCGTAGGATTTGTCATAGAGGACAGATAAGGGTGAGGGTTTGAAAGGTTACTGGGACCAGCCTCACTTCTTGTTGCAAAAAGAGGAGGGGGTGGTCCAGGAGACAATGTTAGCTCAGGTTCGTCATAGTCTAAACGAATCCTCACCCCCTTTTCTCTTTCTTTGTTCACATGCTGGTTGAGAAGAGTCCTTAGTACAAGGAAATTCTTAGCAACCCCTTCAGGGGTGAGTTCAACACACGACGGGGCATCAGAGACACCGATATTGGGAGATGGAACTCCGGATCTGGACGGAGTTGGTGTGTTGAAATTGAGGAACTCGGGTGTGCTCCCCGGAGTTGAAAAAGAAGTCGGTATAGCCACGTGAGCTTGGCTACTACCTGGAGTAGAAGCGTTTGGGATCTGGTTTACTTCTTCCGGGGATCCACTTTCAGACATGGTGATTTTAAGTGAATAGAGCTACACTACTAGGTCTTTTGGAGAAGAAATAGCGGCGTAGCCCCACGGTGGGCGCCAACTTGTTGATGCAACAAATACAAGACCAACGGTGGTAGCTGGACTGGCTAGGCAGAACGGTTGAAGGGTTCAACCTTGCCTAACGCAGGTCGTGGGGTCCCCCCACGTTTGCGAGACGTGGAAGGAGGTTTACTAGTTTATTGTTGTTCTTTGCTATAGATTCTCCTCTGAATTGTATCCAGATTTGGAAGTGGTAGCAAAGGGAATGTGTGTGTTGGATGTGAAAGGGAATGACTTGTGCGAGACAAGCATTCGATGTGAATGACCAGAGATTGAAGAATCAGAGCTGGTCCAGATGTTCCCTTGAAGTAAATGAAGTGTCATTTTATAAGGGAAGGCATCTCCAGAAGTGGAATGGATTAGACTAGCAACCTCGCTTGCAGTGGAGGATTTCCCCTTTTGGGGGTTGAAGGCTTTTGTCCCTCGGATAATAGCGTGCATTGTGTAGACCTGCATTGCCTTTGCGGCTGTGGGTTGGTGAAGTGATCTTCAGATGTGACTGGCTACTTTTTCTGTATTGCTTTTTCCAACGCCCAGCTTTTCAACCGTTGAACCGTTTAACCTTTTGAGCGCTTACATATTTAATCATTTTATTTAGTCTTGAGCTACCCCCGTCATCAGCAAGTATTCTTCAATGTTTCTAGGCAAAGGTTAACCTTGGAGAGACGGGAGTTGGATAAGCACATGAGCATTATCCTTTGCAAATTTCTTTTGAAAATAAAAGCTTAAGAACCTTGGAAATAATAAAAATGATTTTTTAGTAACATTTTTTACCAAATCATCAAAGATCTCCTAGGAGTAGTTAAAGTTTTCCCCATGCAAGATAGCATAACCCAGGTATTGGATCTTTAATAGAATTTCATTGAAAGCAGTGGTCTTATTGGAAACACACATAAGGAGGGTATGAAACAAAAATCTTGTGGCAGGAGGAAAGCTGCCTTTTTGCAAAGTGTTTTTTTTCATTTCCTCAGCATACCCACTTTCTAGAAAATCTGTTTGATACTCTATTTTAGGAAAAGAAGTTTTTCCTTGAAGATCATCTAGTTCAAAAACTTCTGATAGAGTTTGTGGTGTGATTTTAACTGGTACACCCTTTATCGAGGAATTAATGCCTATGGGCGTTTTATCTTGAGTTTCAAGTGTTGCATTCTTTCAAAATTCTCTCTGGGTTGCCAGATAAACCGGAGCATCAGAAGTCAACAAAGTTTTGTACTTTGAAGACGAAAGAGCATCTATGATGGAATCAAAGGTTTCGGTGTGACTTGGTTTTGTGAGTAGACCCAAGTAAATGTGAGGAGCTTTGAATGGGATTTATGTGGCCATTTGAGTGAATTAGTGAGAGGATGAAGATGGTGATTTGAGTATGTGTGCGAGAAGAAGAAGAAGATGAGTGATTTGAGAGAAATGGATGGTAACTGCTTTGAGAAAGGAATTTTGAATTCGATTCGACAGTGAAAACGCTGTTTGGGGTTTTGATCAGGGTTTTATAAAGGGAAAAAGTGAATGCTGATGTGGCAGCGGTTACAAAATATCTGACCGACAAGTACTGTCCACGTGTCAACCACTGATGAATAATGGAAGACAGTTGTTAAGGAAACCACTGATGGAACAAGTATCAGTGGTTGCAAAGGTTATAATGAGAATAGTGGCTGATTTTCAACTATCAGTGGGTTAAAACACTGATTTTGAACAACAGTGATTAACAAGGAAATGAGAAAAACAGTGGTTGACTTTCAGCAGTGGACAAAATTATCAAAATAGATGTTTGAACCAAAAACAGTGGTTATGGCAGACTTTTAAGGATTTAATGAAAATTTCATTTTTAGCTATTTTTAAGGATGGAATTTTGATTTTCTGAAAACATTTTAATGCTTTTATTCATAGAAAAACAAGATTTTGCTTGTTATTCCATGTTCAGCTTGCAAATCCTAGAGATCAAGCTTTCAAAGGTGGATGTGTCTAATGCTTTTGTTAGCACATCTGCCAGCTGATCTTTAGTTGGTACATGGTGCAGAGAAATCAAACCTTTTTCATAGTAATCCCTCACAAAGTGATGTCTGATATCAATGTGCTTGGTGGTTGAATGGGATACTAGATTTTTGATGATATTTTCTGCTGCCTGATTGTCCAACATGAGAGGTGTCTTTAGGGCAGTGATACCAAAATCCAGCAATTGATTTTGAAGCCATAACAGTTGGGCTGTACAGCTTGCAGCAGCTATATGCTCTGCCTCAGCAGTGGATGTGGAAACAGCTACTTGCTTTTTGCTTTGCCAAGACGCTAAATAACTGCCTAGGAATTGGCACCCTCCTGAAGTGGACTTCCTTGTCTTGTCACATCCAGCACAGTCACTATCTGAGAAACCTGAAAGCTTGATATTTCCATCAGGTGGATACCAGATACCAAGTGTGGGAGCACCTTTGAGGTATCTGAATATCCTTTTTACAGCAATAAGGTTTGACTTTCTAGGGGCTGATTGGGATCTTGCACAAACACATGTTGCAAACATGATGTCTGGCCTAGATGCAGTTAGGTACAATAAAGACCCAATCATGCTTCTATATAGATTTTGATCAACCAAATCATCATTTTCATCAGACATGACTATTTTTGTGGTTGCAATGGGTGTACTGCATGGTTTACAATCATCCATCTCAAATTTCTTTAAAAGTTCTTTGGCATATTTGCCTTGATGGATGGAAGTGCCATTTTGCAATTGCCTTACTTGGAGACCAAGAAAGCACTGGAGTTTACCCATTGCACTCATTTCAAACTTAGTTGTCATGAGTTGCCTAAACTCTTCACACATTTTAGAACATGTGCTTCCAAAAATGATGTCATCCACATAAATCTGGACAATCATCAAGTCTTTCCCTCTCCATTTTAAAAACAGTGTTTTGTCTATTTTACCTCTTGTGAAACCAATGGAAAGTAGAAAGGTGGAAAGAGTTTCATACCAGGCTCTTGGTGCTTGTTTCAGGCCATACAAAGCTTAATTTAGCTTGTAGATATGATCTGGATAAAATGGATCCTCAAAACCAGGAGGTTGACAAACATATACCTCTTCTTGAATCTTACCATAGAGGAATGCACATTTGATATCCATTTGATACACCTTTATGTTGTGGTTGACAGCAAAGGAAAGGAATAATCTGATAGCTTCTAATCTTGCTACAGGGGCAAATGTTTCATCATAGTCAATGCCCTCTTTCTGTCTGAACCCTTGAACCACAAGCCTAGCTTTATTCTTGACAACAATACCCCTTTCATCAGTTTTGTTTTTGAAGACCCACTTTGTGCTAATAGGACTTACATCCTCTGGCAATGGTACAAGCTCCCATAGTTGTTGTCTTTTAAACTGTTGGAGTTCCTCTTGCATGGCTTCTACCCAGCTGTTGTCTTTTAGTGCCTCTTGGTACTTGACTGGCTGATGAAGAGATAGAAAACCAGCAAAAAGACAAATGTTTTGGGATTGACTTCTTGTGAGCACCCCTTCATTGATGTTACCAATGATTTGGTCAGGTGGATGAGACTTCAAGAAGATAAGATCTCCTTTGTATGGAACTATGGCATTTAATACTGAAGGCTACAGATGTGAGTCATCTGAGCTAACCACTGCTGGTGACTTTGATAATCCAACAGTGGCTTCAAATGGAGATGGAGGAATAGGAGGAACATGTGTGAAAACATGTTGACTTTTATCCACTGTTTGATGGCTTTTGTCAACAGTGGTTGATGATGATGGGCTACTTTGGTCAACAACTGTTGAGGTAGCAGTGGTTGAGCTTTGACATCTGTTTTGAACATCTGCTGCTCTTCCAATTGAAGCAGACTTTTGTTGAGGAATGATGACTTCATATCCATAGTCTAATGGAGTATTTTCTGATGGACCTGCATTGTTAGTCTTGATAGAAACATTTTCACATGTGAATTTATCAAGATCAAATAATTCTGCAGAATTTGTTGGGATTTTCATTGATGAGAGTTCATTGAACTTCACATTCAAAGTCTCTTCCACTGTTTTGGTCCTTGTGTTAAACACTTTGTAGGCCTTGGCAGTGGTTGAGTATCCCAGATGATAACCACAATCAATTTTGGCTGCAAACTTTGAGATAGAATCTTTTAAGTTTAAAATGAAACATGGGCAGCTAAAAACTTTGAAATATGAGATCAGTGGTTTTATTTTATACAGCAGTTCATAGGCAGTCTTTTGATGCCTAGGGTTGATTAAAACTCTGTTCTGGACATAGAAAGCAGTGTTTACTACCTCTGCCCAGAAAGTTAATGGCAAACCTGAATCAGCAAGCATGGTTCTGGCAGCCTCAATCAATGTCCTGTTCTTTCTTTCAACAACCCCATTTTGTTCTAGTGTTCTTGGAATGTTGTACTGCTTTACAATTCCTTTTGACACACAGAAATCATCCAACTCCTTATTTCTGAACTCTGTGCCATTGTCACTCCTAAAGATTTTTACTGGGAGGTCAAACTGCTTTTCAACCTGTGTAACAAAGTCTTGCAAAATGCCTGCAGTCTCATCTTTGGAATGTAAGAAGTAAGTCCATGTAAACCTAGAAAAGGTATCTACAATAACCAAACAATATATTTTCTTCCTAAGACTCATGACTTTAATTGGGCCAAACAAATCCATGTGAAGCATTTGCAAGCACTTGGTTGTTTTGGACTCTTCAATGGACTTATATGAGCTTTTATGTTGTTTTCCTTTTAAGCAGGAAACACAATGCTCATGACAGGTGAACAGTTTTTGAGGTAAACCTCTTACTAACCCCTATTTTGACAAAGCAGTGATTGTCTTAAGATTTGTGTGCCCCAATCTCCTGTGCCATAATTCTGTCTCTTTGTTAGAGGCAGCTGAGAACAGACAGGCATCAGTCCTGGGGCTCTCTTTTGACATATCAACTACATAAACATTGCCACTCCTTTGAGCAACAAGTTGGGTTTTTCCATTTTTTATTATTTCTTCAATCTTTTCAACGATTTCTGGTCCAACAATCCTACAACACTCCTTTGTAAAGAATGAGCCATAGCCCTTATCACTCATTTGTGAGACACTTAGGAGGTTGAATTTTAGATTGTCTATCAGATTGACATTTTCAAACTTAACATTACCAGACTGAACTATTCCAGACCCCATAACCTTCACCTTCCCTTTACTATTATTACCAAAGGATATAACACCCCCTCCATGAGTTTTGAAATCTTTGAGTAGGGCTCTACATCCTATCATGTGCCTGGAGCCTCCACTATCTACACACCAAAGACTATCTAAGCATGCAGAAGCTCCATGCACATCAAGTAAAAGGTTAGTTCATTAGGGTCTCCAAAGCCAATAAGGCTTTGGATGGGGTCTCAACAGTGTCTAGGTTAAGTTCAGGTGGATGGACAGTGGTTAGCTCAGGGGTTGGACATTTTTGGAACTGTTTTTCTCTAACCACTGTTGGGGGTCTTGCCCAATTATCTGCTGGTACCCAAAAGGATGCCTGTTCACTCTTGGTTTAGATGGATTTTTTGTAAACCTCATAAACATGTGGGATCCTTTGGTATGGTGGTTGTCCTTTACCTCTTCGGTATTGGTTGGCAGGGGGTGCATCAGTCACCTGAACATCTCTTTTAACAGAGGTTTGGTTCAGCTGTTTTGTAACAGCTGTTTGAACTGGCCCAAACAGTGGTTGATTCTTGGTGAATTTGACAGATGGATTTGATGAACCCAAGGATGTTTTTGCAGTGTACTCATTCTTTTTTACATCAAAGGATTTGAGATACACACATTCCTGAGTTTTGTGGTTTGATTTACCACAGATGGTGCAGCTCTTAGCAGGCTCAATAACACTTGTTTTGTTGATATCATATGCTTTTAGATGAAAACAGCCTTTTGTTAGATGATTCTTCTTTTCACAGAAATCACAAAACAGGTTTTTAACTTTTTCTTTTCTTTTCTTCTTCTCAGACTCCTTTGCAACAGAGTTTTAAACTACTGTTGGGATGTCTTTAAGAGGAATGACTTTTACCTTGGGAGCTTTTACACCATTAGTGGTTGTGAAGTCCATGGGCTTGAAGTTTTCAAGAATGTCACACTCACCAGACCATGTGGGTTTAAATTGGTATTTATCAAGTTCCTCAAAAGTTGAGGACCCCACAGATCTTTCCAGAGTGATTTTGTTACCAAGTTTGTAAGTTATTTTAACTTTTTGGCCATTCTTGTTGGTTGGAATGATTTCCACAGAACCAGTTTGATTTGCAGCATTGCTTTCAACTTGGTCATTTTTTCTAAACCCAATGCCAAATTTTACAATACTTTCAAGCTGTTTTTCAAGCATAATCTCATAACCTTTACAGGATTCCACCCATTTTTCACAAGTGATTTGGGTGGATTCCAACTCCTTTTTGCAAACCTGATATTTTTCTATCATTGTTTGGAGTTGGTCCTTGGTTATGCTATGCTCTTGTTTGATGCTGCAGATTTCACTTTCTTTTTCATTCAACTTGTTTTTCAGTTCTTTTAATGACTTTTCAATTGAACTTTAGAAGTTAACAACCTATCCCTTAGGTTTTCTTTCACCTTTTTAATGTTAGCAAATGTTATGATGCATTTGTCTGAACACAAATTTTGAAGAACCTGAGGTGATACCTTGGATGCAGCCATCATTGCACAATCACATGTATGATCATTTTCCTCATCAGCTCTCTCTTCCTTTTCACCTTCTTTCTTCTCTTCTTCTTCTTCTTTGGACCAGGGGTCGGACAGTGGTTCCAACAGGGTTTTTGAACTTTCTCCCAACAGTACTTCATCCGCAACAGCAGTAACCACTGCTTCAGCAATTTTGTCCACTGTTTCAGCACTTGACTGTTCTTCTTCAGCTTCCAGCCCCTCCTGTATCATCTCCAAAGCTACAAAACAGATATCATTACCAGAAGCAGTGCTTTGAGCATACAGTGCAAAATTTTCATCTCCTAACTCCTCAGGTAAACTGTCCAGTCAACCAGCCCTTGTGTGAAAAAGCTTTGTTGGTCTAGTTGAACCATTGTTGGTGCAGTTTGTTGAGGTGCAACTTGTTGCACATGAACCTGGGGAGCAGGGGCTTGGACATACTGAATTTGGGGAACAGTGGTTTGAACATAATGCACAGGAACAGGGGTTGCAGCATGTGCATAGTGAGCAGTGTTAACATGGGTTGCAGGGGTATATTGGGCATAGTGCACAATGCTTTGGTTGTTTTGTGGTCTAGGGTTTAAGCTGGGATGTGTAATAATTGGACCAGTGGTTTGACTCCTGCATTCCCTAGCAAAATGACCTAGCCTATTGCACTTATAGCACCTGATCTTGGACTTTTCCAACCCCACTTTTAGATTCCCATGTAACCCTGGGAATTTTCTCCCTGTCCTTTTGTAAAACTTGCTAGTTCTTACACTAATCAATGCCAATTGATGCAAAATGTCCATTTCTTCAAGGTCAGTTGGATTAAAATGTTGTAAGTCATTGAGTTCAAAGCATAGATTATCAGAGTTCTGGCTTTCTCCATTTGTTGTGAAAGCAAAGTTGGATGAGTGAGGATCAGAGTTGAAATTTGCACCAGCGGTTATGTCAATAAAATGATCATAACTCTGATCCTTACTGCTGCTAGACTCTTCCTGACCCAGAAGAGCTGTGTTGCCAAATGTGTAGTCATCTGCAACTTTGCCAGACTCTTGCAACTTCTTTTTCTGGTTTAACTCCCTTTCATAGGTCAGGAGTCTACCATGAAGTTGGGTCAGTGTCAGATCTTTAAACTCAACAGAGTTTATGGTCACAAAAGCAATGGTGTCCCATTTATCAGGAAGTGATCTTAAAAACCTGCTATTAACGGTTGATTTTGGAAATTCAGTTTTAACAAGTTTAAGTTCACTTATGAGACAGCTGAATCGCTCAAACTGCTGTGTTAATGTTTCACCCTTAACGTGAAAAAAGGTTTCATACTGTTGGTTCAAAATTTCCCTGTTGTTTTCAATAACTTCTTCAGTTCCCACAAACTGTTCCTTCAGTGCATCCCACAATTCCTTTGCACTGTTACAGTGTAACAGTCCAGCATAGATTTCATTGGGTAATGCAGAAGCAACAATGCTAAATGCCTTGGCATCCAATTCAAATTTCTGAAAATCCAGTTAAGTATAGTTCTCAACCTTCTTAGGTTCGTACTTGCCTGGATCCTCAGCACTCGGCACCACTGGAACATGTGGTCCAAAGATAACCGACTTCCAACATCCGGTATTCTGTTGAGCAAGGATGTGACCCATCCTTCTCTGCCAGATGTTGTACTCATTTCGCTTCAACATGGGTGGTTTGAAGAGAGAACCGATGTTATTGTTCATATCTTGTGATTGTGATGTCATCCTGGTTGTTTTACAGGCACTGGTTAATCAACTTTGATCGTAATTAACCCTTACTCTGTTTTTCAACGAAACGAACAATTTAACAGTATCAACGATTATGAGCTGAACTATTTATGTCAAAATGACTGTTAGATCAAATTTGACTGTCCGAGCTCTGATACCAATTTTTAGGATCTGAGTTTCTTATGATTGTGTTTTTGTTTGAGAATTATGAAGATGAACAAGTAATTGCAGCAGAAACTAAATGAAAACAAACTTTCACACACAATCAAACAGGAGAATTGCTTTCAACACACATGATTAACATTGAACCGAATGATTAAATTTATTTCAATCTTCAATTACAACTTTGCATTCATGTATCACAAACTCCCCCTCAGCCTGAGCTCACAATGAATTGTTCGTGCAGGAAGACAAGTGATGAAAGAGCTAATAGAACAGTACAGGGTACTGTTCTATTTATAGGCACGGGCAAACCACTGAAGCATCTTGGCTGACGTCACCACGAAAGTGACATCTAACCTCCTAACAACCTGTAACTACTGAACTAATACAACTACTGCTTGCTAACTACTGATTACATTACAAAACAATGAACAAACAAACTACTGCTTCCCATTCCACTGTTGTGACTCCAGCAGTACTTTATGTCTTCAGCAGTGCTTGACCCAGATCAGTAGATTGAGCATCAGTGTTAGTCTTCAACAGTTCTTTAGTCATCAGCAGTTGTTGAAGGACAGTTGTTGTAGACGAGCAGTAGATAGAGGTCATCAGTTGTTTAGCCACTTTCAAGGGGAGAGAATTGAATACAAACATCTGCTTATTCTGGATCTACTGCTCTGATCCAGTTTTGGCTTTAATCAAATGTTCCTTTGGTAGGGTTCAATCCCAACATCAAGCATATTTTGAACAAAGCATATAAACATGTGACAACCCGCACTAAACCAGGTATCCGTACAACTTAATTAATGATTAATTTCTACTTGATTACTGTGCTTGATTGAAACTAGCTGATAAACTGCTACCTGCATACTGATACATGCACTTACTTGCATCATACTTTAATTTCTGTCACTACATTGATTACATACTGAACCCTAGTGACAAACATGATGCACAAAAAGCACAGTAGCACTAAACGGATACACAGTGAACATGCTGATATAACCAGCATCAGGCAAATACTGCCTCAAGGCCTGTTAAGAGCCTCATATATTTTGGCTACACTGGTAGTGAGTGTAGGATATAAGGGTTGTGTTACCGCGTCTCTAGGGATAAGATACACTGATTCGGATGTGCCTAAAACGTACTTTAAGTACCAAACACAGCACTTTAAAAATTAAACCAGCTTCTAGCTGACTAGTAAAGTGCCAGAAAATGAGAAAATATCACTAGACACTTTCTAAAATGTCGGGAAAACAAATTGTGTCACTAAAAATGCAATAACGACACTTTAAGGTCTTTTGTAACACTTTAACGGATTACTATCCAACCGGACACCCGGACTTTACCCGGAACATGAAAATTTTATTATTTTCACTTTTATATTTTAACTGAACCAGTTAGGGTCTCTGATTACCCTAACACCCGTCATAACGCGTCGTACGTAACTAACGGAGTTTAACACTTAATTAACCAAATTAACCTAACTAAACTCCTAACTAGCTACTTCAAATCGGACCAAGGACCCCCCCCCCCCAACCGATTCGGTTACCTAGGGGGCACCACCCATGTACTTGTGATCTTGATTGATCTTGTTGTCTAGTATCATCACTACATAATAACCAATGGACAATGCACTTAGAACTTCCTATATAAACACACTAGCACTTAGAGATAATAATCACTTCACCACTCAACTAAATCACTCTCTCTCTTGCTCTCTTGGTTCTCGGCCGAACACCACACACACACACATCACATTTTCGGTTCTTGTCTCTTCATTCCAACAACATACACATATCAAGGGTCGCGTATTAGGAGCTTTGGTGCAAGCGGAACACGAAGGACCTCTCTCGTTATCTTTTATCCACGCGTTTTTCGTCACGATTCTTCCCTAGCCCCGAGCTAGAGGTATATCACGTAAAACTCATATTTAAGCTTGTTTAATGTGGTTAAAAGGAATTTTATCGGTAAAATATCGTTAACATGCGTTTTGGAACTTTAAAGTCTACTAAAATCACAAAAATGGAGGTTAATAGCACATGTCTTGTGTAAAAGTCGTAGGACTTGAAATTTGTGTTTATCTAGACCCGATCTATAATGTGGTAGCTCGAATCTTCGGTTAACCCGACTTTGTAAAATCATGTATCATCACATAAGCTTGTTTTTGAAAGATACAAGGGTTAAAGGTGAAACACTACCACATTTTAGAGACATGAACTTGTGTAGAAATATTTTAGTTGTGTAAAAGTGGTTTAACCGGTAAAATGATGTTTAAAACTAGCGGATCTACGTATCCGCAAGCGGTATTTTTGAAAGACCACACTTTAAAGAAATCATGATTTTCTAAAAACGGATCTTACAAAACTAAGAATGATATTTAGAATGCACAAGTGTGTAAACACTTGTGTGACACATGTTTCGACAAAATAACTATTTTTGGGAAAAATAACTAGAAGTTGTAAAGACGGATTTCTCTAAACACGAGGTTTTTGCAAGATTAAAGCTACTTTATATAAAGATCTACATATATAAAGGTGATTTACATTATTGATGCGGGAAAACTGCAAGTTCATGCGATTATGCAAATTTACATACTTGTTGACTAGTTTGATGTGTCGGAAATTGTTTGATTGAGTAAAGAAGGTTGTTGAATGGATTTGTTAAAAGAAAATGATACGCTTGAAAGCGTGGCCACCTCCAGTTACAGAGGAAACTCTGGCGAAATTTTCTAAAAACCTAACACTTAGACTTTTTACACAACAAGTGTTAGAACTATCTTTGGACATGTTTTCAAAACATAAATTTCGCCAGCACTATATTTTACTAAATATTCGGAGGTGGGATTTTCACAAAGATTAACGTGATAAATATATTTGTCACAACACTGTTTATGATTATTTTGTGAAGTACATAAATATTATTTTAGGGTAAAAATAATATTTACAAGCGTTAATGATTCCAAAACTTTGCGAACGCTTCCACAAACATATAAGTTACACCGGTAATTACATTACCACAAGATTGATAAAACGTAACTTACGCACATGTATTGTATCCCCCATCCTTGGGAAGAAGAATAACTACCAAGTGTATACGGAACATAAACACGAAATAGTTGTCTAACTATTTCCCAAAGACATAAACTGTAAAGCTAAGGCACGGCCGTCCGTCTAATAGAATTAGCACTTGTAGGTCGTTGCACAGCTTACTGTATTGGAGACACTTGGTAGAGACGCGCATTCACTGTGAGTTCATGTCCCCCTTTTCTCTAACTGTTTTCAGTTTTCTTAACTGCGGGGGTGAAATACATGTTACTTTGTTTACAAGTACTTTTTACACGGTATGAATAACGTAAGGAGGTTTAGATCATGTGAATGGGTAGTTAGAACCCCGAGGGACTCGAGCGGTAGATCTATTTGGGTGTAGCGAGCCCAGCTCCCGGTCCAACAGAACAGGCCTCACGGAGGACTAACAGAACGGATCCGGAGTGACTTGGTACCCAACGCAAAATCGGCTAGGGTTGTATCTTACTTACTTGCATTTCACGACATGCTAATGGCCTTGCAAACCATTGGTGATCACAAGTCCTCTTACACTGCTACATACCAGGAAACTTTTATACTTACAAGTGTTTTACTTACTCACTTGCACATGAACTCGCTCAACATTATTGTTGATTTTTCAACTCACATGTATTTCAGGAAATTAAACGAGATCTGGCACGGTATGGAACGTTTTTCCGCTGCATTTGTCATGGAGTCATCAGGGTTTAGGGGATGTGTCTCTTTCCTGGACAAGACACAGTCCTTAAACCACGTTTATGTT
Source organism: Helianthus tuberosus (assembly GCA_030545235.1). Taxonomy (NCBI): domain Eukaryota; kingdom Viridiplantae; phylum Streptophyta; class Magnoliopsida; order Asterales; family Asteraceae; genus Helianthus; species Helianthus tuberosus. Next base: position 70,562,613 of record CM060451.1, on the reverse strand, counting down.
ATGTTTTAGTTTGTAATGTTGTTGAACAAGGTTATGGTTGTTGGTTAAAACAATGGTACTGTATTTTGTTTTCAAAATTTTATGATGACTTGCATGGTTTTTAAATTCATATAGCTTGTTATGATTAAGCTATGGTATTAAGAAGTCACACCAAATTATACCACGCTTCCGCAAAGCCAGGGTGTGACAAAACAAGTCATTGCGTTTTGTACCTTTATAAACGTTGCATTTTAAACAAACAAATGTTAAACAATTAATATAAATAAGTCATTGCGTTTTGTAACTTTATATACATTGAGTTTTAATCAAACATATTTTAAACAAAGAATATAAACAAGCAGCCTAAACAAGCAAGATCAGATTTCATACCGCTAACAATCCAATAGGTACATTGAAGGTCTTGTCATTTCCAGGCCATTATCTTCTTGTACGCCTTAAAATATTCAGAATATATTCACATCAATTAAAATCTTGGGTTTTTTGTCACTTTTCATCGATGGCAAGAATCTTTGGTTAACATTACTACTTTGCATTACTGACGGGTGGTCCGTTGGACAACCCTTAAATGGTTTAAAAAGATTAAAATTCCATGCTTTACTTGGTTATTTGCTTGAACTTAGTAACTACGAGTGTTCGTGTGTTTTGCAGGTAAATCGCTTAATTCGGTTAAATTGGAACCCGTAGGCTACGAAATAAATACACTTCAGCATAAATATGGGGATGGCATTTAATATTTTTTAAAGAAAAAAATGGTTTTCTAAAACCCAAAACATCCTCCAACATCATAAAACACAGCCGACATAGGGACTTTTTGGCGGCACATCTTAGAACAAATTGAGAGGCATCAAAAGTCATATCATCAATCACGCAGAGGTGGGACAATTTTGTGAAGGGCATTAATTCTTTGGATGCATAACATATTTTGTGAGGGGCCCATCATAATACATACACATCTTTTGGACGGTAGTGGAAACAAGAGGACATGTGGGCTTGGCACATTGGACTCTCTTGGGCGGCTGACTTGTGGAGTTGTTTGATTGGGCCGATAACAAGGCACATACACATACATGTCATGTGGGATTAAAAGGACATCATGTGAGGGTTTTGACTTTGATTAAAGTTTGCCTGACATCATCAATAAATATCATCATTCATCATAGCCAGTATTCACGTGAGGAGGTTTGGTTCGAGAGGCACAAGGAAAACAACATAATCATCACATTAACAAAATACATCATGTGCATTAGGGGCTATTGGCGGCTGCATTGGTGAGGCACAAAGAAAGGAGGTTACCGTAAATTACGGTTCCACCGTAATTTACGGTGAACCTGAATCTCACATGGTGGCTGCCGTAAAGCAGACAAACAGCACCGTAACACTTTTAGGTGTACCGTAACTTACGGTAGAGCCGTAAGTTACGGTGGAAGCTGCGGAACAATTTGTAACCGCTATCTTTAAGTCAGTTTAATGAGGTCTTTTCATGTATTCTCATCATTGGACGGTTATTGGAGACACTAGGGGCGATTTTGGCTATCTTGGTTTGGTTGGGAACAATTTCTAACATTCGGTTTGTGTTTTTGATTTGTATGAACATTGAATTGCTTGTTATGATGATTCACCAAGCTATGTGTGGCTAAACCTTTCAGTGATCATCTTAGGTGAAGGTTTCTCTTGAACTTTTGTGTGTTTATTTCTGAATTTCTAGAATGATAACTTGCGTTGCTTGAATATCATGGTGTATGTTTAATTGTTTGTAGCTTGTTAATCGATATTGCAATTTCTAGTCTTAATCGTACGTTCTTGGTGCCGTTGGCAATCGAGATATCACGGGAAGGGTTAGGGTTGGTTATTGATTAATTGATCATCGGGAAACAACCTCGCATTTATAAATCCGAGTACTTTGTTCCCTTTTATCACTTCGATTATTCATGCACGAGTTATGTCTATGTAACTCTTTCTAGTTGAAATTTCACACAATTGTTTAAAGAAACTGAAACCTAAGATGGTCATTGTTCTCTCCTAATCTGTTTTACAACCAACATTTGATTTGCAATTAGTTTTTAATTTAGTATTCTAAAACAACAATCCAAACTATTGATCTTTATTTTTATGCAAATTAGGTTAATTGTAGTTAATTGCAAAGCTATAAAATCAACACACTTTCCACATACTCCCTGAGTTCGATACCCTATTACCGCTATCTATAGTTGTTTTTGGGATTAAATTTGCGTGTACCACGACAATCACGTCAAATTTTGGCGCCGTTGCCGGGGAGTAGTGCGCAACGTGTGTTATTTGTGATCTTTCTTAGGTTTGTTATTTTTCTGGTTTACGCTGGGTGTGTTAGTGTGCAGGTATTGACAGGTGCATGCATACTAGGAGCTCTCACAAGCTTTCACCATTAGCATTTGATCCGGAAATCAAACAAACTTTGCGAGCAAACAGAATTTTGTTAAGGGAAAACACAATTAGCGGTTCACCAACAACACCAACTACACCAATCACACCAATTCGATACATGGATCCACCACAACCACCACCCACTACGGGTGAACCTACTCCACCATTTATACCAACATCCACTCAACCTTCACCAAATACCACCATGCCCAGTTCTACTACCGAATTTACTTCACCATTTGATATCCCACCACCCAATACTACATTACATACCACTACTCAAACTGAACCTACCCTTACCTTTAGCCCAGCTTCTACAATTCCACCACTTACCCATTTCTTCCCATCTTCAGGTCAATCATCATCCATCTATACATTACCACAAGGCTCAACTGTTGTTCATGCTACTTCATCATTTGGAGCACCAAACCAGTCAGGTTTTCAATACTCATCTATTCCATTTGGGCCATCATCGGGGGGTATAGAAGGAGATGGATATGAAGAAGGATATGAAGATTTCGAGGGTTATGAGGAAGAGGGTTATGCTTATGTGGGTAGTGGAGATCAAGGGGAGTTGACTTATGTACCTGGTCAAACGCAAAGAATGTCAAGTGTTGGTGGAATGCCACAACAACAACAACTCATACCACAAAACATTCGACCAAGGTCACAAGGGCCACCAATGCAACGCCCTATACCATTGCAACAAATTCGGCCACAAAATGTTCAACCACAATTTCAGAGGCCAATTCAACAACCACCGATGCCCCAACAACAAGTTCAACAACCATTCGCACCACAAGGGCATATACCAAGACCAATGGGTCCTATTCGTCCAAGGGGTCGATTGGGTGTACCAAGAAGGCATCTTAGGGAAAATGCGAGGGGAATTGAAGCGCATTTTAGGCCGGTAATTACTCACAACCCTTCACCGGTGGTTATTCCTCACAATAACCAAGGAAGGACTTTTGAAGTGAGAACAAATTCTTTACAAAGTTTGCCAAAGTATAAGGGTCTAGCAACGGAGGAACCCTACTTCCATTTGGAAGCCTATGACTCAATTTGCAATACGCTTGGGAGTCAAGGTTTCTCGGCCGATGATGTGAAGTTGGTCTTGTTTCAATTCTCTTTGGAAGATAAGGCAAAGAAGTGGTTCTACACTTTGCCTTCGGCATCTATTTACACTTGGGGGGAAATGCAACAAACTTTCTTAGACGAATTTTATACCGCCCAAAAGACCAATGATGCTAGGAAAGGGTTGAGAAGTTTCCAACAACAACAAGGCGAAATGTTCCATGAAGCCTTCGAGCGCTTAAACATGATGATTAAAAATTGTCCACACCATGGGATTGAGCTTTGGGAGTTGATGAACGCCTTTCACGAAGGGTTGTGTGCCGAGGATGCTAGAGATCTAATGTCCATCACAAATGGGACTTTTGGCACAAATTATGAAGATGAGGATTGGGAGTTCTTGGAACAAATGGCCATTACCTCAAAGAGGAAAGCTCAAGCATCAAGGAGAGCACGACCGGCTGTCACGAGATCGCAAGTTCATGCAGTTGATGATGGTAATGTTCAAACTACTAATCAAATTTATGATGTTTGTGCTTTGTGTAATGAAATAGGTCACGCGGCTGGAAATTGCCAAGTAATGGTGGAAGGGCAATATGAAGAAGTTCATGCGGTTCAAGGACAAGGAGGGGTTGGTAGAAATTACAACAACATAAGTTCTAACACTTACCACCCCGGGTTGAGGAACCACCCAAATTTTCGCTATGGGAACCCCTCAAATCAAGCTAACCCGAACTTCCAAGGAAACCAAGGATTTCAAAGGCAATATCAAACGGGTCAAGGCTTTTCGGGTGGAAACGATGTAATGGAGATGTTGAAGGCGATGCAAATTGAGATGCAACGAATGAATCAACGTGATGAGGTTCGGATGCAAAAGGACGAGGTTCGTGACAAAAGCATCCAATCGTTGACCACTCAAATAGGTCAACTTGCGAGTGACGTGGCGATATTAAAGAAAGCAAAAGGCCAGCTACCGAGTGATACGGTGCCAAATCCCAAGAACATAAAAAGTGTTAACATCAATGTGGTAAGCACCGTTCCTAGTACCGAATTTAATGAAAAATGTCTAACTTCTTCGTGTCAAGTGAATGCAGGTTTGGAAAAAGATGCCGAAGTCGAGAATGATAAAGAGTATGGAGTGCCAATCGTGCCTATCCGTGTGGGAAAATTAAAAATCCCTCACGCATTGTTAGATTATGGGGCAAGCATGAGTGTGCTACCAAGCGATCTATACGATATGTACGACTTTGGTCCACTCGAAGGTATAGACACCATGGTGAGCTTGGCGGATGGAAGTTGGAGGCGTCCATGGGGAATGGTTAGGAATGTTAAGATTCAGTTGGGAGAATTTGAATACCCGGTGGATTTCCTAGTTTTGGACTATGCTTCTACCAATATGGCATCACAACAAAGGGTAATTTTAGGTCGACCGTTTCTATACACTGCAAATGCTCAAATTAATTGTAGAGACGAGATTATTACCATGACCGAAAAGAACCGTAGGTTGTATTTTGATGTTAAAACTAGAGAGATTAGTTATGAGTCCATTGAGAGGAAGGGTGGTGAGTCTAGTGATTGTATGAAAAATGTGTTACCACGAATGAGAAAAAAACACCCACCAGACCGTGAAGAAACATATATGGGTGCGAGCAAGAGTGTATTTGATTACCCACCGAGTCAAAACAAGATAGATGTATTTTGTTCAATGGCACAAGGAAGTGATGGAGATGGCAGGAACCGATTCTTTGAGCCACCATAAATGGGGGTGGCTCGGTCTGGCTGAAGACTCAAAACTTAGCGCTGCTCGGGAGGCAACCCGAGGTTTTATATTGATCTTGTTGTTTTTATCTTTCTATGTTTCAGGGCCATGGCGACATTCAAGTGTGGGGAAGATGTACGGATATTTGGGTGAAGGTGGTGATAGGAAGTCGGATTATCTACAACATCTGTTGTGGCAAACTTCACCAGGTCGATGTACTCTTTCCTTAGTCTTGTTGTGTTCTTTAGCTTTGAAATATTGGTAGTTAGTTTGTTTGGTGGTGTCATGTTTTGAAAAAATATATATATATATATAAAATGAAAAGTACAAAAAGAAATTTGGGGTTGAGAGTATAAGCAATTGTTGATGTTCTTGGTTAAAGCGATCCTTCCCTCAAATCCATACATTGGGACAATGTATCCCAAGTGTGGGGATGGGGGAAATTTTTGGGAGTTTTAAAAATTTTGTAAATCCGAGCGAAAATTGTTAAAATTTGAAAGCTTGATATTGTGCCATTTGACACACCGACACCCATTCATAGTCTTTTCTTGGTGAGGATTTGAGCCACACATGATTGTTATTGATATTTCATTGTTTGAGTGGCGGTGTGCGTTGTGTGTTAATAGAACTTGTGTACGAATTCTTGTTGAATCCTAGAGTTAGCATGCTTTTGAAAATGACAGGGGACTTTTAGGTAGCCTCGTACGTGTGAGAGTGCGGGATTGGTGGGTTGGACCTCATACTTTACATATATGAGCTTGGTATTGTGAGGGGTGGGGGTTTGGTCCTTAGAAAGCCATGTTGAGCCTTAGACCATTCGATTGTGACCCGAGCCTACTTCCTACAAAAAAAAAAAAAAATTTACCCTTTTGAGATGACCCGGTTTAGGAGATTTAGTATGTAGTATTGATGTTCTTGTATATATTGTTGAGTTTGATGTGTTATGAAAAAAAAAATTAAAAAAAAATGATGAAAAAATGAAAAAAAAATGATGAAAAAAAAAGAGAGAAAAATATGAAAAAAAAAAAAGTATTTAGTTGCAATAGTAGTTGAGATTGTTGAAGAAGTTGTGTATATAGTTGATGTTTGCTTTGTTTTGTAGTAGAAATAAAAACCGGGTCAAATCAATTAGCTCTTTCATATGTATTCCACCATTTTCCTACCTTGACACCTAGCCCCGTTGCAACCCGCAAGTTCCTTTGATTCTAAAGCATGCTAAATACTCAATAGGAGGAGACTTGATTTTTATACAAGCTTATTGTCGCACAAACACACACACGCATTGAGTGGTTTAGCATTATGTGCTAATATTTCTTGTCACCGAGAGTTTTTGTGAGGGGTGTGTCTTGTGGTATGATTGAAGGTTAGTAGAAGGACGATATATTTTAGCTTGGTTTGCATGTTGATCGCTTGTGGTTTTGAAATAATTTTCGAATGGGTTGCTTGGGACAAGCAACGGGTAAGTGTGGGGATGTGACGGGTGGTCCGTTGGACAACCCTTAAATGGTTTAAAAAGATTAAAATTCCATGCTTTACTTGGTTATTTGCTTGAACTTAGTAACTACGAGTGTTCGTGTGTTTTGCAGGTAAATCGCTTAATTCGGTTAAATTGGAACCCGTAGGCTACGAAATAAATACACTTCAGCATAAATATGGGGATGGCATTTAATATGTTTTAAAGAAAAAAATGGTTTTCTAAAACCCAAAACATCCTCCAACATCATAAAACACAGCCGACATAGGGACTTTTTGGCGGCACATCTTAGAACAAATTGAGAGGCATCAAAAGTCATATCATCAATCACGCAGAGGTGGGACAATTTTGTGAAGGGCATTAATTCTTTGGATGCATAACATATTTTGTGAGGGGCCCATCATAATACATACACATCTTTTGGACGGTAGTGGAAACAAGAGGACATGTGGGCTTGGCACATTGGACTCTCTTGGGCGGCTGACTTGTGGAGTTGTTTGATTGGGCCGATAACAAGGCACATACACATACATGTCATGTGGGATTAAAAGGACATCATGTGAGGGTTTTGACTTTGATTAAAGTTTGCCTGACATCATCAATAAATATCATCATTCATCATAGCCAGTATTCACGTGAGGAGGTTTGGTTCGAGAGGCACAAGGAAAACAACATAATCATCACATTAACAAAATACATCATGTGCATTAGGGGCTATTGGCGGCTGCATTGGTGAGGCACAAAGAAAGGAGGTTACCGTAAATTACGGTTCCACCGTAATTTACGGTGAACCTGAATCTCACATGGTGGCTGCCGTAAAGCAGACAAACAGCACCGTAACACTTTTAGGTGTACCGTAACTTACGGTAGAGCCGTAAGTTACGGTGGAAGCTGCGGAACAATTTGTAACCGCTATCTTTAAGTCAGTTTAATGAGGTCTTTTCATGTATTCTCATCATTGGACGGTTATTGGAGACACTAGGGGCGATTTTGGCTATCTTGGTTTGGTTGGGAACAATTTCTAACATTCGGTTTGTGTTTTTGATTTGTATGAACATTGAATTGCTTGTTATGATGATTCACCAAGCTATGTGTGGCTAAACCTTTCAGTGATCATCTTAGGTGAAGGTTTCTCTTGAACTTTTGTGTGTTTATTTCTGAATTTCTAGAATGATAACTTGCGTTGCTTGAATATCATGGTGTATGTTTAATTGTTTGTAGCTTGTTAATCGATATTGCAATTTCTAGTCTTAATCGTACGTTCTTGGTGCCGTTGGCAATCGAGATATCACGGGAAGGGTTAGGGTTGGTTATTGATTAATTGATCATCGGGAAACAACCTCGCATTTATAAATCCGAGTACTTTGTTCCCTTTTATCACTTCGATTATTCATGCACGAGTTATGTCTATGTAACTCTTTCTAGTTGAAATTTCACACAATTGTTTAAAGAAACTGAAACCTAAGATGGTCATTGTTCTCTCCTAATCTGTTTTACAACCAACATTTGATTTGCAATTAGTTTTTAATTTAGTATTCTAAAACAACAATCCAAACTATTGATCTTTATTTTTATGCAAATTAGGTTAATTGTAGTTAATTGCAAAGCTATAAAATCAACACACTTTCCACATACTCCCTGAGTTCGATACCCTATTACCGCTATCTATAGTTGTTTTTTGGGATTAAATTTGCGTGTACCACGACAATCACGTCAATTACCTCTGCCATGATCGTAAAAATATAACCAAGAAGTTTAGTTTGAACAGTCTTCCAAGCTCATTTCTTGATTTTAAATATTTAATCAAGTTGGCAGCATACATTCTCTTCAAAATATCTTTGCTGAATTGACCGCACCAGAATTTAATTATAAGATCAGTTTCTTTTGGTCTCAGTTTTTCCTCAATCTTTATTTTTCCATTTGGTATTTGAAATACCTTTTGGATCAATTCAGCTGTGATCTTAATCTTTTCATCTCCAGTATTTATCTCATCATTTTCAGCATCAAAGTTTTTTACCAGCCAACATCCGAATTTGCGTGGAACTGAATGCAACTTGAATGATAGTATGCTGCCAAACCCTATTTCTCTAACAACTTTCTTTTGCTCTTTTGACAAATTTTCAATATAATCTGTGAGATTATTGACTGCATATCTTATGTTGATTTTTTTCCGTCGTAATCATAATATGGTTGTTCTTCTGGTTGTTCTTCTGGCTGTTCTTCTATTTTATCTTTCCTCAATGATCTCTTTGGTTTTGATTCTGACTTTTCCTTCTTTTGATATTTTGTCTGTTTCACTCTTGGTGGTGGATCAATAAAATCATCATCTGATATATTAAAGTGTTTTAGAAACATATATTTTTTCATGAAATTATGTTTAATGCGTTTTATGTTACCTGAATTTACTTGTTGTTCAGAACTATGCAGAACTATAGCTTCCCTAGTATTTTCATCTTTTGAAATAGAATCAGTATCTTCTGAAGATTCAATCACCACTTTCTTTCTTCTCCTTTTTTGTTTTTTCTCTTGTTTTTTTATCTTTAAACAGAATAATGAAACAATGTCAATTAACAAATTTAAGATAAAACGCATTAGTTAAAAATATAAAGATAAAAAGCAGTAGTTCACAGTTTTAAGATAAAACACAATACTTTACATCATATTAAATTAGCTCAGCAAAATAACATTACATAATCTCATTTTGTTTTTATAATATTTTAAAATAAAACGCATTAGTCAAGAAAAAAATAAGCATTTGAGACAGTATAATGGTAAAACGCAATAGTTAACAACACATGTATCTCAGCAAATACAAAGATAAGATAAAACGCAATACTTTACATCATATTAAATTAACTCAGCAAAATAACATTACATAATCTCATTTTGTTTTTTATAATATTTTAAAATAAAACGCATTAGTCAAGAAAAAAATAAGCATTTGAGACAGTATTATGATAAAACGCAATAGTTAACAACACATGTATCTTAGCAAATACAAAGATAAGATAAAACGCAATGTTTTAAAATTCGATTACAATTATCATAATAATAATCTCTTTGTTTCTGCTAATTTTTTAAGATAAAACGCATTAGTTCACAATATATAAATCCCATAAAAAGCATTAGGTCATAGTTTTAACATAAAACGCAACGCAGTCTCTAATAACAAACCTAACTAAGCACATACAATGATAAGATATCACTCATTAACAATTTTTGGGAAGGGATATGGTATGTTAGGTCTATTGCGCTTCATAAAACGTAACTTGAATACAATTTAAAAAGCAAAAATATATAAAATTACCATTGTCAGAAATCACTTTTGCGTTTTCTACTAGTTTGTTGTTTCATTGTTGATTTTCGGCTAATATTTCCTTGTTAATCGATGTTTTCTTCAACTGATGATGTTTTTTGCTTCTTTGATGATTTAGGGTTTTGAGATACGGATTTCTTTTCAGTAACTCGAAGGTAAACCTTCAAATTATCTCTCGATGACGCCATGAACTTCAATGGAGTTTGATTTTCTCAAATTTCTGTATGAGTGTGTTCGTTCAATGGAAGTGTAAAACGTAATGAACTTTTTTTCGAAGCTTTCAGTGTATATTCAACAGCGGTTATTTTTGGAATTTGACGATAATACCCGTGAAAGCCCGGAGAGCGTGTTTAAATGACAGTTTTTAATTTGATTTTAATCTAGACCGTTAATTGTGCAATTGGACGCTCATGATTGCTTCCTATGCTTCCTAGTGAAATAAACTTCCTATTATATCCTAACCCCATATATGTAATGTAATACCAAAATACATGTGTAATAATAGATTATCAACGTCTTCTCCGTGCTCTATTAAGATGAACAACTCTGATTGACGTGTACATATACGATATACCGAAACCACCATTAATCGTTTGTGAAAAAAGAACTTTGAAACATTCTTATAAGTGTTCTAACATTTTAGTTAAATAACATTACATACTTTCTTGAGTTCTTGTCTATCATTGTCTGTTCATATACCATCATTGATGAGCGTTAGCATTTAGCAAACGAACATATGCTGTCTTTGATACCCAATATCATAATTAAACATGTATAAAACATAACTTTCATTAACCAAAGGAAACATAGGAATGAATGAATGATACAATTTTAAGTCTTGATTACACAACCTTGTTACAAATCAAACGCCAAAGGGTTCTATCAATCAGAATCTGCATTAGAACCCTTCTTTCGGCATTTGTTTTTAATCCATTTGATCCCACTCGACGTCCCATTCTTGAGTTTCTTGGCCCCCTCTTTTGCTACAGAACTTGCTTTACCAAACGCGGTTGAGCCCTTCTTTTTGCCATCATCTTCTTTCTTAACGTCCGCCTTTTCATCTTCTATAGCACCGATCCCACCAGCACCCCATTGATCAGCCCAGCTTGGTGCCTCACTTGCCATGTCCTTTGAACCTATCAATCATCACAACATGAAATATCCTAATTTTCTCTTCTTCACAAAAAATATAAATATCATAAAACAACCATCTTTATACACACAAATAGACAATATGAGTGAGAGAGAACCTGAGAGAGAGTGGGAGAGAGATTGTTTGGGAATGGATGGACTGAATGAAACTTCAGAAATAAGTTTGTGGGAAAACCAATGAGAGATTTGTGTTTGCTGAGCTATTTTTTTAAATGATAATAACAAATGTATTAGTAGAAGAAAAAAAGAGAATAAAAGGAGGGAGCATGTGGGTAGCTAGGCTGTCCAAGAAGTGATGCCAACTATCTATTTGTTAATAATGTGTTACCATCAAATGAAGCAATGCCTCATTGGCATTTTTATTATTGTTTTATGCCTTCTATAACAACACTTTAATTTTTAATATCAGATGGTAAGGTTTTTCAATTTAAAAGTTTGTTGCGGCGTAGCTTGTTGCCCATTTACCTGTTATTTGCTTGTAATTTGTTGTTTTGCCATTTTAATTAGAAATTGTAAGGTTTAAGGCTTAGGGACCATTAAGACCTGTGTTCGATTATCACAAGGGGGTTTTTCCAGATTATTGGGTTTTCTCCTGAATTGGTGTATAGGTATTATTGCCTAATGAACATGGATATGATCGGGTGGTTCCGCAAATGACACGATGATACTTTAGTAGACAGTCAGGGATTCAAATTTGCCGTTCAAGAAAAAATGGTAATGTTTAAATAATAGAAAGTCAAGCTTGTATCAATAGATAGCTTTTCACAAAGCTATTATACAATTGAAACTAGGGTGAATATTATACCTATAAGGTGTTAATTTCTGACACGACCTGAAAATACGACACGAATCTAACACGAAATTCGCGAGTTTAGGTTTAGTCTAAACGTGTTCGGGTCAGTTTCAGGTTGAACCCGTGAACCCGTTTAGCTAAACGAGTCGGGATCGGGTCAACCAAGTTAGGTTGGTGGGTTGACCCGTTTAACCTCTTTGTATTATGTTATATTTTTTACAGTATGTTTTATATTATGAATTAAATTGTGTGTGTATTTTATGCCATTATTATAACTTTAAAAGAGAAATTTATATAAATTTTTATAAATTAAATGTAATTGTATTATATACATATGTGTTTTTAAAGTAAATTTTAATTTAATATATTAATTTGTGGCAAAAAATTAAAAAATTTAAAAAATTCGTGTTGAACGGGTCGTGTTCGGGTCAACCCACGAATATTCAGGTCGGGTCGGGTTCGGGTTCATATGTATGACAAATTTTCGAGTTCGGATCGGGTTCGGGTTCGTGTAAAATTTTCAGGTTCGATTCAGGTTAGGTTGAACCTGTCAACCCGCGAACACGACCCGTTTAACACCCCAACCTATAACCACTGTCAGGAGTGGACACTCAGTTGAATTGTGAGTTATAAAAAGTGTTGGATGAATCGGGTTCACTTAATTGTTGGATATGTATATAAACTAGTAAATAAACATGCGCGCGTTGCGGCGCGAGTATATTGCAAATATCAAATGGATTAGCGCCAAGTGCTATGTAACGCGACCGATGCGCAACAATCAAAAGGGGCTTATTATAGCTTTAAAAAATAGAAAACACACGAAACGCAGAGTAACTCGAATTTATACCATCGAATGAAAATATATTATATTTAATGACATTCGCTATGGTATGTAAAAAACGTATTATACTTGCACTGACTCATTTCCCAAGACAAGTTTTCGTCTAAAAATAGATCAACTAGAATTTATACTGATACCTACATAAAAATCCGCACGTAAAAAGTTAATTTTTTCAAGTAAAAGAAAAACATTAAAGAAATTAGCGAATGAAAATCATTAAAGAAAATAACATGTCAAAAACGCATATTATATATGGTACATGGGTAAAGCTAGAATATTAGAAACATGAGGGATTAAATGTTGACGTTTATAAAGCCAAGGGACTAAAATTGCAATGTGGTGAAACTTTGGGAAAAAAACGTAAAACTAAGAGAAAAAGTGTTAAGAATGTAAGCTTTGAAAGTATTGAGGGTGCCAGTAAAATGAAATAGGGGCTAAAATACCATTTTGCAAATCTAGGGGTTGGATTTATTATATTGTATAGAGTAAAGGCTAAAATTATTATTTGTCAATGTTGAGATAGCCTTGTATTTTATTGAAAAGTGGAAGAGGTGGCCTTGTATTCTAATAAAAAGGGGAGGGTCGGTGGTGTAAACTTTGTGCTTTAATACTATATAGAATATAACAAACGAGTATAGCATATATAAAAAAATTGTCACTGTTATGTGTGATCGATACTATGTTGATCAGGATATGCTCATTGTTCAAAATCTAATGCTCATATTTAAAGTTAACTTCGTACAATTAATTAATGTAACATTGAAATTTATATAGATTTTTTTACTAGATTCAACTAATCTAGTTTTCTCGACATCTGAGTCATTTTCTATTTAGGTAACTATAATATATGCAACTTTATAAACAATTATTTATGCATAAAGCATGCATATTGGCATAGAGATCCGTAACGTAATTACATTAATATGCATTTGCGAAGTTATTCCAACAAATCCAAGAAGAATAAAAAAAAGTAAGAACTTAGTCCCAACGAAAAAGAGAAAAGTGCTTAAAATGAAATAAAACAATACAATACCAATTTGGTAGATTTTTTTTTTCTTTTCAAAATCGACATTGACGGCCGACAAGCTTTTTTTTGCAACCACAGGAAGAATCAATTCGAAGTCCAAGATATTTTTGCTGTTAGTATGTATGTTTGGATTTTACCCAAAATGTTGTTTCTAAAAGAAACTATATATCTGATAGGTATTGTTTTAAAAATATTTACTAAATAACTGTTTTGAAATAAGGTCTAGTCTTGGTGTAAACATGGTCTCATTCGGCCTCTAGCTTCTTGTTAATTTTCGTTAATAAAATGAAACTAGCTGTTATAAAAATAAAATGAATTGAAATAATTGCTTATAAGTATTAATCAAAAGGCTACACACACCCCTTTAGTTTTCACTAAAATTAGATTATATGTAATGAGTTAAATATAAAGTGAAAAAGTTACTATCACGTCATTGTCACAAAAGTAGTAGAGCTTTAACGAAACTACTTATTCACAAGGGTCTAGTCAGTTAACTAGAGAGTGTAGGTGATGGCAGATGTGGCACCACATAATTGGCTAATAAACTCTATCCACTTCAGTTCGTTGATGGCATAATGATGAAGGGGGCGTGAGCCCCTTGGTGCCCCTCTCAAATTTAATGGCTCAATAGAGAGGATGGTGGTAACTTGGCATGGTGCCCACTACGCGCATCTCTCGTTGGTCTTTCACGCGCATTTGATAGCATCCTAGACTCGAGTATTCATCATCTTGAGTCTTGAAAATTACTCATTGACTGCAACAAAGAGCACACTAAAACGTTAACGATTTTTGTTGAGGCACCCTTAAAACAGATTTCGCGCCTCTACTAAAGACGACGCAACTGTTTCCCATGGTACAACAGTCGAAGCAGTATGTACTGCCGAAGATGGCTCACGCGCCCGAGGTTAAACCGGGTAATTGTAGTGTTTGAACTTATGGAACAAATAAGGATGTGATGGTGGTGGAAAACAAGTAAATAATACTCCTCTCTCTAGTTGGTCTTCCAATGTTTATCCTCCTTCTAATATTATCTATGTATCAAGCAATACAATACTCTTTTTATAACAAAAAGAAGCACATAGCCTACTAATTGTACAAGAGTTAAGGATTAGAGACTTAAAAACTCTAATAAAACTAACTAAATGTCATCAAGAAGCTTTCGCTTGGCGCGCTGAGTTGAATAGTATTCCCACCGGTACGGCCTTAAGAAACAGGAACGTCCCTATTGTGGATATCTCGTGCCCGCTCTGCCATTCCGGAGACGATTCTGTCGATCACTTGTTCACGGCCTGTTGGGTTGCTTCAACGGTGTGGCAGTTCGTGAGCTCTTGGTGCAAAATTCCTTGTATCTTTACGTTCTCCTTTAAGGACCTCCTTGAGATCCATTCCTCAGCCGGTGTGTCGGATCAGTGGAAAGAAGCTATTCAAGGTATTATGATTATTGGATGTTGGAGTATTTGGAAGGCTAGGAATGAATTGAAGTTCATAGGTAAGCCGGTCAGAATCGAGAACATTACTAGCGAGATTAAGGCATTAGGCTTTTTATGGTTCTCTAATAGATCGAAGTATAGGAATGTCTCATGGGAGAGTTGGTGTGAATTTATATAATGTAGTGTTTCTGTAGTTTGTTGCCAGCCTGGGTTTTGGCCGGTTTGTTCTATTGAAGTTCTCTTTTCAAAAGAAAAAAAAAAGAAGCTCTACTCAAGAGTTTATCTTTTATTCATCACATGAAGATTCTAAATGTCCATTCACTAGATTTCCAACATATGATTCTTAGGGCAACATTTGACCTATACATTTATATATTTAACATCATTAAAATATGTAATATATGCTTAGGCTTGTATACACCAACGATCTATTTATGAATTATGATGTGAAATATATATGAACATGTAGGTAAATTGTTGGCAATAAGATACATATGTTCATATTCGTGGGGTTATTTACCTTGAAGAGGATAATGTGGGGGACTTCAGGTGAGTATCGAGTTTTGATTTCCACAACTTCATCTTCACTTGTGTCCTTATGGGGTTGAGATGAGGTGCCTTCACCATGTGCATTCTAGATGGTATTGCATGGTAGTTTATTAGAAAATATGAGGAGCTTAAGAAAAAGGTTTGTGAAATTTAATTAGGAAGGGCGAGAGGTTTAAGTGCTCAATAGTGGGAGCTTATAACGTCAAATTTGTGAAGATGAGGTGAGGAAACAAACAGAGCCAGTCCTGAGAATTCAAGTGCCATGTACAAACTCGAAAAAAGACCCTTTGGCCCTAATGAAATAAATTATATAAACTATTCTTTTTAAATGTTCTTATTACTTACTAGGTTAGTTATAAATTTCAAGAGAATGGATATGAAAGTGTCTTCATCTTTGTATAAAGAAAGAGAATGATCAGCCTGGATGATGAGAAACCGAGACCGAGAAGGGCACTAGTGAACTTTTGATACCAGTTTCGAGAAGCTTGTTTGAGACCATAGAGAGATTTTCTTAGCTGACAAACACAATTCTCGTTATCTTTAGAAAAGCCTTGTGGAATTTTCATATAAACTTCCTCATCTAGATCACCATGGAGAAAAGCGTTGTTGACGTCAAGTTGGTGGATGAACCAATTCTTCTTAGTAGCAACGGCCAATAAGGTCCGAATGATCACCAATTTGGTTACTGGAGCAAAGGTGTCATGAAAGTCTTCACCTTCAATTTGAGTGAAACCCTTTGCTACAAGTCTCGCTTTGTATCTTTGACTTCGCCATTCGGTTTATACTTGATCTTGTAGACCCATTTAGAACCAATGGCTCGCTTTCCTTCTGGCATGGACTCGATAGTCCATGTGTTGTTTTCTTCAAGTGCTTGAATTTCACTTTTCATGGCTTCAAACCATTTTAGGTCTTGCATGGCTTACTTAAAACTTTTCGGCTCATCAGAGGTGGTGATGGCCGCTAAAAAAGTTTGAGAGTATGAGAGAAATTATGATAAGAGATATAACTGGTAGAGGGATGTACCTTTGAGGAGGCCTGACTTGATGCGGTATGTGCGTGATCAACCGAAGGGGGAACAACAACTACAAAGTCATTTAATCGTTTAGGTAAGGCTCGATCCCTTCTAGTCGTTCATTGTGTGTCTCGTTCAGGCCAGACGCAAGCCCATCATGGCTTTCTTCATTTACAGAACTTGGGCCTTCATCATCAACATGATGGCTTTCTGGGCAGGTTCAGGCCCATTATTGGTTATGTCATTAGTGGTAGGGATTTGCTCACAGTCTGGGCCTTCAAAGTCTTGGGCCTCTAAGGGAACAAAGATGTCATCATTTCCCGGCTGGTTTTGGCCTGAAAATGTGAAGGTATCTTCGTGGCATTTCATCGCGAAACACCACCATTTTCTTATCCTCTATTTTAAGTATTTTATAGCCTTTAGTTCCTTGGGAATATCCTAGAAAAATACCGGGTCTCCACCTCACTTCAAACTTGTCACATTTTGTTTCGATGCTCCATAATAAGAAAGACAACCAAATACCCTCATGTGGTCATATTCGGGTTTTTGGTTATACAATATTTCATATGGGGTCTTATCGCTGATGGTTTTGGAAGGCAATCGGTTGATGATGTATGCGGCCGTAAGGACACATTCTCCCTAAAACCCTTTTGGCAATTTTACCTCAAAGCACAAGGCCCATGCTATGTCAAGTAAGTGCCTATGTTTGCGCTCAACAACCCCGTTTTGTTGGGGAGTGTGAGGGAAAGTGGTTTCCAATAAGATACCTTGCTTGGTGTAAAAGTTCAACATAAGATTTGATGTGACCTCTCAACCATTATCACGCCTTATCCTTTTGACTAATTTACTAAACTGGGTTTCAACCATCTTGCAAAAATTCATCAAACAAGTGCTAGCATCGCTTTTATATTTGATGAGAAAAGTCCAAAGATTTTACACTGTAATCATCCACAATGGTTAAAAAATAATTTGCCCTCGAAAAAGAAGGAACACGATACTTGCCCCACACATCACAATGGAAAACCTCAAAAAATTCTTTTGTTTTAATTTCACTTAGAGGAAAAGGAGTTCTTGTATGTTTAGCCTTTGAACAGGAGTCACAAACATTATTTCTAAGATTAAAAGAAACACCTTTCAAAAATTCAACCTTAGCTTGTTTTTCTTGAGACGTGTGACCCAACCTCTTATGCCATCTTTCAATAGTAATTGCCATAGCCTTCCTCTCTTCTCGAAACAACACCATTCTGTATAGACCTCCCTTACACTTACCTGCACCAATCAAGTTCCTCAAACGGAGACCCTGAATGACACAAAAATCAGGAAAGAATGTTACTGAGCATTGAAGATTTTTATTCAATCGGCTAACTGATAATAAATTGCAAGTAAACTTGGGCACGTGTAATATCCCCTCAATCTTGGTGCCTCCCGGTAAGGTGTAATCGCTCTTCCCTTCAATTAGGATGGTATCACCATTTGAAATGATTACAAGCATCTCATGTTTATCTTTTCTATTATTAACAAGGATATTACTCAGGTAGGTTGTGTGTTCGGTAGCCCCCGAATATGTCACACCGCAACCAATGGCGGAATCATCGGAGTGGGAGGAAAACGAGATTGTAAGAGACTTCATAACACTATTGTGACAATATTTAAATCAAATAGTTTTCCTATCATAATTCAAATTCTCAAACATTACATGGAAATTCAAATAACAACTAGTACATGACAAATACATAACATGATAACAACAAGAACAAAATTGATACAACACATTAAAACCTAAGGCGTCTATATGTGTATCTAAGCATCATCGCTACTTCAATTGCATAGCATGGTCATCCTCAACCTGTAACATGTTTAAAATAAAGTTCAATGCAAAAGCAAAGACGAGTATACAACTTTTCAATATATATATAAGTATAAAAGTTTAAAACGAATCCACGTGATAACTTAAGTTATTCAAGATAAACATAACATGGCATGCAATACTTCTAGTCAACCCTCTGTTTAGGCAATAAAGATTAAAGTTTTAACATGACCACAAGTCTACGGGCGGTGCGTTACTCCTATAGCGCTATACATGTTAAAGGGAGGCTCGTACGAAAGTTAATGACTATGGTATCACATAAGAATCACCCAAGTTTACGTATCAAGCATAACAAGTAATTGCATGTATAAGGATTGTTTTGTGCATGCATAAAGAATAAAGTTGTGTGTAAGTTTATAATTTAACATGTTTCACCCCAAAAGTGGTAAACGAAGAAGGGGGTTCGAGTATACTCACGGTTTTGCAAGCTTTCCACTTGTTAATCCGTGAGAGAGTTGTTGTTGTTGGATGTTGGAACACCAAGTCCTTCTACACGAAGAAACGAAGGTGTATGAGTATTGGAGGATAACGGAAGATTATGGATTCGGAATAAAAAGAATATGGAAACTAACATATGAGAAAAATAACCATCTAATTATAAAATACTCATTCTTGACACTATGAAACTCAAAAGAGTTTAAATGTTTTCATGAGTCAAAATGCCCATTAGAATCGTGAGGAGTATTATGTTTTTAGGTGGTGTAACCTACTATTTTGACGAGTAACCATTAGGTTATCATCAAAAGTTGGGTTATTATAAGTATTATATATATCTTATATAGTTTATATTATAGGTTATTGAGAAGATTATCACAAAAATGTCATAGAAGTCATGTAGGAAGTAGGAAGATGAATCTTCCGTTTAGGCACCACTTTAGTTGTCACCAATACACAAGTTGCCATAAGATAACAAGGATGGTCATGAACATACATACAATAAGGAAATGGAAATACATAACATCTAACTAAGAAAACATCAAGTGATGTGTGGATTGAAGGTAGGATACCCCAAGCTATCCAAATAATCACACAACTTCAAGTTCTGAGTTTGTTCATCACTTGTAGGTTAAAACCTTGTTAAAACAGAATGTTTGTGAGGTTTAAACCTTTGATTTTACATGTGACAACCTGGTTTTTATGCCCCGCTAACCATAGATTTGATTATAAGCATAAGGACATAGGAATGTGTATGAGATAACTCAAGTTCAAGCAAGTTTATCAAAGTTTTAATCAAAACAAAAAGTTCAGTCCACTTTGGAGCCTTTTTGGTGATATTCCAGGCCTTGGTTTTCCATGGAAAACCTGTGGAATCATCCCTAAGGTTGTTCCAAGTGATTAGGAAGAATAATCAAAGAAAAAGGTTAAGAAATGAGGAAGTTATGCTCACTTTTGTGAGTTGATTCGAATCTGACTTGCTCCTGATTTCCAACTGAGTTTTGAGAGGTTTTTGAGTGTGTTTAAGGGTTGTAAAAGTGGAAAAGTGGCTGGGATTAGGGTGGTATTTATAGGGGATGATTTAGGGTTAAGTTGTTTGGCAATTAATATAAGTAGTTAGGGTTTTAAGTAATAAAGAGAAAACAATTAAACAACACATATAGTTGCGGGAATCTGCCAGCCATGTGATCTTTATATTTTTTTTATCTAAATTCAATTAACATGTAAATTTGACATGTAATATAATATATACACACATTAACATTTAGTTCATGTAGTTAAGAATTTAACCAAAAAAAAAACACTGCAACCACTTTCTTTAAGCTTGCGGACGCAAGCTGTATAACAGCCACATTACTTTCCCTTTTTTTATTATCAACTTAATGTTTGATAATTAAAGGCATGTATAATGTTAACAAGTTGAAGTTTTTTTTACTATATAAAAAAACATAAATGACCAACCATGCAAACATAGGTCTTCTAGAAAAATTCAAACATTAGATTTTTAGTTTGTGATGAATTAGTATTTATTAATATATATATATATATATATATATAACTAATATATAATTAGGTATTAGTAATATATTATTATTATTATTATCATTATTACTAGAATTATTATTATTATTTTAGAATATAACCACGATTTTAATAGTTAACAAGCACGTATAAGTTATGAGTACCAGTATGTCGAGTATCGGTTGCGCGTATACATTCGAGATTGGTAATGTATAACCCAAGTATTGCAACACGTATAAGCATGTATAAAAAAATAATACTCCATATGAAAGATTCATTTCCTTACGATCAAAGTCTCGGATTTACAATGGCTTGAAACGAAATACGATTACAAAGGAAACAAGTTTCCGAAAATAGAATTACAAGATGAACTTTCTAAAAAAACGGAAAGCACAAAAGAGCAGGGTGTTACAGTCTCCCCTCCTTTAGGAAATTTCGACCCGAAATTTAGGAAGATGTAACGAACAGTTGCGGATACTTAGTCTGCATATCACTTTCGAGTTCCCAAATAAACTCAGCGCCACGTTTTCCTTCCCATCGAAAGTTATGTAAGTTTCAAGTTGAGTTTTGGTTGAAAACATAGCTGGGCACTTTATGCAGCAGCAAAGGGAAGTATTCTGTCGAAATAGGGCTGTCGCGCTACGCGACAGCAATTCAGTTTCACCGTCGCGCAACGCGACAGATGTCGCGCCCCTCGACCGCCCGGGGTAGGGGCTGTCGCTCCCCGTGAGAGCTAGTTAGCTGGCAAATCTTGTTTTTTTTTTCTAGTTCGTTTCAGCAAGAATGTTCACTCAACAGTTGGAACGTTCACTCGTCAACAAGAATGTTCACTCAACAGTTGGAACGTTCACTCGTCAGCAAGAATATTCACTCAACAGTTGGAACGTTCACTCGCCAGCAAGAATGTTCACTCAACAGTTGGAACGTTCACTCGTCGGCAAGAATGTTCACTCAACAGTTGGAACGTTCACTCATCAGTAAGAATGTTCACTCAACAGTTGAAATGTTCACTCTTAAGCAAGAACGTTCACTCAAAGTATGTGTGGGAAAGGAATAAGTTTGGAGATATGTATGTGTATAGATCTACCTACATGTTAGTGACGGAATTCATATGTAAGCATGAATAGAAATGAACATGCACGTAAGTTTGTACGTATGAGACTTATTTATATGGACGTTTGTGACTAGGATATGTTAGTAAAATTATATGGGAATGTAAGTGGTATGTAAGAGCTTGTACGTATGTATGTGTGCGTGTACGAATGTATGCGTATATATGTAGGTGTATATGTTTGTGTACATGTATGATTTATGAATGTATGCATGTATGGATGTAATATGCTATGAATGCACATAGGAATTAGTATACATATATGAATGTGAGATGTTATAAATGTATGAAGGAATGGTTTCATTAGGTTTGGGCATTGACGTTGCTAATGGTGTGCCTTGAAGTTGAAATGTAATGCAGGTAAAAGAACATCGGGTTCATGAGGTATCGAAGTCGAATTCGGAATGAGAAAATACGAGAGGATAGTTGAATGAATCAAAGTTTATATTGTTGAATGATATTTGATATTAAATTACATGAGAATAATGTAGTATGGTGTTGTTAACGACTAATGGTTAAGTTGTATGTGATGTCCACAGGTACTACATGGATTTCTTCTACCACAAACGAAGAGAAGCGGACATAGATCGAGTCGAGAGCAAGGATTGTACGGAAAAGAACGGTCACATAGCTTTAATAATGTAATGCCTTAAAGTGTTAATTGAAAGTGAATGTTGTATATTTCTTTTAGTTAACGTTTGACATTCCGTATTTGAGCTTTCATGTAAGAAATGTGTCTAATAGAGAAAGAAATTTTTAAGGCTCTTCTCCCTGGTTTGAGTGAATCAAGTATGAGGAGATAAATACTTGAACTCAAACCTGTGTGCTCTTGTGACAAGGAACCCGTACAATCCGAGACTCGGTCAAGATCTAAGGGTGGAAGTAAAGGTAAGTATGTGCTTAGGTATGTATTTGAAGAAAACTAACAGTATGTTATGTATAAGGTAAGCATGATTGCTGGGAAAGGATGATCTGTGAATGCGGTCTAGGACCGGCATCAAG
The DNA here is from genome assembly GCA_030545235.1 of Helianthus tuberosus. NCBI lineage: Eukaryota > Viridiplantae > Streptophyta > Magnoliopsida > Asterales > Asteraceae > Helianthus > Helianthus tuberosus. The sequence continues at coordinate 70,539,853 of CM060451.1, read as the reverse complement.
GCATGTAATAAGACAAATTGACCCCAGGTACGTAAATTTAACATGTGGGCGCATGTAACGGTATAATCTAGCAAGTGAAAGAAAATTTTAAATGAAATATAATAATGGAATGGTAATGAAGTTTTGAAAATGTTACACGTGCCGAAACTTAATTCTTCGGACATAAGGTGGCGATTACACGAAGACACGAAACTAGTATGTGGACTGTGTACCTGGCCAGTACACAAGAAACATATGGCGTTCGTGAGACCATGATAATTGTTACAGGTATGTCCATTAGAATTGGGTAGTAGGTGAACGTGAGGGTGAAGAGAAATGTAAGACTTCCAAGAATGAAAGTATGAACGATATGTTAGAATCCGCGAGACGGATTCGAAGCATGAAATGAATAAAAGTATGAATGATATGTTAGAATCCGCGAGACGGATTCGAAGCATGAAAGGAACGAAAGCATGAATGATATGTTAGAATCTGTGAGATGGATTCAAAACCAAGAAGGAATAAAAGTATGAATGATATGTTAGAAACCGCGCGACGGGTTTGAAACATAATGAATGATAAAAATGAAAAGATTTAAATGTGTAAGTAATTACAGACTAAGGAAGTAAATATTCTTTAAAAAGCGAATATTATCCAAGTTATGTCTTAAACTTTTATATATATACAAATATGTTTGTATGCAAGAATGGTTAAAGAGACGAATGAGTCATGCGGGTCAAATGGTAATCGCCATTTAAACCCGATATATTTAATGTTTTGATTGGTTAAGTTTTATACTTATAGGTGGGCATAATGTTTGGCACGCAAACTTAAATTTTGACGAAAGAAAGAAGTTTTGAACATGTTATGTGTTAGATGTGTTAGAAATCAACTCTTAAGAGTCATAATGAATGACGGGTTACGACCCGGACAATAATTTAAGTATGATTGAGAAGGGTAAGTTTTGGCAAGAATACTGAAATGATGTAATGAATGTCTTGGCAAGTAAGCATGAAAGGAAAGAAGTAAGAACGTGTACTTCAACACATCTACGATAAGTAAGCAATGTCAGTTTGACCTTGAAAATTCAAACTGCGAAGGTTAACGAAATAAGTAATCAGAATAAAAGAATTGCATGTAAGGGATGAAATGTGGGATGTGTTATAGCATGTATGTAGGAAGATGTAAAAAGGGATTATAGGTGGGTAATCACCTAGTATAATGAATGTTTGAATGAAAGGTGCTAACCGCCGATTTTGTAGATGTTAATGGTAGAATTCTGAATGTGATGAAACCAATCGAATTGCTAAAGGAATGTACACGAGTGGAAGCCCATTACAAGAATGAATGAAAGCTGGCCTGGTACGGTTAGTACTCGTGAAGGAGCGGATCGATCTGGTTTACGGATCGCTGAAGTATGAAATGAAATCGAGGACACGCTTGCTTATGCAAATTAAGTAATGCATGAAACGAGAGGAATGGTAATGTAGAATGAATGAGGTGAGTTGAGTTAAAGGTAACGTAAGAGTATGTATAGTACAAATAACTATAGGAAACATAGAAGGATGTTAACTTTGGAGTTAAGCGCGTATATGTAACTATGAAATAGTAGTTTTGTTGTGATAACAAAACAAGAACTAAATGTTATACAATATATGTATAGAATGTAATTTTAAGTGATGAGATGGAGGTATTAGGTCCGTTATAAACAGGTCAATGAAATGAGAATGTTAGGTGAAAGTATGGTATGGAAAGTATGGACTTATTAGGAAGAAGTCAATTATATGAATAATTAATGAATCGGGAATGGATAGTTACCTATTATTATGATGTACCAGTCAAAGTTAAACATATATGTGTATGTATAAAATATGAATTTAGATCGTATGGTCGATGAAAATAATATGAATGTTGAAATAAACAAAATGATATATTGTACATGATATACGAGTATTAAAATGATGAATGAACCGCTAGCTATGAAGTGTGTTAGAAACTAGTGCCAGTTAGAGAAAGCGACACTAATAAGAACTCTGGGACGGGTTCTTAAAGAATAGAAGGTCGTCATTAGATGGGCTCATGGTCGTGTTGATGGGGCGGAAAGGAAAGATAATTAGCATTTAGTGGAAATGAGAAAGGTTTCGGGGACGAAACCTCATTTGTGGGGGGTAGACTTGTAACACCCCAAAACCCGAATGTTTATATTTTCCGAATGTTCCTATATGACATAGCATGAAATAAATAACTAGGCTATTTAACCTTGTTAAGTGTGTGGTCAAAAGTATTAAATGACGAAAGTTGTGCCAAATATGTTTTAGTGGCAAACACGAGGGACTAAACTGGGATAAAATGAAAGTTGAATTATCAACTTAAAAGAAATCAACACACACACAAACACACACTTCGTGTGTGTTCGTGAATGTTCGGGAGCTCTAAAGAGCCAAACCCTAATCAAGAAAGATCATCAAATTGAAAGGCTAGATGAAGCTTAAATTCATAACCGAGCATGGATTAATGATCACCTTCACAAGGGGATCATGAGGTATGTTCTAAAACTTAGATTGGTGACCTTGTATGAAGTGGGTTATGTTTAATCCATGAAATTGGTTGAAATTAGAATGAATACTTATTGATGCTAATATGTTGAAGTTGAATCATGGTTAAATTTTAGTTATTTGGATGAATTAGAATTAAACCCATGCATGAATGTGAAGAGGATGATCATGAAGAAATTGTAGATGTTATATTGTGATTTTGTGATGAGCAAGGTATTATATGATAGATTTTGATAGACAAACTTGATGTGAAATTGATGATTATGAGGTCTTGTTTGAATGTGGTGGTTCATGAGATGAAGTTGGGAAAAAACATGCTCAAAACACTTGTACATTATGCTTAGAAAGTGGTATGCACACCAAGTGTTCGATAAAATGCTTAGGTGAAAATGATAAGTGAAATTTGTATGCTAGCAATGGATAATTATATGTAGAATGTGATAATGATGTAATAGTTAATAGGTTTGCAAAAGTAATGTGTTTTAGATGGATTACAAGTGGGAAATTAGTGTGATAAGATGATACGGTAAGATACTTGCGTTAGACAGTTGTACTACATGCTTTAAGGGTGTGATGCACACCATATGTGGGATTAGGTATTTGATCATAACTAGTAAATAATCATGTACTAAATATTAAGCGTGTGAACTCACTAGCGAGTAAAGAAGGTGGAGTTATGTAAACTCGTCGGTGTGAGCAGATGTTTGCTGTTGATGATGATTCCGATGCTGGTTAGGTTTGGGAGTTGTTTTATCCCTTCTCTTGATGCTTATAAAAATCTCTTTTTTGTATTTCACCGGTGTGGCTGTTATCTTGCTACTAGTTTGAAACAATGTCTCTTTTTGTTGTTTGTGAATATTCTAGTCTTTGGGACCAGTCTTTTTTTGAAGATCATTGCCATGATCTTGTGAAGTGTTTGTGTTACACTTTTTGTATATTGTGATGCACTATTGTGCTTGTGAATTGTTTGTTTAGATTACAATATGTTGCATGTTTTTTAATGGCTTTTGGATAGGTAAGGCGAATGAGAGATGGTATTGTGCTCATGTTTGAACGTTTGTCTAAAAGGCGCAATAACTTGCCTTGTTTTTAGACTGTTCATGAGGTATACAATGTTTGACCATATTGTTTTCACGCGAACCAAAGAAATTACATGCAATTTGTAATAAACAGTGATATAAGTAAAAATGATGTTTGTTTTGATAAGAGCGCAAGGCTTGTGATACAAGACATAATAAAGAAATACATTGCCTGTATGTTCTTTCCGCTTTTGAAGAGTTGGTTCATATGTAACACCTGCGCAACTGTTGTGCGTTCTAGGTGCGGGGGACTAGGGTCCCATCGATCCTTTTTAGGGTATATGCCCCCTTGCCTAGGACCTCGTTAATGACGTATGGTCCTTCCCATCTTGGCGCTAATTTGCCCGGCTTTTCAGCGTTTGAAGCTTCATTGTCGCGCAAGACAAAATCCCCGGGACAAATGTGCAAACGCGGACGCGCGCATTGTAATATTTCTCGAGCTTGGATTTGTACCTTGCTTCTGTTATCGCGGCGTTCTCGCGCCTTTCTTCCAAAAGATCCAAATCCATTCTTCGCTCTTGTTCATTGTTCTGTGTTTCCATGGCTATCATGCGCGGTGATGGTAAACCTATCTCGGCTGGAATGACGGCCTCAGATCCATAGACTAGACTGAACGGAGTCTCGCCGGTGCTAGTCTTTGGCATTGTTCGATGCGTCCAGAGGATGCTGGGAAGTTCGTCAACCCACCCTCTGCGCGCTGTCCCGAGTCGCGCTTTTATGCCGTCAACGATCTGTTTGTTTACACTTTCTACCTGTCCGTTCGCTTGAGGATGCGCAACGGAGGCAAAGTTATGCTCGATCTTCATTTCTTTGAACCATTTTTGGAGATCTTCTGCTGCGAAATTCGTACCATTGTCGGAAATAATGCGCAATGGTAATCCAAATCTGCAAATGATATGTTCCCATATAAATTTGCGGATTACCATTGCTGTTGTTGAGGCTAAAGCTTTAGCTTCCACCCATTTTGTGAAGTAATCCACCGCGACGACGATGAACTTTACTGCACCTGGCGCGTCAGGAAATGGCCCGACAAGATCGATGCCCCATTGTTGGAAAGGCCAGGCGGAAGTAACGGGAATTAGCGGATTTTTGGGTCGGAGTGTCTTTGGTGCGTGGCATTGACATGCCTCGCATCTTCTTAATAAATCGACTGCATCCATATGCATTCCTGGCCAATAGTATCCAGCGCTCATTATTTTTGCCACGACCATGCGCGGTCCCGCGTGTATCCCGCATAATCCCTCGTGGATTTCTCTGACAAGGTATTGGGCGTCTGTTTTATCGACACAGCGTAGTAATGGGCCCATGAATGATTTTCGGTAGAGGACGCCATCCGCCATTTCGTAATTTATTGCTTTATGTTGTATTTTTCGAGCTTCTGCCTTTCCTTCCGGAAGTTTTTCGTGTTGAAGGTACAAGATAATTGGAGACATCCAGGATGGATTTCCCATTTCTATGACGCTTACTTGTTTGAGATGAATGGAAGGGTTGGATAATACCTCTATGCGTACCTCCTTTGCTAAGTGCTTAAAGCTGGTAGCAGCTAGTTTGCTTAGCGCGTCAGCATGTTTGTTCTCGCTTCTGTTTATGTGATTAACTTTGAATGTTTGAAATTGGCTGATTAACATCCGCGCTTGTTCAAGGTACAACGCCATAGTTTCTTTTGCATCGTAATTGCCATTAACTTGCTCGGCTACCAGTTTTGAATCAACGTTAGCTTCAAGATTTCTTGCCCCCATTTTCAACGCTAAGCGAAGACCTGCCAAGAAGGCTTCATATTCAGCTTCGTTATTCGTGCTTTTGAAATCTAAGCGTATAGCATATGTGAGCTCGTGGTTGTCTGGGCTGATTAATCGGAGACCTGCTCCAGCTCCGTCATCATTGGACGCTCCATCTGTGTGCAAGGTCCAGACTCTATCGTCGAAAACGGGTGTAGGATTCTGGATTGCCTCGCATTCTTGAACTTTTTCGATGGGGACTTCAGTGGCGAAGTCTGCTAAAACTTGCCCTTTGATTGCTGGTCTTGGTCTGTAGAAAATGTTGTATCCTCCCAGTTCAATTGCCCATTTGGCCAGTCATCCCGCCACGTCGGGTTTGGATAAGATCTGGCCTAAGTGGTAATTGGTAAGAACTGTGATGACGTGACCCGAGAAATACCTGCGTAGGCGTCGGGATGCATGTATTAGTGCTAGGACTAGCTTTTCTATCATTGAGTACCGAGTTTCCGGGCCGGTAAGCATTTTGCTGATGTAATAGATTGGAGTCTGGATGTTCTCGCGTTCTACCATCAATACAGCACCAATCGCTACTTCCGCGGCAGATAGATATAAAATCAGTGGCTCTTTTTCTTTTGGTGCTGTCAGTGTTGGCAGCTGAATTAAACATTCTTTCATTTGTTTGAATGCGGTTTCCGCTTCAGATGTCCACTGAAAGTCAGTTTTCTTTGCGCAGTTTCGTAGCGTACTGATGAATGGATAAGACTTCGCTGCGTGATTAGCCAAAAATCTGTTCAAAGCCGCTAGGCGTCCGGCGAGCCTTTGCATTTCTTTAACTGTTGCGGGCGACGGCATTAGCTGAATAGCCTGCACCTTTTCTGGATTTACTTTAAAACCATCTTTTGTGACGATGAATCCCAAAAATTTTCCTTCTTCCATGCCGAAGGAGCATTTAGTTGGGTTGAGTTTTAGACTCACGCTGCGCAAGGAGTCGAATGTGCGCTGAATATTGTCAAGCATCGTGCCTTCCTCATGGCTCATGATGACGAGGTCATCCATGTATACTTCGACAGTCTTGCCAATATCATCTTTGAAAATTGTGTCCATTAGGCGTTGATAAGTTGCGCCTGCGTTGCGCAGGCCGAACGGCATTTTGGTATAACAGAAAATGCCTTTATCTGTGCGGAACGCCGTTTTGTCTTCGTCTTCTTCTTTCATCTGGACCTGATGATAACCCTTGTAACAGTCAAGAAAACATTTCCATCTGAATGATGCTAGAGAGTCGACTTTTTTGTCTATCTCTGGAAGCGCGTAGCAATCTTTTGGGCATGCTTTATTCAGGTCTTTGAAGTCGACGCACATTCTCCACCCGCCGCTATGTTTTTGTACCATCACTGGGTTGGCTACCCATATATGGTATTTTACTTCGCGCAAGATTCCCGCATTAAGTAACTCTGCTACTTGCTCGTCCATTGCTTTTGCTTTTTCTTCACTGAAGCTGCGCCTCCCCTGAGCAACAGGTTCTACTGATGGTTTGATGTTTAGACAATGCTGCGCGATGTCGCGTGGAACTCCAGTCATATCTGCTGGGCACCAGGCAAATATATCTTTGTTGTTAGACAACAATTCTTTCAGTTGTATGCGTGTTGCTGGTGAAATGGCGTGTCCTAGCAGAATAGTCTGTTCTGGATATTCGTTGTTCAGGACCCATTTCTCTGGTTCGTTTGGTGCCGAAGGTTTGACTACCTTTGCTGGTGGTTCGTCGTCTACGGACATGACTTCTTTTCTTGAATAGAGAATTGCAACTCCGGTCTCTGTCGGAAATCCACAAGCAGCATGTGGAATGGAAGTGATCATGCTAAATTCCCTTTGTGACCTTCTTCCGAGCAAGACATCATGACGTGATGTTGCCGGCATGACCATGAAATTGACTGTAACTGTTCGTGAATGTTCGCCGTCTGATAAGGTCACCGGGAAAGCGATTTGCCCTAATGGGAATACAGCTTCATTACAGAATCCAGTGAGGGGAAAATCGACTGGCTCCAGACGTGCTTTATCTTCTGAATCAAGCTGTTTAAAGCACTGTTCGTATATGATGTCCATCGAGCTTCCTGGATCTATGAACATATAGTCGGTTCGGTAATGACCGAAAATACCAGTGATAATCACTGGTCGTTCTTCCTGAGGGCCCCGAGGAACAACAGGGAACACGACTTGCTGTTCTCTCCAATGTTGATCATAGTTTCGTTTATTTGGTCTTCGTGACGGACCTCCTTGAACCATGTGTATTTGTTTCTGATAACTGTTATATTGGCTGGATTGGATGTCCTCCCTATGTGGTGTTGGTGGATCCAATACTGTGGTATTAATTTCTTTTCCAGATCTGATGTTTGGTAAATCAGATCTGGCGATTTGAATAACGATTGTGTTTAAGGCAGTTTGGCATCTGCTAAACCAATGTTCTGGAGTTTCTTCTGGTGGTAAGATTGATTGTGCAGGGTTTGCTGGTAACATTCCTGGAGTAACAGGATCATTTGCTCGATTGGATTGAACCTCATTATCGTCCGAGACCTCTTCTACGATCCCTTCCACTGGTAAATTGTTTCCGACGTTTGGTCGAGGACCAGGTTGTCGGTGAGATGACGAATTTTCTGCCATGTGCAAAAAACAGAAAATGGAATGAACTGAATCAAAACGAGATAGAAACTAGAAAAACTGAGAAACGGTGGGCGCCAATGAAGAAACACTAACTAAATGGTCGGAACCGAGATAGTTAGGGGGTTTGAATCCGCATAAAAGGGTTAGCTCTCTCTCGGTTGATTCAGTTGCAACGGGATTTCTTCTCCGGTGATTCTGCAAAAAAGAACACCGTTAGCCTCGCCAAGGGGAGAAGAGGGTTCTCTCCTTGACCCGACTCCGGTGTGAGAATAAGTATTGGTAATGGAGAAGAAAGTATTTGAGAAGTGAGTGTGATCTGAGTTTATACCTGAACAGTTCTCTTATTTATAACCGGGAGTTTGGGAGGGAAAACCTGTTATTGAAAAGATGACGGAAGATGCTAACGCCGTAGCGGTTATCTTTTCTTCCGTTAAGTTCTTTGATCCTTCGTTAAGTTGTCTCGATCCGATGTGAATGCACACGGATCGTGGTTTGATCTATGGCTGGGGAGTTGCCACGTGGAAAGTGATTAAGTGGAGATTACTCTCCAATTGCATGCCTTCGTTGTGATTTCAGGGTTGCTTGTGATGACGACACGTGTCCAGACGGTTATAACCGTCTGGGTGGTGCACGATTGTATTTCTTTCTAGAAGATTATTGTTGTAATCTGGTGTGACACCTTACCGTGTGGACACAGATGAGTAAATCCCAAGTCTGGGTAAAATAATATCCAAGTCTGGATATTTAGGCGGAGGTATTTGAACAAAGGATTTTGATCCTTTGTTAAATGGGAGAAAGCGCAAGGATTCATGTTATCCTTTGGGCGCGCGACTATAAGTTACTGATTGCTTTCTTCCTTTAGTAAGACCCATGCGCGGCCGCGCAAGGTTAAAAAGGTTGAAAAAGCCAGTTTGTGGTATGGTCTCAAATCCTTTTTATGAGGTTTTTGGGACCTTACCCCTTCAACGAGTATTAAAATGATGAATGAACCGCTAGCTATGAAGTGTGTTAGAAACTAGTGCCAGTTAGAGAAAGCGACACTAATAAGAACTCTGGGACGGGTTCTTGAAGAATAGAAGGTCGTCATTAGATGGGCTCATGGTCGTGTTGATGGGGCGGAAAGGAAAGATAATTAGTATTTAGTGGAAATGAGAAAGGTTTCGGGGACGAAACCTCATTTATGGGGGGTAGACTTGTAACACCCCAAAACCCGAATGTTTATATTTTCCGAATGTTCCTATATGACATAGCATGAAATAAATAACTAGGCTATTTAACCTTGTTAAGTGTATGGTCAAAAGTATTAAATGACGAAAGTTGTGCCAAATATGTTTTAGTGGCAAACACGAGGGACTAAACTGGGATAAAATGAAAGTTGAATTATCAACTTAAAAGAAATCAACACACACACAAACACACACTTCGTGTGTGTTCGTGAATGTTCGGGAGCTCTAAAGAGCCAAACCCTAATCAAGAAAGATCATCAAATTGAAAGGCTAGATGAAGCTTAAATTCATAACCGAGCATGGATTAATGATCACCTTCACAAGGGGATCATGAGGTATGTTCTAAAACTTAGATTGGTGACCTTGTATGAAGTGGGTTATGTTTAATCCATGAAATTGGTTGAAATTAGAATGAATACTTATTGATGCTAATATGTTGAAGTTGAATCATGGTTAAATTTTAGTTATTTGGATGAATTAGAATTAAACCCATGCATGAATGTGAAGAGGATGATCATGAAGAAATTGTAGATGTTATATTGTGATTTTGTGATGAGCAGGGTATTATATGATAGATTTTGATAGACAAACTTGATGTGAAATTGATGATTATGAGGTCTTGTTTGAATGTGGTGGTTCATGAGATGAAGTTGGGAAAAAACATGCTCAAAACACTTGTACATTATGCTTAGAAAGTGGTATGCACACCAAGTGTTCGATAAAATGCTTAGGTGAAAATGATAAGTGAAATTTGTATGCTAGCAATGGATAATTATATGTAGAATGTGATAATGATGTAATAGTTAATAGGTTTGCAAAAGTAATGTGTTTTAGATGGATTACAAGTGGGAAATTAGTGTGATAAGATGATACGGTAAGATACTTGCGTTAGACAGTTGTACTACATGCTTTAAGGGTGTGATGCACACCATATGTGGGATTAGGTATTTGATCATAACTAGTAAATAATCATGTACTAAATATTAAGCGTGTGAACTCACTAGCGAGTAAAGAAGGTGGAGTTATGTAAATGGGTTAATTTAGAATGTGTTGGTCAATTGGTAGGATCATGAAGGATTCGCATATGTAGGATTTACTATGTATTATATGTGGATATAACTAGGTGACCATGTGGTATGTGCGTCACCACACGAGTATGAAATGCACACGATGATATTACTATGGTCTACCTTATTAAGAATAACAATTTGAGGGTATACATGTAAGTTAGATCGTTGACTTTTGAAAGTCAACAATGTATGAATGTAATGGATGGGCTTTTGAACACAAATGTTAGAGTAGAGAATTAGTGTGTCATGTACTAGATGATTTATGTGCTATGTATGATGGTAATCGGATTGCGTGAGATTTGAATAAGGTAACTATTGATATGTGTCTCATGTATGCGAAAATGTAACTAATGGAAGTCAAATAATGTGTAAATAAAAGGAAATGAATGTTTGTATGTATGTATGATCATATATGCTAACTTTGATACGGACGTGATGACATGTAAGGAAAGGAATCGTATCAATTGACCCAAGCACGGAGGGCTAGCGCGGCGAGATGAGGAAGGAAGTAAGCTCTAATACGCACGCTTAAGGTAAGTGACTTCCGACTCACTTATTAGTATGTTTAGGGAGTTATTTAATGCTTATAAATGTGAGAAGGTCATGTATGATTAATTAATAAATGGAAATACTAAGGTAGGAATGATTGTCGAGGCTAAAAGTAACTAGTTACGTCAGAAATAAAATGGTGGAATCGAACGGGTCGAATAATGGCATGAAGGATCTTTAAGCCTTTTTCTTATAATTCAGCTTTTGATGTGAGTTAGGATGGTGAACGAATCCGTAATTAAATTACGGACGCGCAGAAACAAGAATTACATAAGACGGACGCTTAGCTCAAAAGTTATGTAAGTTTCAAGTTGAGTTTTGGTTGAAAACATAGCTGGGCACTTGATGCAGCAGCAAAGGGAAGTATTATGTCGAAATAGGGTTGTCGCGCTACGCGACAGCAACTCAGTTTCACCGTCGCGCAACGCGACAGATGTCGCGCCCCGCGATCGCCCGGGGTAGGGGCTGACGCGCCCCGCGAGAGCTAGTTAGCTAGCAAATCTTGTTTTTATTTCTTGTTTGTTTCAGCAAGAATGTTCACTCAACAGTTGGAACGTTCACTCATCAGCAAGAATGTTCACTCAATAGTTGGAATGTTCACTCGTCAGCAAGAATGTTCACTCCACAGTCGGAACGTTCACTCGTCAGCAAGAATGTTCACTCAACAGTTGGAACATTCACTCATCAGCAAGAATGTTCACTCAACAGTTGAAGTGTTCACTCTTTAGCAAGAACGTTCACTCAAAGTATGTGTGGGAAAGAAATAAGTTTGGAGATATGTATGTGTATAGATCTACCTACATGTTAGTGACGAAATCCATAGGTAAGCATGAATAGAAATGAACATGCACGTAAGTTTGTACATATGAGACTTATTTATATAGACGTTTGTGACTAGGATATGTTAGTAAAATTATATGGGAATGTAAGTGGTATGTAAGAGCTTGTACGTATGTATGTGTGCGTATATATGTAGGTGTATATGTTTGTGTACATGTATGATTTATGAATGTATGCATGTATGGATGTAATATGCTATGAATACACGTAGGAATTAGTATACATATATGAATGCGAGATGTTTTAAATGTATGAAGGAATGGTTTCATTAGGTTTAGGCATTGACGTTGCTAATGGTGTGCCTTGAAGTTGAAATGTAATGCAGCTAAAAGAACATCGGGTTCATGAGGTATCGAAGTCGAACTCGGAATGAGAAAATACGAGAGGATAGTTGAATGAATCAAAGTTTATATTGTTGAATGATATTTGATATTAAATTACATGAGAATAATGTCGTATGATGTTGTTAACGACTAATGGTTAAGTTGTATGTGATGTCCACAGGTACTACATGGATTTCTTCTACCACAAACGAAGAGAAGCGGACATAGATCGAGTCGAGAGCAAGGATTGTACGGAAAAGAACGGTCACATAGCTTTAATTATGTAACGCCTTAAAGTGTTAATTGAAAGTGAATGTTGTATATTTCTTTTAGTTAACGTTTGACATTCCGTATTTGAGCTTTCATGTAAGAAATGTGTCTAATAGAGAAAGAAATTTTTAAGGCTCTTTTTCCATTGCGTCGTTTTTTTAAGTTATTACGTGTGAGGGTGTTTCATCAGCTAACCACATCCAATCATTCTGTTACGTACATGTGAATTGACCATAATGCCCTTATTAATAAAAAAACAAATATATATATATATATATAAATTAAAACAAAACATAATTAACTAACAAAAAACATTACTCTAACCTCCCTTTATCTCTTCTCTCGTTAGATCTCACGCCCTTTTCTCTCTTTAATCCCCCTCTACCACCGGCAATCAAGAACAACCACCTTAATCTCTCTCTATGGTTGGCCACCAAGAACCAGCGCTTGCCAAAACCCCTACCACAATCACCAATATCCCTATTCTTTTCCAAGCATACAATAATCACCACCGACCCCCTTGTTCTCTAACACCACTACCACAAGGAAACGAGACCTGAGGTGAGGCCAAAGATCAGAAACAAGAAAGTTGAACATCACTTTTCCATCTTCAGTTTACCTCCATGGTCTGCGGGTCCGAAAATCCCCTTGCAAATTGTATCAAATACGGTATAAAATCAACCTTTTTCAGTACTAATGTTGGAAAAGTGTGTTTCTTTGTTTACTTTTGATTTTTAGGATTAAAAGAGCTTAAACGAACAAAAGAAACAAATTAACGACAAAATCCAGCATGAATACGAAGAAAGGAAGTTGACAAACTATACTAACCCTCCGAGCTTCACCTCAAGAATAAAAACATCAAACCAGAAGCCCAACATGGGGTCGTGCCTGCAAGGCATGGGGCCATGCCCGAGTCAAGATTCCTTAAAGATAAAGACAAACAAAAAATAACAAGGGACACTAGGCCGTGTCACCTAAAGCACGGGTCATGGTCAACTCTCAAATTTGCAAATCTGGGTTTGTAAAGCAAGTACAAGGGCCACGGGGCCGTGTCGTTGACACACGGGGTCGTGTGTGCAGAAAGCTGACAAGAGCACTAAATGAAGACAGAGACGGTGAAGGACACGGGGCCATGCCTACCAGGTACGTGGTTATGTGAGTCTCCTGTTTCCAACTATAAATAGAGGTCCTTGCTGTAACACCCCGTGTTTCGAAAGTCAAAGTCAAAGTCAAAGTCAAGATTGAAGTCAAAGGAAGAAAAGATTGCTAACTGCGATCTGTCACTCCTTGCTCAACTACTGTTTTGACTTCTTTGACTTGTAATCGAATCTATTATTTATTTGTTTTAGTTGTATTATGTGGAGTATCTATTAATAATCGAGGTTTAATCGCATATTTATCGCTAATCGCTATCGCATTCGCAACTCGAAGTATGTGTTCTGGATATTGTTTTACGTGTGTGTGCTATTTATATGTTACTTGTGCATGTTATGTTTACGTTGAGGTGTTTAATCGCAATAGCAATTCTATCGCATCGCAATCTAAATCGCAAACGCTAAACGCAAGTTATTTATAGTGATTGTATGTTAGATATAGTAGCTAGGTTATTTGTGTAACTAATGGGTAATACTATCGCATCTCTCACTCGAATTGCATCGCAATGCTCAACACGTGAATCGAAACGACAAAACTCAACACGCCGGACACAAAGATCGAGTGGCCAACCGATCGAGTAGCCATCCGATCGGATTGTCATCTGATCGAGTTGTCACCCGATCGGACTACCACCCGATCGGACTGCCATCCGATCGGTGACCTACTCGACACTTCTGCACTTTCCTTTTTGGGAAACCCTATAAATATCCTCCTGTCACATCATTTGTGATGTGACAACTCCTCACTCGAACCAGCCGCACTCAAGCTCTCTTTCTCTTGATTTCTCGCGATCCTTGTAAGTTTCCAACCTAAATCTTGTACTTCTATGATCTACACGCACCTCTTCATCATTTTCACCTTTGAATCTTAACTTTTAACCGTGAAATCACCGGATTTGAGGTGTTCTAGGGTGATGTCATCATGGAGTTCTTATGAACTTCAAAGTTTGGCTTCATTCCACCAAGAACAACTTAGATCTGAAGGATTTCCACATGAATAATCAATGTTTTCGCATAGATCTACACATATTCATGGTTAAAAGGATTGAAGGAAGGTTTTCCAACTTTCTTTCAACTCTTTTACACTCAATGCACTCAAAACCGATAGAATCGGAGCTCGTTCTGATCTTCTACTCTTTCTTAGTGATGGGTTAGTTCCAGATCTGAATTATATCCAAGAGACCACTGATGACGGGTTAAACATGAACAACCGTCTCGAACTGTGAACAGGTCGGACTAGGGTGATTCCTGTTCTGTCGGATCACTCGGGTCGAGATGGGGCTTCTGTTGTTTAGCACGTTATCATAACGTCTCGGTCAAAGCTGCAAGACTTTCAAAACAATCAAGTGTCAAAGACGATCAGGCCGTTGGGACGGATTGCCGTCCGATCGGATTGCCACCCGATCGGATTGCCATCTGATCGGACAGCCATCTGATCGGCTTGCACTTGTTTCCACACTTAAACATTTTTCTAAGTTTCAAAGAACTGAACGCCGAACGGATTGCCGTCCGATTGGATTACCATCTGATCGAACGACCATCTGATCATGTGACGTTTGGGACTTTCGTACTTGATCAATTTCAAAGAACAGTAGTTCCAACGGGTTCCTATCCGATCGGATTGCATCCGATCGAGCGACAATCCTGCTGTGAACTTGTTCTCACTAAGTGTCCTGCCAATCGGATCGCTATCCGATCGGACTGCCCTCCGATTGATCGACCTGAATGGGAAAGACACTTCTCTGTTTTCAAAATGCTACAATGAAAACTTCAAAGCCATCATACACAAATACGCCCTTACCAAACAGATGTCAATCCAATCGAATGGCCATCCGATCGGATAACCATCCGAACGGATTGACATCCGATCGACTGGCCATCCGATCGGATTGCCATCCGATCAGATTACCATCCGACACTTGGTACTTTTGCACCGTTTTACGCGCCGCTTATCATTTACGCTATCGTTAACTGTTCAGGCTAATCTCTCAAGCGCTCCCTTCAATCCAAGGCAGTGTTTATTAAGTTAAACGCTATCTGTGAGTATACTCGATCCCTTTTTGCTTTATGCACTTTTGGGTGTTACATACGTTACTTATTCTAAATCACATCGATCACACAACGCAACACTATTTGTACGCAGACCTCTAATGCATGTTATATGTGACTCGATGAATGCTTGTTTTTATGTTTACACATTGATTGCTGTCTACCTGCCTTAGCAACGATAGTACTATAGTTTGGACTCAGCACCTATTCACTCAGGGGTTGTTAAGGACAATACTTCATGTGTTCGCAGTGGCGAACATGTGATGCGCACTCGCTACTCGCAGTCATTGGTATTGATAGGATCTTTGTCGATAACTTACATGCTTCACATTATACGTTGTACATGCTGGTTATGTGTAAACGATCTTCGAACTCTATTACTATTACTAAACTTGTATGCTCACCTTTACACTATGTGTATTGACCTATACTTTAACGTATGTGACAGGTGCTTAGGATGCGTGCTTGCTACTTGATGGAATTAAACTTAGGAGAGTCTAGAAACAAACAAACAATCTATTTATTTGAATCTGAGTCGTCGGAACATTTGATCTGTCTTTGAGAAAAACAATGTCTGTAATAACTGTTTTTATTTGATATATTATGGTATGGGATATAATGATAAATATCCGGTAATTTTAGTTGTTATGGATTTCTCTTGGACAATCTGTTTCGCTCAGTGTTGTGCCCCAATGTTTCCGCCATCGGTTGGGGTGTGACACTTGGCTCACTTGCAAAAAATCCCTTGTCAAACCATGTCTCTCACTTCCACCACCACAACACCATCATCTTCCACCACACTAGTTAGAGTTAGAGTAGTCTCGGGATCCAAGATCGATAGTAAGAGCTTTCGTCAAACTATGGCCATGCTTAGCTAATCTCTTACTTCCCTTAGTGAAGACAAAATATTTTGTGTATTACTTTTGATTTCCAACATTTGGTCACTTTTTAATTGGGTATGTATTAGTGACTTTAATAACGAGTTTTTTATATTGAAGGTGAATTTTATTCTATTATTCTTCATGTTTTATTGATTCACTTATTCGTGTCTTTACGGTCTATATAAAGCACGTTAACTGCCTGAAAGGGGGTTAGAAGGGTGGTTTGGGTAAAGTTCTTGCCTCATTCAGTGTATAGATCCTGCGAGGACCTGATTCAAGTTTATTAGGACTTCCTTTGAGGCAGATAGCATCAAATCGGGGGAAGTAAAAACGGCTTGTAATCCCAAATAAATAAACTACTATTAAAACTTTAAACCGGCCTTGCGGGACTGTATCCCTGCTAACTCAGACCAATATGGCCAAGGGTAGCGTTGCCTCTAAAAGAGGGACATGCCACATTTTGCATTAATAATTTACTTAATTATCTTTCAATAATCCGGCCTTGCGGGACTGTATCCCTGCTGACTCAGACCAATATGACTGAGGGTAGCGTTGCCTCCAAAAGAGGGACATGCCACTATAACTAAGACAATCTCTTAAAAACCCAAAGTACGGAAATCGTCAAAGGATACATAAAAGATGAGTCAGAACCAAGTGATTCTATCTTGTTATTGGTTTCTTCGATTTATTTTAGTTTCTTTCTTTATTTTACATGTTTAAACATTTTCTCAAAATTTGGGTCGATTAGACGTTGACGATAAAATGGTATTAAAAGCTCTTATGTCCTTGGACGATCTCGGTATCTTACCATCACTATACTACGCCAACGATAGGTGCACTCGCCCTAACGTGTTGTAGAGAGTGATAGCTTATATCGTGTTTTATAAATTTAAAGCTTGATAAAGAGTATAAAGGTACATAAAAATATATCAAAAAAAAATCTATACACTCGCACCATGTCAGCTAAAGAAGGGTGGAATGTGATTGGAGGATAAAGGAGATGGAAAATGGTGAAATCTAATTGGCTAAAGAAGGTTGGAAGGTGATTGGAGGAGGAAAGATGTAGAAAAGATTTTGGTTTTCCTCACTTTTGGTCCTGCACTTTGTAACTAGGTTATTTTATACCATTTTTTTTGTATTTTAAATTTTTTTAGGTATCCAAAGTGTAATTTAAGTCTCGGTTTTGCGTATAAACACGTATTTAAAGTTTGATTGCATATATAATAGAAATGTGAAAGGTAATGCGTCTATGTATACAATGAATTTCCATAATGATTAAAGCCTTGAATTACAAGATTGGATATGAACCACGAATACGACACGATTACAAGTTTCTAAAAATAGAAATTCGAATACAACTTTCTAAATATGGAAAGTACAGAAATGCGGAGCGTTACAACATGGACATAGGTCCCCCACTCTGACCGAACCACGTAAAATTCTTGTGTCGTGTTTATTTTTCTATGTGTGTTTATATCATTTGTGTGCGTGTTTTTAGTTCCGCTATGCTGCTTGATACCTAGCAGACCATGGGTTGACTGTCCACATGGAATTGTTAAGACTTTTTGTTGATGCATATTTGTGTGGATGCAGCTCGGTTCGGTTCGGTTCGTCTCAGCCCAGTTCGGCTCGGTTTGAGACCGAAGTTGACGACGTTCCTCCGTCGTACGACCAGACATTCGCGATACGAGATCGAAGATAATGCGAGATGACATCATCATGATGATGTCACAAACATGAATTGAACTTTGCATGGAAGTCACGAAACATGAGGTCACGAAAGATATGCTTCACACATTATGGAAGTCACGAAGAATATTCATGCAATTATGGTAGGTCACGAAGAACCACATGCATGCATGTCCACGAAGAAGGTATTTAACCAAAATGAAATCCATGAAGAATCTATTATACTTGGCCATAATTATTCATTGGATTGGTCCACAAATCACCCTGTATTTCATGGGATTTGCCACTCTTTCGTGCCCCATGCAATCTTTTGTGGTGATTGCTAGATAATTGGCTATAAATAGATAGTCATGTTTTCCATTTCAAAAGAGAGCACACGCAGTAAAGTTGAGAGCATTCTTGTATTACTTTGTGATGAAACTTTCCTGGTTTAATACATTTGAGCTTTAACGTTGAATCGTTCTTGTGTTTGGGTGTCTTTTGGCTAGGTTTACATATACACTTGGATTCCGCACTCGTGTGTGTGTTATACAACAAGGAAGTAAGTTTATCTTGATCCTCCGGGTGGACCTACAAGTGGTATCAGAGCTTTGGCTCTCTTCCTTGTTGAAAACCAACCATTTTGGTGTGTTTTTTAGCATAGTTTGAGTATTTTTCTTGAACTTGAACAAGAAACTCAAGTTTTTACAAGAAAAATGGGTTAAAGGTTAAGAAAAACTTGTTGTTTGCAGTAAATTTTCACAAAATCCTTGTTAAAACACATGGAGACATGTTAAAATACGGTTTTTCTTAAAATTTCTAGCAAAAATCTTATTCGCCATTTTTCCGGTGAAGTGTTTTGGTCGGAATTCTCGCCAGAATATTCCTTGTGAGATAAGATAATAATAAACTTTGACTGAAAAGTGGTTTTTCGTATGTCTGTTTTCTAACCAAATCTGGATATCTACCAACCATCTTTCAAAAGTCAGAAACCAGATTCTGTTTAAAAAGGAAATTGTTCACCAAACATTTCACGAAACACCACAGTTTGGTAACATTTCACGAAGAACCATCCATTATTCACGAAACATCTTCATTTGAAAAACAACACGAAGAACCTTAATCACAATCCACCACTCACGAAACACTAGTCACAAAACATCCTCTATTTCACGAAAAACTATCATTTTTCACGAAGAACATATATATTGGTGCCTTTCACGAAAAACCTTTCACAATTCACAATTCACAATTCACGAAAAACCTTTCACAATTCACAATTCACGAAAAACCTTTCACAATTCACGAAAAACCTTTCTTTAATACACTCAATAAGAAGTGTGTTCTGCCCACAAATTCAATTCTTCATCCCTCGGGTGTTTCGTGGACATACATGTTTTTCGTGGACACTTGTTTTCTTTTATAGAAGGTTTTTAAAACAACAGTTTTTCATGGAATTAGTCTTTCGTGGTTTTAAAAGTCAGTGTTTTTCACAGAAGCTTTACAGAAGGTTTATAGTAGGTTTTTAATTTTCTTGTTTTCTGTCCACCATGAGTACACAACTTTAGGGTTGGACTCCTGATGCCAATACGGATACTACGTATACACAAAAGGGTTTAACTCCTTCATGGGCTCAGTCTCCTACACCCTCGTCCTCATCTATTCCATCACAAGCGGATTTGATTACGGCCAATCAATGGGCGTTTATTGCCAATCAAAATCAAAGTATTCAAAGCCTCCTTTTGAGCGATAATGAAACCGGAAGTAACAATCGTCCACCAAAGCTCATGCATATGAACGAGTATCCCGGATAGCAGGATAGGTTTCATACGTATATTCTTGGGCAGAACACGGAGTTGTGGTTGTGTTTTACTTAGGAATTCGATCAAGCACTTGAAGAAGTCGGTTCAAGTCCCGCGTCATTTTCCGATCTTACGGCCGATGAGAAGAAGGTATATGATTTAGAGAAGAAGGTGTTCTCAATACTAACTCAAGCCTTAAACAAAGTTATTTATCATCAGTTTGTGAGCTTCTAAACGGAAAAGAGTCTATGGGATGCGTTAAAGGTGAGAGGTCAAGGAAATGCGGCATCACGCAAACTGAGACATGATTTGCTTAAAAAGGAACTCGACGGCTTCATGTGTATGGAAAAGGAGTCGTTGGGAGATATAACAAGTGGATTTTATCATTTTCTGAGTGAGTTGGGTAGTTATGGGGTATCATTAACTCCAGAAGAGGTTGTTACAAAGTTCGCCGATGCATTACCACTTCAATGGAATGGATTCTTGGAAATTTTGAAGTATAATGGCAATTTGGCTACGACCAACATCTATGATTTCATTCAGCTGTTGGAGAACAAAAATCAAGAAGAAATCAGGAAGGTAAGAAGAGTTCCGGTGCCACAAAATCCTGAGATGTATTATGGAAATTGTGGAAGTACTAGCACTATTGCAAGACCTATTCAACATGCTCAGCTGCACACGGCTTTTGTCTCAAACACCAATCCGTTTGGAACACCACAACCGGTTGCCTCAGAGCCAAACTTTCGGTCTACTAGAGTACCATCATTTCTTGATCCAAACTACAACGGTCAACAACAAGCTTGTTATGGAAACACTTCATCAACAGTCAATCTTGGTCAGTCAACTAATCCAAACACAGTTCGGCTAGACACTTCAAGTTTCTCAAAAGTAAGTGTTGAGGTGGCAAAGGAACATATAGAGCTCTTAAACACTTTGGTGAGCGTATAGTGTGGGTTAGTAGCAGGGCGAATTGGAAACATCAATTTGACTCAGGAAGATAATCAGCAAATAGATAAGGATGAAATGGGTTTGATGGATATCAAGTGGGTGTTTGCTAGTGCAATGAGGCGAGCAAAAGACTACATGGAAAGAACCGGTAGAACAAACTTGGAAAGAAAGAAAGACACCAAGTATGGGTTTGATAAGCAAGCGGTCAAGTGTTTCAACTATGGTGAACGAGGTCACTTTAAACGGGAATGCACTAATCCAGCTCAGCATGGGAACCAGAATCCGTTCAGAAATCAAGGAAACCAACCGAATCAAAATCAAACTAGGAATAAGGAGCGTGCCTTGATGCCTGTGAACAACTCTCATCAAGCAGGACCATCAAACAACAATCGAGCTCTTGTGGTACAAGCTGATGAAAATTGTGACTGGTCGATTCAACTGGGTAGCGGTGATCAGGGTGGAACAGCTTGTTTTGCTGAGGTTATCAAGGATCTAAAACACGCTTGTGGTGGAGAATCTTCAGAAGATGAAGACAGTTCTGGTTATAGTGGAAGTTCGGATGAAGAAAGCTCAAGTTCAGGTGAAGACGGTATGGATAAAGTGTCACGTGAGACCATCGATGGAGATGTTGAGAAATTTTTGGGTGAAGCTAAAGCAGTGAATTACAGAAGATCAATTTTGGTGGATCAAGCTGCTTATTCTCATCATTCAGCTTTCATGGCTAATGTTGGAGGTTCGTCAAGTCAGGTATGTGTCGATGAACCAAAATTTGATAGGTGTGATAGTTGTGTTGAATTATGTGCTAAACTGTTTGATTTGCAAAGCAAATATGACGATTTGCAAAGCAAATATGACGTAACATTTATCCACTATCAAAATTTGATCGTGGATCTTTCAAAATGCACAGAGGCCAATATGTTTCATAAAAATCATGAAAAGGATTTTAAAAAGGTAATTTACACATTAAGAGAAGATATAACAACCCTAGAAAATCACCCTAAAATACTCTGAAATCGCAAAACCGGACCCGTATAACGTTAATTTTTATAAAAAATGAAAAACCAAGGAAAATGCACCTGTCGCGGGCCGCGACAGGTTGATGGTAGGCCGCTTGAGGGGCGCGACAAGCCTTTGCTTGCCGACCACCCCTTGTGCCATGTGTCGTCACACGCGTCGAGTCTAGGTTTCAAACTCGGCAACCCTAGCCGTAGCTAGGGTGCCCTCGCGGGCCGCGAAAGAAAAGGGAGGGGGTTGTCGCGGGGCGCGACAGGCTCCCGAAAAATGTATAAATTGATCAGTTGTGCCACTGTCCCATCTCGCTCACACCTTTCTATTCTCTCTATAATTCTGGACGAAATTTCAAGTTATAATACCCTCTAAAACCCGAAGCTCTGCCCCGTTTTAAGTATTTTAACCCCCGATCACTAATTCGTTACCCTACCCGATTGATTTAGGACCTACCAACGCATGTCGAGGCTCTGCCTGACTAAGTTCGTTGGGGTTCTGTTTCGTGTTGTATGACTAATGTGATTTGGGTTATTTTACTAACACGCGTGCGTTGTATGTTTTTAATAGAAACTCAAGAAAATAATCAAGAAATATTACCAGGAAGCCCGTAGAAAAACATAAGTTTGCAATGTGAGTTCATTCTCTTTTTCTCAAAGTTTGTGAGCCATTATTTCAAATGTTTTCCAAAACTCTAAATGTTTATCAGTTATAATTACAGTGATTAAGTCTTTGTATTCTACAATTGCTGCCAGTATTATGGGGTTTGTATACAGTACTTGATAACCTTCACAATTGGGCACGAGTATCCAATGTGTGATATGACCATAGTCACAGATCCGTCGAGTGACAAGTATTGAACGAGTAATTGAGTAGATATAAATATTGTAATCGCTCTTAATACTGTAAAGTTATAACAACTGATGTTTTATAAATTAGAATGTACTCGCCAGTATTTCTTGCTGATAAAATGTTTTTAAAACGTGTTTCAGGTAACTTAATGTAAAGCTATAAGAAGCCAGCTATGGAGCAATGAAGGCTTAAAGAAAGTGGCTATAAAGTTACCTAAATAAAAGTTTATGTTTTCAGCAACTAGGGGTTATCCCTATAAAGTTATTATGAATGAAACATGGGTTTTATCCCATTTATTTATTATAAAAGTTTGGTGTTTCTAAACTTTGAAATTTATTTCCTAACAACGATCCTGATGTCTCATTTCCGCTGCCAAATTAATAAACACTGATACCACCAGTTCGTGTTCGCGGCTCCCGCTCCCGGGGTGGGGTCGGGGATTGCGACAGAAGGTGGTATCAGAGCCACTAGTTTAGGCCATTTAGGTGTTCTTATTAAATACCTAAATTTTAACCAATTGTGTTAGGAAATATCCACAACTTCTATGTTATTCTGTGTAAATATGTATATTATTATTTGGTGTTATTTTGACAATTTTCTTAGTCTACAGTATGAGTGATTAGGGTACTTCTGACGCTTACCGTCATCTACCTCATTCTCCAATGGATGAAGGAACATCCCAGCCAACCTCAGGATACACAGCCGATTTTGAGGATATCTTTGTTTTCAAAGCCAAATCAGAAGAACCTTTTCCCCTTAAAAAGAGAGGGTGGTTTAATAGAGCAAAATCAGAGAGGAGAAAAAGGATAAGAAAATTTCAACAACAAAGAATAGTGAATAGAGCTGAGAGAAATACCCAAAATCTAGAAGCTAGACCTTTATGGGAAGAAGAATTGGATAGACAACTAGCTGACTTTCATATGTACGGAAATGTAGAAGGAGAAATTGTTCTCAACCAAGTAGCAGTACCAGAACCCCAATTACATCCTTTATATCCCGACCAACCCATGAATTTAGAACAAAACCAACTTCCAATCCCAGCCTTTGATCCAAATGAGATACCTAGAATTCCAGCACCGAACCCTTTAGATCAGTGGTGGGCCGACAACCGGGCATTTCAGGAATTACTGAATAACCCATATCCTTACGAAGAACCAGAACCAATTTACCCTGAACCAGTGCCAGCCCCAATGCCACCAATGAGCCATGAGAATGTAGCAGAACTTCGCCAGTACGGTGAAGAGTTGGTTGAGGAAGGAAACCGAATTCGCCAAATCGGGGAAAGACTCGTCTGGAAGTATGACGAGAACGAGATGCTATACTAGAAACAAGTTATATATATATATATATATGTGTGTGTGTGTGTGTAATTTTTGTTACTTTGATAAAAAATATATATATATATATATAATATATATCCACTAAAATATATATTATATATATCACCTATATATATATATATATATATATATATATATATATATATATATATATATATATCGATGCATAGTTACTAATGTTTAAATTTCAGTTATAACTTGTAATAGATGCATATATGAAAAGAGTTAAGTCGCAATGATCGACGTTTTGGGTTAAATATGCTTGAAGATTTGTTTAATTCTGTGATATTAATACTTGATAATGGTTACAATTCAGATGTCAAACGAAGTAAATCAAGAAATCCAGAATAACAATAATAACGGGAACCAAGTGGATAAAAGTGTTATCGAACACATAGTAGCTCAAGGAATCATAGATGCCATGCCATATATTATCAATACTATTAAAAAGGCATAAAAAAATAATTCCGTAGTTGGAAGTAAACGTGCACCTACTGAACCAAGTCGCAACGTGAATGGAAATCACGGACTATTTATCCAAGCTCCCATTCCAAAAAGAAGAAGGACCATCTCATATGGTTGTTCTTATAAAGAATTCTTATCTTTCAAACCGATAGAATTCTTAGGCAATGAAGGAGCCATTTCAGCCTTGCGCTGGATAAAAAAGACAAAAGCAGTTTTAAAGATAAGTAAATGTGCAGATGAAGATAAGATTATGTTTGCTTCTAATCTTTTTAAGAATGTAGCTTTAGAGTCGTGGAATACCATTCTTCAGTCTAGAGGAAGTGACAGGGTTTACAGTATGGAATGGAACAACTTAAGGAAATACTTGAAAGGAAATTTTGTCCTCATGAAAAAGAACAGATTGCTAATAAGTTTCTGAATCATAGAATGACTGGGGTAGATTGCAGGGAATATATGACCATATTCTTTGAATATGCAAGGATAGTACCAACACTAGCCTCACCAGAACCAGTGTTAATCTCCCGTTACATCTGGGGATTAATCAGTGAGATCAGACATGTAGTCAATGCAGCTAGACCACAAACCATAGAAGAAGCAGTAGAACTTGCTAACACTCTGACAGATGAATTGGTACGTACGCAAGAGGAAAACCAGAAAAAGAACCTAGCCCACAAGATTACCCAGGAACTACGTTATGGTAATTCCTATCGCGGAAAAAGAACAGGTTCTTCCTCTGCACCCTACTGCAAGTTTTGTAAAAAGAAACACTCAGGAAAGTGTGTCGTGTCCTGCAACTTTTGCAAGTTCCCAAGACATAAGGAAGAAGATTGTAGGAAGAAAGCTAGTGCCAGAGTATGCTACAACTGCGGAGAAGCTGGTCATATCAAATCGAACGGTCCGAAACTAGCTTTAGCGACAACTAACAAAGCAAAGACAACAGAAGGACCCAAGAAGAATGCCAGAGCATTCGTTCTGACAGCCGAAGAAGCAAAAATGATCCCACATGTGATTACCGGTACATTTTTAGTTAATGATGTTTATGATAAAGTATTATTCGACTATGGTGCAAACCAAAGTTTCATAAATACTTCTTTCCACAAACTTCTCAATCAACCATTAACTAAACTTCACCAAGACTGTCTGGTGGAGATGGCAAATGGAAGTTCTATCAAGATAAGTGAAATCCTGCAGGAAGCAAGGATAGAAATTTTAAGCCATAACTTTACCACTAATCTTTTACCAATGAATCTAGTCGGACTCGACATCGTATTTGGAATGGATTGGTTGGTAGCCAATCATGCAAGTATTTTATGTGATCAAAAGTATGTAGAAGTATGTACGCCAACTGGCAAAAGGATCATAATTAAAGGAGACAAGCCAACAAGGTCAACAAAGTTCATCTCTGTGATGAAAGCTGCAAATTATGCACGAAAAGAAAGAATGGTATATATATGATCTCAATAATCATTAACACTAAAGGAAAGAAATTAAAAGATATTCCCGTAGTATCTAAATTCTCTGATGTCTTTCCAAAAGAGTTACCTGGATTACCGCCAGATCGAGAGGTTGAATTTAGAATTCACCTAATATCAGGAACGACACTGATTGCCAAAGCACCCTATCGACTAGCACCAACGGAGATGCAGGAATTGAAGAAACAGCTTGAAGAACTACTTGAAAAAGGTTTCATACAACCTAGTTCATCGCCATGGGAAACGCCAGTGTTATTTTTCAAGAAGAAAGACGGATCGATGCGTATGTGCATTGATTACCGAGAACTGTATAAGGTTACGACTGAAAATCGGTACCCATTACCGAGAATCGATGATCTGTTCGATCAACTTCAAGGAGCTCGATTCTTTTCTAAGATCAATTTACGCTCAGTTTATCATCAATTGAAAGTACAGGAAGATGACATTCCTAAAACTACTTTCAGAACAAGGTACGGTCATTATGAATTTACAGTCATGTCATTTAGTTTAACCAATGCCCCAGCCGCATTTATGGACATGATGAACTGGATATGTAAACCATACCTGGATAAATTCATAATTGTCTTTATAGATGATATTCTAATTTACTCTAAGAGTAAAGAAGATCACACGGAACATTTGCATACACTTTTGACATTGTTGAGAAAAGAAAAGCTTTATGCTAAATTCTCAAAATGTGAATTTTGGTTACAAGGAAGTGCAATTCCTTGGACATCTGGTTAATCATGAAGAAATTCATGTGGATCCCACAAAGATCGAGGCGATTACCAAATGGAAAGTCCCTGAATCGCCAACAGAAGTAAGAAGTTTTCTTGGACTAGCAGGATATTATAGACGTTTTATTCAAGATTTCTCTAGATTAGCCATTCCATTAACCAAACTGACTTGCAAATCAGTTAAGTTTGAGTGGGGACCAAAACAAGAGGAAGCATTCAGGATTTTGAAACAGAAATTAACCAGTGCACCAATACTCGCTTTGCCAGAAGGAACTGAAGACTTTGTAGTCTATTGTGACGCCTCCAAATTAGGATTTGGATGTGTGTTGATGCAACATCCAAAGGTAATTGCTTATGCCTCTAGACGGCTTAATTTAACGTAATCATAATATTGTGATGAGTACGTGTTTAAACCCAAAATTAATGCATAAAACTATACCCATTACGGAGAATTAAACATCTCATGCAATACATTTTCGGGTTTTATTTTTACTAAACCATAAATGAGTGTGGTTGGTTGATAAGTTTCTCCCATCTCAACGATAACGATCTATAGTTTGATAGAATAATGGATTTTAATAATATCAACTATTGTCCGTTGCCGGCAACGGTCCTAACTTTAAAAATTCCCACTAGCGGTCATATCTTTTCACATATTGGTCTTCATTGGACCCTGACTAACAGAACCATAATGTCGTTAGTCTCCGGTCGTCGGAAAAACGTTTTTGGTCGGAAAAAGGTTCCTAAAAGCCCGATCTATGGTTACAAACAGGTTTGGGATGAAAACTTTGAGTTTTCCGGCCAAAAAGAAGTTTTCCGGTGAGATTTTTTTTTTCCGGCGACCTTAATAATTGGGGCTTTTTACTATAAAAGGTTTCTAAAGGTACGCTAATAAGGTTACAAAGAGGTTTGAGAAGAAAATGTTGAGTTTTCCGGTCAAAATGGAGTTTTCCGGCCGATAACGTTTTTCCGGCGACCAGAGACTAACGGCGTTAGCGTTTTGTTAGTCAGGGTCCATTGAAGGCCAATATATGAAAAGATGGGACCGCCAGTGAGAATTTTTGAAGTTGGGACCGTTGCCGGCCAATGAGCAATAGTATGGATTATTAAAATCCGTTATTCCTAGTTTGATTTATTCTACTTGTTGGTAATGTTATAATGGGAATTAAACGATTAACTAAATTTAAAACGATTTACTTGTATGAAAATTTTGAAGTAGTTATAATGAGAGTTAAATGATTAACTAAATTAAAAAAAGATTTACTTGTATGAAAATTTTGAAGTAATTAAAAATTGGTATACACCCTTTTTAGGTACTTTAATAAAAAAAAAAACATTATAACATTATTTTAGTAATAATTCTTACCCTGCTAAATATTTTAAAATAAGAAATGTTATTATTTGACTGTAGTCTAGAATCTGGCCTGCCAACTTAAACTGAAACAAGGCTTTTATTTAAGCCCAAATCATTTTACAGGTTGTTGGTTGATAAGAATCAGCCCAGCATTAAATTAGGCCCAATAAAATAACAACAAATTCACAACTATTTTCCTGTTTCTTTCCATTGGAATTGGTATAAAAAATATGCCATAATTATCAACTATCAACCAAAAGCAAAAAACTATATCTGATATACTTATAGTACTGACGTACTGTTAAGAAAACCTGAAAATTTTTAAATAAAAAGAATCTCGGGTCAGAAAAAAAACTCACTTAATCTGTTTTAGCACACTGAATTTGATCTTTTACTAATCCATGTTTGTCCTCCGTATTCATGGTTGGCGGTCCGTGTCATGTTTCTGTGTTGTGTCAAAATATACACCGCATGGCGTGACATGTCTATTTACCACATCTAGTAGATAATGCTATACGGGGTTTAATGATGTTTGTTTGCATAATCACAAGCCCCCTACGCCTACTCAATAAAAGACATTGCAAACAAGTTCAACCATCGATAAAAAAATCTTGTTACATATTACATTCACTTGACTTTCCTACTAGTAGACTTTGATTTCTTCAATTGTTTCCCCTTTTCATCAAAACTACTCCACGCATACCCAATCGGCACAGCAAAAGGATCCACCACTTGTGGCATCCCCTTTTGAAGTGTCGGGAGTCCAGACCGACTACCATTCCTCGACAACCATGAAGAGGAAACCGAACTACGAGGGTTCCCTTTCTTATCATCGTCATCATCAAAATCAACGACGACGTCATCATATCCATTGTTTCTTCCGCCACTAAAGAACTGCCGTGGACTTGACACAGGCGTAAAGAACTGCTCCTCCGGCCGTTGAAGCTCAACAAACTTTGTAAACGTTATCATTACTCGCACCGTTGGCACCACCGGGATCGCCACCTACAAATCAAACCATCAAATCAGTATTCAATACCAAAATCAAGATTCATCATAAAAAGCAAGTTTGTAAATTTAGTCCCCACAAGTACTATATGTTTCTAGGATCAAAAAAGTGAAAGTGGGTGATGCTGAAATAACTTTAAACATGTCTAAAGACATATATGAATAATGAGTATATTACAAGGGACCCACCCAAAGTACCTTGATGTAGGCCCTCTTTGTCGAGTTCTTTTTTGGGAAAGACCAATTTAAGATTACATAAACACATAAACAAATTATATTATATAATATAATATAATTTAATTAAACTAAATATTTTTTTATATATATTTGATATACAGGTACTCATGAAAACTATTGGATCACGCATGGGCCGCATGGCTATTGTGTTCTCAGATCTAATGGGTCCCACCAAACCTTCTTTTTTTTCTTTTTGTCTTATTAATTAAATCTAATAACCGTTATTAACTCAAATAATAATGTGAAATGACGAATATGGCCCTTACCTTAACGGGAAAAGTCCCTGGTGGAAACTTCGTCGTTAACAGTTCCCTCATCCGTCTAACAGCTTTCACCTTATTAGCCAAAATATCAAGTAACGGAAGCAACTCTTCCGTTTGTAACGGAAAGTTATCCGTTAACCAAACAGACGGCCGTAACGTCTTCACGTACTCTTTCTCCTTCGTCTGCGGTTGCACCACCACTGGCAACGGTTGCATCGGCAGCGGCGGCGGTGCGCGTGACCTCCGGCGGCACTCCGGAATAATATCCACACTCTTCCGCGACACTGAAACAACCTCTCTATCTCCGCTAACAAAACTGCTGTGTCTCCGGCGATCGGAAACGCTGTAGCGTGGATTCTCAGCGACTAGAAAACCGTCGTCGGAGTCTTCTTCGAGTTCTAACGGCATGATCTGTTCCGATCCGGCGGTTTCAGAAGAATCTGTAGCGGTTATTTTACGAGATCTGAAACTGAAATGTACATTGTGAATTTCGTAAACCCTAGCTTTCCACTCACCAACGGTTTCGATCTTCTCCTGGCGTCTCCAGTTCGTTCTGGCGAACAATTCAGCTTTTGTGACGTCCATACCTGGCCGGTAAACGCTAGTCTGAGCGCAGAATCCGGCGATATTTGAATCGGTTAACGGAGATCCGGCGTTTTCAAACGCGTCGAAGATCTGACGGTTATCGTGATTGAGAACGAGTAACGAACCGGAAGGAATGTCAAGGTTTTCGTCACCGTCTCCAAGGAAGAGGAAGCTCTGATTCGCGCGTTGAATTTTCAAACCGTCGTAACCGGCGAGTGACGTGTCGGCGCGTAAATTACCGTCGCGTTTCCAGATCTTGTACGTGTCTGACGGAGATATTTTTCCGACGAACGGAACGATAGAGCTTTCGAAGTGAAACGAGATCTCCATGTAGAAGTCTCGCATACGGCGGAGAACGGCGAGGAGTCGAGGAAGACGACGGCGCCACTTCGACCAGGCGGAGACGTGGTGATACTGCACCAGAATCGCTACAATCTCCGTACACCGGCGGCAAACCGCTTCCTGTAACGCATTCCAACCGTCTGCGTTCTGTAACGACACGTCAGCACCGGCGTTTGCAAGCGCGCGTGCAGCGAACACGTCGTTTGTCCTCACAGCAAGATGTAACGCAGTTTCTCGCTTCGGATTGTCACGGCGGTCGAGTACGGCGGCGATTTGGTCGGAGAGTTTCTCTTGATTCAACGAGTCTGATTCAGTGTGGATCCTCTTTGGATCGGCTAACCGTGGTAGAGTGGCAACGATGCGTGAGAGAGTTGTGTGATCACCTACCGCGACGGCGTAGTGGACCGGACTGTGCCGGAAATCGTCCGGGTTTAGTTTTTCCGGCGTTTTTTTTTGCGGCCGGTGAGGGTTTAGACATTTTGATGCTTTTAACTGTAAAAATGATGCGAGTATCTGAATGACTTAAAAGAATGAAATGGGTAGTTTCGTCTTTTTGACTAGTATCCAATCGGCTCGGCTTTTAATGATTTTCTATAAATTATTAATATTATTATTAATAATAAAACAAATAAATGGAATTTCTTTTCGCTTTTCGAACTTCGAAAGACACACTCTCTCTTTTTTTGTCCTGTAATTGTTAATTTTTTTTTTTTTTTGTTGATTTGTTAATTGATCCTTGTGTTTATGTTTACCCTAGTACGTAAGTTGTTGGATATTGCATCTCAAGTTCTCAACCACTTGATAAAAAAAATTTGAAGCAGGTATAAGGACGACCGTAATTTTGAAGGACGTTATCCCATGTACTGATTCAAGGCAAGTAATAATTTTATTATTATCTGTAGACTGTAGAGTCTAGATGAGCTGAAAAAAAGTAATTAAATGAAGGACATTTATGTAAAGAAAATAAATAGTATTTGTACAGCCTAAATTTTTTTTTTTTTTTCAATATTGTTTTCATTCCAATCATCAGGGCAAATTACATAAGAATAGCAGGTAGATGAGCAACAAACTGCGCCGCCATCCCTTTTTGAATAGAAAACCCTAATCTACTAAAAACAAAGCCTCGCCCCTGAGGGGTCGAAAAGTTGCTGTGGACTACACGGTGAACTCTGGACAAGAAACGAACTGCCTCTGGCGCCAAAGAGCCAAACGTGTCAAACGCTAGGGGGACAAAGGCATGATGATTATCCTCACAAGCTTTCGCGTGCTTTTCCACCTTCTTCGACTCTGCTTTCAGTACTGCTTGCCCCGCCACAAACCCATTACAAACCTCATCTCAACAAACTCAACAAACTCAAGGACGGAATTTTGTAAGAGGGCATCCTTTGACATACCCG
The DNA here is from genome assembly GCA_030545235.1 of Helianthus tuberosus. Taxonomy (NCBI): domain Eukaryota; kingdom Viridiplantae; phylum Streptophyta; class Magnoliopsida; order Asterales; family Asteraceae; genus Helianthus; species Helianthus tuberosus. Next base: position 70,508,030 of record CM060451.1, on the reverse strand, counting down.
TCCATGACTACCATAATGTTTTTAAACCATGTGTAGTGGTCCACGTCCTTAGGTGTGACCACCATCTGATTTATAAACAATGTGATACAACTTTTACAACTTTTGGGCGTAGAAGGGCGTGAACACCTCGTCACTGAGCGTGGAGGGGAAGTCATGGTTTTAACTGTTGTTTTGGTCAAAAATCAAGCAATGATAATGCGACCAAACTTTCTGTTGTGATGTATGATGCTTGAATCAATGAACAACACTAAGGATCACTCATAAACGAAATGAACAAGTGACACAAAAATTTATACGAGGAAAAAGCCCTTGATCAATGAATGATCTCCGGCATATAAAACCTCGGGTGATGGAAACTACCGATCACCAACTCAAATTAAACAAGAAATGTGTCACAACCTCGGGTGATGCATCTGCTGGAGGAGCAGGAGCCCTTTCCGGGATCCTTTCAGGATCCTGGATCCTTGACTTTTTTCGTCCCAAAAGTTCCTTCAAATGCCCCTTGCTCAACAAGTAACCAATTTCCTTTCTTAGTGCAATACACTCTTCAGTGAGATGCCTGAAATCCTCATGATATGCACACCACTTGGACTTATCCTTTGTAGCAGCTGGTTTATCACTTTTTCTTGGCCACCTAGCTTTCTCACCTAGATTCTGCATTGCAAGGATTAGTTCATTGTTATCAACAGAAAAACAGTATTCAAAAATAGGAGGATAATCCTCATCATCCTCTTCTTGTTCCACTGCATGCACGTTCTGGTTATCAGATCTGTTGTAGGACTTTGATTTGTTGTTCCTGAAGTAGGATCCTTGTTTCTCCTGTTTTGAGGATCCTGTCAATCTATCTTGGATCCTTTTGTCATCCTCTAGGCGGATGAACCTAAGGGCCCTGGTTCTTACTTCATCAAGATTCCTGCAAGGTGTCATAACAAGATCATCATAGAATAATGAATCCCTAAGCAATCCCATTTTAAAGGCTTCTACAGCCGTAGCAATATCCAAATTAGGAATATCTAAGGATTCTTTACTAAACTTAGTGATATAATCTCTAAGTGATTCATTTTGACCTTGTGTTACCCTATATAGATCACTAGTTAATCGTTCAAATTTTCTACTACAAGAGAATTGACTATTAAACAAATTAACTAGATTAGCAAATGAAGTAATAGAGTAAGGGGGAAGACTTAGCAGCCATTTAAGAGCAGATCCTGTGAGTGTGGATCCAAATCCCTTGCATAGACATGCTTCTTTTAACCTTTCAGGAATTGAATTGATCTCCATCCTCTCCCTGTATTGAGCTACATGCTCCTCTGGATCCGTTGAACCATCATAGAGCTTCATGGATGGTATCTGGAATCTTTTGGGTATCTCAGCATCACATAAGGGTGGTGCAAAACGAGATATCCTATGGCTACCATCTGCGATTTCAGGAATGGGTTTAACCACTCCTGGTACACTGGATATCATATCCTTAAGCTTCTGTAGTTCCCTAGCCATAGCTTGATTGATTCATGTATCCTGCATGGAGCCATGGTTAGTGTTATAAGAATTATTGAAAGTATTACCTCCCAGAGGATTCATGTTTGGAATTCCAGATGTGAATCCATATTGATGGGATTCCAGTATGATCGAAGGACCAGATGAAGCAATGGTCTGCACTGGTATGAAGTCTCCTTGATGAACATCCGAACTTGGAGGCTGCATACTCCTTAAGGATCCTCGATCCTGAAAGATGTTGGATCCTTGAACCTGAAAGGATCCTGGAACCAGAGAGGATCCTTGGACCGGGAAGGATCCTTGGACCTGGGAGGATCCTTGGACCTGGGAGGATTCTTGGACCTGGGAGGATCCTTGAACCTGGGAGGATCCTTGGACCTGGGAGGATCCTTGGACATGGGAGGATCCTTGGACCATGGAGGATCCTTGAACCGAGTGCATTCCCAAATATCCTCCTGAGCTGACGAAGGATCCCTGATGCTGGACAGAGGCTCCGGAAGGTTGAAGGTAAGATCCAGGAGCCTGAGTCATTGTTGTTGTTCCATAACGTCTTCCTGGTAATTCACCCAAGTATTGCACGTCCGGAGCTGCTGATTGCTGGGAAGTTATGACTGGAGTGTCGAAGTTCAGCGACCTGGGCATCAATGGGGAATGATCCTCCACCGATTTCTCCTGTTTCTTGATATCACCTATCTCCCTGAGGATCATTTCGTTGGTTTTATCCTGCTCTTGCATACGATCCCTCATCTGCAAAATCAGATTAAAAAGATCATTAGTAGTAGGATTAGTGGAAACAGAAGAAGTTGGTGGTTTTTGGAAAATGGGGGTTTGTCTCTTCGCTGCATTATCAGCATTCTTCTGGGATCTAGAAGGTGGTGGAGGCAAAGGAGGAACGCCTTGTGAAGAACTGAATGATGGCATTAAACTTGAAGTGTTCTTCGCTGAGGAAGCCATCTGCTTGGTTGTAACGAACCGGAATGACCACGAAAATACGAATCTTCTTAGGAATGAAGCACCAATTGCCCCACGGTGGGCGCCAAACTGTTTTGGTAAAAAATCAAGCAATGATAATGCAACCAAACTTTCTGTTGTGAGGTATGATGCTTGAATCAATGAACAACACTAAGGATCACTCAGAAACGAAATGAACAAGTGACACAAAGATTTATACGAGGAAAAAGCCCTTGATCAATGAATGATCTCCGGCATAAAAAACCTCGGGTGATGGAAACTACCGATCACCAACTCAAATTAAACAAGAAATGTGTTACAACTTCGGATGATAGCGAGCTAATTACAAGGATCACTATAGTGTAATGTGCAAAAAAGTGTGTAATCGCTAAGTGAATTGTTAAGAGCTGGTGAGAGCAGTTGCGAGTGTGTGTGTTAAGCTAAAAATAGCCAAGTGTTTTCTATTTAGCTCGCTATCCCTTTTAAAAATGGAAAATATCTAAGCTAACAAACATTCTGCATTGGTGCAAGGATCCAACATCTTTCAGGATCAAGGATTCTTAAGAAGTGTACAGCCCTCAAGTTCAGATGTTCATCAAGGAGACTTCATTCCAATGCAGACCATTGCTTCTTCTGGTCCTTCAGTCATACCAGAATCTCGTCAATATGGATTCACATCTGGAATTCCAAACTTGAATCCTCCGAGAGGTAACACTTTGAATAACTTTTATAACACTAACCATGGCTTTATGCAGGATACAGGTATCAATCAAGCTATGGCTAGAGAATTACAGAAACTGAAGGATATGATATCCAGCATTCCAGGAGTGGTTAAGCCCATTCCTGAAATTGCAGATGGGAGCCATAGGATATCTCGTTTTGCACCACCTATTTGTGATGCTGAGATACCCAAAAGGTTCCAAATACCAACCATGAAGTTGTATGATGGTTTGACGGATCCAGAGGAGCATGTAGCTCAATACAGAGAAAGGATGGAGATCAATCCAATTCCTGAGAGGTTAAAAGAAGCATATCTATGCAAGGGTTTTGGATCCACACTCACAGGATCGGCTCTTAAATGGCTGCTAAGTCTTCCCCCTTACTCTATTACTTCATTTGCTAATCTAGTTAATCTGTTTAATAGCCAATTCTCATGTAGTAGAAAATTTGAACGTTTAACTAGTGATCTATATAGGGTAACACAAGGTCAAAATGAATCACTTAGAGATTACATCACTAAGTTTAGTAAAGAATCCTTAGACATTCCTAATCTGAATATAGCTACGACTGTGGAAGCCTTTAAAATGGGTTTGCTTAGGGATTCATTATTCTATGATGATCTTGTTATGACCCCATGCAGGAATCTTGATGAAGTGAGAACCAGGGCCCTTAGATTCATCCGATTAGAGGATGATAAAAGGATCCAGGAAAGACTGGCAGGATCCTTGAAGCAGGAGAAACAAGGATCCTACTTCAGGAACAACAAGTCCAAACCTTACAACAAGTCTGACAACCAGAACGTGCATGCAGTAGAACAGGAAGAGGATGATGAGGATTATCCTCCCATTTCTGAATATTGTTTTTCTGTCGATAACAATGAACTGATCCATGCAATGCAGAATTTAGGTGAAAAAGCTAGGTGGCCAAGGAAAAGTGATAAACCAGCCACAACAAAAGACAAATCCAAATGGTGTGCATATCACGAGGATTTCGGGCATCTCACTGAAGAGTGTATTGCACTAAGAAAAGAGATTGGTTACTTGTTGAGCAAGGGGCACTTGAAGGAGCTTTTGGGAAGAAAAAAGTCAAGGGTCCAGGATCCTGAAAAGGTTCCAGAAAGAGCTCATGCTCCTCCGGCAGATGCACAAGTTATAAACTTCATATCCGGTGGATCAGACATTTTTGGTACTTCCTTTTCAGCAGCCAAAAGACATGCCAAGGAAACCAAGATGGATAATGGAGATAGACCCATCCGGACCTCTACTGTTACACAGGAGAAAGTTATAACTTTTGATGAGGATGATCATGTTGATGTTCAGGATCCTCATCATGATGGTCTTGTCATTACTTTGTTCATTTCTAACCATTTTGTTCGCAGGATCCTAATCGATGGAGGAAGCTCGGTGAACATCATTCAGCTTGATGTCCTCAAGAAAATGAACATCCCTGAATCGGATATTGTCCCAAGATCCTCAGTTCATGTGGGATTCAGCGGAGAAACCAAGAATACATTGGGGGACATTAAGCTTCCCATCTACATTGAAGGACTTCATTCTTATCAAAAATTTTGTGTTATAGATTGCTTATCTTGTTGCAATGTTATCCTTGGCAGGCCATGGATACATGACATGAAGGCAGTTGCATCTACATATCATCAATGTGTGAAGCTTCCTAGTCCATGGGGGGTGATAAAGATTGAGAGTGATCAACAAGAAGCAAAAAATTGCTACACCTCATCAATGAAGCCAGCCTCAAGACCAAGGGAGCAATAGCAACTAAAGTATCCTCCAAGAGACATCTTGGAGGCAAGAGAACAGGATGTGAAGGATATCCATATGGATCCTCATGATCCTGAATCCAAAGTCTTCATAGGATCAGGGATCCTCAGCAACATTGAACAGGATTTAGTATCCTTCCTTAAGAGGAGAAAAACTACCTTTGCCTGGAAGCATGAAGACATGACAGGTATCTCTAAAGATATAATTACTCATAAACTTGGTATTGACAGGTCATTCAAGCCCATACATCAGAAGAGGAGGAAGTTTGCACCTGAGAGGAATGCCATTATCCAGGAGGAGGTAGACAAATTACTCCGAGCAGGTATGATTAGAGAGGTTAAGTATCCAAGATGGTTAGCCAATGTGGTTGTTGTTCAAAAGAAAAACGGAAAGTGGAGGGTATGTGTCGATTTTACTGATTTAAACAAGGCATGTCCCAAGGATCCGTTCCCATTACCCCACATTGACTCCATGGTGGATGCTACCGCGGGTCATGAGTTGTTGACTTTTATGGATGCTTCATCTGGATTTCAACAAATTCAGATGGAACCATCTGATCAAGAGGATACAGCCTTTATGACCCCAACTGGTATCTATTGTTATATTGCTATGCCATTTGGACTAAGGAATGCAGGTGCTACTTATCAAAGGCTAGTCAATATGATGTTAAAGGAACAAATAGGACACACTATGGAGGTCTACATAAACGACATGGTGGTTAAGTCCAAGAGAGCTGAGGATCACCTTAAAGACTTGGAGGAAGCATTCAATATCCTTGACAAGTTCAATATGAAGTTGAATCCTTCAAAGTGTCACTTCGGTGTTAAAGCAGGCAAGTTCCTAGGTTATATGGTAACAAAAAGAGGCATTGAAGCAAGTCCAGAGCAAATTAAGGCTATTGTGAATATCAAATCTCCTGCCAATGCCAAGGATGTGCAAAGGTTGACAGGGAGGATCGCAGCCTTGAACAGGTTCATATCCAAGTCATCAGAAAAGTGCAAGGAATTCTATGACATTTTGAGAAAGAACAAGAAATTTGAATGGACTGAAAGCATGAAAATGCTCTCGAAGCCCTTAAGGATTACCTATCCTCAGCTCCTGCCCTGATGAAACCAGAAAAAGGGGATATATTATCCTTATATCTAGCGGTATCCTCTAAAGCAGTAATTGCAGTCCTTGTTAAGGATCACGAAGGTACACAGCATCCTGTCTATTATGTAAGTAAGAGTTTACTTGATGCTGAATCCAGGTATTTACATTTAGAAAAACTTATCCTTGCTTTGATTATGGCATCTACTAAATTAAGACATTATTTTAAAACTCATGCCATTATTGTCAAGACTAATTTTCCCATTAAGAATGTTCTCAGGAAACCTGAAATGTCAGGAAGGATGGCTAAATGGGCAGTGAAGCTTAGTGCTTATGATATAAGATATGAACCAAGGACTGCCATCAAATCCCAAGCCTTAGCTAACTTTGTGGCAGATTTTAGTAGTGACTTGCAAAGAGAAGCTGAGTTAGAAGTTCAGCAGCTGGAAGAGACTCAGGATCCTTGGATACTCTTCAATGATGGGGCCTCTAATGTCAAAGGAACAGGACTTGGAATACTACTAAAATCGCCACAGGGGGACATAATACCCCACTCCATAGCTTGTGAGTTTCAAACTACTAGCAATGAGGCTGAATATGAAGCCTTGATAGCTGGTTTGCAAATTGCCAAGCATATGAGGATCAGGTATCTTGAGGTACATGTAGATTCATTGTTAATTACTAATCACTTTAATGGATCCTATGCTGTTAAAGGTGAAAAGCTAATCAAATACCTAGAGATAGTCAAGGAATTGGCACTCTCTTTTGTTTCTTTTAGTTTGACACATGTACCCAGGGAAGAAAATGCAGAAGCCGATGCATTGGCCAACCTAGGATCATCCTTAAAAAATCCAGAGGATATCAAGATCCCTATCATCCATATTTTGGCTCCTGCTATTGAGGATCACATAACTATGGAGATAGAAGAGGATTCTGCAATGGTTCCTAGTGATGGTGCACAGTCTCATTCAGGATCATGGATCCTTCCAATCATGAGATATATACAACATGGAGAGATTCCTACAGGAGAAAACCCCAGGGCCTTCAAAATCAAGGTATCTCAATTTACAATATTGAATAACATGTTATATAAACGATCTCTTGCAGGTCCATATCTAAGGTGCATAGAGGATCCTGAAATTCAAGAAGTCCTAAAGGATTTTCATGAAGGAGATTGTGGAAACCACACTGGAGGCAGGGCATTGTTCTCAAGGATCCTTAGGACAGGATACTATTGGCCTACAATGAAGAAGGATGCTGTGGATTATGCCAAGAAGTGTGATCCTTGTCAGAGGCATAGTAATATCCTTCATCAACCAGCAGAGCTCTTGCATCCTATATCCTCTTCTTGGCCATTCATGAGATGGGGAATGGATATAGTTGGTAAACTTCCGAAAACACCAGGAGGAAAGGTGTTCATGCTTGCCATGACTGATTATATCTCTAGGTGGATAGAAGCTGAAGCCTTTGCTCAAGTCAGAGAAAAAGAAGTGATATCCTTTATTAAAAGAAACATTATTACTAGATTTGGTATCCCTTCTGAAATTTTTTGTGACAATGGATCCCAATTTATTGGGAGTAGAACTACTAACTTTTGTGACAGCTGGGGGATTAAGATGATAACATCAACACCAGTCCACCCACAAGCTAATGGTCAAGCAGAATCATCCAACAAGATCATCATCAACAACTTGAAGAAGAAGCTTGGATCCAAGAAAAGAAAGTGGGCAGAAGAAGTACCTTATGTACTATGGGCTGATAGGATAACTCCCAAGAATGCTACTGGCCAAACTCCATTTTCTTTGGTATTTGGAGCAGAATCAGTGATCCCTACAGAGATAGTGGTTCCTACTGCAAGAACAAGCATCCGTGATCCTGAAGGAAATGCTGAAAACCTGGTTCAAGATTTGGATACCATAGAAGAACTCAGGGATTTGGCAAGGATAAGAATGGCTAGTTATCAACAAAGGATGACTGGAGCCTACAATAGGAATGTCAGGATCAGGAAATTCCAAGTTGGTGATATGGTATTGAGGAAAGCATTTCAGAATACCACAAATCCTGCTGATGGAAAGTTGGCACCAAAGTGGGAAGGCCCCTATCTGATTGAAGCTGAGGCAGGAAAGGGGGCATATCGGTTGCTAACAATGGAAGGTGATTTGCTACCAAGAGCTTGGAATGCTGTCCACCTGAAGAAATATTTCATGTAGTAAGGATCCAGGATCCTCAACTACTTTCAAGACGGATATCCTCGAAGGATCCTTACAAGATAGAGGATCCTCATTTTGGTAATGATCTAATCTCAAACTATTTCATTCTCTAATTATCCTATATATAAGGAGAAGGATCCTGGATCCTTTATCCTTCTTTCACTTAGTTCTGAGTTTTGCATAAGGTTGATATATCCTTGACAAAGGATTGAGTATCCACAGAAGTATCCAGTTATTTGGGCTTGACCCCAGTTATTTGGGCTTGTCCCCAGTTTTTTTGGGCCTGTCCCCAGTATCGCTAGCAGCGCATGATGATCCTGGTACAGTTCATGGCAATGGGACCAGTACTCGCTTTAGGGGCTGACAATTTCATTGTACTGGCTGTATCCGGGATCCTACGTATAATGGTAGACGTACCATACATCCGTTCCTAAGGTTTCTAACATTTTCACGTTAGCTAAGGTTTTGGCATTTTCATGTCACTAAGTTTGGATAGTCGCCAGTGAGGGCCATACTCCAGTTTACACAAGATCCTTTGGGCTTGTCCCCAGTTTTTTTGGGCTTGTCCCCAGTTTTTTGGGCTTGTCCCCAGTTTTTTGGGCTTGTCCCCAGTATATTGGGCTTGTCCCCAGAATTGTTGGGCTTGTCCCCAGAATTGTTGGGCTTGTCCCTAGTTGCTAACTCTTCTCTTATATTGGCTTAGTCCCAAGTTATGTTCCATTTCAGGTTTTTGAAGCCAAATAGCTAAGGATCCTTGATCCTTACCTTTTACTAACGTTTGTCTTTTGGTTATCCTGATTCTAAATGTTAAAGGTTTAGGATCCTAACTTGGATTCTCAGGTATGATCCTTCATCATTTTGATTTTATTCTTTATTCATTTAAGTGACCCTTATTCTTTGACAACAGGACACATGATCCTTGAAGTTCATTACTTTTTTAAATTTATCGATGATAGGATATTTGATCCTTGATCATATCCTAAACTTTTTGACATAATCTATTAAACTTTTATTATTCATCTTGTGAATTCAAACAAAGTATATAATAGCGACTGGAAGATAAAATGTTCACAAATGTAACAACACATAAGATAGTCAAAAGATTAAGATTTTATTTACCAAAAGCTAAACCCTTTAAAGGTTGTCAAAATTGCCAACCCAAGTTTCTACCAGCAAAACGTGGCCCGTCCACTTGGGTTGGCAAAGGGTGTCCATATTTAACAAGGTCTAAGTGCAGGAAATAAAGACGGAAGGATAACAAGTGGCTTCATCCCCCAAACAGAGAATCCATCCACCACCCATTATCCTACCTATTGTCCAAGGATCCATGATCCTCAACCCTAAAAACTATTATCTAAGTTATTACAGACCAGCATTGTTCAGAAAAACATCATCAAAACAAAAACCACTACCAAACCATAAAAAAATGGGCTCCTGCCGCGTCTAGATAAATCCATCATCGCCCATTTCTGCAGCTCACACTTTCGCTGCATCACCATCACCCTCATCTCCTGCCCCAGCATCACCAGCTTGATCCTTAGCCCCACTGCCACTTGCCTCAAGCATCAAGACCTTTCCAGCCTCTTCTTCATCACCCAGCTCAGCCAGCCGAGCCTTCCAGCCCTCCAAGTCCCAGTTGGTCCTGTCAAAGCCAGGATCCTGAGCTTCCTGGGCCATCTGCAGTTTGGTCTTATACATAGCAATGGCGGCAGAGAGTTTGGCATCCTCCATCACCTCATTCTTCTCTTGATCAGCAGTGATCTGGGCCATGACCACCTGCTTCTTTGCCAAGTTGAGCTCTTTCTCAAGGTTGGAGATGGTTTGATCCTTAGCTAGGAAGATCTTCTAGAAGTCCAGCTCCTTCATCTCAGCCTCTTCAACATAGGCATCAAAGAGCATCTGGATCTCAGCGAATTTCTGCAAAGAAAAAAAGATTCAATTCAGGATCAGTTATCCTCAAATGGGCAGGATAGGATTAAGGATAAGGATCCTTACAGCATTGAAGTATTCTTCAAACTGATGACGGATGAGGGGCAGGCCTTCAAGGTTATCAGCTTCAGTGGACTTCCTCTTCTTTCCTCCCTTGCCCTTGGAGGTGACAGGCTTTGGAACTGGAACGCTTGGGCTAGCAGTAGATTTCTTCGTTCCGGACCGGGGAGCGACAGTACTAAGATCAGTGATGCTGAAGCGAGTGGCTGACTTTGAGGATTTTCCAGCGCCTACCAATGCAAAACAACAGATAAGTATTCTTGTTTTATTTTCATTTAAACATTTAATCATATACAAACTTGGATACTTACTTGACATTGTGACTGAGCCGGAGGATACTTCTTGAGAATCCTTTGTGTTTTCTTGGAATGATCTGATTGCAGGATCAAGACTCCAGAAAGCAGCGATCCTCTCTTTTGTTGCAGGTGATGGAATGATATGAGAGACAGAGATAGCTGCAAAACAGAAAAGGGGTCAGTTATCCTCAACAGAAACAGGGTTATCCTATGATCCTTCTATAAGGATCCTCTATCCTACCATGGGTGGCCCACTTTCTGGGGAGATCCTTCCCATCAGGGATAGAATCCCTCCTAACGAAGAAAAAACGCTTCTTCCAGTTGGTGTCATTCTTTGTGGTCTTGAGGATTGGGTGTGCATCACCGGGTTTATGTTTGAATAAAAAGCGGTGTGAACCATGGCTCACGAGGTTATACAGTTCAGCCAGTTCCGACATTCCCAACTCGATGCCTTCCTGCTCAATGATGTTCTCTAGGGTATATAAAACCCTCCACATCATTGGCATGGCTTGGATATAGCACATGCTGGTGATGGAGAAGAAGGACTGGGTGAAGGCAAGGAAAGGATAGGAGTATCCTATCAGGAATGGGGTAACCGGAAAGGCAACCCAAGTTTCAGAAACGAAATCGCTTTTGGCAGTAGGGTCAAAAGGTTTGAAGACGGTGTCCGCCGGAAAACAGTGACGGATCCGGTCGATCTCCGGATCAGTAAAGCTGCAGAGTTCCTTCGACTGATTTTTGATAATCCCTTGGCTTTTCAAAGGACTATCTTCCTGGTGATCCTTGGCAGGGGAGGATCGTAACTTCATTATGATCTAAAGGTTTTGAAGAAGAACATACTAAGAAGATGAAGAGAGAAGGAAGAGAGAGATACTTGATTGATCTTTGAATGAGGATTTAAAGGGAGTATCGCTCGAATTTAAATGCACATTGATCCTTATCTCTAACCTATATATAATGATGATTCTGCAGGATTGTCACTTCAATGACGTATGAGGTGTAACGGCTAGTTCGACTCAAACAGCTATAATTCCGTTGGCTAGTTAGTTGCAGATAAGATTAAAAAATACGACTCGTTAATTTACATTTTACTCCTCATATTTTGGGGGCAATTGTTAGGGATAGATTTTCTATACCTAAGGATCACGGATCCTCAAATACTGCCAGGATCACGGATCCTCAATTCTGTTTGAATTAAGGATCCTCAGAAGGTGTTGCAGGATCAGGATCCAGGATCCTTATTGTTATCCTTATACTAACGGTTTCCTTCATTATGTTTAAGTTTGTTTTGCAGGAGTATACGCATGGACCAAGTCTTGCCGATATTCTAGGGGAATATGCTTTAATATTCCACACGTGCATAGCCTTCGTGAACGTTATGGAGATCATGGGAAGCTAGCACCTTTTGCGGATAGTTAGTTATTCTAGTTATTTCTAATTTTAAAAGGGGATAATAAGCTTGAATTAGAACAATTGGCTAAGTTAGCTAACACACACACTCTCGCAAGCTCTCAACAGTTCATTTGGCGATTTCATACACATTGCACTCTAGTGATCCTTGTAACAAGCTTGTTATCATCCCGAGTTGTAACAATCATTTGTTTAATTGTAGTTGGTGATCGGTAGTTTCCATCACCCGAGGTTTTTTATGCTGGATATCAACTCTTGATCAAGGGCTTTTTCCTCGTATAAATCCTTGTGTCACTTGTTCATTTCATTTGCAAGTTATTCATACATTTGTTCATTGTTTCAAGCATCATTCCTCACAACAAAGATTTGGTTGCATTATCCTAGCCTGATTTTTGACCAAAACATTAACCACAACTGAAGGGGGAAGGAGAGGGCATCAGTCGATGTGGTGGGTTTCTTCCCGCGTAGCATGGTGGCCACGCCCACATTATACCATCCACTACGGATGATCTCAGGTCTCAAAAGATCCCCATTGTTAACGGTATAATAGCATACAATAGCAAGTTATAGCCTAGTTTATATAGTTTAATCAATCAAGTCATTTAATCATACAAGTTGTATATTTACGGACAAGTAAAGATCTTTGAGCATGTATTGGTTTCTCATCCATATTGTTTTGGTCAAAAATCACAACAAGGATAATGTAACCAAATCTGATTTTTATGAGGTTGAGTGCTTGATTGGATGAACAAATGTATGAACATTTATCAAAATGAAATGACAATGAACACGAGGATTTATACGAGGAAAAAGTCCTTGATCAATGAATGATCTCCGGCGTAAAAAACATCAGATAGTAAAAACTATCACTATCAACTATATTGCACAAGAAAGGTTACAACTTTGGAAGATAACAAGCTCAATACAACGAATTGCTAGTGTGAGTGTGTGTTTCGCCAATGAATATCAGAGAGTTCGAGTGTTAACTAATGTGTTTCTATTCTGAGCTTGTTAAACCCTTTAAAATTAGAAATATCCTAGTAACAAACTATCCGAAAATCATGCAAGTCTTCACACGATCCCCTTAATGGTCATAACTCCTTTGCACGTGCCAAAAACAGCATACTCTTCTGATATTCCCGTGTTGACTCAGCTCACATAATGCCTGCAAACGTAAACTAAACACACAAGGAACAATTGTTAAAAACATAAATATTAGTAAGGATCCTTGATCCTCAAACTCCCTACATTATCCGTTAAGGATCCGTGATCCAGGTCCAGTCTCAGGATGGATGATCCTCAACAAAAAATCCATGCCCTAACAATTGCCCCCAAAATATGAGGAATTAATTGTAACTAAATGAGTCATATTTTCGTTGATTCCGGACTATTCACTGCCAAGGAACTAGCCATTACATGCGGACTAGCCGTTATAGAGGTGACGTCATCGCCAAGACTCCTCCTGCAACAAACATGATTATATATAGGGAATAGATAGAGATGAAATCTTCATTTAAAACCTGATCTTTGCAATTTATAACCGCAAGCAAGAGGTCTCAAGGTATTCTTTCTTCTCTTCTTCTCTCTTTCATCCTTTATCTATTCTTCTTCTTTCTCTCTTAAAATCCATGGCGAATATGGTCACTCGGTCCTCACCAGTCAAGGATCCTGAGAATAACAGCCCACCAAGGAGTCAAGGTCTCCTTAAAAATCCTTCCCTGGAACTTTGCCGCTTCAATGATCCTGAAATTGATCAGTTACGTCATTGCTTCCTGGAGGGAACAATTTTCAGACCCTTTGACTCTTCGATGAAGAGTGATTGTAAATCCGACACCTGGATTTCCTTTCCTGCTGCCCCATTCCAGATTGGTTTCTCTTACCCTTTTTCTGGCGTTCACAAAAAGCTTATTCACCCTGACCGGGCTGTGCTACATACAGGCTTTGTCGATGCTGTGGAGAGTACTCTTCACACTCGAGCAGATCATTGAGCATGAGGGTATAGACTTAGGGCTCTCTGAACTGAATCACCTATACAACCTGGTCAGCCATGGGTCTTAACATTTTCTCTTCAAAGCCAAGCCACAACACTCACTTCCACTCCTAAAAGTTACCAAGAATGACACCAACTGGAGAAACTAGTTCTTTTTTGTGAGGAGAGATTCCATTCCCATTGGAAATCATCTTCCCAAAAAATGGAACATCAAGGGTAGGATATAGGATCCTTAGGCTAGGATCATAGAGAGTTCCTTTCTTTTCTGAAGAGGATAACTGATTCTTGCTTTTCTTGTTTATGCAGCTATCACCTTATCAAGCTTGCAAGATACACCTGCCACATCTGAAAGACTCACCGCTTTCTGGAACCTGGACTCAACTTTCTTGACATACCAACCAAGGATCAAGGATTCAGAAGAAGGTTCATCAGCCTCCTACACCATGTCAAGTAAGTATCCACAGATATATGTAAATATTTGATTAAAAGGAAATTATGAATACTTATCTGTATTGTGTGCTTGTAGGTGCTGCTAAGTCATCCAAGTCTGCCTCCCTGTTCGGAATGAGTGACATTGATTGCATCATCTCCCCCAAGTCCATCAAGAAAGAGCTGAACGTAGGCCAAAGCCTCCCTGAGGTCAAAGGCACGGTCACCAGAGCCAAAGTAGGAAGCAAGAGAAAGAAGCCTAGTGAGCCCTCCGATGATACTCCCCTGATTGAGCAACAGTTCCATGACTTCGTCTCCGAGGTAAGGATCACGTATCCTATATTCTGTATCTTGTCTAAGGATCACTGATTCTGAATTTTGCTTCCCATGCTTGCAGAAATTTGCTTAAATCCAGATTCTCCAAAGCCAACACTTAGCTGATGCAGAGGAGCGTCTTCTCGACATCCAAACCATGTCCGCTACAAAGGATAAGAGGATCTCCCATCTGGAGAAGGAGAATAAGGGCTTGCAGAAGCAAGTCTTGGTCGCCGAAATGAATGCTACCAAGGAGCGGCTGGAGATCACAGAAGAGGCTAAGCAATCTGCGGCCATAGTGATCCTCAAGACCAAGCTCCGGATGGCTAGAGAGACTGCTGATCCTTCCTTCAACAGGGCAGAGTGGGACACTGCTGCCTGGAGGTAAAGGCTACATGAGCTTGGGGATGATGAGGAACCGGAGGAGGTGTTGACTGCTGAAGTTGGTGCAAGCGGCAGTAAGGATCCTGAGGAGGCAGCAGCGGCTGGTGGCAGTGGTGAAGCTAAGGTGGACGAGGCAGCGAAGGTGTAGGCTGCAACAATGGGCGATGATGGAAAATTTAGACGTGGCCGGAGCCCATTTTTTTAGAATTTAATGGTTTTTGTGGTTTGTTTTGAACAATTTAGGGTTGTACTTAAACAATAGTATCTTAGGGTTAAGGATCACTGATCCTATGAACAATAGGGGGTAACAAAGATGGATGGGTCCTTCTGTTTATGAAGGATGAAGTCTTTGGTGCCCCTCGCCTTTAATTTCCTGCACTTTGAACTGTTAGTATGGACACCCTTTGCTGACCCAAGTGGACAGGCCATGTATTGCTGGTAGAAGTTTGGGTCAGCAATTTTGACAACCTTTTGAAAGGGTTTTAAATAAAACTTAGCCTTTTTCATTATGTTTGGTGTTGTTCTTTTTACTTTGAATAATGTTATGCTTATACCTGTTAGTCAATTCCACACCATATAACTTAGAAATTTATAACTTGTTAAAGAGAATATCAAGTATATGTCAAAACAAGTTCTTCAAAAGGCTCAACATTATATGATCAAGGATCACATATCCTGTTGTCAAAGGTTGAGGGTAACATTAATAAACCAGAAAAAAAACAATGATAAATGAAGGATCATACCAGTGAATCCAAGTTAGGATCTATATCCTTAACACTTACAGTTATGTCAATAAGGCATAAAAATCAGTAGAACTTTAGGATCTAGGATCCTTAGCTGTTAAGCTTTGTAAACCTGTAACAGTATATAACTTGGGACTAAGACAAACATCAAATAAAAGGATCATTAGCAACTGGGGACAAGCCCAACAAACTGGGGTCAAGCCCAAATAAACCGGGGTCAAGCCCAACAAACTGGGGTCAAGCCCAAATAAACTTGAGCTAATGTGAAAATTTTAGAAACCTTAGAATACTTGACTATGGCCCAAACTGGCTACTATCCAAACGTAAGTGACATGAAAATGCCAAAACCTTAGCTAACGTGAAAACGTTAGAAACCTTAGGAACGGATGTATGGTACGTCTACCATTATACTTAGGATCCTGCATATAGCCAACAACAATGAAATTGTCAGCCCCTAAAGCGGGTACTGGTCCCATTGCCTCGAACTATACTTGGATAACGTGCGCAACTGGCGGGGTGTCAAAACCCAATTCGCGTGAAAGGTGAAGACCTTTAAACTGTAGAAGGTAATGGATACCTTAGACTGGGGAGAAGCCCAAAAACTTTGGAGAGGTGGCCAACCCCTTGATCCTTTGTCACAAATGAAAATAACTCTGCAAAACTCAAAATTTGATGAAAATGGATGTTATAAATCTAACATCATTTCCTCATAATGAATGAAATAAAGAACTTACGAAATAATAAGCAGAACATTACCAGAATGAGGATCATATATCCCCTGATGATCCTCAAACATGAACAGAGTATCAAGATATCTAAGAATCCGTGTTCCTTCTTACATGAAATACTTCTTTAAATGAACAGCATTCCAAGCTCTTGGTAAGAGGTCGATGTTTTGGTCAAAAATTACCTAAGCAATTTAGTGATCAAATTAGTTTTGTGAGGTAGTGTGCTAACAATGTGTGTTAAAAATATTATGATTTAGTTGTTTGCAAAAATGGTTTTGAAGGACATTATGTAAAGAAATAAATAGTATTTGTACAACCTAAATTTTTATTGAAAAAAGAAAAAAAGGTACAAAAATTAATAAAAAAAACAAACATAATAAACATATGAAATAAATACCCATCGCTCTACCCCGTATAAACCTCATCTCAACAAACTCAAGGACAGAATTTTGTAAGAGGACATCCTTTGACATACCCATCCATGACTGCCATAATGTTTTTAAACCATGTGTAGTGGTCCACGTCCTTGGGTGTGACCACCATCTGATTTACAAACAATGTGATACAACTTATACAACTTTTGAACGTAGAAGGGCATGAACACCTCGTAACTGAGCGTGGAGGGGAAGTCATGGTTGTAACCACAACTGAAAGGGGGAAGGAGAGGGCATCGGCCGATGTGGCGGGTTTATTCCAATGTGGCATGGTGGCCACGCCCACATTATAGCATCCACTACAGATGATCTTAGGTCTCAAAAGATCCCCATTGTAAACGATAAAATAGCATACAATATGTCACACCCTGACTTTTGCGAAAGCGTGATTATGTGTGACTTGCTTAATATCATTGCATTCAACCATATCAAACAACTATATGATAAAACTCATGATGTTCATCCATAATTAAGTTTCAAAATAATACAACCATCATTGTTTAACAGAAATCCGAGACTTCAAATTCATATTACAAACCATCTAAATTGTTTAAAGTTCCATAAGGACTTGACACGATTCAACATTAAACAAGGCTTTGAAATGTATGTCTTATCTAGGATGAGACATCCATTCCAAACCCTACAAAAGATGGGATGACATCATTTATTTCAGACAATACTTGAAAACCTTCAACACCCGCCAGATCCATAGTTAGTTTCCTGAAATACATGCAGTTTGAAAACATCAACAAAAGTTGAGCGAGTTCATGTGTTTTGTATGTGTGCACGAACATCTTTGTAAACATTTGTAAGTATGTATGTATTTGTAAACCGGTATGAAAGCAACAAGGAACATATCAATTAATGATTTGCAAGGTCATTAATATGTGTGCAACGGTGTAGGAAGGCTCAATCCTTTAGGTATTTCGTACCGGGCCTCCCGGCTGGAACGACATAGTCACCACATGCGGTCAACTCGCGGACCCATGGGTGGGGCTCGCAACACCCAAATAGATCTATCACTCATGCCCCTCGGTCCTTAAACAAGGATTAATGGTCTCAAGTTAACGCCTACCAATTCACATGATCTAACAGTATTTTCCTTAGCTAATCATATCATTTGTAATCGTAATCATTTGTAACATGTATTTCACCCCCGAAGTTATAAAACTGAAAACAGTTAAAAGAAAAAGGGAGACATGAACTCATAGTCTTGCGTTCTTCGATCAAATAACTCAAAGCTTCTTCTAGGTCGCACGACTACCTACACACGTGCTACGGTTTATTAGACGGATGGGTCGTGCCTCGACTTTTAGTCTTAATTAGTATCTTTGAGTTACATTTCTTGATGTCATTAATATTATCCCAAAGTATATAATTATTTGTTAAAATAATAATTATTTTAACTTAAATTATATATTTTTATTTTTTGGAATATTTGTTAAAATAATATATTTTAACTTGTTTGTTTTATAATCCTTCAAAGAATAATTTCCCCAATGATGGGTATACTTATACATGTATTCTTAACCTTGTGTATTTTTGCCAAGTATTGGTGTCGTATTCCGGTGTGTTTATACGTATGAGAATACGTATTTCATCGTATTTATTAAATATTCTTATACTTAATTTTGCATTTATTTTTCCAGAATATTATTTTTAATGAAAATCACCAATATGAATATATTCTTAAGATATATAAATATTTTAAGAAAACTTGTATGGAAAATTATTTATATTTCTTCCTTGGCAAAAATATTTATATTTTCATATAAATCCCAAAAATAACATATTTTCAATATTAACTTAGAAAATAATTATAAATCCATTTTTCACTCAAAAATAATATATTCTAAATTTGTTTGAGAAAATATATATTTTTTTCCAAAAAGAATATATCTTCTAATAATTCAAGAAAACGTATATTTTTTTCTTTACTCAGAAATAATATATTTTTTTCTTGTCAAAAATATGATATATATTTTGTAACACTTGCAAAAATCATATTTTTGTCCTCTTGGTTTCCAAAATACCGTTTATCAAAATATACTTATGAATTTAATTCCGGAATATTTATGTAGGTTATATTCCTTGTTCGGTTTGTCCAATCTTTGGGGTATAAATTATATATTTATTTCTCTTGGGATTTTGGTAATATTTTGTGTTACAATTCTTGGTATTTTGGTGAGTTATATTATTTCAAGTCCTAAAATAATATAACTAATACACATAATATACAAGTAATCACACACATTGTGACATCTAAATATATACTTTTCTAAATACATATTTAATCACTTTAATTTATCAAAAACCAACCTCCAATATTTGTAATTTTTGTAACAATAATTATGGAAAATTTTTGTATGAAAAACCATGTTTAAAATATACTTGTAAACACTTGTTTAAAAATACTTTTCTAAGTGTTTAATTTCTAGAAAAATTTTGCCATAGTTTCCCCTTAAAAATGGAGGTTTCCATGGTTACAAAGCATATCATTTTCTTTTATAAATCATCACAATTCATCAACAAAGCAAACAATACTTACCAAGTGCCAAAATCAAGCATTTTACACTACTCCATGAACTTGAAAATTTATAAAAATTTGTAGTAACTTAGTAGAGTGTTTAGTAAGCTTAGTTACCCTTTAAAGTGTGGTTATTTGTTTAAAAACATCATTCTTGAAGATTTTAGATCTTTACAACTTGTAACTTGATTTTCTAAAAATATTTCTTCTTGAATTTTTCTTGTTAATAACATGTTTCTACACTTGATTAACCACTAAAAATGTGATTAGTTTCTTTAAGAACCATGTTTATGTAAATCTCATAAGTAAACTTAGTTTCTTGAGAAAACTAGTTTTGAAATCATTCATTCACAAGTCTTATATTATACTTTGAGCATCACTATTCAAGAAAACATCTTCATACTTCAAGCCCATGTTTACATAAAGTATGATCATCTTGGTTTTTCACAAGATCATCCTCTTATCTTGCTAGATCATGTGTTTAATCACAATCTAGCAAGTTTCATATGATGTTTAACATCATTAACACAAACAATCAACAATCAAGAAGCATATAAACACTTAAACAACATAGTTCATGATGATTTTTAGTCTTATGTTAGAGATTATGTTCTTGATCTTTAGTGTTCTTCATGATTAGTGATTTACATATACTTTTAACCAACATAACAAGATGTAAAATGGGATTAGATGGGTCTTACTACTAGCACAAGGCTAGGGAAGAACACAAGATGAAAATGATGCTAATCTTGGTGGTTAAAAGCTTGTGGGAGAGGTCCTTCACTCAACAATGGCTCCTAGCTTCCTTATCAAGCTCCTTACACCTTTGTATAACTTGGAAATTGGATGAAGATGAAGTGAAGATGTGGTGGTGGTGCCCTTGTTCTCGGCTGAGACTAGAGGGAGAAGAGGGAAGAGGTGAAGTGTGTTGGTGTGTTTGAGAATGAGAAGTTTATGGTCTCTTGGTTAACTTAAATAATCTCCAACATCATTTAACCCTTTGGATAACATGTTCTCAAAAGCTCTAGACAAGATCAAATAAAATAAGTGAAGAAAATCAAGGGTGGGGGCCACCCTTGAACTGTGTTCATGGGGGGGGGGGTATTAGTTAGTTGGAAATGGTTAGTTAAGTTAGTTGTAATCTAAGGGTCTAGTTAGTGTGTTTAGTTGTTATGTCATTATATGAGGTGGTATGATGTTCGGGGACCATAACTAGCTCGAAAATGATAAAACAATGCTTCTAGTGAAAATTTGGTGTTTCGGGTAGTGTCCGGTTGTTCGGTTGGTTACGGGTTCGTTAAGGTGCTAAACTATGCAGTTTAGTGTGCTTTATGTTACCTTTTGTGACAGTTTTGATTCCCGACACTTAGGAAAGCGTTCTGGACCATTTAACCATAATTCTGCATAATATTAAGTTGTCTAAATGCTGATTTTTGCTGAATTCTGCAGAATTTTACAGTTTATGTGAGTTTTAGGCACTATCCAGCACTTAAACTATCACTAGGAAGACAGTTTTATGATCCTTACTTTCCTACATACTATACTAGTGTAACTCTTGGTTTCTGGCCCATTCTGTGTCTCAATACCATGTCTGTTAGGGCTGGCATATCGTGTATACCCGTACACGATAAGACACGATACACGAATTCCCATACACGAACACGACACGATAACTTATCGTGTCCTTTTTTTCAAACACGAACACGAACATGACACGATATACACGAAAATTACATGTTAATACCTGTTAGCACGACTGTTCGACTGTTATACATGAAAATTACCTGTTAATACTTGTTAACATGAACAAAAACACGAACACGACATGCTATCTGAGAGTTACAGAGGGAGTTTAGGGTTTTATTTTTTTTGAATTGAATGAGGAATGAAAATAGAAAGGAATTAAGGAACCCACATGCACATGGCTGGTGAGTTTTATTTAATTTAATTTCTTATCGTGTACTAACGGGTATTAACAGGTAAACAGGTATTTAACCTGTTTATACACGAAAATTAACAGGTAATCTCGTGTCTACCTGTTTGGTACACGATACCTGTTAAGGCCATACACGATACCTGTTAACTTCGTGTAGGTTCGTGTCGTGTATTTGTGTATTCGTGTAAAATTGCCAGCCCTAATGTCTGTCTAAGTACTGAACTCCCGTCAGCATTTTCTGATTTGTTTGATAACTGTGCTAACTTGGCTTCGTTCATCATTTGAATCGTAAAGTGTTGAATGCAATAATGATATGACATTATGCAATATATGATGCACATGTATGTATGAAAACAATAATCAGAGAACATTCATGTCATTAATTTAGATCAGCACAGTCATTAAGTCATAAATTACTGTTTAATCAATGTACGGATACATGAAATTTTGACAATTGTCACACAATAGCAAGTTGTAGCTTAGTTTATATAGTTTAATCAATCAAGTCGTTTAATCATACAAGTTGTATATTTATGGACAAGTAAAGATCTTTAAGCATGTATTGGTTTCTCATCCCTATTGACGACGAGGGTTAGCCATTGGGCCCCTCATCTGGGCTTATTTTCTCTTATCCTTACTGGGCCCAACATGGTAAAGCAAAGTATTGGGCCTAAGGAAAAAGACGGACCTATCATGATAAAGGGGTCAAAGCTGGTAACAAAGGAGAGGTCAAATCATCACTCTGCCTCCCCTGACACTTCTTCGGCAAGGACGGGCAGAGCTTGACCCTACATCAACATTAAATAGTTGAACTCTTAAGGAACGAAGGCGGCGAAGTTGGTTTGAAGGGAAAGTCAGCATTAAATGTAAAGTGGGATGAGATCTTGAGAAAAAGAACATGGACCAGCTGGATTCTGGACATTCTCTTTGCCCGGTAAAAATCCAACGGTTCATGGAAGAGAAGGGGCCCACCTTGATAAGCAGCCTCTCCGGCTATAAGTAGGAAAGGAAGCCAGTGATAAGGTACACACACAAGAACTCTCACTTAGAATATACGAGAAAAACCATCCTTCTTGCATTGAATACACTAATACAAAATTCACACCATTTATTCCGACCAAATTATCGGGTCGGAATTTAATTCTTCGTCCCGGCATATTCTTATTCTCACGTCGTAGCTTGGTCACGGATTCCCCCTCCGAGGTCCTCCATGACAAGACTAACGGGGCTTTGTTTTGCAGAAATATTCCGGTATTCAAGAGCACTCTGACGAATCTCTTTGATTTGCCAACATAGATTATTTGGGGATTCAACACCTATCATTATAGTTTAGCTAGGGCTTGCAATAGAAATCTGTATAAGACATGATTAGACATGTTTACTGAAAAAGTATACAACGTGATTTTTTTACTTTTAAATATAATTATGAGGTTAGGATCCATCATTTCTTCTTCTTGGTACATAAAATTTAAAACCATGTTATAAACATAAGATATAAAGTAATTAAACAAGTTGTATTCAAGTTTAATGCTTGTGTTACACGAGTCGTTAGAGACTAGTTAAACCCAATAATACACGATTTGCCAGCCCTAAATTTAGCTAAGGATCATTTTGATCTCTAAAATATTTCATCTTTAAAGTCTTCCATTTGCAATCACTCACGTAATATGGGAAAATGAATGGGAAACACCAAAATAAATAGTGAGTTTCTAATAGGAAGTGAGTCTTGATCCATACTTTGAAGAACATAATGGAATGAAAAAAATCTAAACTTTTTATCAAATTATATGCTTGAAATTTCTATCGAGGACCCGACAATGCCAGCTTTAACTGTTAAACGGAAAGATTGTCAAAGGCAAAATTATAGGATCAGATCTGGTCATCATTTCCAATCAAAGATTTGCTAGCTATTCGCCAGCCTATTTCCAGCCCGTCCATTCAATATGTTTCCGTTTTTTACATTATTGTTTTTGTATAAACAGGCCTCTAGTTTTTCTTTGTAAAACACAACAATCAATACAAGCCTTTCTAATAAAGTCTTCGTGGTATCAGAGCGGTGTTTCTGATCCTTAGAAACATTTGGCTCATCATCTACCTATCTCAAACAAAAAATCCCAACCAAAATCAAAACCCCAAAACAAAACAGGCCTCCTCAAAAACTTCACGAATTCCGACATACAACATTGTCGGAGCCACCACGAATTCCCGCACCAACACTATAGTTCCG
The DNA here is from genome assembly GCA_030545235.1 of Helianthus tuberosus. Lineage (NCBI taxonomy): Eukaryota > Viridiplantae > Streptophyta > Magnoliopsida > Asterales > Asteraceae > Helianthus > Helianthus tuberosus. Next base: position 70,484,377 of record CM060451.1, on the reverse strand, counting down.
CTACAAACAAACCCATCTCCAACGAACCATCGGAAAACTCCGCTGCAACCAATCTCATCTCCATCTCCGGTCATCCTAACACCACCCCATAAATCTCCATCTTTAAATCATAATCTCTGCCATTGACCACCGTAACCGCCGCCGTTCACCACCACAAAACATCACCACAACCGTCAGCCAACACTGCCAGATCCGCAGCCCTTAATCACCTCTGTTACCGACCGTCTTCACCACTAAACGAACCGAACATCATCATACAGCCACCGAACACCACCCGCTTCTACACCACCCCATTTCCTCTTTAAATCGACTTCTGGTCCAGCATTTTTTTCGTTTTCTGTTCCTAATTTTAAAAGTGGTGGAGCAATTTGTTGAGAGTTATTTGCAGTGTATTCGAATAGAGAGAAGAAGAAGGTGTAGGCGGCTGAATTTTCTTCATTAGGGTTGCTCTTGGTGTTTATAGAGAGAGACATCTTGCTATCTTTAAAAAAGTAAAAAATAAAGAAATGAAAAGGTGGGGAGCACGGGTAGAAACAGAGAAAGGAAAAAGGGAAATGGGAAAGGCAAATGCAGTACAGAACTGTTATAAAAAAAATAAATCTTGGATTTTCGATTGTGGGGCAACCGACACCATGACATATGAAATTTCTGATTTGGTGTCAACCGGGAAAAACTCATATTCAAACTGCGAACGGAGAAGTTATGCGTGCAGAAGGAGGGGGAACAATTGAAATCGCCCCAACGTTAAAACTCTCAAATTGCCTTTATGTTCCATCATTGTCACATAAATTACTATCAATCAGTCATGTGACAAAAGAACTAAATTGTATAGTGCTAATGCATCCCACTTTTTTGTATCTTACAAGATATCAGGACGGGGACGATTATTGGACGTGGCACTGAGCGTCAGGGGTTGTACTATGTGGATGAGGTGGCTCAACAAGGTACTGTGATGCTGGCTCATGGAACTACAAACCGGGAAGCATGGTTATGGCATAGGCGTCTCGGACATCCATCTTCTGGGTATCTACATCTTTTGTTCCCTAAACTTTTTTCTCCTCGTGATAAAATAAATTGTGAAACTTGCTTTCTTGCTAAAAGCCATCGACAACCTTTCAAGCCAAATAATACAAGAGTTAATTTGCCTTTCTCATTAATTCATTCTGATGTATGGGGTTCGTCTCCTATTACGAGGGGGGGCAAGGCTTTCGTTATTTCTTGCTATTCATAGATGATTGTACCCGTATGACGTGGGTTTATTTCTTGAAACACAAGTCTGAAGTTTTTGAAAAAATTACTATATTCCATACTATGATTCACACTCAATTTCAAAAAGAAATTCAAATTCTTCGATCCGACAATGGGGGGAATTCGTTAATGCATCCATAAAACAGTTTTGCCAACCAAAGGAATAATTCACCAAACCACCTGTCCACATACTCCTGAACAAAATGAAGTCGCCGAACGCAAAAACCGTATAATTCTTGAGATGACTAGGGCCTTCTTAATCGAATCCAAAGTCCCTAAATTTTTTTGGCCCGAAGCAGTTGCTTCTTCTATATACCTCATAAATCAACTTCCTACAAAAATTCTTGAACTAAAAACCCCCATACAAGCCCTAGAAAATTTTTTCGAGATCCCTCCTCCTCTTACTCTTGAACCATGAATTTTTGGCTGCTCAACCTTTGTTCACATACCCAAAACCAATCAAACAAAACTTGACCCGTGTGCCGAGAAATGTGTGTTTGTGGGCTATGGAGTTAATAAAAAAGGTTATCGTTGTTGTAACCAAAAAACACGTCACACACACTACTATGAACCTTGACTTTCTTGAAACAGAATACTTCTATAACACCCAACCCAATGGTCAGGGGGAGAACGAACACATAGACACACTGGGTTGGCTGACTCGATTCCCATCGTCTGAGGAAGTCATAACCAGAGGAGATCACAGTACCAAAGGAGAATCACTGCCTGACATAAACACACAACCAACTGAGCACAGTGTCACTGAAGAAAATCCCTCCAACCTGATGCCCGAGGTAAGTAACAATGAGATTCCTGAAAATTCTGATGTTTTCCCTAATCCTTATGAATGTGAGCACACAGAACAGGAGCAAGCTGAATGAAGTTCTCCTGCCTCTCCTAATCATAGCGATGGTGAACACATAGAACCGGTGACAACAGCAGAGCACATTGAACCAAGGGAAGCACCAGAACGGTATGTGTTGCCGCCAAGGGCAAATAGGGGAGTTCCTCCCAAACGATATTCACCAGAAAAGGAATCTCGAAACTCAAATTATCCGGTAGCCAACATAGCCAGGGGGAGCCTGTCTCATGAAGCTAAGGCGTTTGCTTCCTCATTATATTCTGAACATACTCCAACCAATGTAAAACAAGCCTTAGAATCTGAGAACTGGAAAAAAGCAATGAGAACAGAGATGGAGGCCCTGATGAAAAATGATACATGGGAAAAGTGTACTCTTCCCCCAGGAAAGAAACCCGTGGGATGTCACTGGGTTTTTACAGTGAAGTACAAGTCAGATGGAACCATTGAGAGGTACAAAGCCCGACTGGTAGCTAAAGGATATACTCAAACATACGGGATCGACTACTTGGAAACCTTCTCACCAGTGGCCAAAATTAACACTATCAGAGTCCTCTTCTCAATAGCTGCAAATGAAAATTGGCCACTTCATCAATTTGACGTAAAGAACGTTTTTCTGCATGGAGAATTAACAGAAGAAGTTTACATGGAAGCTCCTCCTGGTTTTGCAACAGATTTCAAGACAGGTGAAGTATGTCGGTTAAAAAAATCCCTTTATGGTCTAAAGCAATCTCCTCGAGCATGGTTTGGTAGATTTACACTCGTAATGAAAGGATATGGATTCAAACAAAGAAACTCATACCACACTTTGTTCATCAAACAAAGAGGAAGACTTGTAACATGTCTAATTGTATATGTTGATGATATGATCATTACGGGGAATGACATGGAAGAAATGAAAAAATTAAAAGAGAGCCTGTTCCGAGAATTCGAAATGAAAGACTTGGGAAGACTTAAGTATTTTCTTGGAATTAAAGTACTGAGGTCCAAACGAGGAATCTTTATTTTCCAGAAAAAATACATCCTAGATATGTTAGCCGAAACGGGAATGATCGATTGCAAACCAGCAGATACACCAATGATGGTGAATCATAAACTTCAAATGGAGGAAGGAGCAAAACTAGTCGAAAAAGAGAGGTATTAACGGCTAGTAGGAAAGCTGATATATCTGTCAAACACACGACCTGACATAGCTTATGCAGTAAGTGTGGTTAGCCAGTTTATGCATCAGCCTCAAATAGCACACATGGAAGCAGTATGTAGAATCATGAGATATCTCAAAGGAACAATTGGCCATGGAGTCCTCTTTAAATCAAACGGACATCTGAAAATTCAAGGGTACACTGATGCAGACTGGGCCAGAGATAAAGGGGATCGAAAATCTACATCAGGGTACTTCACCCTAGTCGGTGGAAATCTAGTTACCTGGAGAAGCAAGAAGCAAAAGGTGGTTGCTCTATCCAGTGCAGAAGCTGAATTTCGAGGAATCGCACGAGGCTTGACAGAAATACTTTGGATACGGAAGCTTCTAACTGAAGTTGGTTTTCCTCCGACAGAACCAACTAGAATCATGTGTGACAACAAAGCAACTATTCAAATCTCAGAAAATCCGGTGCAGCATGAGCGTACAAAGCATGTAGAAGTAGATAGACACTTCATTAAAAAAAGCTAGAATCAGGGATACTCGAACTACCTTTTGTGCGATCTGAAGATCAATTAGCAGATATCCTAACAAAGGCGGTTAATGAGAAAATATTCAGCAAATGCCTGAGCAAGTTAAGTATTGGAGATCCCACTACTCAACTTGAGGGGGAGTGTTAAACGGAAAGATTGTCAAAGGCAAAATTATAGGATCAGATCTGGTCATCATTTCCAATCAAAGATTTGTTAGCTATTCGCCAGCCTATTTCCAGCCCGTCCATTCAATATGTTTCCGTTTTTTACATTATTGTTTTTGTATAAATAGGCCTCTAGTTTTTCTTTGTAAAACACAACAATCAATACAAGCCTTTCTAATAAAGTCTTCATTAACATGGTGCCTATACTAGATACAATAGTAAGCCTACATGTGAATAGTGAAGTATTAAAGAAAATTGACTCAATAATTTGTAGATGTGTCCACATAAATTATGATTTATTTCTTCGTTATAGGCCGCATGTTGTAGTAGAAATGCAACTTATTATTAATCATCATTCCTCGTGGAATTAGGCATAGCAAAAATGAAGAAATTGAAACGTGTTTTCGGCCACCATGAGGTTTTTTTATATGAACTAATGTTTGTAGCATTTCACTTTTATGGTATTTTGATATGAACTAATGTTTGTAGCATGTCACTTTTATGGTAACTTGTCAAGTTTTTAATTACAATAAAATCAAAACATTTTTGTTGTTTAATTAATTCTGTGAAAACGATAATATATAGTTGATTTGGTTCTGACCCTGAAGTCGGGTTACTAGCTCAACCGAATTATATGGATCGGCCCAATGCAAAACAATTTGATTCAATTATAAGGCTAAAGGGTGCGGTCATGACCACCATGGTTTTTCACATAGACGTCATGTTACCCATCTCTAATCTATTATTCAAAACTAATACCCTAACTAAGGGTGGGTCATGACCAAAACCACTATCCCCTTTATTATTTTAATATATCTTTGTCCCAAACTCATCAAATGGAGGGTCGTGGTAATCGTGGTTTAATCCACGCCAATCACCATCAATCAAGGAGGGGGTGGTTTAGCATTCCATTCATGTTTCTACATGGCGAATCATGTTCCAACCATGACCCTCACACCCTTCAGCCTAAAACCAAGTACTAAAGTAAAAATAAAAACCGTCCACAATTTGCTTATTTATAAAATAAGATTGTTAGGGGAATGGGGCGCTCCTAAGTGGCGGAGCTTGAACGAAAAATCAAATGGACAGACTCTTAAAATCCACATCAGGGGATCGGACTCTCAAAATCCAGTATTTTACACTACAAAAAATTGAAAATTTAGATAAATTTATACTACGAAACGGAAAACTAGAAGGGGGGGGGGGGGGTCCTAGCCCCTATGAATCTTCGCATATGCACTCCCGTTCTCTATCACTTGAACACTCACTATTAATCAATCATACTATGACACATTAACACCATGACTCTTAACCCCCGGCAAATAAAAGTAGTTGCAAAGATGTTCTAGCTCATCACTTGAATCCTCTTCCCGCTTCCCAAGAACTTCCTCACGCTTCCCTTCACCAACAACCAACCACATCACGACAGATGTCTTCTTCCCCATCTTTTTTCTCCATAATGATCGGGTTCACGAACCCTTGAATCCCATCGCACCAAAGATAAAAAGGGTTGCGACGGTGTTCTAATTGAACTCGTTAAGCCTAACACTTTATCATGAAAGTATTCCGTACCCTCTTGTTCATATGACTAGATATTTATAAATATTTAAAAGTAAATATGTATGAAAACACTTTTTGGTTATTTCAAGACGAGCATCGGAAGAAGATCCTGGGGTAATGTTTAAAGCTTTAGCAGTCTTTGCTATAAGTGACATCGAAGGCAATTTCTTGTGCTTTCTTTATTAAAAATAAAAATTGTTTACTTAAAAGCAAGCGTTTACCGTTCTTTTTCCGTCCCAAAATCAAGCAACAGATTTGAGAGTATAAAACGCCCACTTTTACTATAAAAGAATTGTACTGACATTTTCTTGTATTCCAAAACAAGCATATTAACTTTGTATTTTGTCTTTGAAAGTATTATTTATATAGAAAGACAAACGTATAAGAAAATTATGCTATTATTATTATTATTATTTTCTTTTTAACTTCATAAACTATATAATATTTCCTTGTTGTTTAACGAAAAATAGTTGTTAACTAATGTATTTTATAAAAAAGCCTTTAATTTAAATTTGATTTTACTCCTAAAATAGAGTCGGCCATAAGAGCATCTCCAATCTTTCCGGAGAACATGGACCTCTTCGTCAAAAATTTCCAGTAAAAAAATAACCTTACAGCCTAACCCCCCCCCCCCCCCCCCCCCCCCCCCCCGCACTCACAAATGACTCGCTAGTGGAACTTAAGAGACCATTTATGCTATTGTCCATACTTAAGTGATGGAACAAAGCAAAAGGAGATTGTTTGCTAGCATGTTAAAAGTAGCAAAACATCATGAGTGTGTTGAGAGCTTCTTAGTGTGGTTGACAATGAGGAGAATGAGAGGAAATCTAGAAATTGAGTTAAACCTATTCTTGAGTTTGTGAGTTTTTGAACTCCGGTAATGATTTTATGAAAAGTTAAGCATGTTTATGGCTTAAAATAGAATAAGAACACTATGAGTGATTATTAACACATGTTGGTTATGTTTAATTATGATACCTATTTTTTAATCATTCACATGCACATCTTCGTGCTAGAGTGGGATAATATGAACTATTATGTTTTAAACACTAGTTATTCATTAAAATGGATAACAATAATCAATGGAATTGTTTTGAAGAAAAATCCTAATATTGATGGCAAGATTTGTGACATTTGGTGAAAAACAGTGAGTTTTTCTTAGATTGATCCAAAATGTGTATTTGACTTTCACCGGATTGTAATCACAAACTTTTTGCAACTTTAAAATAAAATCGGAAGGTGATGAGTTCATTCTAGTGATTTTTGTAGTAAACAACTAAACATGAATGTATTTTGTTAAATTGAGTTGTTGGGTGATAAACGCAATTCTATGGAGTTAAACTAGACATATTAATATACTAACAACTAACGTCTATACCATTATAGTCTAGTGACATTTTGGGGGTGGAATAAGGATTATAACCATTAGATTATGGATTTGATTCCTACAAGGGGTTTTTTCCCAGATTTGTTAGGTTTCCTTCTGAATTGGTGTATAAGCACATTGCCTAGTGGAGATAGATATGATCGGGTGGTTCCACTGGTGGCACGAGGATACTCTAATGATCCGTCAGTGATCAAATTTTTCGTTCAAAAAAAAAACAATTAATATTAATTTTTTTTGAATGACGAATTTCTTTTAGTGTTTGTGGTTTGTAAGACTTGAATTCAAGACTTCACCTTCTAAAAATCAATAATTTAATATTTGTCAGTAGGCCCTGCCTCATTGGCTACAATTCTCTATATTATATTATTCTCTATATATTCTCTATATATTAAATCATAACATAACATAAATAGTTAAACTATTCCTTCACATGTTAGGTTATATGATTTAACATTATAGTTTAGTTTTCTTTGTTTTCATTTTCGTCACTTATATTCATTTCTTTATAGAAGGGACGTTGGGTTTTATTAGATTGATTATTCCATTACATTTTCTAATGGAAGAGATTTTGTTTTTGTGCTCATAAACATGAAAAATTCTCAATTTATTTTAAGCAGTTTGGAAACTAGTATTTTTGAGACAAATAAGGCTATAGGGTGTGGTTATGATCCTTACGGTCTCCCTTACCCTCTATATCAGCGCTATGTCTCTCACTTTTAATCCATCATTCAAAACCACTACCCTAAGGGTAGGGGTGCAAACGAGCCGAGCCGAGCCCGAACTCGACCAGGCTCGAGCTCGAGCTCGTTTAACATATGAAAGCTCGAGCTCGAGCTCGGCTCGATTCGAGCTTTATTTCTGAAGCTCGAGCTCGGCTAGAAGGTAATTTTTCAAGCTCGAGCTCGGCTCGGGCTCGACTCGTTTAGTATTTATTAATTAATTTATATTAATTATGATTATTATTATACATATAATTTAGTTATTTATTTATATTTAGATAAATGATAATAATTATTATTATATAAATATATGTTTAATATATTAATAAAAATATATAAATAGAAAGCTCGATTAGGCTCGCGAGCCGGCTCGAGCTCGATAAGCGAAGCTCGGGCTCGGGCTCGTTTAGTAAACGAGCTTGTTTTTAGGCTCGGGCTCAAGCTCGAGCTCGTTTAAGCTCGGCTCGTTTGCACCCCTACCTAAGGGTGTGGACGTGTGGTCATGACCCAAACCACTATTCTTTTATTTTAATTTATATTTGTGAAAAAGTGAAAAGGAATATTGAAAAAGGAACGGAGGTCAATGGTTGTCATAGTTTAATCCATGCCAACCATGGTGGATGAGATAAAGGGGTGGACGGGTGGTGTAGCAATTCATTAATAGTCCTACATGACGATTGATGATCCAACCATGCCTCCCACACTCTTTATCCTAATCAATTTTACATAACATTTGTCAGAATTTTGTTTTCTGAACCATGATAATATTATTATTTTTAATTTTCGTTTTTTTATTTTTTCATTGTTTTATTATTGTGATTAAATTTATGCATTTTTTTTGCACAAAATTTAAAATAAATTTATATAAAATACCGAGTATGCCTTTACGATTTGCTTATTTTAATTTACGTTTTTATATAAATGCTATTCAAAACGAATTGTGAATAGTAATTTACAAGAGATCGAAACACAAATGTGCATTTTATCAAAGTTGTCTCATGTTAGTTTTCTTATACAAAGTAACGTTATTTACTATTTTTATTATTTTAATAATATAATACTATGTCGTACAAAATTCCGAGTATATCGTTGTGACATGCTTATTTTTATCTATGTTTTGATAAAAGTTGGTTTTTGTTTTTTCGTGACGAACCAAACTAACTGTGACTGAGTAACATTGGTACTGATATCAGTATTATCTATTATCTGAAGGGGTACCGATATTTGTTTTTAAGATTTTCGGTCTATGCAAAACACATATCAATATCCTCTTGGGCATATATTTTTATTGTTATACCAAATGTCGGTATCATACCCTTATATAGACTTTTACACGGTGTTCCCGAGTTTCATTAACGAAGGAAAAGAAAGGATTTGGAAAGACGTCAAGAAAAAATCGTTTTCTAGAGTTTTTTAAGGAAGGAAATGAAAAGAAATGGAAGGAAAACCTATGTCTTTTTTCTTTATTTTAAACTCTTTCAAATTGGAAAGATTGGGAAGAAAATGATTTTTAATACATAAAATCTTTAATTTTCTTTTAATTTTCTTCGAACTTGAATACACAGTAGTTAATTAAAATTTTCCTTTCTACACCTTTTTTTCTCTTTTTAATTAATTTATTCTTCTTTTCATTCGTTTATTAAACTCGGGAATATAGTGTCACGGTCCCCGACCCAGTTTCCCGGTTCGGAAATTTTAACAGGATCGTTTAAACTGAAAATACCCAATTATTTTATTTCAAGTTTCGAGACAAACCCTGTAATTTAGAATAAAGGAATTTCACTGGGAAATCCTCTGTTTACAAAAACATGTTTATTTATTTACTAAGCCACTTTATCCAAGCTGGTAGTGCTACACGTCACTTTTCCTTGTTCACAGTAAATCACCTGAAACATGTTTAAAAAGATTTTGTCAGCGGGGAAATACTGACGAGTCATTCAAGTTGTATAAAATGACACATTGTTATAAATTTACAGTATTAAGAGCGATTACAGTTGCTCCTATCTTATAATTAACTGGTCCAGTTGTCACTCGACCGGATCTATGACTGTGGTCATATCACTATTGGGTATGTTCACCCAAAAGTGACGTGTATCACTATTTAGGTCCGTTCACCTAAAAGTGATAAACAGCAGTAATGTGCACAATACCCCACTTACTGCCAGTAATTAAAGATAACAAATACTTAATCCCTGTAAAATATAACTGGAAAACATTTAGGGTTTTATAAAGTAATTTGATAAAAACAGAATGACTCACATTGCAAGTTTAACTGGACAGAGTCTGCCTACTGATTAAGTCGGGTAACCTAGTTAAATAATGCAAATGAGACTAGGTTAGTAACTTAATACAACATTTACGATAAATTCACGAAATCAAAACCCTCACGACGAATGACAAAGTATAGCCCGAATTCAGGCAGCACTTAAACATCCATCGAATCGGTTTCAATCGATAAGACATTGTATCGTAGTAGTGATCGAGTTATTACCATGTGATCGCAGCAGCGTTTCAACACTTAATCACACTATTTTGAACAGTTTAGAACGTTTTTGAAGGATTTTTACGAGCACAGGTGAACTGCCCATGCACGCACTATTTATAGCTGAAAATTGGGTTCGTCGTGGCCCGCGAAGGCCTTAAGGCCCATCCTACGCGGCCCGCGAGGACCACCCTAGCTACGGCTAGGGCTGCCGTGTCACCCCCTACGTCTGCCACGTGTGTGACACGTGGCCCTAAAGCTTATCCGGAGAATTGCCTGGCTGTCGCGCCCCGCGTAGACTTTCCTTGAATCTTTCGCGGCCCGCGACAACTTAATAAAATTGGATTTTCTTGATTTTTCATGAAGTTTAGTGTTTTAGGGGTCCGGGTTTTCACTTACGGAGTGTTTTAGGACATTTTCGTGCAGGTCCTTACATCCTCCCCACCTTAATTAAAATCTCGTCCTCGAGATTTACTGGAATACATAAGGATATTTTCGCTTCATTTCTGATTCCAGTTCCCATGTATACTCCGGTCCTCTTTTCGAATCCCATTTTACTTTGACCAGCACCAATCTTTTATGCTTGAGGTGCTTAATCTTTCTGTCTTCTATTTGAAGAGGTTTCTCAACAAATTTCAACTTTTCATTTACCTCTTTATCCTGAAGAGGTACTACAAGGGATTCATCAGATAAACATTTCTTGAGATTAGATACATGAAACACATAATGTACCCCGGCTAACTCTTCTGGTAGTTGTAGGCGGTAAGCAACTGGTCCTATTCGTTGGGTAACTGTGAACGGTCCTATGTACCTTCACTACTAGAATAATAGGCAATAGCCACCAAAATTTGCTACCAAAAAATTGGTTAGCAAAACCTAAATGCAATGAGCGTATTTTTCTATAATTCCGTAGCAAATTGGTTGCAAAATCGGTAGCAGCATGAATTTCTATTTTTCTTTATCTTTTTCTGAGCGGCACGTATTTTAACTAGACTGCGTCTTATCCAAGTCATGTTAGGGTTTCACATTCACTCCACTTCACTCGACTATACGCCACATCCACAACGCTCAATTGAAGAACAATCGGCTACTCAATCGCTACGCTCAATCGAGCTCAATCCGTTACTCAATCGAAGATCAATTCGCTACTTAATCGAAGAACAATCCGCTGCAGATCAATCGCTCCTATGGCAATTCATCTCCATCACGAAACTCTTGTACTTGTTTGATCTCACAAGGCATCAAGATCTGTTTCCGCAAAGGTTTGCAGATTAATCATGATTTATACGTATATATTACGCGATTGAATGTATAACTGTCTGTGTGTGCAATAATCGTCTAGTATTGTTGAATCAATCATTGTTACATGATTTATACATATAGATTACGTGATTGTTCGACCTAAATCTGCTGATCATGAACCTATACCTAATTGTGATTTGCGTTCATGTTATAAAATTGTTTTAGTTAATTCGATGTGTTCGGCGTCAGTAAGTGTAAATAATAGTGCTGATATACAGGTGCTAGCTAAATCGCGGAGCTCGCAAAGTATCGGTAATGGATCGCCTAGTAAGCTTCCAACTGGTAGAAGTGTTAGGTGGAGCGATGAGATTGTTGTGAATGTTAGTGTTGGTGATGATAATGATGATTGATGATTGATGATTGATGATGGTGAGGATGAGGGTGATGATGTTGATGAGGATGCAGTGTGTACGATTAAGACATTTGGATAATGGAAAGGAATTTGTGGTGAAGGAGGTTAGGTAAGATGGAATGTGTGGGAATTTGAAGGAGGTTGGGACTGGTCATTTAACGAAGTAAACATAATGTGATTTAGGGAAAGTGCTTTTCATAATGAGGTGTAAAATTGACATTGAAATTGATATGCTCTGTTCCTATGTCAACTGGACTCGACACACTAGTTATTAGTTGAGAACACATAATACTTATTCTGAGAGCCTGCTGATTTTAGTTTCAAGATGACTTTATTATCTAAATGTTCTATAAGCATCTATTGTTGATATATTTGAATTTAAAACCTTGTCCATATTATTGTATATATTCTATATCAGCATTCAGTTTTGCGCGTACTCCCGCCCCCTATTGTTTGAATGGATTTTTTTTAATCTCTACTGATTTAGGGTTTGTTAGCGTTCTCGAGTGGGTGAATTGATTTCTCCTTGCAACGTTCAGGAGCATTACATGTTGCAGGAATTCTAATTGTGAACCTGTCAACTGTTGTCTGGATTTTAAACCACGTTATTTCCATAAATATATTACATTTTTTTAACAAAATTTTGTTATTTTAATGATAACCAATTGTTTTTAGGATAATTGATTAAGAGAATTTAAAGCTTGAAAATACACATTTGGTGACTTTTAACATGTTTCCTTAGAAGACATGTTTAGTTCTTTGACCTGTTAGTGATCAAACATAGACGTGTCTAAATTGGCACACCAAGCATCATGTATATTACTAATTACCTTTCCAGTTTGTTTTTTCAGACATCAATGAATGTGCAAATACTCTAGGAAGTTACAGATGTTCTTACCCAAATGGATACCTAGTCAATGGAAATTCGCATCTAAACCGAATGATCTACAGAATCGCACCTGTTCATCGCCAGTAAACCCTCACCTCTTCCAATCGACTCGCCTCCTCAATTGCAGATCGATTCAATATCAACGAATGATGGTTTCAAATAATCGCAGATCGGTTCTCTTAATCTCAGTGAACGACATCTTCAATTCCTTCGCCCTCATCTCCCTACTCCTCCGGCGAACGGTGGCTAACGGCGGAGTTAACCGCAGGTACTGCTAGCGGCGGCGAACAGGCAGTCTCTTCACCGTTATTCTATTAGTTTCCTTTCAACTGACATTGATTTGTTACTTATGTAGAAGAGATGATTAAACACTTAAATTAAAATAACAATTGCTGTTACAAATAACATATATGTTGATATTGATATGTATTATGTAAGCAATATATATGTTGAATTTGTATCAGATAAGCACTATGTTCAATTGGAAATGAGAATAGTTTAGGTTAGTGATTGAATCTTATGGTCAGTCTCTTGAAATATCTCTCTACTCTGCTTAATTTAGTCCTTAACAATGGTGAGTCCACAATTCTACTTGATTCGCGTGTTATTATAATTAATTCGGATCCGGTTGATCTGATTCCGTTTAATTGATCACTTGTTTAATCACATATTCACATTGGTGTATTATCTGTTTTGCTGAGATTTGTAACGAAATTATGGTTATATTTGTTGAATGTTGAAGATGCCATTTGTTATATTATGTTTTGCTCATTTTCACAGTAACTTACATTTGAGCCCCTAAATCTCCATGACCATATTTTCTGCTTATAGTGGCTTGTGACAAGATAGGCGAAAGAACAATGGAAGAATTATAAAGCAATGCTTGAAGATGCCAAATCGGGAATTTCTTCAGGCAAACCGTCATCTAGTCGTCAACAGATTGATAATGCATCAGGTATGCTAGTAAACAAATCTATTTACATATTCAATACAATTACTGAAGTGTATAAACGTTCTCGAATTACATTTTTAATGAATTTCTTGTTTATTTTTAAAATCAGATGTTAGTAATAATGCTATGGATAGGATCATGGATACCGTAGGAGTTATATGTATCGATAAAGAAGGGAATATAGCATCTGGAGCGTCTAGTGGTGGCATCGCACTAAAGGTCCTTTTTCAGATGTTAGTTAAACCACCGGATCGCACTAATCATCTCCGTAGCTTCTATCCGGTGCTGCTCAGGCCATAGCTCAAGCGCAGTCCAAAGCGCAGGCTCAAGCCATGGCCCAGGCTCAGGCTTACCATGCCCAGTTTCAGGCACAGTTGCAGGCTCAAGGAATGTCGCTTAATCAGTCACATGGACATTTTTCTGGTAATTCACCGTCTTTTCCTGGATTGGCGAATTATGGGATCAAATGGATGCCTCAGAAGCCGGTTGGATGGCCGCCTGGGGTGTGGAATGCTAATACTATTTCTCCCATGAGGATGATGGAGCTTACGCCAGCTAAGCGGAATAAGAAGAAACAGAAGCAACCTGAGAAGCAGTTGCTCGAAAGGGTGGCTAAGATTTTACCACAGTCCACGCTTTATACAAAGCTTCTTGAGTTTCAGTCGCTTGTGGATGCTGCGTTAGCGAGAAAGAAGATAAACATTCAAGATGCAATTTGGAAAATTTAATTTTAGTTATTTGATGATTTGATTTGGATGTTTATTATCATTGGATGTATAAATTTTTACATTTTAATGGAATGGCAACAAGTTATAAATTGTTATGTTTTTATGAAATGGAATAGCCAATTTATAGAATGGAATAGCATAAGTGACAAAGCGGTAGCAAAAAGGTGGCAAAATAGCGGTAGCAAAATGGTGGCAAAACAAAATGTGGTAGCAAAAGGGTGACAAAAAGCGGTTGCAAAAAACGTGGCAAAATAGCGGTAGCAAAACGGTGACAAAAAGCGGTAGCAAAACGGTGGCAAATCAACGGTATCAAAAAATAAAATAGTAGCAAATAGGTGGCAATAGGGAATTTGCTACGTGTGCTTTTGCCATCGAGTTTTTGGTGGAAAAGCGGTGGCAAAAGAGCAATTGCTACCGTTTTGCGACCGAAAATGTGGTAGCAAATGCTTTATTCTCTAGTAGTGCTTGGACTTAGCTTTCCTTTCTTACCGAACCGAACTACTCCTTTCCAAGGAGAAGCTTTCAAGAGTACCTTGTCTCCAACTTGGAATTCTAACGGCATACGTCGATTATCTGCATGACTCTTCTGGCGATCTCGAGCCGTTTTTAGTCTTTCCTTTATTTGAGTTATCTTGTCGGTGGTTTCTTGTACGATCTTGGGACCTGATAATTGACTTTCTCCTATTTCTGCCCAGCATACGAGAGTTCGACACTTCCGTCCATACAGTGCTTCGAATGGGGCAACATTGATGCTTGTGTAGTAACTATTATTATAGGATAATTCTATTAGTGGTAAATGGTCATCCCAGTTTCCACCGAAATCGATTACACATGCTCTGAGCATGTCTTCAAGGGTTTGGATCGTTCTTTCACTTTGTCCATCTGTTTGGGGATGATATGCAGTACTTAAATTCAGTCGGGTCCCCATTGTTCCTTGGAAACTTGTCCAGAAATGCGAAGTGAAACGACTATCCCTATCTGATACAATGGAGAGTGGAACTCCATGTAGTGACACTACCTCATCCACATATAATTTAGCCAATCTCTCCATACTAAAGGTTTCCTTCATTGGCAGGAAATGGGCGGATTTGGTTAATCGATCCACAATCACCCAGATTGCGTCGTTACCTTTCCTGGTCTTGGGCAACTTAGTAACAAAGTCCATTATTATTAGTTCCCATTTCCATACAGGCATTTCTAATTGTTGAAGTAAACATGAGGCTCTCTGGTGTTTTTCCTTAACTTGTGAACAAGTTAGACACTTAGAAACGTATCTAGCTATGTCCTTTTTCATTCCTATCCACCAGAAGTTATTTCTTAAATCTTGGTACATCTTGTTATTACCAGGATGCATCGTATACCTAGATTTATGGGCATCCTCTAAAATCTTACCTCTTAAGTTTCCTTGCTTAGGTACCCAAATTCCATCAGTCCCTCGTTCTAATTCCTTTATCAGTCCTTTCATCCCTTCAGCATCATCCTTGATTGCTATTTCCTGAACGTTCTTCAGTTGTTCCATCAAATCTCATTGGAGATTTAATCTAAGAGCACGAATTCACCTTTGTTTCTCATGATACTTACGACTCAGGGCGTCTGCTACTACATTCGCCTTTCCTTCGTGATATAGAATATCACAGTCGTAATCACTTAAAATCTCCATCCATCTTCTTTGCCTCATGTTTAATTCTTTTTGCCCAAATATGTATCTTAAGCTCTTATGATCTGTATAGACAGTAAACTTACTTCCGTACAAATAATGTCTCCAAATCTTAAGGGCAAAAATTATTGCTCCTAATTCTAAGTCATGAGTCGTATAATTTCCTCGTGCTTTTTCAACTTCCTTGATGCATACGCAATTACCTTTTTGCGTTGCATTAGTACACATCCTAATCCTAGCTTGGAAGCATCACAGTATACTTCAAAATCTTCTGTCCCTTCTGGTAAGGCAAGAATTAGGGCATTTGTTAATCTTTGTTTTAAAATTCTAAAGGCCTTTTCTTGCTTAGGTCCCCATTCAAACTTAACAGTTTTACAGGTTAGCTTAGTTAATGGAATAGCTATCTTAGAAAAATCTTTAATAAAGCGCCTATAGTACCCAGCTAATTCTAGAAAACTTCTAACTTCGGTTGCTGATTGTGGGACCTTCCAATTTTTAATTGCTTCTATCTTAGAGGGATCTACGTGAATGCCTTCGTGATTCACCATATGTCCCAAAAATTGTACCTCTTGCAGCCAAAATTCACACTTTGAAAATTTGGCGTAAAGCTTTTCCTTTCTTAACAAAGTTAAGAGGGCATGCAGGTGCTCACAATGTTCGTCCTGACTTTTCGAATAAATAAGTATATCGTCGATGAAGACAATTACAAATTTATCCAGATACGGCTTACAGATCCTATTCATCATATCCATAAATGCTGCAGGAGCATTTGCTAATCCAAATGGCATGACTGTAAACTCGTAGTGACCATACCTAGTCCTGAAAGCAGTTTTTGGTATGTCTTCTTCCTGTACCTTTAATTGATGATATCCGGAGCGCATATCTATCTTAGAGAAATACCTAGCTCCTTGGAGTTGATCAAAAAGATCATCAATCCTAGGTAATGGGTATCGATTCTTAATGGTAACTTTATTCAATTCCCTATAATCGATACACATCCGCATCGAACCATCATTCTTTTTCACGAACAACACAGGTGCTCCCCAAGGGGATGAACTAGATTGTATGAATCCTTTGCCTAACAATTCATCTAACTGCTTTTTCAGTTCTAACATTTCGGTGGGTGCTAACCGGTAAGGTGCCTTGGCTATTGGTGTAGTTCCAGGAATTAGATGAATTCTAAATTCTACTTCTCTATCTGGTGGTAATCCAGGTAGCTCTTCTGGGAATAAATCCGGGTATTCTGATACTACTGGAATTCCCTTAAGTTCCTTACTTTTAGTGTTAATGATTACCGAAATCATATACACTATTCCTTGTTTTCGTTCATAACTAGCAACTTTCATTACTGAAATGAACTTCATTGGTTTACGTGGCTTATCTCCTGTAACCACAATTACTTCTCCTGCGGGTGTATGTATTTCTATGGAATTCTTATCACAGAGGATTCGAGCATGGTTGGCTACTAACCAATCCATTCCTAATACGACATCGAATCCAGCTAGATTCATAGGTAGCAAGTTTGCAGAAAATTTATGGCCTGAGAGTTCTATCTTTCCTTCTTGGAGAACCTTATCTATGTTAACCGAATTTCCATCTGCCGTTTCTACCGTAAAAATCTGTCTAAGTTTGGTTAAAGGTTGCTTAAGAGCTTGACAGAATGAAGTATTTATAAAACTTTGGTTTGCGCCAGAGTCAAATAATACTTTTGCGTAAACGTCATGTACAAGAAACGTACCAGATATCACATCAGGAATCATATCTGCTTCTTGTGTTGTCAGCTGGAAGGCTCTTGCATTTTTCTTATTAGTTCCGTCAACAGGTTTGGCCTTGTTGTCAGCTGGCTTAACCAATTTTGGGCAATCGGGCTTGAAGTGCCCTGCTTCTACGCAATTGTAGCAGATCATGCATTTCTTCCTGCATTATTCTTCTCGGTGCCCTGGGATTTTGTAGAAATTACAGTACCCTTTACATTTCCCAAAATGATTTCTTTTACAGGTACTGCAAAATGGAGCGGTGGAGGATTGCCCGGTTCCCTTTTTCTTGAAGTTACTATTATTATTACTTCCACGAAATCCTTGGGTAATCCTCTGAGCCAATTCCTTTTTCCTATTTTCTTCCCTCGTGCGCACCAGTCCGTCAGTCAAGGTGTTGGCCAGTTCAACTACATCGTCAATTGTTCGAGGTCTCGCAGCTTTGACTATGTCGCGAATTTCGCTAATTAGTCCCCAAATATAGCGAGAGATAAGCACTGGTTCTGGTGAGGCCAAAGTTGGCACAATTCTAGCATACTCGAAGAATTTTGAAGTATACCCTCGACAATCGACATCCACCATTTGGTGGTTCAAGAACTTATTTGTCATTTGTTCTTTTTCGTAGGATAGACAAAACTTTCTTTCCACCAATTCCTTAAATTCCTCCGAACTTATGGCATAAGCCACGTCACTTCCCTTAGCTTGCAGCACCGTGTTTCGCCATTCTAATGCTTCTTCCTAGAAAAGGTGGGATGCATACATCACCCTGTCTTCATCTGCGCACTTACTTATTTTAATTACGACTTTGGTCTTTTCTAACCAACGTAGCGCGACATTCGCCCCTTCATTGCCTGCAAATTCGACTGCCTTACAGGCAAGAAATTCTTTGTAAGTGCAACCAGGTGTTGCAACTTTCATTTTCTTAAAAAAATGGGGCTTGAACCACATTATTATCATTATTGCCGCCTCCGTTTACATTGTTACTGAAATTATTGTCGCGAGTGCGTTTGCTATGGTTGGCTTGGGAAGGTTCAGCAGGGTTCTTAACAGCAGCGATGATTGCCGAGATAGCATTAGCTATTCCCTGGGCAACGATATTTTCTATATCTTGTCTATTAAGAAAATGGTCTTCATTATTGGGTTCAGATTGATTAACTTCATTTGCCGGTTGATTTTCTGCGTTTTCCATCTGAATCATTAACAATATATATATATATATATATTATTGTCACAAAATTGATAACAACCAAACACAATAGGGCAATCACTAATACAATTAAGTCAACACATATAGCCAAAATCGTCGACCTTGCGACATTTATATTTTTATATAATATTATGCATCAATACAAGCCATATATTTTACAGATATGTTATTTTAACATTATTATACATTATATTATTATTATTATTATTATTATTATTATTATTATATATTTATTCTTATTTTTTTTTCTTTCACGTATTATTATTATTATTATACAAACATTCCATCATAGTTAGCTGGCTTTTTCAGAAACGACGCTCCATCTCGTCGTACTTCCACGTGATGTTTTCCCCCACTTCTCGAATCCGATTTCCCGCATTCACTAGTTCCTCGCCATAGCGGCGTAATTCGGCAACATTCTTGTAGGATCGTTGTCATGACCAAATGAGTCGTTCAGAAGAGATCTCGTTCAATACGAATGGCGGAAACAGACGCATCGAAGTTATTTCAGCTTGATATTCACTTAGAATCACTTTAACTGTCTCTTGTATTGATTTGACAAAGATACACGGGCTGGAGACACTTCGGCAAAGCTTCGCTACCGGAATCCAAAGTTACAAATGAAGAACCAAGAACACCTATATATAGGGAGGCCACTTCGCATGAACATGTCATGTCCAGTTCGCACGAACTGGTCCAGTTCGTACGAACTGGTCACTTCGCATGAACTTGCTGTTTCAGCTCAGTTTCCCGTTTCTCTCGTACTACGTGTCTTGGACTATCAATTCTATTACAAGACGAAGTCGACAGACATATGCACCAACAAACTCCCCCTTGGATGTTGACGAAGTCTTCGGTACGAGTCTTCAGTACGTCAAGTCTTCAGTCTTGATCAGTCTTCTCGCTCTCTCCAAAGTATTTGACATTGTAAGCATCCTCAATCTCTATCTTTCTCTCGCTTATCAGCATCAGCATCTTCTGGCTTTAATATCTTCAGACTCCCGCTTTCGATAAGCTGGGATCGCAGTCTGGAATTCACAATCTGCAGGCTTTGGATCGGAAACCTGGCTCTTTCAAAGCTTTTACCTGCACAATCTCTACCTGTAGGATCGTTTTCAGACCCGAACGAGTCGATCAAAAGAGTTTTACTCAGAATGAAAGGCGGAAATAGACATTCTGAGGTCAATTCAGCTAGATTTACCCTTTAAACTGTCTGTATATTGATTAAACTGTTTGTATATTGATTATAGATCAATTACAAGTCTGTGGACACTTCGGCAGCACTTCGTTACACTGACCGGAACTGTTACAAATGAACAATACACAAAGGTATTTATAGGTGGAGTGATTTCGTTTGAGGCTGTCTCAAACGAAATCAGTAATCTCGTTTAAAACACATTCAAACGAAATCATCTTCTTAATTTCGTTTGAAATGGTCTTGACCCATTTCAAGCGAAATCACCTATGTACACATTCTCGTTTTTCGTGCCTTGATCTATCTATCACAACAAGACTCGATACAAGACGAAGTCGACAGACGCATGCACTAACAGACTCCCCCTCGAATGTTGACGAGTCTTAAAGTGTCGAGTCTTCGCATCTTCAGTCTTGATCAGTCCTCTCGAACTCTTTGAAGTATCTGACGCTGTAAGCATCCTCAAATCTCTCTCTTCTCTTGATCTCCAGGATCTCTGGCTCTTATCATCAGCACCAACAGATTCCTCTCCTCGAATATTGATATCCTCCAGAATCTGAGACTTGCTCTTGAGCTTTTTAATTCTCTTGATCAGATCTCTTGATTCCTTAAGTTCATCAGCATCAGCAGTTCCAGAATCGTAACCTAGCTCAATTCCAGCTCAGGATCAAAACCTGGCTTACCTGCACAATCTCTACCTCACAATAAATTTTACAATTTGATAAATTTATACTCTGCTTACCACTTTTGTAGAACAAATCTTAGAATGATCTAACATTTAGTCTCTGATGAACCACCTGTAGGAATATCGTTTTTATTTCAAAAAACTTTCTCATTTAAACACAGACTCCCAAACCAATTGTCATCATGTCTAGCACTCGGAATTTTGAAAATCAGCTCTCCAACACCAGTTGTCGAAAATCTTTTTGAATTTTTCAAAATTTATGCTAAAACACTCTGAAAATCTTTTTGGATTTTGAATGAAATGCAGTAAAGAAATATTTACAAACAATATTTATGTGAGTTCGTGTAAGAGGATCATATCAGTTTTTGACAAGTCACAAGTACCGTTGAGCTTAATTACACATTAAGAATTAAACAATTCACTTAGATTGCCGATATACTGATCCACTTAAATTTTCACACAAATTTCAACTGATTCAGGATATGAATTAAGTGTATTAAGAACTTAAACTCATTCATGTGTCCGACCTCTTGAATATACTCCCGTATCCAGATCCCAATATTCAGTCTTACAGGTGAGTATACCACAGATGATATCTATAAGGGGTTATAAATTATGAAGAACCGTGAGAGCTCAGGTTAGAACTACCGTTCAGCAGAGAGATCACGACTCGACTTTTGGTGTGTCCCCTTTAGAGGATCTTTTTTACAACAGCATTGATTAGCAATTTTATTGTCTCATCATTTTATGCTGAGGGCGGCGCTATATTTCAAGCAAGCAGAAAGTATTCTCCGAGGACTAGGCCATTGCTTCCGCAAAATCAGAAGTCCCGGGATAATACCCCAGATATCACTGAGCATAAAGACCTAGTATCTCAGAAAGAGGGACCTTTCAAACGAAATTTCAGGGGTTAGCTATATATCCAAGTAGTGTTCCCCACAAATAAGCAAGTTTGAATTTAAGTTTATATCCCGAAAAAGCTTACTAAGTGTGTAAAAACCTATCGGCATATCATCAGTGAGACCGTTTAACGCTATTTAATCATTACATTTCTTTAGCATACTGTAACTGTCTACTAATGTACTATCATTTCCTCTTCTTTGACACAAAAATTATCATGTTTTTGTCTTTTTCAAATTTTCAAATGTTTTTGGATTTTCTGAAATTCTTACTCCCACTAAAATGCAAACACATTTAAAGAAATTTGAAAACAAACTGTACAAGTAAATTTGACAACCGATATCGAATCGCTTCAATTCGCCATCCACTTGGCATAAACAATCAGAACTCCCCCTCACAACAAACTATTTTCCCATTATGATTTCAAAACACTTAAGTTTGTTTTAATCAAATGGTTTTTCCGGAAAATAAGTTTTGTTGATTTTAACTTGTAGATTAGGGGTTTGGTTCATCACCTTGTCTTTCAACATTCCACTTGTAGGAAATCAGATACAACTTAATGTCCCTGATTTACCACTTGTAAGATAGTCCAATCAAGTTCAACCTAATGAGCTTGACTTTACCACTTGTATCACTAACTCTTTTTCAACCACATGACTTACCAACCAATACCTCATGTAGGTTGAATTCTCAAGATGCCGATACCTACTCCTCACTTACCAACCTGGGAGTTCCGGCAAGTCATACCTTTACTATTTTTCAAAAACAATATAAGAAAGATGTCGATTCATGCTCCGCGATTAACAACTTGGGAGCTCCGGCAAGTCCAGGATTTTACTGTTCATAGTAGGTACCATCCCAGTCACAAACCAGGGATGATACTTTACCTTGTTTCCTTGTTTTCTTCTCGTAAAATTCCTTGACTCCCTTGACCTTCCTATCAACCATTTTTCCAAAAATATGTTTAACTTTGGAGTTAAATGATTTTTCAACATCAAAATCTTTCTTTTCAGAAAAAAATTGATTCGAAATCTCGATTTTACCAACTTTCTTCTTAAAATTTTCAGCCCGAAGTGGTGGAAAATTCACATCATCCATAGTCGGCACTGATTTTTCACATTTAACCTCAACCTGTGGCTCCTCTGACTTTGTGGAATCAGATTCATCGCCAGAAGATAGCTCCTCTGATTTTGACGAATCAGAATCATTGCTAGAACTACCATCAGACTTCTTAACAACCCATTTCTGGTTGTCAAGTTTTGCTCTTTTCTTGTAAAATCTGTTTGAACATTCACCAATCTCAAAAGTTGAATTTTTGAAAAGTTTTGTTTTATCAATGGGTGGTTCAAACTCAATCACTTTCTCTTTCAATTTAGAAACTCCCTGTTTGAATTGTATTGCATTGGAGCAATTTTTGGCAATATGTCCAACAGTGTTGCATTTGAAACAGGTTCTCGTTTCTTTCATCTGATCAGCAAACTTCATCATTTCTTCTTGCTTCTTCACAAGGAATTCTTTGTTTGACTGTTTTCTGAACAAATTTTCTTTTTCCTCTTCAGTAGATGTACCTGAAACAAATATCATTTTTGATTTAAAATCACGAACATATTTTTCATTTTTATGATTTTCTGGTGGAATAAAACCAAGACCTTTCTTTTTGAAATTACCGTTATGGTTTGATTTCTTTCGATAACCAGAACCAGAATTGTAACCCTTTTTCTTGTTTTCTCTTTGTTGAACTCTTGAGGTGTACTTTTTCGGTTTATCAATAAGATTTACATCTTTTATTTCAGAAATATTAATTTCTGTTAGTTTGAAAACTTTTTTAATCATTTCTGGTTTAACACCTCTAATTGGAAATTACTCATCAAAATATAATTTGTCAGAATCATTCAAAGTATATCCAACTTTAAACGTTTCGTCATTCAAATTAGATTTTGATAACAGGAATTCTTTATTGTAAACTCTTTTGCCCTGTTTGTCGGTTTGACTCGGAATGCTTGACTCAGACTTTGACTTTGTCATAGACTCCGACTTTGACTCCTCAGTTTCATCTTTATCCAACACTTGATCGACCACTTTCTTTATTAACTCGGACTCATGATCAGTGTCAGATGATGTAAACGTCACATCAATATTTTCTGGCAAATTAACTGAAGACTCCGACTCCCACTGTAAATATGTTGCTTTTTCGACTCTTTCTGAATTTGGATTTCTTGGAGAATATCCATTTTCAAGCGGGGGTGGACACGTGTTGTAACTGAAACCTTGTTTCTTACCAGATGTCTTTTCTTTGGTATCCTTCTTCTTTTCTTTATTCTTTTTAGGATTCTTTTCTTCAGAAGCCTTCTGTTCTTCAGTTACTTCATCATCTTCAAATGCCTTCATCCCTTCAACAGTTGGATAAATCCTGTCAGTGACATAAGAAGTACATGAGTAACTTTTTAACAAACAATTTACTCTTTCAGTTTCAATTCTTTGAGTTTCCAATTTTTGTTCCAGCACAGCACACTTCTCAATGTAGTTGTTCACACTTTTCTGCTTTATCATGAAAGCTCCTTGAAGTGTCTTCATGGCTGTTGCTTGTTCTTTACTTGATTGGTTGTACTGATTCATTGCTTTGTTTAGAACATCGTAAGACTCCTTCAGCATGTTCATGTTGTTCATCAACTCACTGTTTTTCTTCTTTATAGTCTCACAATTCTCACAAATCACCGGAACATTCTTAGCATTTGCTTCTGCATCAACTTCGAACTTTGGAATATCTTTCACCTTTTTTCTTATCACTGGAACAGCTTCATCATCACTGCTGACCGGTGTTTTGACCTTTTTCTTTTTTTTTTTAGCTTTTTCATCTTCACTATCACTTTCTGCCATCATTTTGAAATGAGCTGCCAAACTTCTTGCATGATACTCTCTGTCATCATCACTATCTTCTTCAACTCGAGCAACAAACGCTTTTTGATGTGAAGTTTTGTTTGGATCATAATCATCCCAACTAAAAGCTTCCTAGTTAAACCCTTCTGGTAACTTTTCATCATCTTGGTTTATCAGGCATGCTTTGTTATCAGCTGAGATATATTTATCCCAATTGAAACCCTCCGTTGGCTTATTGTCATCCTGATTCACCATACAAGCTCTCTTTGAAGATTCTTCAATCACTTTTCTTCCCTGTGCCACTTGTGGTTCTTGTTGTTGTTGTGCAACTTGATGATAAATGGCCTTCCGATAGTAATCATTGTTGTTATTGAACGGATTTTGAGCTCCACTTGCTTCGCGGTTTTTGCACTCCCTCTTGAAGTATCCTTTTTCCCTGCAACGAAAACAAGTGACTTTAGATTTATCAAAACCCAAAGTAGAAACATTAGCTTCACGTAAATCATCTCTTCCTGTGATCTGCTTAAATTTCTTAGCTCGTCTCAACACACTTGCCAAACACCACTTTATGTCCATCAACTCCATCTCTTCAGCATCTATTTGATCGTAATCCTCTTTTGTCAACATAGGATTCCCGATCTGACCTGCCACAAAACTACCATATGATTCCAACACTGTTCCCAACAAAGACATGTGACTTTTGGCAATTTCAGCTGAATAATCCTCATCATTCTCCAGATTCAGGACAATGTTGCATTGTAACTTCTTGCCATTCTTTGTTGTTGAAATGTTTGGATCAAATGACGGATATGATGAAAAACTTGTGTTGCTATTTGATCCTTTGGAAGAACCTTCCGATGAATTCTTTGCATTGAATGCAGTTTGAATCTTTGGTGACATGTTGGTGGTTTTATCACTGACCCCACCTTTGTAATAAAGTCCGATGTCTTGTTCACCGTCAAAATCTTTCATTCTTGAAATCTTTCTCTGTTCCATCTCCTGAGCCTCAATCTTTTCAATGAACTTGCTTATTGTCAGATTGCTAAAACCTTTCTTGTTCCTCAACATCATGAGATATGTGCCCTAAATCTCATATGGCAACGCATCAGCTAGTTTTTCAATCAACTCTTCATTAGTTTTGTCGATGCTCAATCTCTTCATGTTGGCTAACAAATTGCAGTATCTTTCTATAATCTATTTTGTGTTCTCATTTTTCAAACCACGAAATAAATCGAATTCCTTTTTCAAAAGTGATTTCTTGTTTTTAACCATTTCTTCGCTTCCATGAAACTTCGATCTTGACGCTTTCCAAATCGAATAAGAAGTTCCATTGTGTTGCAATAAGACCAGGATATCTTCTTTCACAGCTTGTTGTAGCAGACTTAGCATCATTTTTTTCATCTTTGTATTTCTTCCTATCTATAGCACTAAGATCCTTTATAGCAATAATCTCCTCTTCATCATTCATCGGTCTAACGTATTTCGTCTCGACACATTCCCAAGCATCAAAGTAGTTTGCTTGTACCCAATTCTCAAATCGTCCTTCCCAACCTTTATACTCCTCGATGTTCAAGAGTTTAGGCGGTTTTTGCATCGTCCCCGTTTCATTTTCCAACATCGTGTTCTGTGCGAGAGTAATCGGGGTAACCGGGGTAGCGAATGCGTTATAAAATTCCTCGTCCATGTTTCGGTTTTTCAAAGTTCACAAAAACAGACTGTTCAAAGGGAATTACAATCTTCAAACAGAATCACTCTCCTCAAACGAAATCCCTGATTTTGTTTGGAACCTTCAAGCAGAATAACAAACTTGAAACGGAATCACTTAAACAGTTCAAGCGGAATACATGTTTCAAACGGAATTAACATATATTTTCAAACGAAATTACGATTTCAAACGGGATTGCTACTTTCAAACGAAATCCTCAAACGAAATGACTATCTTCAAACGAGATAACCTAACTTTCTCAAATGGAATTCCGAAGTCAAACGGAATTATCAAGATCTTTCAAACGAAATCAGCAACTATGTGCAATCTCAAACGAAATCAGCAAGCAACTTCAAACGAAATCAGCATGATGTCAGCAATTCGGTCCAAATTTTGTCCAATTGATCAAGTTTTAAGCTGATTTTAGATCTGAAACTCTCAAGGGTTTGTTAAAACACAGTTATGCACACATTGTGAAAAGATTAGCCGATTTTAACCATGAAAACTTGTTTAATTTTGAAAAGGTGTAGAAATCAGAATTTGCAGCTAAATTGGTAAGAACTCTTCTTCCTGAGCTCTGATACCACTTGTAGGATCGTTTTCAGACCCGAACGAGTCGATCAAAAGAGTTTTACTCAGAATGAAAGGCGGAAACAGACATTCTGAGGTCAATTCAGCTACATTTACCCTTTAAACTGTTCGTATATTGATTAAACTGTCCGTATATTGATTATAGATCAATTACAAGTATGTGGACACTTCGGCAGCACTTCGTTACACTGACCAGAACTGTTACAAATGAACAATACACAAAGGTATTTATAGGTGGAGTGATTTCGTTTGAGGCTGTCTCAAACGAAATCAGTAATCTCGTTTGAAACACATTCAAACGAAATCATCTTCTTAATTTCGTTTGAAATGGTCTTGACCCATTTCAAGCGAAATCACCTATGTACACATTCTCGTTTTTCGTGCCTTGATCTATCTATCACAACAAGACTCGATACAAGACAAAGTCGACAGACGCATGCACTAACACTACCAAAAAGTAAGATTTTTATTTATAACAATATTAATCTCTGCTTACCGCTTGTAAAATCAAACTTAAACTATCACTTGTAGATATCATTCAAAATGATTTAACATTTATAATCTCCGATGACCACTTGTAAGAATACCATTTTTCTTATTTCTAAACAAACTCTCCCAAACCTGTTGTTCATCATGTTTAGCACTTGGAATTTTGAAAATCAGCTTTCCAACATCAGTTGTCGAAAATAATATGAAATAAAATCTTTTTGAATTTTCAAAACATTTTATGCTAAAACACACTAATGAAAAGCAGTAAGGAAATATTTACAGACAATATTTTTGTGAGTTTGCATAAGAGGATCATATCAGTTTATGACAAATCACTAGCACCGTTGAGCTTTAAACACTTTAAGTTCTAAACGATTCACTTAGATTGTCAGTATACTGATCCACTTAAATTTTCACACAAAGTTCAACTGATTCGAGATACGAGATTAAAGTTTTAAAGAACTTAAACTTATTCGCGTGTCCCACCTCAGAATATACTCCCGTATCCAGACTCCTATATTCAGTCTTACAGGTGAATGTACACTAATGATATCTGTAAGGGGTAAATGCGAGGCCATGAGAGCTCAGGCTATTACTTCCGCAAAATCAGAGAGATGATGGCTCGACTTTAGGTGTGTCCCCTTTAGAGAATCTTTTCTTCAACAGCACATGATTAGCATTTTTCAATGTTTCATCATTTTTTATGCTGAGGGTGGGCTTTATGATTAAAGCAATGCAAAGTATTATACGAGTACTAGGCTATTGCTCCCGCAAAATCAGAAGTCCTGGTATAATACCCCAGATATCACCACGCACAAAGACCTAGTATGTCAGAAATAGAAAGCCCTTCAAACAAGATTTCAGGGGTTACCTATATATCCGAGAGATGTTCCCCACGAAATAAGTAAGTTTGATATTTAGGTTTATATCTTGAAAACAATCTACTAAGCGTGCGAAAACCTACTGGCATATCACCAGTGAGACCGTTTATCACATTTTAACTTTCCAAATCTTTAGCGTACTGTGAATGTTTACTGATGTACTATCATTTCCTCTTTTTCTACAACAAAACTCATTTTTGATTTTACGATGTTTTTGGTTTTCAAATTTTATCATGTTTTTGGAGTTTTCAAAATTTCGAAATTTCTAAATTTTTACTCCCCCTAAAATAAAAAACATGTTTCAATTTTTGATTTTCTGGGAAAATTTGAAAATATTGCAATAAACTGTATAAAGAAAATGACAAACTGATGTGAATTGCTTTAATTCGCCTTTCACTTGGCAAAAACAATCAGAACTCCCCCTGACAAAAAACTATTTTCCCATTATGATTTCAAAACACTTAAGTTTGTTTTAATCAAAATGGTTTTTCCGGAAAATTAGTTTTGTTGATTTCACACACCACTTGTAAGATCGGGGATTAATTCATCACTTTGTTCTTTTAACCACTTGTATGAAAGTTACATCAAGTTCAACTTAATCACCTTGATTAACCACTTGCAGGTTCTTATCAACAATACCACTTGTAAGTTGAAATATGACAGTTTTCAATTTTGAGAAAGATGCCGATTCATGCTCCACGATTACCAACTTGGGAGCTCCGGTAAGTCAGGATTTTCAAGCAAACAATGCTGACATCCAAGCCTGACCAGCCTTGGATGCATCCGAGTTATTTTCACTCGGTGTTTGAACATTCCTTTTTGATTCTAAATTTGCAGCCCGCAATGGTGGAAAGTTGACATCATCCATTGGCGGTACTGACTTTTCTCTTTTTAGCTCAACTTGTGGCTCCTCTGACTTTGACGAGTCAGATTCATCGCCAGAAAGTGGCTCCTTTGCTTCCGAAGAAACAAATTCATCGCCAGATTTAGCATCTAATTTCTTAACAACCCACTTTTGGTTGTTAAGATTCACATTTCTTTTGTAAAAACATTTAGAACTCTCACCAACCTCAAATTTTGAATTTTTGAACACTTTAAATTGTTCGGTTGGTGGTTCAATTTTATCAACTACTTTTATAAAAAATTTATCTAAAAATTTAACTTTCTTTGATTTTTTAACCAATTTTTCTTTCTTTATTCTCTCCGTTGTCCTCAGATTTGAATCTGATGAATTCGTTTTACTTGACTGATCATTCTTTGGAGAGCAAAGCGATTCATCAGAATTGTTATCTGGCTCATCGGTTGTATCTGAGGACAAAATCTTTTCAAGATACTCTCTTGCTTTCTTTCTTTTCTTTCTCAGTCTATCTTTCTGCCCTTGTGATAATTTCATTTTCTGTTCTTTGGGCTTTTCTTCAATTTTGACTGTTTTCATCACCATTCTATGAGATTCAGCCCTCGATCTTCTCTTTGATCTCATTGGGCAATATCTGGCAATATGACCTCTGATTTGACATTCATATCATCTTCTCGTCTCAAATCTCTGACTTTGGCAGTTAACAGCAATGTGTCCTTCAAAACCACATTTGTAACACACCCTGTTATAATACCAATCTCCACTTTCAAACCAGACACTCAAATCATAACACTGATTTGATTTGTAGTACTCATCATTTCTCTGTTTTCTATCATTGTAATGATTTGTCTTTGAAGAATCTTCATTCCATCTTCTCCTGTAAGCTTGATTTGACTTTTGAGCACCGTGGTCAAACCTGCACCACTTATTATCAACTTTTTGTGAGTTTTGATTTTCAAGTTTTTGTGATTTTTTTATAAATATTGGATGATTGAACTGATGATATTTTATTGTTACTTTGAAAATTTTTAGAATTTTTAACATTTTGTTTTTGTTCCACATTCTTCTTAAAAGGTTTTTGAGTTGAGCATTCACCTTTTTCAGTAGATTGTAAAACAGTTTCTTGAAATTTTTCTTTAAATTTCAAAAATATTTTCTTTTTATCATTTTCGTCATCAGATTTATCATCACAATCTTCAATTATGACATCGTCATAATTTGTGACATTGTCACTTATTGGAATTTCATTGATCGGTTTTGGACATATATGATCTAGTATTAATGACGAGGTCACAAAACCTTTCAATTTCTTTTCTAACACATCAATTTTATTTTTAGCACTCTCAACTTCATTTTCAAGTTGAGTGATTTTCTCAAGATGAGAATTTATTGCATTTTGATTTTCAAAATTATTTTTATCCAAACCAGATTTTTCATTTTCTAAAATTTTTATTTGATTTTGAAATTCTTTTTCATTTTCTTTTAAAATTTTGTTTAAAAATGTCAAACTCTCCACATCTTTCAGAAGTTTTGTCGCAACCCCCGATCCCTTATCTGTCCCGGGAACGGGCGGACGCGAACTCAGAGTTTGGTGGTATCAGCTTGTTAATTTATCAGCGGAAATTATATCAGGACCGTAGTTAGGAAATGTTTATCAGAGTAAAAGCACCATATTTAATATTAATAATCACATGGGCAAAACCCAAGTTTCTTATTACAATACATTTATAGGGATAAACCCTATTTTATTGAATTTAAAACATCGTCTTTTAGGTAACTTTTATAGCCACATTTTCCCAAGCCTTCAGTGCTCTCCAGCTGGCTTTTTACTAATTGGCTATCACATTGTGTTACCTGAAACGCGTTTTAAAAACATTTGTCAGTGGGAAATACTGGTGAGTGAATCCCAGTTTAATCAAGAAACATTTTATCAATTAAAACAGTATTGAGAGCGATCACATTGTTTATTTCTACACAATTACTCATTAAGTACTGTCAATCCTGACTTGTGGGTCATATTACACATTGGCTAACTCGTCGTCCAATGGTAACGTACTGTCATCCCCGACTTACTACTCACCAGGTAGTAAATTTTTTATACAAAACCCCAACATACCGGCAGTAATTGAAGAACTACAAAGACTCAATCACCGCTTAATCACATTGTAAAACATTTAATGTTTTGTAAAACATTACAAAAAGGTTATCAAAAAGAGGATAAACTCACATTGTTATCTTAGACTTCGCGTAAGGGTTTCCTGGATATAATCTATAATTTATACAAATGTACATTGGTTAGTATCATAACCCTTTGAAAATATTAATGATACCCTCCCCAAGACGGCATTCCAACAACTACGTCGGGCAGAACCACGACAGTTGTTACGGAACCCTAAATCAATCGGGTAGCGTATCTACTACGAAACTGGGGTTATAATACTTACAACAGGGCAGAACTTCGCTAATTAAGGGGTATAATACCTGCGTATTATAAGCCTACTACAGAAATTATGATTGAGAATGAAAGGAATGAGCGACGGAAAACAAAAACTCGTTGCCTGCTTATATAGTGCTGAAATCTGGTCCTCACGCGCCCCGCGTAAAGAACAGACAAGGGTTACGCGGCCCGCGTCAACCCTGGTCAATAGCATAGCTTGTCCCGGTCATGATCTAGACTCGCCACGATGTCGACACGTGTCAGCTCAGGGTGTTTCCGTGTCGTTGATCTCTCGCGGCCCGCGTTAACTTAAACGGGGTCTTACGCGGCCCGCTTTAACTTATGAAAACTAACGAAATCAGGTATCCACCTTGATACCGCCCGCGTGAATTGTTGGGGTGGGTCTACGCGGCCCGCCTCAACTTAATTTTTATTGTTTTTATTTTATTTTAAATGCTATAACATATTTCGGGCTCAGTTTTCACATACGGGTTGTATTTAAAAGACATATAAGGGTATTTTAAGATATAATAGGGTGTCGGAAATATTTTAAGAGTGTCGGTTTTACCGAGGGTTGTAACATCCTCCCCACCTTGTATTAGAGCTCGTCCTCGAGATCTACTGGAATAAGTGCGGATATTTCCTTTACATTTCAGATTCGAGTTCCCATGTGTACTCAGGTCCTCTTTTGAAGTTCCATTTTACTTTGACCAGAACTAGTCATTTATGCTTGAGATTCTTGACTTTCCTGTCTTCAATTTGTAAAGGCCTTTCTACAAACTTGAGTTGTTCATTTACCTCTATATCCTTAAGAGGTACTATCAGTGATTCATCAGCTAAACACCTTTTGAGATTAGATACATGAAACACATCATGTATTCCTGCCATTTCCTCTGGCAGTTGTAGCTGATAGGCTACAGGTCCTATTCTTTTAATAATTTCAAAAGGTCCAATATACCTGGGACTTAGCTTTCCCCGTTTGATGAATCTTACTACTCCTTTCCAAGGAGAGACTTTCAATAGTACTTTATTTCCTACTTGAAATTCTAATGGCTTGCGTCGGTTATCAGCATAACTCTTCTGTCGATCACATGCTGTTTTCAGTCGTTCTTTGACTTGAATAATCTTGTCAGTTGTTTCTTGCACTATCTCAGGTCCAGATAGTTGCTTCTCCCCAATTTCTGCACAACAGACTGGAGTTCGGCACTTTCGTCCATAAAGGGCTTCGAATGGTGCAGCATTGATACTTGTGTGATAACTATTATTATAAGAAAATTCTATTAAAGGTAAGTGATCGTCCCAATTACCTCCGAAATCAATTACACAAGCTCTAAGCATGTCCTCCATTGTCTGAATTGTCCTTTCGCTTTGTCCGTCCGTTTGAGGATGATAAGTTGTGCTTAGATTTAACTTGGTTCCCATTGCCTTTTGGAAACTTGACCAAAAATGAGAGGTAAATCGACTATTCAGAAATGATCGATAAAGGAATGCCATGTAAAGAAACAATTTTATTTACATATAATTTAGCTAGTTGTTCCATACTGAAAGTTTCATTCATTGGTAAGAAATGAGTTGACTTGGTTAGCCTATCTACAATCACCCAGATTGTAACATTTCCTTTCTTTGTTTTGGGTAATTTAGTAACAAAATCCATTGTTATTAATTCCCATTTCCACACTGGCATTTCTAATTGCTGTAACAAACCTGAGGGTTTCTGGTGTTCAGCTTTAACTTGTGAACAAGTTAAACATTTAGAAACATAGGCTGCTATGTCCTTTTTCATTCCTATCCACCAGAAATTCTTTCTTAAATCTTGATACATCTTGTCATTTCCTGGATGCATCGTATACTTAGACTTATGGGCTTCTTCTAATATACGATGACGTAGGTTTCCTAATTTAGGTATCCACATTCTATTTTCATGGAATCTCCAAATTCTATCTGTTCCTTGTTCTAATTCTTTTAGCATACCTTTTAATTTTCCAGTATCATCCTTGATTACTGATTCTTTTGCTTCTCTTATCTGATCATTTAAATCTACTTGCAGATTTAATTTAAGAGAACGTACCCTTTTTGGCTTTTCATGATACTTTTGGCTTAGAACATCTGCCACTACATTTGCTTTTCCTTCATGATACTGGATATCACAGTCATAATCACTAAGCATCTCCATCCAGCATCTTTGTCTCATATTCAACTCCTTTTGCTTGAAAATATACCTTAAACTCTTATGATTAGTGAATATGGTAAACTTACTACCATAAAAGTAATGTCTCCAAATCTTAAGAGCAAAAATTATAGCTCCTAACTCTAAATCATGGGTTGAATAATTCACTTCATGATTCTTAAGTTGTCTAGATGCATAAGCTATGACCTTTTGTCGTTGCATCAATATACATCCATAACCTAATTTAGAAGCGTCACAATAGATTACAAAATCTTCAGTTCCTTCTGGTAACGCTAGTATGGGTGTATGGGTTAATCTTTGCTGAAGAATTCTAAAGGCTTTTTCTTATTTTAATCCCCATTCAAACTTAACGGATTTACAGGTTAGCTTAGTTAAAGGAATGGCTATTCTAGAAAAGTCTTGAATAAATCTTCTATAATAACCGTCCAATCCTAAGAAACTTCTAACCTCGGTTGGTGATTCAGGGGTTTTCCATTTGATAATTGCCTCGATCTTTATTGGATCTACATGAATTCCTTCATGATTGACTATGTGTCCAAGAAACTGTACCTGTTCAAACCAAAACTCGCACTTTGAAAATTTAGCGTAAAGCTTTTCCTTTCTTAATTCAACTTAAAAGTGTGTGCAAATGCTTTGCATGATCCTCCTTATTTTTAGAATATATGAGAATATCATCTATAAAAACAATTATGAATTTATCCAAATATGGAATAAGTGTGGATATTTCCTTTGCATTTCAGATTCGAGTTCCCATGTGTACTCAGGTCCTCTTTTGGAGTTCCATTTTACTTTGACCAGAACTAGTCCCTTATGCTTGAGATTCTTGACTTTCCTGTCTTCAATTTGTAAAGGCCTTTCTACAAACTTGAGTTGTTCATTTACCTCTATATCCTTAAGAGGTACTATCAGTGATTCATCAGCTAAACACTTTTTGAGATTAGATACATGAAACACATCTTGTATTCCTGCCATTTCCTCTGGCAGTTGTAGCTGATAGGCTACAGGTCCTATTCTTCCAATAATTTCAAAAGGTCCAATATACCTGGGACTTAGCTTTCCCCGTTTGATGAATCTTACTACTCCTTTCCAAGAAGAGACTTTCAATAATACTTTATTCCCTACTTGAAATTCTAATGGCTTGCGTCGGTTATCAGCATAACTCTTCTGTCGATCACGTGCTGTTTTCAGTCGTTCTTTGACTTGAATAATCTTGTTAGTTGTTTCTTGCACTATCTCAGGTCCAGATAGTTGCTTCTCCCCAATTTCTGCCCAACACACTGGAGTTCGGCACTTTTGTCCATAAAGTGCTTCGAATGGTGTTAGGCCCTAAAGTGTGAGACTAACGCATCAAATTAACACAACGGGCTATGGTTACGAACTGGGCCTTACCGGGTTAGTTTATATTAGGTTTTGGACCTTTATAGGTCACTTGGGCCAAGCTTTAGGCCATGTGGGCCAAGCAGGGCCAAGGGGAGCCCATATAAGGAATTGGGCTTGAGTTAGTATATAAACAAGTTATTAACTTGTTTTAGGGTTTGAACTTTTATGAACTTGGGGAACCTCCATAGTTACAGTGTTTCTAGAGTCATAGAGAGGGAGGCGATTTGGTGATAAAGACACTTGTACTAGACGGTTTTGCTTTTCAAGTAATAGAATCGTGTGCAAGTGTTGAAAGTGATTCGGTATTGTTTCTCGTTTTTCATATTTTTCGTGTTTATCTTGAATCATCTTGTGATTTGTTTCCGCACTCTTACAAGATTAGATTTGATATCATTGAAAGATCCGGTTTACGGGACTTACAAGTGGTATCAGAGCCATTAGAACCTATTTCTTGGCTCAGTGTGATATCAAAGATTCAAGGTTTTCGTTATTTTTGGTTCGGTGTTCTTCGTAGTGTTCATCGAAATTCTATAAAAAAATTAGTGTATTTTGGTGTTTTTGATTTTTCTAAAGTTGTTAAGATTTGAAATTTTTGATAAGTTTGAAAAAGGATTTAATCAATCCCAACTTTTTCGAAAAACCTGGTTGATTAGTTTGCTTAAAATTATTTGTTTCCTTATTTATAAATTGGAAATTCAAAATAGTTTTCAACTTCCTTGATCAAATACGTGTAAAGGAGCTTTAACAGGTTTCGACTCACAGCCACCTTCTCCACCGTCTCGACTCATCTTCATCGCCCGTCTCGACTCAGTTGATATCCAGTCTCGAGTCCTTCTCATATCACAGTCTCGAGTCACATTCCACGGTCTCGACTCTCATCATTTGCTCACAAGGTCTCGAGTCGCCATCATAACTGGTCTCGAGTCTGCAATTTTCAAGGTCTCGACTCAAGGTCTCGAGTCATCAACAATTTGGTCTCGAGTATTGCTTTTGAGGTCTCGAGTGATCAACTTCATCATCTTGTTCCGAGTCGCAACAAGAGGTTTCGAGTCCGTGTTTTCGAGTCGGAATCTCCTTAAACAGTCTCGAGTCGCAACCACGGTTCCGAGTCGCAACCGAGATCTCGAGTCATCTCTTTTTGTTTTCGAGTCGCAATCATCAAAGGTCTCGAGTCATTGATCATCTGTGTCGCAACAATCATCCACGGAACCTGCAACTCCGTCTCCGGTCATCGTTCATC
Source organism: Helianthus tuberosus (assembly GCA_030545235.1). Classification (NCBI taxonomy): domain Eukaryota; kingdom Viridiplantae; phylum Streptophyta; class Magnoliopsida; order Asterales; family Asteraceae; genus Helianthus; species Helianthus tuberosus. The sequence continues at coordinate 70,448,019 of CM060451.1, read as the reverse complement.
ATCGTCTTCGTCGACTTCCGTCTTCCTCCGACAACCTACAACTCCGGTCATCTTCTCGGAATTCCTATCATACTTCGTTCACATCCGTCACCGTCATCTGCCACCATCGTCATCGACCTACTTCGTCACTTCCGACAACAATCACCTTCACCATCTTCTCCGTAGACCGATCACCTTCACCTCAGTTTTCCTTCCACCGCACAACCGCACCGTCACCGACTCACTGTCATCATCAATCGTTACTGGTGGTTGAGTTTAAAAATTAGGGTTTTGGATATTCAGCTTAACGAAGGAGAAGACACGTTCTTGTTTTGGCTTTATTATAACAATTATAATAATAATAATCATTAGGTCATCATTACATAATCATTAATTATAATTTATTAATAATAATAGTAATAATAATAATTATAATTAGGTTTTCTTTTAATAATAAAAATAAAAAAATGGGGTTTGTTTGGTGTGACAAGTTTTGACAGGTTTGGAGGCGCGGTACAGGAAGCTGGTTCGAGTATTTTTCAAAAGGATTTGAGTTAGCGAGTACACAGGTTCTCGCTTTGGGCTTGTGTTGAGAAAATAGTTAAAGGATCACATTTTTGGGGGATCACTTCTTAAAAATGTCTTCTAGGAGAGAGGTGCTTGAGCAGGAACTCCAAGGATTTAGATACTCATATGGTGAATCTATAGAAGCACTTACATGCCGGTTTGCTGAACTGCTCTCTAAAATGGAGAAGGCAGAGATGGTGGTGTCTACTCGCATGAGCAACAGAAAGCTTCTGGATGCTATAAAAGGGATTCCAGATCAGGATAACTGTAGTTGGTTTAGAAATGTTAATCAGATAATATTGACAACCGACTGCTACAAAATGAAGTCAGATGAGCTGATCTCACTCATCAAATCATATGACAATGCTAACAAGCAGTCTACTCAAGGCAACACATCTGATGCAGTTTGCTCACCCACTCGTGAAGCAATTTGCTCACCCACTCGTGAAGAGATACTTTCTGTCTTTTGTACTCCTAAGTGTAGAGAAAGAAATGAGGCATATCGGTTACACAACGCTGAGTTGATCCAAGATTACAAAGACATAAAGAATAAAAATTTTACTTTATCAAAAAATGAAAAGCTTTATAAAGAAAAAATTGAAGCTCAGCGAAAAGACATCATCAAACTTAAAGATGATGTAAGTGTAAAGACAGCCCATTTCTTAGAAGCACAAGAGAAGGTATGCATTTTGATCAAAGAACTGGAAGATATCAGAGAAAGATATCAAATTAACGAACTTAACATTAAAAAATATGAGCCTTCCAGTAAACTGGTCAAAAATCTTTGTGATCAGCAACTTGCATATAAGAAAAAGAAAGGGTGTGGGTTGGGTTTCAATCAAGCTCCTCCTTCTTATAATGATAATTACACATATTTACCCATGACTGAGGAGGAATTGATGAATGAGGATAAGATGGTTTACGGTCCTAAAACTGATAAGTCATCAATCAATAGCAGACCTGTTGATAAACGAGCGACTCCTTCGGTAAATTTTATTTCTAAAGGCACTTTTGATTCTAATGCTTCGTCTACATGTGCAGATGAAGTAGTTGAAGTAAAGGTTGAAAATTTTGTTGGAGATGAACAAGCATCAAATTCTCATGTGTGTGACATTTTTAGCTCGTTTTTTCACTCTGTGATTAATTCCAGGCCTGATGGTTTGGGCGAAAACGTTGATACTTGTGTAACAGAGACTGAATCGGCAAACGAAACGAATGAGCCAGCTGAACCATCTGATTCCAAAGGTGAATCATCTGAAGCAGCTGATTCGGAGAAATTGGAATCAGTTGATTCTAGTGGATTCAGCTCAAAGGTGTCATGTGCAGAACCGTCTTGTGCTGAAAATTCGTCAAATGTTTCAGCTGAAATTTCTGCTAAAGTTTCTGGTATTTCATCCGATAAACCTGAACTCTCCAATTCTGTCAAAGCTGATGACATGAAGGATGAAGAGAAGACTGACGTGAACAAGGCTCCAAGTGCACAAGCTGAACAATCTGAACCTTCTGTTAGTGATGAAAAGGTTCAGATCAAGCAACAAGAGTTGAAGCAAGCAAGTAAAGGACGTGGAAAGAAGAAGCCTAAACATCAAAGACAAGCAGACTCTCCACAGTCCTCAACGGGCAGCAATAGTCCTCAAAAGGCCCGTGATGTGAAAAATGCTTTTGTTAAGCCAGTAAGTAATGGCAGATGTGAGAAATATGCATTTGACTGTGCTAACAAAGCTTTCGAAAAGACTGGTGAGATTTCTGAACAAGACCTGCAGTCTAAACAAAACAAGAAGAATCAAAAGAAATCTCCACCACAGAAGGCTCCTACAAACGACAAGTATAGACATCCAAATTCATCCTCGTTTGTCAGAAATGTGCAACAAAAAGAAGCACAGAAAGGACCAGTTCATCCTTCAGGGCCTGCAAGAGCTACACAAGCTGATCAGAATGCCTTCTACGTGAAGAGACAAACATGCTTCAATTGCGGCATTGCTGGTCACATTGCTCGAAACTGCACACATCGTCCCTATATACCCTATCATGTGCAAAATCAGAGGGTTACACCAAAGGATAAATACCATTCTAAGCCAATGAAGGTATCTTCACCTAAGGAAATGAAGAATGTGAATCCCAAGGTTAAACCTTCTGATGGGGATTGGAACGCTGCTAAAAACAAACGCAAGGCTGTTCAAGAACAAAAATGTTTTTCTAAAACTAACAAGCCCGAATCAGCTAAAATTGCTCAACCGAAGGCAATGAACACGTTTGTTAAACCAAAACAGATTTGGAAACCCAAATCTAAAGCAGCAACATCTCCAATCCTTGAAATTAAAGGGGACTTGTGTTTGAAAGAAGTGTCTTATTTTGATGCTTCAGGTAAACCCAGGACCACGATGGCCTGGGTACCCATGTCTTACTAATCTCCTTACCTTTCAGGAACAACTAAGGAGGAGCTGTTGACAATCTCTGGAATGTTGATAGCGGTTGTTCCAGAGATAAAAACGGGTAACATTTCACTGTTGCAAAAAGTTCAAATTTTTTTTTTACAGATGATATGTTTCCTTTGGAGGATATTAGAGAAGTAAGATAAGATCAGCAAAAGGTACCGTTTAAATTCAGTACTTTGATTTGAATTTTGATTAGTCTTCAATCTGATGACAGAACGGTTAAGCAAAAATATTTTCTTTTCTAGTTCATTACTTTGTATATAAAGTGTCCTTTCTCTAGTAAATGGTAAATTTGCGCAAAAATACAAGATTTATGCATAAATTTACGGGGGAGAGGGACATATAGATAGATATAGAGTTTAGTTGGAGAAAACTTAGATAAGAAAAATACAAAAAGAGTTTGTTGTATATATATGCATTGTTTTAGGGGGAGAAAATGAGAAAAATACAAAAACATTAGAAAAATGAAAAAGCCAAAAAGATAAAATTGCATGATATGGGAAGTGAAATAAATGTTTGTGTTAAAGGGTTTGACTAACACATGTAAGGTGCCATAGCTGAAAAGACTAAGATCTACTGCGATATGTCGATAGGCTTGACGCTCAAAATGATAAAATATACTAAGTGATATAAACATAATGAACTATGTACCATGTGGGTAATATACCAACGGCGTATGATTTTATGGTCTTAAATCTTGTGTTGATAGATAGCCAACGTCCGAGGTTTCGGGTCTTTATGTTGTTGAATCATTCGGGGATATCTTGGCTGTCCTTCTGTAAATGAATTTTCACATTATGGTGAAGGGCTGACTCATGTAAGACCAATATCGAAACAGTTTGACTTTAGCACGATGTATTGGTAGGCTCTATCCTTAAAGACTGGAAACATTGGCTGTTCTGTTCAGAACTAAATTAGTACATGACCTCAGGAAAGAAAATCACTTGGAATTAGCTCATTTCTATTTGAATGTCTGTATGTTGTCCCGATGCACACAATTTTGGCCTGACTCTGAAATCTTCTCTGAAAAAGTCGTGTATCTCCTCTGTTTTGCGGAAGCAAAGACCTGGAGGTGCTAGGCAACGTCAGCTTCTGCTGCATCCAGATACATGCTGACCTAGTTGTACGTTGTCGCGCTATAGATCAATTAAACACCCGAAAGAGGCCCTTAAGTGCCCAAAAGAAACCCAAGAAACCTATATCAAACTGAGAAAAACTCATTTGATCTGTATATTATACCATCTCTGCTTAAGATCTATTCTGTTCTCTTCTCAATCTATTCCTAGTTAAGATTTCAGAGATCTGGATTGGACTTGTGAAATATGTGGTAGGGAAGCTACTTGCATGATAGAGTGTGCTGTATATAACTCCGGGATTTGATTAGTATTTGTTTGGGTGTTCATTGTTAAGAAATCAAAACATGATAAAATTTGTTACAGGCAGTTATATGGAAAAGGTCTAGGGAGATGAGTTTAGGAGGACAAATATACTGGCAATCGTCTAAAGATTTCAGTCGTAGATCAGTGTTGATAAGTGTAGTCAAGCCCGAAACCTCGTGATTTGATCCCTGAGCAATTACGTTATTTCCTAGACACAGTCAGGATATCTTAAAAGATCCCAATAGGACAAAAACCCTAAGGAATCAAAATCTCAAAATGAGAATATTCCAAATGCTCAAAGAGCCAAATTCGTACCAAAATGGTATTTGCCTCACCCTCGTTGGACAAAATCATTGGTCGCTCTGCTGTACGAAAGTACTGACCTGTTACCAATGGTCTAACATTGTAAATAAAAAAGGATGACATCAATATACTCACCTGTTACGATGAATCGTTGTGCTTACCTTGATCACGGGGGTATGCCTTGGAATGGGACACACGGGTATAATAGTATAATATTACCTAAAGCATATCACGAAGTTGAAAAATTAAAAGTTGAGCGTTAAAGTTTAAGTGGACAAACATATTGGCAATCGCATAGACCAGTTTGATTAGGCTCGTACTGAAAAGTGTTCCTTAGTCTGCCTGAGAACGAATTTTGATCCCATTGCAATTGTAATTGTATATTATGGTAGTTGTTTATATTTTGAGTTTTTATTTGTTTTTAGTTCTTAAATTAAAAATAAAAAATTTCAAAAATTCAAAAATAGTGTCTTTTTTTGATAAAATCAAAAATCCAAAAATAGAGTGCTTATTTGTTTTTCTTAAAATTAAAAATGTAACCGTTCTTGAAGATTTGACTGATCATCAAAAGTTGAAAGAATTTAAATTGTGAAATCCGAGTACAAGTACTTGGATGTACCTAGTGTTCATGTGGTACGTTCCCCTGTTGCATAAGAAATGTTTGCTTATGAGTTTGTGAGCATGTGCAGAACTTGATTTCAATCAAGAACAGGGGTTGATGAAGACTGAGATGTTGTTAGTTGCTGAAGAAGCCTGAAGCAGCACAACAACAAGATGTACCTGAGTCAGAAGAACCGGATACGAAATGTCGTCTGACAGTGAAAGTACATTTGAAGAAGTACCGTGAACCTGCTTGAAAGACAAAGATTGAACAAGAAAAGAGCTGCTGAGAATCCTCCTCTCACATTCTTTTTAACAAAGATATTTCAAGCAAAGCTGATCGTGATCCTGATATGAAGCTAACCACAAAAGCTGAAGAAAGAGACCCAGTGCTGAGAGTTTGGAAGTCAAGAACTTTCACAACATCTGAAGCATAGCGACGACCATAGATTACATTGAAGACGTTGCTGATTTCATGTTATGAAGACAATTTGATGGCATCAGTCTAGGGGGATTGTTAGGCCATAAAGTGTGAGACTGGCGCATCAAATTAACACAACGGGCTATGGTTACGAACTGGGCCTTACCGGGTTAGTTTATATTAGGTTTTGGACCTTTATAGGTCACTTGGGCCAAGCTTTAGGCCATGTGGGCCAAGCAGGCCCAAGGGGAGCCCATATAGGGAATTGGGCTTGAGTTAGTATATAAACAAGTTATTAACTTGTTTTAGGGTTTGAACTTTTATGAACCTGGGGAACCTCCATAGTTACAGAATTTCAAGAGTCATAGAGAGGGAGGCGATTTGGTGATAAAGACACTTGTACTAGACGGTTTTGCTTTTCAAGTAATAGAATCGTGTGCAAGTGTTGAAAGTGATTCGGTATTGTTTCTCGTTTTTCATATTTTTCGTGTTTATCTTGAATCATCTTGTGATTGGTTTCCGCACTCTTACAAGATTAGATTTGATATCATTGAAAGATCCGGTTTATGGGACTTACAAATGGTGCAGCATTGATACTTGTGTGATAACTATTATTATAAGAAAATTCTATTAAAGGTAAGTGATCGTCCCAATTACCTCCGAAATCAATTACACAAGCTCTAAGCATGTCCTCCATTGTCTGAATTGTCCTTTCGCTTTGTCCGTCCGTTTGAGGATGATAAGCTATGCTTAGATTTAACTTGGTTCCCATTTCCTTTTGGAAACTTGACCAAAAATGAGAGGTAAATCGACTATCTCTATCAGAAATGATTGATAAAGGAATGCCATGTAAAGAAACAATTTCATTTACATATAATTTAGCTAGTTGTTCCATACTGGAAGTTTCCTTCATTGGTAAGAAATGAGCTGACTTGGTTAGCCTATCTACAATCACCCAGATTGTATCATTTCCTTTCTTTGTTTTGGGTAATTTAGTAACAAAATCCATTGTTATTAATTCCCATTTCCACACTGGCATTTCTAATTGCTGTAACAAACCTGAGGGTTTCTGGTGTTCAGCTTTAACTTGTGAACAAGTTAAACATTTAGAAACATAGGTTGCTATGTCCTTTTTCATTCCTATCCACCAGAAATTCTTTCTTAAATCTTGATACATCTTGTCATTTCCTGGATGCATCATATACTTAGACTTATGGGCTTCTTCTAATATACGATGACGTAGGTTTCCTAATTTAGGTATCCACATTCTCTTTTCATGGAATCTCCAAATTCCATCTGTTCCTTGTTCTAATTCTTTTAGCATACCTTTTAATTTTTCAGTATCATCCTTGATTACTGATTCTTATGCTTCTCTTATCTAATCATTTAAATCTACTTGCAGATTTAATTTAAGAGAACGTACCCTTTTTGGCTTTTCATGATACTTTCGGCTTAGAGCATCTGCCACTACATTTGCTTTTCCTTCATGATACTGGATATCACAGTCATAATCACTAAGCATCTCCATCCAGCGTCTTTGTCTCATATTCAACTCCTTTTGCTTGAAAATATACCTTAAACTCTTATGATCAGTGAATATGGTAAACTTACTACCATAAAGGTAATGTCTCCAAATCTTAAGAGCAAAAATTATAGCTCCTAACTCTAAATCATGGGTTGAATAATTCACTTCATGATTCTTAAGTTGTCTAGATGCATAAGCTATGACCTTTTGTCGTTGCATCAATACACATCCATAACCTAATTTAGAAGCGTCACAATAGATTACAAAATCTTCAGTTCCTTCTGGTAACGCTAGTATGGGTGTATGGGTTAATCTTTGCTTAAGAATTCTAAAGGCTTTTTCTTGTTTTAATCCCCATTCAAACTTAACGGATTTACAAGTTAGGTTAGTTAAAGGAACGGATATTCTAGAAAAGTCTTGAATAAATCTTCTATAATAACCGGCCAATACTAAGAAACTTCTAACCTCGGTTGGTGATTCAGGGGTTTTCCATTTGATAATTGCCTCGATCTTTGTTGGATCTACATGAATTCCTTCATGGTTGACTATGTGTCCGAGAAACTGTACCTGTTCTAACCAAAACTCGCACTTTGAAAATTTAGCGTAAAGCTTTTGCTTTCTTAATAAACTTAAAAGTACGTGCAAATGCTTTGCATGATCCTCCTTATTGTTAGAATATATGAGAATATCATCTATAAAAACAATTATGAATTTATCCAAATATGGTTTACATATTCGGTTCATCATGTCCATAAATGCAGCTGGGGCATTGGTTAAACCAAATGGCATGACAGTAAATTCGTAATGGCCATACCTTGTTCTAAATGCGGTTTTAGGAATGTCCTCTTCCTGTACCTTTAATTGATGATATCCTGACCTTAAATCGATTTTAGAGAAAAATCGAGCTCCTTGCAGTTGATCGAACAGATCATCGATTCTTGGTAATGGGTACCGATTCTTAATCGTGACCTTGTTTAATTCACGGTAGTCAATGCACATACGCGTCGATCCGTCCTTCTTTTTAACAAATAGTATCGGCGCTCCCCATGGCGACGAACTTGGTTGTATAAATCCTTTCTCCAACAATTCGTCTAATTGTTTCTTCAATTCTTGCATTTCTGCAGGTGCCAAACGATAAGGTGCTTTAGCAATCGGTGTTGTTCCTGGTATTAAATGGATTCTGAATTCAACTTCTCTATCTGGAGGTTGCCCTGCCAATTCTTCTGGAAATACATCTGAAAACTGAGATACTACTGGAATATCTTTTAAATCCTTTCCTTTAGTGTTAATGATTATAGAAATCAAATACACTAATGACCCTTTTCTTATATAACATGCAGTTTTCATCACAGAGATGAATTTTGTGGATCTAGATGGTTTATCTCCTTTTATTGTGATCATTTTACCTTTTGGTGAATTTACTTGAATTGACTTTTGATCACATAAGATACTGGCATTATTGGATATTAACTAATCCATTCCTAAAACAACATCAAATCCTACCAGATTCATGGGATAAAGATTTGCAATAAATTTCTGATTTAAAATTTCTATTCTTGCTCCCTGCAAGATTTCAGAAATCCTAACGGTTTCTCCATTAGCTGTCTCTACTAGACATTCTTGTGGTAGTTTAGTTAATGACTGATTGAGAAATTTGCAAAATGATGTATTAATAAAACTTTGGTTTGCACCAGAGTCAAATAATACTTTAGCAAAAACATCATTAACTAAAAACCTACCAGCTATGACCTCTGGAATCATCTTGGCTTCATCTGCAGTCAGAACATTTAAATGTTCTAAACTGCTCAAAATAGTGTGATTAAGTGTTGAAACGCTGCTGCGATCACAGGGTAATAACTCGATCACTATTACGATACAATGTCCGATCGATTGAAACCGATCCGATGGATGTTTAAGTGCTGCCTGAATTCGGGCTATACTTTGTCATTCGTCGTGAGGGTTTTGATTTCGTGAAATTATCGTAAATGTTGTATTAAGTTACTAAACTAGTCTCGTTTGCATTATTTAACTAGGTTACCCGGCTTAATCAGTAGGCAGACTCTGTCCAGTTAAACTTGCAATGTGAGTCATTCTGTTTTTATCAAATTACTTTATAAAACCCTAAATGTTTTCCAGTTATATTTTACAGGGATTAAGTCTTTGTTATCTTTAATTACTGACAGTAAGTGGGGTATTGTGCACATTACTGTTGTTTATCACTTTTAGGTTAACGGACCTAAATAGTGATACACGTCACTTTTGGGTGAACGGACCCAATAGTGATATGACCACAGTCATAGATCCGGTCGAGTGACAACTGTACCAGTTAATTATAAGATATGAGCAACTGTAATCGCTCTTAATACTGTAAATTTATAACAATGTGTCATTTTATACAACTTGAATGACTCGCCAGTATTTCCCCGCTGACAAAATCTTTGTAAACATGTTTCAGGTGATTTACTGTGAACAAGGAAAAGTGTCGTGTAGCACTACCAGCTTGGATAAAGTGGCTCAGTAAATAAATAAACATGTTTTTGTAAACAGAGGATTTCCCAGTGAAATTTCTTTATTGTAAATTACGGGGTTTGTCCCGAAACTTGAAATAAAATAATTGGGTATTTTCAGTTTAAACGATCCTATTAAAATTTCCGCTGCCAAATTAAATACTAATACCACGGGTTTTCTGTCCCGCGGCGTCCAAATTAAATGCTGATAACCGACGCAAGCCATTAGAATTTCAAGTAGGAAATAAAGTATTATTGAAAGTCTCTCCTTGGAAAGGAGTAGTAAGATTCATCAAACGGGGAAAGCTAAGTCCCAGGTATATTGGACCTTTTGAAATTATTAGAAGAATAGGACCTGTAGCCTATCAGCTACAACTGCTAGAGGAAATGGCAGGAATACATGATGTGTTTCATGTATCTAATCTCAAAAAGTTTTTAGCTGATGAATCACTGATAGTACCTCTTAAGGATATAGAGGTAAATGAACAACTCAAGTTTGTAGAAAGGCCTTTACAAATTGAAGACAGGAAAGTCAAGAATCTCAAGCATAAGAGACTAGTTCTGGTCAAAGTAAAATGGAACTCCAAAAGAGGACCTGAGTACACATGGGAACTCGAATCTGAAATGCAAAGGAAATATCCGCACTTATTCAGTAGATCTCGAGGACGAGCTCTAATACAAGGTGGGGAGGATGTAACAACCCTCGGTAAAACCGACACTCTCAAAATATTTCCGACACCCTATTATATCTTAAAATACCTTTATATGTCTTTTAAATACACCCCGTATGTGAAAACCGAGCCCGAAATATGTTATAGCATTTAAAATAAATTAAAAACAATAAAAATTAAGTTGAGGCGGGCCGCGTAGACCCACCCCAACAATTCACGCGGGCGGTATCAAGGTGGATACCTGATTTCGTTAGTTTTCATAAGTTAAAGCGGGCCGCGTAAGACCCCGTTTAAGTTAACGCGGGCCGCGAGAGATCAACGACACGGCAACACCCTGAGCTGACACGTGTCGACATCGTGGCGAGTCTAGATCATGACCGGGACAAGCTATGCTGTTGACCAGGGTTGACGCAGGCCACGTAACCCTTGTCTGTTCTTTACGCGGGGCGCGTGAGGACCAGATTTCAGCACTATATAAGCAGGCAACGGGTTTTCGTTTTCCGTCGCTCATTCCTTTCATTCTCAATCACAATTTCTGTAGTAGGCTTATAATACGCAGGTATTATACCCCCTAATTAGCGAAGTTCTGCCCTGTTGTAAGTATTATAACCCCAGTTTCGTAGTAGATACGCTGCCCGATTGATTTAGGGTTCCGTAACAACTGTCGTGGTTCTGCCCGACGTAGTTGTTGGAATACCGTCTTGGGGAGGGTATCATTAATATTTTCAAAGGGTTATGATACTAACCAATGTACATTTGTATAAATTATAGATTATATCCAGGAAACCCTTACGCGAAGTCTAAGACAGCAATGTGAGTTTATCCTCTTTTTGATAACCTTTTTGTAATGTTTTACAAAACCTTAAATGTTTTACAATGTGATTAAGCGGTGATTGAGTCTTTGTAGTTCTTCAATTACTGCCGGTATGTTGGGGTTTTGTATACAAAATTTACGACCTTGTGAGTAGTAAGTCGGGGATGACAGTACGTTACCATTGGACGACGAGTTAGCCAATGTGTAATATGACCCACAAGTCAGGATTGACAGTACTGAATGAGTAATTGTGTAGAAATAAACAATGTGATCGCTCTCAATACTGTTTTAATTGTTAAAATGTTTCTTGATTAAACTGGGATTCACTCACCAGTATTTCCCACTGACAAATGTTTTTAAAACGCGTTTCAGGTAACACAATGTGACAGCCAATTAGTAAAAAGCCAGCTGGAGAGCACTGAAGGCTTGGGAAAAATGTGGCTATAAAAGTTACCTAAAAGACGATGTTTTAAATTCAATAAAATAGGGTTTATCCCTATAAATGTATTGTAATAAGAAACTTGGGTTTTGCCCATGTGATTATTAATATTAAATATGGTGGTTTTACTCTGATAAACATTTCCTAACTACGGTCCTGATGTAATTTCTGCTGCCAAATTAACAAGCTGATACCACCAAACTCTGAGTTCGCGTCCGCCCGTTCCCGGGACAGATAAGGGATCGGGGGTTGCGACAGAAGTATTTCTAAATACTTAATTAGCTTAAATCAGTGGCTCTAATACCATTTTTTTCTGTCACGGTCCCCGACCCAGTTTCCCGGTTCGGACGCCGCGGGACAGAAAACCCGTGGTATTAGTATTTAATTTGGCACCGGAAATTTTAACAGGATCGTTTAAACTGAAAATACCCAATTATTTTATTTCAAGTTTCGGGACAAACCCCGTAATTTACAATAAAGGAATTTCACTAGGAAATCCTCTGTTTACAAAAACATGTTTATTTATTTACTGAGCCACTTTATCCAAACTGGTAGTGCTACACGACACTTTTCCTTGTTCACAGTAAATCACCTTAAACATGTTTAAAAAGATTTTGTCAACGGGGAAATACTGGCGAGTCATTCAAGTTGTATAAAATGACACATTGTTATAAATTTACAGTATTAAGAGCGATTACAGTTGCTCATATCTTATAATTAACTGGTCCAGTTGTCACTCGACCGGATCTATGACTGTGGTCATATCACTATTGGGTCCGTTCACCCAAAAGTGACGTGTATCACTATTTAGGTCCGTTCACCTAAAAGTGATAAACAACAATAATGTGCACAATACCCCACTTACTGCCAGTAATTAAAGATAACAAAGACTTAATCCCTGTAAAATATAACTGGAAAACATTTAGGGTTTTATAAAGTAATTTGATAAAAACAGAATGACTCACATTGCAAGTTTAACTGGACAGAGTCTGCCTACTGATTAAGCCGGGTAACCTAGTTAAATAATGCAAACGAGACTAGTTTAGTAACTTAATACAACATTTACGATAAATTCACGAAATCAAAACCCTCACGACGAATGACAAAGTATAGCCTGAATTCAGGCAGCACTTAAACATCCATCGGATCGGTTTCAATCGATCGGACATTGTATCGTAGTAGTGATCGAGTTATTATCTTGTGATCGCAGCAGCGTTTCAACACTTAATCACACTATTTTGAGCAGTTTAGAACGTTTTTGAAGGATTTTTACGAGCACAGGTGAACTGCCCATGCATGCACTATCTATAGCTGAAAATTGGGTTCGTCGCGGCCCGCGAAGGCCTTAAGGCCCATCCTACGCAGCCCGCGAGGGCCACTACGTCTGCCACGTGTGTGAGACGTGGCCCTAAAACTTATCCGGAGAATTGCCTGGCTGTCGCTCCCCGCGTAGACTTTCCTTGAATCTTTCGCGGCCCGCGACAACTTAATAAAATTGGATTTTCTTGATTTTTCATGAAGTTTAGTATTTTAGGGGTCTGGGTTTTCACTTACGGAGTGTTTTAGGACATTTTCGTGCAGGTCCTTACATATAGCGTTAATGCCAAGTCGCCAACTAAAAAGCAAAACCCACACAGCCCAAGTGGTGTTTGAGTTCTCAGGCCACCCGAGTTCAAGTCACGTGGTTGGTGATTTTCAATACATTATTCTTTAGCTTTTAATTTTTTTTTTGAATCACTGTTATTCTTGCTTCCTCTTCTTAGAATATACAGTGTGGACGTGGATTTGTGGCGTTTAGGCCACTCCATGCCATACAAACCACACCGCACACGGCGTTATTACTGGCGTTGTGTAGTGGTCGGAAGGAATTCCACCGGCGTGGAAGGGTGTCACAACCCCCGATCCCCGGGAACGGGCGGACGTGATCACAGAGTTTGGTGGTATCAGATTTTATTTAGTCTTGCAGCGGAATTTACATCAGGACCGTAGTTAGGAAATGTTTATCAGAGTAAAACCACCTTCTTTCATATTAATAATAACATGGGCAAAACCCAAGTTTCTTATTACAAGACATTATAGGGACAAACCCTATTTTATTTAAAACATCGTTTATTAGGTAACTTTTATAGCCACATTTTCCCAAGCCTTCAGTGCTCTCCAGCTGGCTTTTTACTAATTGGCTTTCACATTCTGTTACCTGAAACATGTTTTAAAAATATTTGTCAGCGGGAAATACTGGTGAGTGAATCCCAGTTTAATCAAGTTTAAAGTCACAGTGAACAGTATTGAGAGCGATCACATTGTTTATGTCTACACAATTACTCCAATTGGTACTATCACTCCTGACTTGTGGGTCATATTACCCATTGGCTAACTCATTGTCCAATGGTAACGTATTGTCATCCCGACTTACTACTCGCAAGTAGTACAAAATTTTGTATACAAAACCCCAACATACTGGCAGTAATTGAAGAACTACAAAGACTCAATCACTGCTAATTTTCATAGTAAAACATTTAAGGTTTGGTAAAACATTACCAAAAACATTATCAAAAAGAGGATAAACTCACATTGCTGTCTTAGGCTTTTCGTAAGGGTTTCCTGGCTATAATCTATAATTTATACAAATGTACATTGGTTAGTATCATAACCCTTTGAAATTATTAATAATACCCTCCCCGAGACGGCATTCCAACAACTACGTCGGGCAGAACCACGACAGTTGTTACGGAACCCTAAATCAATCGGGCAGCGTAACTATTATGAAACCGGGGTTATAATACTTACAACGAAGCAGAACCACGCTAATTAGGGGTATAATACCCAAAATATTATATCTATGCTTTCAGAATTCGAGATTGAGAATGAAATGTGAGCGACGGAATTCGTAAACTGATGCCTGCTATTTATACTTGTGAAATTAGGTCCTGACGCGGCCCGCTTTAGCTTCGAGGTATCCATACGCGGGCCGCATTGACTTTAGTCAATGCGTAGCTTAGCTGAGTCGTTTAATAGGGTCGACACGATTACGACACGTGTCGCCCTCTGGTGCATTCGCGTAAACAAGTCACTCGCGGCCCGCTTTAACTTAACATAAACCTAATGCGGCCCGCTTTGACTAAGAAAGTCAGCAAAGTCAAACCCTGGTCTTAATTCGGCCCGCTTGAGCTTGAGGTGGGATCCTACGCGGCCCGCCTCAGCTCTATTTTTCTTGTTTTTATTTTATTTAATAATTATAACATAACTAGGGCTCGGTTTTCACATACGGGGTATAATATAAAACATATTGAGACAATTTATAATATATTAAAGTGTCAAAATATTATGAGGGTATTGGTTTTACCGAGGGTTGTTACATTCTCCCCACCTTGTTTTAGAGCTCGTCCTCGAGATCTACTGAAATAAGTGTGGATATTTCCTTTTCATTTCTGACTCGAGCTCCCAAGTGTATTCAGGTCCTCTTTTGGAATTCCATTTCACTTTGACTAGAACTAGTCTTTTGTGTTTGAGATTCTTGACTTTCCTATCTTCAATTTGTAGAGGTCTTTCTACAAATTTGAGTTGTTCATTTACCTCTACATCCTTAAGAGGCACTATCAATGATTCATCAGCTAAACACTTTTTAAGATTAGATACATGAAACACATCATGTATTCCTGCCATTTTCTCTGGCAGTTGTAGCTGATATGCTACAGGTCCTATTCTTCTAATAATCTTAAAAGGTCCAATATACCTGGGACTTAGCTTTCCTCTTTTGATGAATCTTACCACTCCTTTCCAATGAGAGACTTTCAACAATACTTTATCTCCTATCTGAAATTCTAATGGCTTGCATCGGTTATCAGCATAACTCTTTTGTCGATCACGTGCAGCTTTCAGTCGTTCCTTGACTTGAATAATTTTGTCAGTTGTTTCCTGTACTATCTCAGGTCCAGATAATTGTTGTTCCCCAATTTCTGCCCAACAGACTGGGGTTCGACACTTTCTTCCATAAAGTGCTTCGAATGGTGCAGCATTGATACTTGTGTGATAACTATTATTATAAGAAAATTCTATTAAAGGTAAGTGATCGTCCCAATTACCTCCAAAATCGATTACACAAGCTCTAAGCATATCTTCCATTGTCTGGATTGTTCTTTCACTTTGTCCATCTATTTGTGGATGATAAGCTGTGCTTAACCTTAACTTGGTTCCCATTGCCTTTTGGAAACTTGACCAAAAACGAGAGGTAAATCTACTATCTCTATCAGAAACAATTGATAAAGGAATGCCATGTAAAGAAACAATTTCATTTACATACAACTTAGCTAATTGTTCCATACTAATCGTTTCCTTCATTGGTAGAAAATGAGCTGACTTAGTTAGTCTATCTACAATCACCCAGATTGTATCATTTCCTTTTCTAGTTTTGGGTAATTTAGTAACAAAATCCATTGTTATTAATTCCCGTTTCCATACCGGCATTTCTAATTGTTGTAGCAAACCTGAGGGTTTCTGATGTTCAGCTTTAACTTGTGAACAAGTCAGACATTTAGAAACATAGGTTGCTATGTCCTTTTTCATTCCTATCCACCAGAAATTTTTCCTTAAATCCTGGTACATTTTATCACTTCCTGGATGCATCGTATATTTAGATTTATGGGCTTCTTCTAATATACGATTACGTAGATTTCCTAATTTAGGTATCCACATTCTCTTTTCATGGAATCTCCATATTCCATCTATTCCTTGTTTTAATTCTTTTAACATACCTTTTAATTTTTCAGAATCATCCTTGATTACTGATTCTTGTGCTTCTCTGATTTGATCATTTAAATCTACTTGTAGATTTAATTTAAGAGAACGTACCCTTTTTGGCTTTTCATGATACTTGCGGCTTAAAGCATCTGCCACTACATTTGCTTTTCCTTCATGATACTGGATATCACAGTCATAATCACTAAGAAATTCCATCCAGCGTCTTTGTCTCATATTCAACTCTTTCTGTCCGAAAACATACCTTAAACTTTTATGATCAGTAAATATGGTAAACTTACTACCATAGAGGTAATGTCTCCAAATCTTAAGAGCAAAAATTATAGCTCCTAATTCTAAATCATGGGTTGAATAATTCTCTTCATGATTCTTAAGTTGTCTAGATGCGTAAGCTATAACCTTTTGATGTTGCATCAACACACTTCCATAACCTAATTTAGAAGCATCACAATAGACTACAAAGTCTTCAGTTCCTTCTGGCAATGCTAATATAGGTGTATGGGTTAATCTTTGCTTAAGAATTCTAAAGGCTTCTTCTTGTTTTACTCCCCATTCAAACTTAACTGATTTACAGGTTAGCTTAGTTAAGGGAATGGCTATTCTAGAAAAATCTTGAATAAATCTTCTATAATAACCGGCCAATCCTAAGAAACTTCTAACCTCAGTTGGTGATTCAGGGGTTTTCCATTTTGTAATTGCCTCAATCTTTGTTGGATCTACATGAATTCCTTCATGATTAACTAGATGTCCAAGGAATTGTACCTGTTCTAACCAAAATTCACATTTTGAAAACTTAGCATAAAGCTTTTCCTTTCTTAATAGACTTAAAAGTATGTGCAAATGTTTTGCATGATCCTCTTTACTCTTAGAATAAATTAGAATATCATCTATGAATACAATTATGAATTTATCCAAATATGGTTTACATATTCGGTTCATCATGTCCATAAATGCAGCTGGGGCATTGGTTAAACCAAATGGCATGACAGTAAATTCATAATGGCCATACCTTGTTCTAAATGCGGTTTTAGGAATGTCCTCTTCCTGTACCTTTAATTGATGATATCCTGACCTTAAATCGATCTTAGAGAAAAATCGAGCTCCTTGCAGTTGATCAAACAAATCATCAATTCTCGGTAATGGGTACCGATTCTTAATTGTGACCTTGTTTAATTCACGATAATCAATGCACATACGCATTGAGCCATCCTTCTTTTTAACGAACAGTATCGGCGCTCCCCATGGTGATGAACTTGGTTGTATAAATCCTTTTTCTAACAATTCATCTAATTGTTTCTTTAATTCTTGCATTTCTGCAGGTGCCAAACGGTAAGGTGTTTTGGCAATTGGTGATGTTCCTGGTAATAGGTGAATTCTGAATTCAACTTCTCTGTCTGGAGGTAGTCCTGGTAATTCTTCTGGAAAGATATCTGAAAACTGAGATACTACTGGAATATCTTTTAGTTCTTTTCCTTTAGTATTAGTGATTATAGAAATCAAATATACTATAGAACCTTTTCTCATGCAACTTGCAGTTTTCATCACAGATATGAATTTTGTGGATCTAAAGGGCTTATCTCCTTTAATTGTGATCTTTTTACCTTTTTGTGAATTTACTTGAATTAACTTTTGATCACATAAAATACTAGCTTTATTGGCTATTAACCAATCCATTCCTAAAACAACATCAAATCCTACCAGATTCATGGGATATAGATTTGCAATAAACTTCTGATTTAAAATTTCTATGCTTGCTCCCTGCAAGATTTCAGAAATTCTAATAGTTTCTCCGTTAGCTGTCTCTACTACACATTCTTGTGGTAGTTTAGTTAATGACTGATTTAGAAATTTGCAAAACGATGTATTAATAAAACTTTGGTTTGCACCAGAGTCAAATAATACTTTAGCAAAAACATCATTAACTAAAAACATACCAGCTATGACATCTGGGATCATCTTGGCTTCTTCTGCAGTCAGAACAAATGCTCTAGCATTTTTAGTATTCTTGTTGTTTGCAGCTGGAGCCAATTTCGGACAATTTGGCCTAATATGACCTTTTTCTCCACAGTTGTAGCATAATCCATTACTGGTTTTCTTCCTGCAATTTTCTTCCTTGTGTCCTGGCATCTTACAATAATTACAGAGAATGGAGCATTTTCCTGAATGCTTTTTCTTGCAGACCTTGCAGTATGTTGCAGAGGTAGAACCCATATTCCTACGATTGAAATTTCCAGAACGGAATTCCTGTGTAAGCCTTTGGGTTAAGTTCCTCTTCTGATCTTCTTCTCTAGTACGGACTAACTCATCTGTTAAAGTATTGGCTAGTTCTACAGCTTCTTCTATGGTTTGAGGTCTAGCTGCCTTGACTACATGTCTAATTTCCCCAATTAAACCCCAAATATAACGGGAAATTAACACTGGTTCTGGTGAAGCAAGAGTTGGCACTATCCTAGCATATTCGAAAAATAGCTTTGTGTACCCTTTGCTATCTACACCAGTCATCCTAAGGTTTAGGAATTTGTTTGCTATCTGTTCTTTTTCATTGGGTGGGCAGAATTTTCTTTCTACTTTGTTTTTAAATTCTTCCCATTCCATATTATAGGTGTGATCACTTCCTCTTGTCTGGAGGATAGTGTTCCACCATTCTAGTGCTGCATTCTTAAACAGATTAGAAGCAAACAATATCTTATCTTCTTCAGCACACTTACTTATCCTTAAGACTGCCTCAGTCTTTTCTATCCAGCGTAAGGTTGCAATGGCCCCTTCATTGCCCGAGAATTCCATTGGTTTACAAGACCAGAATTCTTTATAAGAACAACCGTTAGGCACGGTTCTTCTTCTTTTAGGAATAGGCATTTGAAGTACAGGTCCATTGTTTACACTGTTTTCTGGTTCAAGTGGTCGTTTACTGCTATGCCTACTTTTATTATCAGCATCTTTAACAGTTTGAAGTATAAATGGCATTGCATCTATAATTCCTTGTGCTACTATGTGTTGGATAGCACTATTGTCCACTTGATTTCCATTGTTATTGGCACTCAGATTATCATTAACCACGTTAATGTTACTCTGGTTATCGTTATTCAGATTTTCTTGATTTCCTTCATCGGCCATCTGAATTTTAAACATTTATCCCATATTAATATCATAAAATAGTAAGTAATATAATTGATCACATGACACACAATCTAACCAAAAACGTAGATCATTGCTACTTACTCTTTTCATATACTTATGCATCTATTACACACGAGTACAGAAATAAAAATTACAATACCAATAGAAATAAAATAGTAATATGCATCCGTACACACATATTTTTATTTTATTATATTATTATTACTAACGTTTTTACCATTCTA
Organism: Helianthus tuberosus; assembly: GCA_030545235.1. Taxonomy (NCBI): domain Eukaryota; kingdom Viridiplantae; phylum Streptophyta; class Magnoliopsida; order Asterales; family Asteraceae; genus Helianthus; species Helianthus tuberosus. Next base: position 70,428,262 of record CM060451.1, on the reverse strand, counting down.
ACATTCACGGATATGGATTCATCCAGAAATCCATATTACGTTCATCGTATTTCCATACGAGACGCTCTCCCACCTGACGCATCCTTTCACTGCTTTCTAAAATTTCCTCCCCGAAAGTCCTAAGTTCTTGAACGTTTTCTGCACTCATTGGGGGTGCAGGTTCTCGGGCTGGGTTTGGAATCTGGGGTACGGGTTCCTGATATGGGGGTGACATTTCCTGAAATTGGTAAGGATCCTCTAATATTTCCCTAATACAGTCATTTTGATAATAGGGATCTAAAGGGTCCATACCTGGGTAAGCTTCTATGTTCTGTATGGGTGGATAATCCTGGATAGGGTAACGTTGCACAAAGTCTCTATTGTCATCCCACCAGGGGTCATAATTTGGGTCTATGGGGTTTGGTGCAGGCACTCTAGGGATTTCTTCTGGGTTAAAGTTGTACATCTCTTCTTGATTTTCCTGATTTTCTATTTCCATGGGTTGTTCTGAGTTTTGTGGTTGTGGGGCTACTAATTGTTCCAGACTTGGGTCAGCAGCAGTCGTAGCTAAGATATGGAAATTAGCTAATCTTCTATTAAGCATATCTTGATTATGAGCATCTGTCTCTCTCTTAATAGCTGCTAAAGTCCTTTGCTGTTGCAATTTCCTCATTCTCTTCCTACGAGCAAAAGCTTCTTTACTGAACCATCCTCGTTTCTTAGTAGGAAATGGTTCTTCAGATTTAGCTCTAAAAGCAAATATCCCGTCTTCCTGATCAGCAACATACCCCGAGAGGGCAGGCTGTGATGATGTACCTTCACTCTTAGGTGAATCAGCTAACTGACGATTCACGTCTGATGGCCCTTGATCACTCATACTGAAAACTAACAGATAGTCAAATAACACATAACCAATAATTACAGTTATGCACGTATTTCCGTAATTATTTCCTAACAAAATTTTAAAACTTAAGTGTCAGCGGAACACTTCTTTGGCTCAGACCAGTGGCTAGGCTCTGATACCACCTTCTGTCACAACCCCCGATCCCTGATCCCCGGGAACGGGCGGACGTGATCACAGAGTTTGGTGGTATCAGATTTTATTTAGTCTTGCAGCGGAATTTACATCAGGACCGTAGTTAGGAAATGTTTATCAGAGTAAAACCACCTTCTTTCATATTAATAATAACATGGGCAAAACCCAAGTTTCTTATTACAATACATTATAGGGACAAACCCTATTTTATTTAAAACATCGTTTATTAGGTAACTTTTATAGCCACATTTTCCCAAGCCTTCAGTGCTCTCCAGCTGGCTTTTTACTAATTGGCTTTCACATTGGGTTACCTGAAACATGTTTTAAAAATATTTGTCAGCGGGAAATACTGGTGAGTGAATCCCAGTTTAATCAAGTTTAAAGTCACAGTGAACAGTATTGAGAGCGATCACATTGTTTATGTCTACACAATTACTCCAATTGGTACTATCACTCCTGACTTGTGGGCCATATTACCCATTGGCTAACTCATTGTCCAATGGTAACGTATTGTCATCCCGACTTACTACTCGCAAGTAGTACAAAATTTTGTATACAAAACCCCAACATACCGGCAGTAATTGAAGAACTACAAAGACTCAATCACTGCTAATTTTCATAGTAAAACATTTAAGGTTTGGTAAAACATTACCATAAACATTATCAAAAAGAGGATAAACTCACATTGCTGTCTTAGGCTTTTCGTAAGGGTTTCCTGGCTATAATCTATAATTTATACAAATGTACATTGGTTAGTATCATAACCCTTTGAAATTATTAATAATACCCTCCCCGAGACGGCATTCCAACAACTACGTCGGGCAGAACCACGACAGTTGTTACGGAACCCTAAATCAATCGGGCAGCGTAACTATTATGAAACCGGGGTTATAATACTTACAACGAAGCAGAACCACGCTAATTAGGGGTATAATACCCAAAATATTATATCTATGCTTTCAGAATTCGAGATTGAGAATGAAATGTGAGCGACGGAATTCGTAAACTGATGCCTGCTATTTATACTTGTGAAATTAGGTCCTGACGTGGCCGGCTTTAGCTTCGAGGTATCCATACGCGGGCCGCATTGACTTCAGTCAATGCGTAGCTTAGCTGAGTCATTTAATAGGGTCGACACGATTACGACACGTGTCTCCCTCTGGTGCATTCGCGTAAACAAGTCACTCGCGGCCCGCTTTAACTTAACATATACCTAATGCGGCCGGCTTTGACTAAGAAAGTCAGCAAAGTCAAACCCTGGTCTTAATTCGGCCCGCTTGAGCTTGAGGTGGGATCCTACGCGGCCCGCCTCAGCTCTATTTTTCTTGTTTTTATTTTATTTAATAATTATAACATAACTAGGGCTCGGTTTTCACATACGGGGTATAATATAAAACATATTGAGACAATTTATAATATATTAAAGTGTCAAAATATTATGAGGGTATTGGTTTTACCGAGGGTTGTTACAAAGGGCAATTGGGTGCAACATGGCATGCTTTAATAGGATGTGGTAAGTAGCCGTTGCCCCAAACGGTTAGTTAAAAATATTACTCCTATATATAATGCACCACTTCTCAACCCACATATCACTTCTTCCATTTTACATGTAAAAACACCATACCAAAAAACACTTGGAAATGCCGGTTATTCCATGGAGCGTAGAAGAGGACATAGCGCTATGCGAATCGTGGGTCGTGGCGGTCACCAACCACGAGGCTCCGTTACCCACGCCTCCGTTTTAGGATCGAGTTTACCATGAATTTTGTATACGTGGGGGTGAGGCCATCCGAACAGTTCATGCACTTTATTCACGTTTTCGGATGATTCATATGGATAGTGTGAGATTTGAGGTGATTGTCAACGGTGTGGACAACGACGATGGTGAATTAAACGAAGGCGACATCATCCAAGTCACTTGCGTCGAGTACCATAATAGGTATGGTGGTGACTTCAAAATAAACACTACGCGGCGTGGTAAATAATACGTTTTTTTTTTTTTTTTTGTTAATGTTTTATTATAAGTTATGTAATGTTTTTTTTTTTTTAAGTTATGTCACGTTATTTGTTTAATTATTATTTATTGGTTTTTATTTAAATGTAAACGGTGTGTGCCATGTGTCGAAAAACATCATATCTCCACGTCCGGGCCACATCGCCCGTTTTAGCACCACGCCACGTTCTAACGCATATTCCATGTATCGTATAATGTCCATCTTCAAGCTTCTCCATACCATGTGTTCATAGTATTTTTTTTTTCTATTGCTTCATTCTCTTCCCCTTCTATCTTTGTTTTCCTTTTAATTTCTATTTCTTCCTTAATATTTTTAATGATTATTATTGTTCAGAATACTTTAAGTCATCACTCCAATTTTCTTAATGTTTTGATGCTAATTTTTTATACATTTACAATGCAATTTGTTTTTATCTATTTTATATCATTTTAAACATATCACGATTTTTTTTGATTGCTATAGTGAGTATACAGAAGTCGGAACCATAACAAACTAAACCGATACCTATCAATTTTTCGCTACGTAACGCGGGGTATCCCGCTAGTTAATGACTAAATTGATCATTATTCATTTTACTTCATATTGTCCTTTTTAGAAAAATAAAATGATGTTTTGATCACTCCATATGAGGTAGTAGCGATTTAGGCACATGCTAAAGTCTTACACGTTTCTTTGTGGCTTAGAGCTTTCCAAAATAGTGCATACGTGATACGTTAAAACTATTCATTTTTTAAGGATACACTAGTTTAGTTTTCAATCCTTATTTTGTGCAATGTGACCACATTAATATAAATAAAAAATTATATGGACAAGCTATATGTCGATAAATTATGCAAACTGTTAATTCTTAATTTACATTTATAAATTCCGGCACCCAAACCAAAATCAAAATATCAAAATCTATTTAAAATAATGCAATTCTATCATTTTCTCAAAAACTCTATAATTTGATATTTAGCTACTTTATTAATCATCATATCATGGAAAACACAATCAATCCCGAGTACTCTCAGGTTACCCACTAAATCAACCGGAGTCCTCCGAGAGTAAACCATCTGATTTGCTACCACTTTTAGACCCTTCGTAGTGGGGCGCCACCACATGGCAAAAGAGGGCATAGGGCCCCATAGCGCCGCCGCACACCACTAAGGCTGGCATTATGGAGTAATTTTTCCCTCCCGTTATGTATATCACGGCGTGACCATTTTTCCCCACTCACACACACATATATATATAAAGCCTCATACATATATAACCCTACTACATACTCAAGTTATATAAAGCCTCTCTCTTACATCATCATTATTCATTTTCACATAATTGATATCGTTGGTTTTGATTCACACCTATGTAACTGAATAGTTGATATGCCAATGAGGTAGTGGTGAAGTGGTTGGAGAAGACTTGGTGTTACTTGTGACCCAGGTTCGACTCCCACTCACCCTATTATTTTCTGCGGCATCCAGGTGAAGGGCGAATACGGGTGGCGCCGGTTCGACTTGAATGGATGCGAGGTTTTACCGATTATTCTACTGCCGTGCCTTCGGGCAGGTGGAGGTCGGGTTTCTGCGCATCTAGGAGAGCCAAGGGGCTGGCGGCGGTCGAGTAATCAAACTTGGCCACAGCGCTCGGTGTCCCAGTGGTTGGTAAGTTATTCCTTGCCGTTCAAAAAACTGTATAGTTGATATATTAGGCATTGTCCAATCCACATCGACTCACGTTTCAGTGTGAACATTGATTCACACATTATAAACTATAAATTAGCAACAAATGTTATTTCATAGAGTTATACCCATGCATGAGGAGATTTTCAAAAAAAAAAAAAAAAAAGTTGGTTTTTCATTTCTAACCCAATGTCTTTCTTTTTTTGCAATTTATCCCTAACAGTTTTTATTTTCATCTTTGTCCCCTTATAAGTTTCAACTTTCACAAATTATTCGTTTTACATTTCGTTCTAAAGTTTGCAAGTTAACACGCCGTAACATGTGTGTGGAGTTCACCCTTTTTTGGTATATTTTTTTTCATTTGACTGGTTCGTCGCAACACGTTTATTTTTCCCGTTCGACTTAGTTATTCTTTTCTACGTTTTACGTTTCGGTCTAATTTCTTCACATTAACACACGACAACGGGCGTGTGTGGATCAACGATTTTACGTCTACTTTTTGTTCGCTGTTATTTTTTTCCTTTTTTATTTATTTTATTTTTACGAAGTTTTCCAACGTTGGGGTCGCCGACAATTGTGTTGCATTAGTGCTACTTGGTACGGTTTTATGAACCTTTTTAACCTCTTAAGTTTTTTTACCTATAATTTGTTTCGAGTTTACCCCTATACTTTTACATGCATATTTTTATTTACGTGTCGGTATAAATATGATTTGCTCTAAGTTTCGACGTAAACTTTTTCTAGAAAACGATTTAGGTCAAATATGATACTTTTTCATTAAAAAAAAATTACGTGCATATTTTTATGTACTATAAATTTGAGTTAGTCTACGTTTCGATTTGGGAGATGAGTCATGACAAATATAATATGTATTCGTGCGTATTTTATGTATGTTTCGTAAATTTTATTTTGAACGTGTGGAGTCAAATTATAGGTTCTTTTCTATATGTGAGTCGGGTCACATATAAATTTGGTTTACTTTACGTTTTGATCCAATCGCAATGCTTATATAGGTTACTTCGGGTTCAACTCGATACTTCAAAATGCGCGTTTCCATACGGTTAACGCATCACGACGTTTGGACTAATCCATTCGATGTTTGCGATGTTTCCGCACCGCAACGCGCGCGGGTGTTATTACTGGTTTGATTTAATTTAGTGAGTTTCGAGTTTACATTATACATTTACAAGTCACATAAATAAACTCATTAGTCATTACTATATTGAAAATTGTGATAAAAGTTAGGTTTTGTTATTAAGTGTTAGATAAAACGGGTGCCCATTTAAAGCTTTCCACCTAAATTTTGGTGGCCTTAAGAATTTGATTAATATTCATTACATAGTCATGCTGTTTCCTACCACATGATTTGTACATGTTTGGTTTTTTTAGGGTGTAAAGGAGTGGTTAAACACTTAAGAGTGGCAAACTAAAAAATCAACCAATGAGAGTGTGCCATGTCAAAGTGGGAAACTATGCTCAAAAGTGTTGGCAATGGTTAGACACTTGGTGAAATGGTAAACTATTTTTTTTTAAAAGGAAAAAGGTGTGATTGGTTGAGATTGGAATGGACCCCACCCCACACTACCCTCTCTCTCTCATACCTTCCCTTCACCGCACGGCAAGCCCTCACCGATTCAGCAAAGAAACCGCAGCGGCAAAGGGTCGGCGGCGGTGTTGCCGCGCGGCAAAAGCTCTTTGCCGCACCCTTTGCCGCACCCACACCGGACATCCTGAAAGGCAAGATATTATTACAACCAAAACTAGCAAGGAGCTAGCTAAAACAAAACAACACAAAACATCGAAAACATGTTACACAAAGTTAAAATCATTCCGGTTTGAATTTGTCACCCCAATGGATTTTGCACGACTGGAAATTCATAATAGCCCAAGGTCTTCACCTCATTGATAATACTTTTGATCTCCGGTTTGTTGCCTATGAAAATAAAATCGTTTCTAGCTGGCCAAATAACCCAACAAGATATAAGTAACATGGAATAGATAACCTTTTCCTTGTTGCTAATCCTGGAAATGACTTGTGTATAGTCAATATATCTAGGGCTGTAAACGAGCCAAACGCTCAGCGAACAGTTCGTGAACCATTCGGCGGAAAGTTCGTTTGTGTTCATTCGTTTATTAAACAAACGAACACAAACAAGAAATTTCGTTCGTTTAGTTAAATGAACAAACATGAACAGAGGGCCCGTTCGTTCATTTATGTTTATGAACGTTTGGTAACGTGTTTGTTTGTGTTCAATAGTTCATTATTGTTTTTAGCTTTTATATTTTATTTAAATACTTTAAAATTCAGACAAATAAAATATTTAATAAGTGTCAATGTATTATATATTTTGTTCATGAACGTTTGTTTGTGTTCATTTGTTACCATTTGTGTTCATGAACATTAGTTTGTGCTCATTTGTGTTCATCATCTTTCGTTTTCATTCGTTGCCTAAAATTAACAAACAAACACAAACAAGTTCATTTCCTTAACAAACAAACATGAACATAAAATCTCGTTCGGTAAGCATTCATGAACAGTTCGTGAACATATATATTTCTTAACAAACGAACACAAATAAGGACTTGTTCGTCTTCATTCGGTTCGTTTGCAACCCTAAATATATCCTAGAAAAGACAAGGCAAGAATAGGAGGAGCTTTGCACCAAGCCGTGAATCCCCGTCCACATGGTCGGTTCAAAACTTTTGAGGCCCAATGACAAATTAAGGGCCCTTTTCATAGAAAAAAGAAAAAAAATTCTTTAGAACATATTATTCAGAGTTAAATGCCTGGTTGGTCCCTGTGGTTTGCGAAAATTACAGACTTGGTCCCAATGGTTTACTAATTACAAAGTTGGTCATAATAGTTGTAATTTTTGCACTCGGATGATCCTTATCACTAACCTCTGTTAAATTTCTCAGTTAAGTTGATGTTAAATGACCAAATTACCCTCAATAATTAAAAAATAAAAGTAAAATAAGAAAGAAAAAAAGATTAGTCCACCCTATCATCTTCTTCTCCACCCATCTTCTGAAATCAACCTGCAACACCCCACCCAACACATATTAGCTTCGATCACCCAACACGTCCATGTAAAACCAAACATCGTCGTCCTCTATTCCCCACCCATCGCTGTCGCAACCATTGCCGCCATCTCGAACCACCACCGCGTGACAAGCGCCACCGAGTGACAAGCGCCACCGACCAACATCTACAATTGAACCACCAGTGATATATGGAATAATCCATGGACCGTGTTAATCTCATTTACCTTCAATCCTATAATCACAAATATATTTGAAATTAATAAACCTAAATATGGATCTTTTTTTCTTGAACAAGATGGGGTTTTTATTACCAAAAGAGCCAAACATCGATTTGTTTGTTTGACATAGAATGTCTCATCAATATGTTTGTTTTCTTTTGTTCCTCTGCTAAACATTGATGCAGGTGTTAAATCCCAACGGCGTTCCGGTTAACCGGAATCTGACCTCCATCCGGTGATAACAACGATTTTGGTGGTTAATTCAGTTTTTGAGCTTCATCAGTTGTTACTTGTTAGCTAGATTTGGTGCAATCTGACCTCCATGTCGTGGTAGTGGTTCAGGGGTCTTTGATGATGATGGTTGAGGGGTTATGGTGATGCACGGTGGGGGAGGTGGTTTGGGGAGATGGAGGTTGTGACGGAGATGATGATTGTGATTTGGGGAGATGGTAGTGGTGGATGGCTGTTAAAGGGTGGCTTGGGGAGATGATGATTTTGGGAGATGCTGATGGTGATCTGGGTAGAAGATGATTTGGGGAGATGATGTTAGTGACTGTTAAAGGGTGGAGTGGGGAAGAAGAAGGAGGGTGGGGATGGGGTGGGGTCCACTTATTTTTATTTGTTTTTTTAACTTTAGGGGTAAAACAGACATTACACACACACTTAACTAGAAAACTTAACAGAGGTTAGTGACAAGGACCACCCGAGTGCAAAAATTACAACTATTAGGACCAACTCTACAATTAGTAAACCATTGGGACCAAGTCTGCAGTTTTCGCAAACCACAGGGACCAACCAGGCATTTAACTCTATTATTCATATATCATCTTTGTGTATGCATAATTACAGGTAATAAACTTTAATGTCAAAAATCTTGAAAAGGCAAAATCACCTGCATATAATTTTTCTTTTTTAATTTGGGGCCTTAGGAAAGCGGTGACATAAAACCCTTGCTTTATTTCACCCCTCCACCTCTTGAGCCGGCCGTGCCCGTCCACACCCTACAAGAGAACTGACAATCCGAAACAATATGAGACTCGTAGCCTCCGTCGCAAAGAGGACACGCAACAGAAGTGATATTTTTAAGGGCCAGCGCATCCCTAGTTGGGATCCTATTCAACGAAACTCTCCACCTAAACACATTAACTTTTTGGGGGGAAGCCAATCATTTCAATCAAAAACATAATCTGGTTGAGTTTGGCTTCCCCCAAAAAATTAACATATAACCGTAAGGAGATATAACTAATGTCTCCGAGCAGAAAACATGTTAATATATATGGGAAGAAAAGTTGCAGTTCCCTAATTTGTTTATTTATTGAAGCTTATAAGCTTGTCCAACATGGATGTAAGGCTTATCTGGCTTACATACTTGATTCGACTAAATAATCTCTAGCAATTTAAGACGTATCAGTCGTACATGAGTTTGAATATGTTTCCCGAAATATATAACAAGGATACCACCCGAACGCGAGGTGGAATTTGGCATCGAATTAGTTCCAGGCGCGAAGACGGTAACCAAAGCTCCGTACCGATTACCGTCATCGAAACTATAAGAATTGTTGTCAAAAAAAAATTTAAGACCTTTTCGACAAGGGATTTATATAGCCAAGCGTTTCTCCGTGGGAGCGCTGATATTATTCGTAAAGAAGAAGACATATCAAAAATGGCATTTCGAACGCGTTATGGACATTACAAATTCTTAGTAATGTCTTTCGGATTAACAAATGCGACTGCGGCTTTCATGGACTTCATGAACCGTGTCTGCAAACCGATGCTAGACAAGTCGGTAATAGTATTCATCGACGATATTCTCGTGTATTCGAAGAGCGAAACAGATCACGAGTGTCAATTACGTGAAGTACAGTTTCTAGGATAGGTTATCAATGCCGATGGCGTGTCGGTAGACCCGTTAAAAAATAGAAGCCGTGTCTAAATGAAAATCTCCGAAGAATCCACCAAAGATTAGGAGTTTCCTAGGTTTTGCGGATTATTACCGGAGATTTATATAAGATTTCTCTAAAGTCGCAAAGCCATTAACCAAATTGAACCGTAAAGATGAGAAAATTTTATGGGGAAGCGCACAAGAAGATGCCTTTCGAGTACCTAAAGAAAAGTTGACCAGTGCACCGGTATTAACGTTGCCATATGGAATTGAAGACATGGTCAGCTATTCTGACGCATTCCAGCTTGGTCTCGAATGTGTATTTATGCAACGAGGAAAAGCAATCACATATGCTTCGAGACAAATACAGATTCATGAAAGGAAATATCTGACCCATGATCTTGAATTGGCGGCAGTGGTTTTTGCCTTAAAGATATGGAGGCATTACCAGTATAGTATGAAATGTATAAATTTTCACTAACCATAAAAGTCTCAATAATTTTTTTTTAGAAAAAGGAGGTAAATATGAGACAAAGACATTGGTTAGATACGGTGAAAGAATTGTGGGCCAGCTCAAAGACTAGAAGGATACTAGTAGTGGATTAAAAACCCGGTTCAATCGGATCTAGGTTCCAAAAACGTGTAATGTTAAAACTCTTCTTCTTAACGAAGCCCATAATTCTCATTATTCTATTCATTCGGGAGCTACCAAAATGTACCAAAATTTGAAACATAATTATTGGTGACAAGTAAAAGCAGAACAACAGAAGCCTTACGGTAAACTTTAGTCGTTAGACATTCCGGTGTAAAAATGGGGCCACATCACTATAGATCTGTTAACTAAACTACCAGGAACAACACGTGGATATGATGCCATATGGGTGATAGTTAATAGATTAACCGAGAGTGCTTATTTTATTTCTATTCGCGAGACATACACTTCTGAGAAGATATCGGAAGTATACATGAATGAAATTATATGTCGCCATGGAGTGCCGATATCTATCGTATTGGATAGAGATACATGGTTCACTTCAAACTTTTGGCACGATTTCCAAAAGCAAATGGGTACTAAGTTGTTCCTTAGTACCACATATCATTCCCAGACCTATGGGCAAAGCGAAAGAACAATTCAAACGCTCGAAGATATGCTACGAGCAAGTATTATCGAATTTGGCGGTAGGTGGGATGTCTATCTACCACTAGTTGAATTTTCATATAATAATAACTACCATTCCAGTATTAGAATGTTTCCGTATGAAATGTTTTACGGCAGAAAATGTCAAACCCCGGTGTGTTGGGGTGAAGTGGGTCTACGAGAATTAGCCCACAAAGATGTAGTCAGGATTACTAAAAAAATTTGAAGTGTTCCGGGATCATTTAAAAGCTGCTCAAAATCGACAAAAGTCCTACGCAGATAAAAGCCTAAGGCCAATCGAGTTTCAGGTTGGGGATATGGTTATGCTTAAGGTATCTCTGTGGAAAGGGGTTATCCGATTCTGAAAACGGGGAAAACTGAGTCCAACATTTATTGGACCATTTAAAATCGTAGAGCGTGTGGGTAAGGTAGCTTACCGACTCGACTTGCCAGAAAAGTTGAGCAGTATATATAGCACTTTCCATGTTTTACCTCTACGAAAATCCTTAGCTGATGAAATGACTTATATAAGCTACGACGGCATCGAAGTTGATGATAAACTAAAGTATGTCGTAAAGCTTATCACAACTCTTGATCAAAAAGTTTAAAGCTTAAGAAACAAAGAAATAAATCAAGTTAAAGTTAGATGGGAACACTGGAAGAGATCGGACACCACTTGGGAGTTCAAAGAAGAGATGAGACGCTTATACCCTTCATTATTCGGTACGTATTACGATTTCGAGGACGAAATCCTCTTTAAGGGGGGTAGATTTGTAACACCCCTAAAATATTAAATTATATATGCGTGTAAACATGTATAATTAGATGTATATATATATATATATATATATCAAAAAATAAAATAGTGAGATTAAAACTAGGAATAATTAACCTAGTTAAAATATTGTCATAAAAGATGAGAAATTAAAGTGTTCTAACCCTTTTTATAAACTTAGAAACTAGAGGGGATAATGGTGTCAATTTGGAAACTAGTGTTTTAAAAACACTGGATAAACTTAAAATTCACACACCTTGTGTGTGAGCTGGGGATCGACCAAAACACAGAAGAGCAAAGCTCTCATCTCAAAACCCTAAATTCTCATAAATCCCTTCTAAAATCAAAGAAGAATTCAATCAGGAGACAATCTTAAGCTATAATCTTGATCACTACTATTAGGAGATCGAAAGGTATGCTTAGTTTTGATACATGATGAGGTTTTGATTATTCTTAAATTCTCATCATTGAAGTTTTTAGAGAATTGATTGATGTTAGGACTAAATTAGGAGGATTATAATCCTAAGAACAAGTCTCAGACAAGAAATTGATAGTTTCATGTCATAACCTAGTGATTTCAATGTTTATCATATGTGGGTTATGTGGGTTTTGTGAATATTATGAAGAACACTTGAATTATAGAGATGATTTAGTGTTACTTGAATGTTTGGAATTAAGTTTCAGTGTAGTTATAGTATTCTTGAATTATGAATTGAAATACTATGCTTTAACATGGTTAAAGTCATTAATCATGAACATGATAATGTTAGGATACTAATTATGCACACAAGGTGTTTGATAAAATGTTTGCATGAATTTGAAATAAGTGAGAATTATGAAATAATTACTTATTTGGCTAGTTGAAAGCATTTAAAAGTTGAATATAGAATTATGGATATTAAGCGATATGTCCGAATTGGGTTTTATAGGCAATTTGGGTGGATCATCTAGTAACCAAGGTGGAACGGACAATCAGTTGAAAGGAAAGCTCTAAAGGTACGTGGCTATACGCTTCGTAGATTATCGTTATTATCTTATGTTTAGTTATTTGAATAATGATTAAATCGTTAGGAAGTTTGGTTATTACTGAAACGGAGGATTTCCGTATGTATTAACCGGTTGAAATAACTAGTGTATAGTGCTAAATAAAAACATGGAAGTGGTGGATTCCACTTTAAGGTTTAAACGGGTCAAACGGGTCAAAGTGATCCAAATCATACTTGTTTGGTTGTGTGAAAGCGATAGAATTCTCCAACGCAACCAAACGGGTCAAAACAACCAAAGTAATAAACTTTGGTGAAATAAGGCGACGGATGTCGCTAGGAAAATTAAACGGGTCAATGTGACCCAATTGGTGATTGTTTGGTAATATAAAGCGACGGATGTCGTTAAATAAACCAAACAGGTAAAAACAACCAAAGTAATAAACTTTGGTAAATTGAAGCGATGGATTTCGCTAAGAAAGCTTACCGAATCAATAGAATGTCTTGATGTAAACCGGAAGGGTTATAGAAATAAAAACGTCGAAATGATACCGGAACTTTAATTTATACATATTATAGTAATGAGCCGAGAAAGGGTAACGAGGTATACAAGTCATAAACTCAGGTTTGAGTATGACAAAAATATGCGCTGTTGGTGCATTCATCTATCGTCTTCGTCTTATATCGAGTCTTGGACTTGTTGCGGTTCGGTTCGAGCCTGAAGTCATCGTCAAGTATGATGACATCACAAGTGACATCATCTTTGTGATATCACAAGTGACATCATCATTGAAAGTCAAATCCACAAAACAGATTCCATGTTCGGTCAAATATGTCATGTTCGCTTGAATTGGAATTATGTTCTGTTCGCTTGAAATGATCCGCTTGAATGTGTATGTGTCATTTCAAGCGGTCAAGCATTCACTATATATATGTGTCATGTATGTTCATTTGAAGCAAACAGGGAGAAAGACTAGAATCGATACCGAGGTGCTGCCGGTATTCCTTGTGATTGTTATTGCTTTTAAATCAATACACAAGATGTTTAAAGTGATATTCAAGCTGTTTTAAAGTCAGTTTCTTAGTTTCCGCATCTGAAACTGATAAAATCTCTTCTGAACGACTCGTTTGGATCACAAACCGATACAATCTTCAAACTTCCTCTTGATGTCTTCAGACTCCCCCTTTCGCTAAGCTGGGATCGCAGTCTAGAATTCACTTTCAACAGGTTCTTAGATCATAACCTGGCACTCATCTAGCTCAGGTTTCGGAACCTGGCTAACCTGCACATCTCTACCCAAAAATAAGTTTCACAAAGATTAAATCTTTAAAATTTATAAACTATTTGCACGAAATATTCAAAATGATTTACTCTCTGCAAACCACTTGTAAAAACTTCTTCATACACTCTCTCCCAAACATGTTCATTAAGTTTAGCACTTGGAATTTTGAAAATCAGCTTTTCAACATCAGTTGTCGAAAATCTTTTTGGATTTTTACAAAAATTATGCTAAAACACACTTAAAATCTTTTTGGATTTTTGAAAGAAAGTAAATGCAGTAAAGAAATATATACAGACAATATTTTTGTGAGTTTGTGCAAGAGGATCATATCAGTTTTTGAGACAAATCACTAACACCGTTAAGCTTGATTTCATTTTAAGTTCTAAACGATTCACATTGATTGACGATATTGTTGTCCACTTAAACTCAATCTAAAAACTTTCGAAATGCTTATCGATACGTTAAGGTATATTAATTTGCACTAAATTCTTATGGACCCCACGATCTCAGCATATCCCCTCATCATGCAATACACTGACTCAAGTAATGCCTTTAAACTTTTATCAATTGTGATTTGTGCGAAAACAAAGTAGAATGTTTAAACATTAACAATCAGGTCGATACTTCCGTATACGCAGAGAAAGTCCAATGTTTAAACAAAATAAGAAAAATAAAACAAGTTGAAGTTGTTTAGGCTTTAACCACCAGGTCGATACTCCCGTATACGCAGAGGAGGTCCAAAGCTTAAACGAAACACCAAAGAAAATAAAACAGAACGTTTAGGCAACAACATCCAGGTCGATACTCACGTATACGCAGAGGATGTCCGATGCTTAAACAAAATAAAGAAATAAAACAAGTTTAAGTCTTTGCAAAATGAAATGCACAATCACAGCGACTTTTCAGCAAAGTTGTGAAAGTTCACAAACTTAACCAGTTTTATGTCTTTCGACAATCAGCGATTACTGAGTAGGCACACAGTCAAGAAGGACAAAACTAAGTACTATGCTTTCGACCATGTTTCCCACTTAGAACTAGGCTTTTTCATTTAAGTTTGTATCGTTATCGCAAATCTACTAATCTAGCTGAGCCTACCGTCACATCTTTAGTGAGACCGTTTATCACATTTTTTCTTTCCATTTCTTTAGCATATTGTAACAGTCCACTGATGTACTATCATTTCCTCTTTTATGCAACAAAAACTCATTTTTCATTTTATCATGTTTTTGGCTTTTTCAAATTTTCTAATGTTTTTGAATTTTCTGAAATTATACTCCCCCTAAAATGCAAACACATTTTAGGAAATTTGAAAA
Source organism: Helianthus tuberosus (assembly GCA_030545235.1). Classification (NCBI taxonomy): domain Eukaryota; kingdom Viridiplantae; phylum Streptophyta; class Magnoliopsida; order Asterales; family Asteraceae; genus Helianthus; species Helianthus tuberosus. Next base: position 70,412,931 of record CM060451.1, on the reverse strand, counting down.
CAAACTGTACAAGTAACGTGACAACTGATATCGAATCGCTTCAAATCGCCATCCACTTGGCATAAACAATCAGAACCCCCCCCCCCCTCACAACAAACTATTTTCCCATTGATTTCAAAACACTTAAGTTTGTTTTAATCAAATGGTTTTTCCGGAAAATTAATTTTGTTGATTTTACCATTTGTAGGTTAGGGGTTTGGTTCATCACATTGTTTTTTAACCACTTGTAGGAAATCAGATACAACTTAATGTCCCTGATTTACCACTTGTAAGAATAATCCAATCAAGTTCAAACTAATGACCTTGATTTTACCACTTGTAGGTAAAAACCTTTTTCAACAAAATGGCTTACCAAACAATACCACTTGTAAGTTACCATATTGTAGGTTGAATTCTCAAGATGCCGATTCCTACTCCTCGCTTACCAACCTGGGAGTTCCGGCAATTCACACTTATACAAAAACAATTTTCATACACAATGAAAGATGCCGATTCATGCTCCGCGATTACCAACTTGGGAGCTCCGGCAAGTCAGGTTTTTACTGTTTGAAAAATATATCCACCCAAGCCTGACCATCCTTGGGTGTAACAACCTCTTCTTCATCTTTACTTTCAACAGACTTGTGAACATTCATTTTGGATGCATATAATTCTTTAACTCCTTTGACCTTACCATCGACCATTTTTCCAAAAATGTGTTTCACATTTCTGTTGAAAGCCTTATCAATATCAAATTTCTTCTTGTCAAAATAAAATTGATTTGAAATTTCAACGTTTCCAACTTTCTTCTTAAAATTTTCAGCCCGCAAAGGTGGAAAATTCACATCATCCACATTCGGAACTGATTTCTCAACCTTTTCTTTAACACGTGGCTCCTCTGATTTTGTGGAATCAGATTCATCACCAGAACTGTTTCCTGAACCCTTAACAACCCATTTTTGATTTTTCAGATTTTCTTTTCTTTTTACCACATTCTTTGAACATTCACCAATCTCAAAGGTTGAATTTTCAAAGCCTGTAAATTTTCTGGTTATAAGTTCAGTTTTCTCAACAACTTTTTCTTTCATTTTACCAGAGACTTCCTGTTTTGGTTTGAATGTTTTTGGACAATTTCTAGCAATATGACCAGCAGTTTTGCACTGAAAACAGGTTCTTGTCTCAGTCTTCTTCTGAATAACACTTTTCTTCATCTCATCTTGCTTCTTTGCAAGGAATTCTTTGTTTGTCTGCATTCAGAACGCTTGCTCTTTCTCATCTTCTAAAGATTTTCCTGAAACAAACACAGTTTTTGGTTTATAAACTTTTTCATTTTTATAATTTTTCGGTTGATTAAATCCTAATCCTTTCTTTTTGAAATTACAGTTATAGTTTGGTTTTTTATGAATACCAGAACCAGAACTGTAACCCTTTTTCTTGTTTAATCTTTGTTGCACTCTTGAGGTGTAAGGTCTTGGATTTTCAGAAAGATTAATATCTTTTATTTCAGAAATGTTGATTTCTGTTAGTTTGAAAACCTTTTTAATCATTTCAGTTTTAACACCTCTTATTGGAAAAATCTCATCAGAATATAATTTGTCAGAATCTTTCAAAGTATATGCTACTTTGATCGGTTCGTCATTCAAATTAGATTTTGATAGCAAAAATTCCTTATCATAAACCCGTTTGTCCTTTTTGATTGTTGACTTTGAATTGTCTGACCCAGACTTTGACTCGGATTTGGACTCCGGTTTTGACTCCTCTATGTCATCTTTATCTAACACCTGATCGACCACACTTTTTATCAACTCGGACTCATGATCAGTATCAGACGATGTGAACGTAACATCAATATTTTCTGGCAAATTATCCGACGACCCTGACTCCCACTGTAAGTTAATTGCCTTTTTGACTCTTTCGGAATTTGGATTTCGAGACAAATATCCATTTTCGACCGGGGGCGGACATCTATTGTAGACAACACTTGGTTTCTTACCAGAAATTTCTACTTCATCCTCTTCTTTTGTCTTGGAATTCTTTTCTTCCAAAGTCTTCTCTTCCTCAAACGTCTTCATTCTTTCAACAATCGGGTAAATCCTGTCAACAACAAAAGTAGAACATGAGTAACTTTTCAATAAATTGTTTACTCTTTCAGTTTCAATCCTTGTTGTTGCCAACTTCAATTCCAGCTCAGCACACTTCTCTGTGTAATAATTGACGTCATCAAGTTGTCTCATGTAAACTCCTTTGAGTGTATTCAATGCAACAGCTTGTTCACTATTCGAATCAGTGTACTTGTTAATCTCTCTGTTCAAAGTATCATAAGATTCTTTCAATCTTTTTATGTTGTGTAGCAGCTCGTTGTTTTGCATGATCAAAGAATCACAATTCAAACACTTTTCAGAAACTTTGACTGATTCAGTATCAACTTTGATTTCAAATTCCGGAACATCTTTGACTGTTCTTCTCGTTTGGTAAAACTCAGCTCTTTTCTTTTTCTCAGCTTCAGCTTCAGCTTTTAACCTTTCTTCTTCTTCTTCCTTTTCTTCAATTTTTCTCCATTTTTCTTCTTCAGCTTCTCTGACTTTTCTGCATTTTGCAGCCCATTTTTCATCATAGGCATTAGCAATAGACATCTCTTTCAAGCGAAATAACCTGGCAAGATAACAAAAAAAATCAGTTTAAACGAACTGAGTACGTAAAAGTGTGACGGTGTAATCAATCTAAGACTCGTGTCAAAGATTCGCGGATAAATGTTGTTCGGATGAAATCTCTAAATGAATGGGCTTGATCAATATTCTCTGTTCATTTTACACACATGGCCCATCAACAACAATGAACTGAGCCCACTGATTCAATCACTTGAACTATATTTCTTTTGAAAGTCTGATTGGGCTGATCAATTGGGCTTTGACCCACACTTCAACCTTCTTTTACGTGATGTTTGAAATGTCCAACAAGTTTTAATGGATAATCAATCTGTCACTTTGTTCACAAGATGTATTAAATGTGTCTGACAACCCTTTCACTTGATTGGCCCGAACAAGTAGTGCAATTGATTGTATCACGTAAACTACTCACTTGTATCAAGACTCGATTTATGATCTAGTAAATTGGTGCTTTTAATGTTTCACATGGGCCGATGTATATTGTGTATCACTGTACCGATGTTTTATAATGGCCGACACCCTTAATACTCAATTTATTGTCATTGGACCTCTCAATTTTAATCATATACACATGCAATCCTTTCATGTATGTCCAACAATTTTACCCAATGACAAATGACCGACAAACCGATATCACATGCAATTTCTTGTACAAAACCAACTGACACACAAACTCGTGACTTCCTTTTCCAATTACTGACACCTCGAATTTAATGAAATATCACATGATCTTGTTAAATGTTTCACACAATACACGATGCACTTTTTCAAGCGGTCATTTTTTTTTTCAAGCGGTCGACGTTTTCAAGCGAACTCATGACCTTTTTTCAAGCGGTCAGACGTTTTCAAGCGGACTCACGATGTAAATTTAAGCGAGATGTTGTTTTCAAGCGGACTCACGGTGTTATGTCCGCTTGAACAGTCAATGACGTCAGCAACTACGAACCAATTTCAAGCGAAACTATGATTTTAACCAGTTTTAAGCCGATTTTAAAGCTGAAACTTTACAGGATTTGTTTAAACATGATTACGCACAATATGTGAAAGTTTGAGCCGTTTTTAACCGTGAAAAATTTTTAAATTTGAAAAAGAATGGTGTAGAAATCAGAAAAAGTGACGAAAACAGGCTGTTTTGGCAAGATCTCTTCCTCCTGAGCTCTGATACCACTTGTAGGATCGGTTTGTGACCCAAACGAGTCGTTCAGAAGAGATTTTATCAGTTTCAGATGCGGAAAATAAGAAACTGACTTAGAAACAGCTTGCAAATCACTTTAAACATCTTGTGTATTGAAATAACAACGATTACAAACACAAGGAATACCGGCAGCACCTCGGTATCGATTCCTATTCCCTTGCCTGTCCGCTTCAAATAACAAACATAACACCTATATATAGGAGATGCTAGACCGCTTGAAAGTGTATGTATCTTTCAAGCGGTCTAGCATCTCCTATATATAGGTGTTATGTTTGTTATTTGAAGCGGACAGGCAAGGGAATAGGAATCGATACCGAGGTGCTGCCGGTATTCCTTGTGTTTGTAATCGTTGTTATTTCAATACACAAGATATTTAAAGTGATTTGCAAGCTGTTTCTAAGTCAGTTTCTTATTTTCCGCATCTGAAACTGATAAAATCTCTTCTGAACGACTCGTTTGGGTCACAAACCGATCCAACATGCGCAAAATCCCAATATAGGAGTTGCGTTGAAGTTGTTTAACTAGTTAGAGTTAAACAGGTCGAATAAACTTATCCATATTATTAAGGGCAAATAAGTTGCATAAATAAAGGCCGGCTCATTTGGATATGTTATATGTATTAGTCGTATAAGAGTTTTGAATTCTAAAATCAAGTTATGGTTATTAAAACACAAACGGGTCAAAATAACATGAAAATTTTTATAAGCCGAAGGCTTAAATTCAAGAAATTTGTTCATGTGAATATTGGATTCTATGTTATAGAGGATCGAATTACGATCACATAGAAAGAAATGGGACCTAATTCGAGTGAATAACGGACAAGTTATGTTCGTTTTCGTAAAAGAAAGTTTGGCTGGAAAAATGCAGGTTTGAAACCAAACCTGTTGTCGAATTGTACTCGTCGCGTCACGCGACGGAAGAGACCACGAGGGGTCGCGGCACGCGACAGGTTTGAGAAGCAGCGTCGCGGCACGCGACGGGTCCTCAGTATCGAAATTTTGTTGCTGGTTGTTGTTTGTATTATATAAACTCATATAAACAAGTATTTAGCATTCATAACTAACAAGTTTGAGTGTTTTTGATTATAGGTAACTCTATAAAAAAAGGACGGGTGGCGATCAAGCAAATGAACGAACCGAATACACACGTATATGAAGCTTCCGCAACTAAACTAAGACTTTTGTTACCAAACTCTTTGGGGTTGTTTTGTCAAATTTTGTTATTATGGAACTAATGCTTTACAAGTTAAGTATGTGTGAAAAAAATAGAATGTTCTAAAACTTTGTAAACTCGGTTTTAAGGCTATGGAACTTATGTAATGTCGTTATATTAATGTTTTAACAAACGACATTTGAAGGCGCTATATAAAATTTACAAATTATTAAATTAGCGCAAGGGTCTTACAAGTTGGTAATCAGAGCCTCGTTAAGACAAAGTGTGTTCGGTTCAAAGCTTGATCAAGACATTCGGTAAGAGTTAGTTATAAACGAGTCTAGATTTAAAGATTTAAATAATGTAAAATATGTGAAAAGTGTATGGGAGGAGTGTATGAATACGCTCGAACCCGGGAAATACACTAAGTAAGAAAGGTAAGGCAAGATATGTACTTGACCAAACCGAAAAAGAAATAACACATTACTTGTGATTAAGTATGTGTGATATAAATTTATTATAATAAGATGGAAATGAAGTGAATAGTTATTGATTAACTATTATGAATACTTCAGTTAAAGAAATGTCTAGAATAACTGGAGGTGAGGCGACATCTCACTTAACTGAACAAATGAAAGCTAAGATTTCTAAAGAAGTCGGAAAGGCTTTAGAAAATAGTCTATCGCAGTTTATCGATAGATTACAAACCACAATCGTGCCGGTGATGGACGATATGATGACTGAACTGAAAGACAGTATCTTACAAGAAAGAGAAGAAAGGAGGGTGTTGGATGTGAATCCAAGTCCCGTAAAGAAATTAAAGTCTAATAAAGCTCCCAAGAAAGGAATTACAAAAAGAGGACATATCGAAAATGGCGTTGTGAACGCGTTATGGACATTACAAATTCTTAGTAATGTCTTTCGGATTAACAAATGCGACTGCGGCTTTCATGGACTTCATGAACCGCGTCTGCTAACCGATGCTAGATAAGTCAGTAATAGTATTCATCGACGATATTCTCGTGTATTCGAAGAGCGAAACAGATCACGAGTGTCAATTACGTGAAGTACAGTTTATATGACAGGTTAACAATGTCGATGGCGTGTTGGTAGACCCGTTCAAAAATAGAAGCTGTGTCTAAATGAAAACCTCCGAAGAATCCATCAAATATTAGGAGTTTCCTAGGTTTTGCGAGTTATTACCGGAGATTTATATAAGATTTCTCTAAAGTCGCAAAGCCATTAACCAAATTGAACCGTAAAGATGAGAAAATTTTATGGGGAAGCGCACAAGAAGATTCCTTTCGAGTACCTAAAGAAAAGTTGACCAGTGCACCGGTATTAACGTTGCCATGTGGAATTGAAGACATGGTCAGCTATTCTGACGCATTCCAGCTTGGTCTCGGATGTGTATTTATGCAACGAGGAAAAGTAATCACGTATGCTTCGAGACAATTACAGATTCATGAAAGGAAATATCCGACCCATGATCTTGAATTGGAGGCAGTGGTTTTTGCCTTAAAGATATGGATGCATTACCAGTATAGTATGAAATGTATAAATTTTCACTAACCATAAAAGTCTCAATTATTATTTTTTTTTTTAGAAAAAGGAGTTAAATATGAGACAAAGACATTGGTTAGATACGGTGAAAGAATTGTGGGCCAGCTCAATGACTAGAAGGATACTAGTAGTGGATTAAAAACCCGGTTCGATCGGATCTAGGTTCCAAACACGTGTAATGTTAAAACTCTTCTTTTTAACGAAGCCCATAATTCTCATTATTCTATTCATCCGGGAGCTACCAAAATGTACCAAAATTTGAAACAAAATTATTGGTGGCAAGTAAAAGCAGAACAACAGAAGCCTTAGGGTAAACTTTAGCCGTTAGACATTCCGGTGTAAAAATGGGGCCACATCACTATAGATCTGTTAACTAAACTAGCAGGAACAACACGTGGATATGATGCCATATGGGTGATAGTTGATAGATTAACCGAGAGTGCTCATTTTATTTCTATTCGCGAGACATACACTTCTGAGAAGATATCGGAAGTATACATGAATGAAATTATATCTCACCATGGAGTGCCGATATCTATCGTATTGGATAGAGATACACGGTTCACTTCAAACTTTTGGTTCGATTTCCAAAAGCAAATGGGTACTAAGTTGTTCGTTAGTACTACATATCATTCGCAGACCTATGGGCAAAGCGAAAGAACAATTCAAACGCTCGAAGATATGCTACGAGCAGGTATTATCGAATTTGTCGGTAGGTGGGATGTCTATCTACCACTAGTTAAATTTTCATATAATAATAACTACCATTCCAGTATTTAGAATGTTTCCGTATGAAATGCTTTACGGTAGAAAATGTCGAACCCCGGTGTGTTGGGGTGAAGTGGGTCCACGAGAATTAGCCCACAAAGATGTAGTCAGGATTACTAAAAAAAATTAAAGTGATCCGGGCTCATTTAAAATCTTCTCAAAATCGACAAAAGTCCTATGCAGATAAAAGACGAAGGCCAATCGAGTTTCAGGTTGGGGATATGGTTATGCTTAAGGTATCTCCGTGGAAATGGGTTATCCGATTCCGAAAACGGGGAAAACTGAGTCCAAGATTTATTGGACCATTTAAAATCGTAGAGCGTGTGGGTAAGGTAGCTTACCGACTCGACTTGCCAGAAAAGTTGAGCAGTATATATAGCACTTTCCATGTTTTACCTCTACGAAAATCCTTAGCTGATGAAATGACTTATATAAGCTACGGCGACATAGAAGTTGACGATAAACTAAAGTATGTCGTAAAGCTTATCACAACTCTTGATCAAAAAGTTTAAAGCTTAGGAAACAATGAAATCAATCAAGTTAAAGTTAGATGGGAACACTAGAAGAGATCGGACACCACTTGGGATTCCGAAGAAGAGATGAGACGCTTATACCCTTCATTATTCGGTACGTATTACGATTTTGAGGCCGAAATCCTCTTTAAGGGGGGTAGATTTGTAATGCCCCTAAAAATATTAAATTATAAATGCGTGTAAACATGTATAATTAGATATATATATATATATATATAGGGAGGGGCTCATGCGAGAAGTCCATTTATTGCGAGAACCGCGAGAACCAATGTGAACACAACCTAAAATAGCTAAATAAAACCTAACCCCCACCCCCCCCCCCCCCAAAAACCTAAACCCCCCCCCCCCCCCAAAAAAAAAAAACCTAACCCCCCCCCCCCCAAGCTAAATGCTAAAAACTAAAACCCCCAAAAAAACTAAAAAAAAAAAAACCTAACCCCCCCCCCCCCCAAAAAAAAACCTAAACCCCTTCCCCCACCCCCCAAAAACCTAAACCCCCCCCCCCCCAAGCTAAAATGCTAAAAACTAAACCCCCAAAAAACCTAAAAAAATCTAAAAAAAATCTAAAAATTTTTTTTTAAATATTTTTTATGCTCAAATCGCTACTTTTAGTGGCAAAAAAAAAATTTTTTAATTTTTTTTTGGCTTCGAAAAGTAGCGATTTTTATATAAAAAATATTAATTTTTTTTTTGTGATTTTTAGCTATTTTTAGGCATTTTTGGTTGTGTTCACATTGGTTCTCGCGGTTCTCGCAATAAGAGGTGGTTCTCGCATGATCTTCTCCCTATATATATATATATCGAAAAATAAAATAGTGAGATTAAAACTAGGAATAATTAACCTAGTTAAAATCTTGTCATAAAAGATGAGAAATTAAAGTATTCTAACCCTTTTTATAAACTTAGAAACTAGAGGGGGCAATGGTGTCAATTTGGAAACTAGTGTTTTAAAAACACTGGATAAACTTAAAACTCACACACCTTGTGTGTGAGCTGGGGATCGACCAAAACACAGAAGAACAAAGCTCTCATCTCAAAACCCTAAATTCTCATAAATCCCTTCTAAAATCAAAGAATAATTCAATCAGGAGTCAATCTTAAGCTAGAATCTTGATCACTACTATTAGGAGATCGAAAGGTATGCTTAATTTTGATACATGATGATGTTTTGATTATTCTTAAATTCTCATAATTGAAGTTTTTAGAGAATTGATTGATGTTAGGACTAAATTAGGATGATTATAATATTAAGAACAAGTCTTAGAGAAGAAATTAATAGTTTCATGTCATAACCTAGTGATTTCAATGTTTATCATATGTGGGTTATGTGGGTTTTGTAAATATTAAGAAGAACACTTGAATTATAGAGATGATTTAATGTTACTTGAATGTTTGGAATTAAGTTTCAGTGTAGTTATAGTATTCTTAAAATATGAATTGAAATACTATGCTTTAACATGGTTAAAGTCATTAATCCTAAACATGATAATGTTAGGATACTAATTATGCACACAAGGTGTTTGATAAAATGCTTGAATGAATTTGAAATAAGTGAGAATTATGAAATAATTACTTATTTGGCTAGTTGAAAGAATTTAAAAGTTGAATATAGAATTATGGATATTAAGCGATATGTCCGAATTGGATTTTATAGGCAATTTGGGTGGATCATCTAGTAACCAAGGTGGAACGGACAATCGTTTGAAAGGAAAGCTCTAAAGGTGCGTGGCTATACGCTTCGTAGATTATCGTTATTATCTTATGTTTAGTTATTTGAATAATGATTAAATCGTTAGGAAGTTTGGTTATTACTGAAACGGAGGATTTCCGTATGTATTAACCGGTTGAAATAACTAGTGTATAGTGCTAAATAAAAACATGGAAGTGGTGGATTCCACTTTAAGGTTCAAACGGGTCAAAGTGACCCGAATCATACATGTTTGGTTGTGTGAAAGCGATATAATTCGCCGACGCAACCAAACAGGTCAAAACAACCAAAGTAATAAACTTTGGTGAAATAAGGCGACGGATGTCGCTAGGAAAATTAAACGGGTCAATGTGACCCAATTGGTGATTGTTTGGTAATATAAAGCGACGGATGTCGTTAAATAAACCAAACAGGTTAAAACAACCAAAGTAATAAACTTTGATAAAATGAAGCGATGGATTTCGCTAAGAAAGCTTACCGAATCAATAGAATGTCTTGATGTAAACTGGAAGGGTTATAGAAATAAAAACGTCGAAATGATACAGGAACTTTAATTTATACATATTATAGTAATTAGCCGAGAAAGGGTAACGAGGTATACAAGTCATAAACTCAGGTTTGAGTATGACAAAAATATGCGCAAATTCCTAATATTGGAGTTGCGTTGAAGTTGTTTAACTAGTTAGAGTTAAACGGGTCGAATAAACTTATCCATATAATTAAGGGCAAAGAAGTTGCATAAATAAAGCCCCGTTGTTTTGGATATGTTATATGTATTAGTCGTATAAGAGTTTTGAATGCTAAAATCAAGTTATGGTTATTAAAACACAAACGGGTCAAAATAACATGAAAATTTTTATAAGCCGAAGGCTTAAATTCAAGAAATTTGTTCATGGGAATATTGGATTTTAATTCTATGTTATAGGGGATCGAATTACGATCACATAGGAAGAAACGGGACCTAATTCGGGTCAATAACGGACAAGTTATGTCCGTTTTAGTAAAAGAAAGTTTGGCTGGAAAAATGCAGGTTTGAAACCAAACCTGCTGTCGAATTGTACTCGTCGCGTCACGCGACGGAAGAGACCACGAGGGGTCGCGGCATGCGACGGGTCCCCAGTATCGAAATTTTGTTGCTGGTTGTTGTTTGTATTATATAAACTCATATAAACAAGTATTTAGCATTCATAACTAACAAGTTTGAGTGGTTTTTATTATAGGTAACTCTATAAAAAAAGGACGGGTGGCGATCAAGCAAATGAACAAACCGAATACACACGTATATGAAGCTTTCGCAACTAAACTAAGACTTTTGTTACCAAACTCTTTGGGGTTGTTTTGTCAAATTTTGTAATTATGGAACTAATGCTTTACAAGTTAAGTATGTGTTAAAAAAATAGAATGTTCTAAAACTTTGTAAACTCGGTTTTAAGGCTACGGAACTTATGTAAATGTCGTTATATTAATGTTTTAACAAACGGCATTTGAAGGCGCTATATAAAATATACAAATTATTAAATTAGCGCAAGGCTCTTACAATTGGCCGTGGCAGAACTGTCCGAATGCGTGGCGAGGCCAATATACGCGAGGCGATCACGGTCATCCAACCTTAATACTTGAGGCCGTGGCATCTCAAGATTTGTGGATCTGGCATGCTTTCTTTGGTCTCCCCGGTTCACTTAACGAACTCAACGTGCTATACCAATCGGCGATCTTCAGCGAAGTCGTAAATGGAACCGGTCTGGACACCAGGTTTTCAGTTTCTGGGGTTGAGTATAGACGCGGGTATTATCTTGCTGACGGAATATATCCGTCTTACTCTACAATTGTCAAGACTATTGCATATCCCGATGACGAAAAAAGGAAAAAAATCGCCAAGCGTCAGGAAGCGGCAAGAAAAGACATCGAACGTTGTTTTGGTGTTCTACAAAAAAATGGGACATCATTGAACAACCAGCACGTGCGTTCACACCGAAGAGGTTACGCCTTTGTATTTACGCTTGCATTTTGCTTCATAATATGATTATTGAAGACGAAGGTCGGGCGATTTGTGAGTATGATGAGAATGCATCTATTGGGAATACTGTCACGGTAGATCCGGCGAAACAGGATTTAAACTCGTTCTCGCTAACCAACGATTTCACGCATGCAAGCCTTCAAGCCGATTTGGTAGAACATATATGAAACAACGCAAACGGCGGTGACGGTGACGAAGACGATAGCGAGTAGTATTTATGTTTGTGTGTTTTTTTAATTCTAGTCTTTTTTATAAATTTTAGGTAGTGTAATTTTTTTTAGGTTATGTAATTTTTATTTATATTATGTAATGGATTTTATTATCTTCTTTTATGTCTTATTCTTATTTAAATTTTGAATTGTTTTTATAAAGTTAAACAAATAAAAAAGTTAAACAATAAAAATCAAACAATAAAAATTAAACAAATAAAAAAATTGAACAATATAAATTAAATGGTGTGGTGGGGTAGGCCCATCCTCCACCCCCTTCAAAATGCTTTTAAAATGCTAGGAGGGCCATCCCATGAAGGATGGTGATGTGGCGGCTCATCCCGCCGCATCCTCATGGGGATGACCCTCCCCGTACCCTTTAGTCTGAATAAATCCATTGCCAAGAATCAACCAAGTCTGAAATATTACAGTTTTGTGCAATCAATTCAGTGCAACTATCAAGCTCCTCGTTTTCCCTTTGCGTCCTCGGGTTATGCCTCCATTCCCATGAAAAGACCATCCCATTATTCCCAAAAAAGACCCGGTCCACAATAGATAGACCGGCACTCAGTTCAAGCGAAAACAAAACAGGAAATCTTCTTGCCAACAGTTCCGAACCAACCCATAAATCTGGAATTCAGTTGTGGTTTTGAAGTGGGCCTGTAGAGTCAAAACTCAATATAAAGAAGAAAGTTAGAAGGATAATATAGTGATCTTTGAACAAGTAACTGCTAGAAATTTGCGATGCGATGCTGAAGTGGTAATGCGGATGGAATGATGTATGTTGAGTATAACACACAACCTAGCGTCAATCGAGTTTCATTACATGTTTCATTCTTACACAATTACCCGGTTTCCATGTTATCTTGATAACATGTCAGGTTATATACATATTTTTCTATTATCTAATGTTTATGTGTCATCATTTATAATAAAAAGAAAATATGAAAAACTATCAACTAAAATCACAGCATATCCAAACCCCAAAATCCTTGACACGAATTTTGGTGATCGTTCGTTCCCCAAATATAGGTTCTCAGAATCACAATCGTCTTCACAGATATGCATTCGGCCTGATGTCATCGAATATCTTTTTGAATTTACCATTTGCATACGCTCTGCGTTAACCAAACCCAACATAATTTAAATACCCGTATATATATTCATTGAATTCGTTGTCGTTTATTCTGAAAATCTATCGGTCTGGTGTGGATTATTGTTTATTAAAGAACAAATCATATTGATCACACAAACAGCCCTTGATTGATACATGTGATGTGACTAGGGGAAAAGTAATTAATTTAGTATATTATCATTTTTGTTACACATCATAACTAGGTTGAATTGGTCGGTTGTCGATTTTGACCTCTTCAGCTATAGATAATTATATGTTGTGGGTTAACTAAACCATTGCCATATCACCACCACGTCAATGCCACATAAGAACTTGACCATTAACTAAACACTCAATATCAATAACTAAAACAAAAATATATAGATCTTCGACCACTGCTTATAGATGTTTTCTGTGATAATTATGGATCAAATCATTTCTCGCCTTCCAAAATAAACCAAAGAGTTGTATAAGCACTCACGTATCCAAGCCTCTTCTCATCATGAGATTTTCTAACAGCATTCAGCCCGTCCATTTGGGAAGCAATAGAATCTACCTTTGAAAAATCGATCCGCTCCACCAGGATATCTGCCTCCAGATCTCCGCAGAAAGAATGAAGCTGATGAATACGTGCTCCGCCTGTTCTGTTCTCAGGGCCGGCCCAGGAGGTGGGCGAGGAGGACCACCAGCCAGGGCCCGTGATTTTGTAGGGCACGTAATATTTTTTAATTAAAATCCGATATTATATATATAAAAAAAAATTAATAGGGTATAGCCAAACTAATACTAACATAACATAGGCCCACTTACAAAAAAAAAAAAAAACCATATGGTTTAGATTAGTAAGCCCATTGGGATTAGATTAGTGAGCCCAATACCCAAATGATTTTAAAAACTAATAAAAAACAATTAGTCCATGTTGGGCGGCAACTAGTGCCCTGTGGATATTGAAACGTCGTATAGCAGGAGAGTATTTTGTCAACTGCATTGTTTATCAAATGCTATATTTTTGTCAATGGTTCACGGTTGTATGAAAAACTAGTTTAAATTATTTATTTCGTTAAGGCTCGAGGGCACGTTTTTCGAGCTCGAACAGGGTACAAGAATTCTCAGGGCCGGCCTGCCTGTTCTAAATCAAGTCTGCAAAACCAGCAAAGTGTGGAAACAAGTTTAGTCCCTCTCAAAGCAAAGTTAGTCAGGATGCGAACTCAATTTTGCAGCAGCCTCCAAACAAAGCATAGAACCTTACTAGGCAACCACTTGAACCATCTAAGATGCACCACTGAACCTTGGGAAACTGCCCCTATCTCGCCACTCTCCTCTACCGCGCCCCAACATTCGTAGTTATTCAATTATGAAAAATAAAAGTAACAATAAAAAAAATATTTACAGGTATGATTCGAGTAAACATGTATGTATATCTAGGGTAGTCGGGTCGGGAACATATCGCCTAATATCATACCTGTCTCATAACTGTGAAATTTTAAAACTAATGCCAATCGCTATCTCATATTCAAATACTCGGCCCGTTACCCCGTCTCAAATGTTTCGGGTTTTAGGTTTGCCTATCGGATTTTGTTCGACATCCCTATATTTTCAATTCTTAATTTACATGCATTTAAGATCATTTGTTAGCTAGTGACCAAATTTGATAGTGTGATAGAATTAGAGAACCAAATTATCAATAGAAAAGAGTTATGAACTTGATTTACACTTTTAGGCTTGAAGATGACGATCTTTAGTAGGAATAACCTTTAAGAACTTGATTCTCATACATTTTAAGTTGTGGATTATGATTTAGACAAATCTACATTAACTTTAATTTTCACATAATTGGAAGGCAACACTGTCTCAGATTTTTCATTGTTTTCATTAGTTGACACATTTTCTTTGTTCTAGTGAGTTTAGAGGTTACGTTATATATTTAAAAGTTTAAAAGTCACATGAACTCTTGATATAAGTTAGGTTTTTTATATAAAACTAGTGGGATTTCTTGCGTTCTGCGGCGAGCTTTTTAGTTGGTATTGGTTTGGTTCATTATGGTATTGGTTCAGTTTGTTACAATATTTGTATAATACCTGCACCCGGTATAGATATGTCCAAGGGGATATTGAATAGCGTTACTAGTACCAATGAATAGCGTTACTAGTACCAATGATGTTTGGCCGGTTCAGTTCATTCAATATGATAAGATTATTGTACATTCGTACCGATGGTGTAAAACATTATATTATTGCTAAAATAACAAAAAAGGTAATGCGTCATTTTGTTAAAAAAAGAAAAAAAAACTAAACTGTGACGTAACTTTAGTGATGTATATGTTTATGCTTTCATCACTTATACAATAATATTTACAAATCGGTTTTGAGTAAAATTTATATCTAAACAAGATAAAAATATATACGTCACAATGACATATTTAGAATTTTATTATTAAACTTTATATATTAACGTTTATATGCAAGAAATATAATGTATGTTTAAAAGTAATTATAATAATTAAATATTATAATAAAAATTTTAAAATATATTAAAAAACCAGCCGACCATAGCCTTTAATGTTTTGTTAATGTTATATATAAAGGGTGCCCATTTAAGGCTTTCTCACCTAAACTATAGGACCACAACAAATTTAATTAGTTCTTATTTTGTTTCTCCTACCACATGATTTATACCTTTTATTTCACATCAAATTTCTTTTATTCGTGTCGTCTGTGTGACTTGAACCCAAGACATCACTCTTCCAAGGTGTTTAAAGACTTTGTCTTTACCAATGGACCATCACCCCGTTGGTACATGATTTATACCTAGCCATTCCAAAAAAAAAAAAAACATGATTTATACCACTTGAGAATATTTTTGGAGGAAAATAGAATCATTTTATTTTTGGAAATTCGGTTGAGATCTACAACAGTGAGTAGTTAAATTATAAAAGTACTATTAGGCCGTGTGGTATGGGCATCATTTACCCGTCCACCTAACCGATTTTCAACACAACAAGGACTCTCTCTTCATTGCTTGGACACCATTGGGGCCATTCACGAGTAACGAAGACAAGGTGGTGCGCCATATGCGATTTTTTTTTTGTTTTTTATCTTTATTTTTTTAAATAAGAAGGCTTTATTTTATTGCATGGATGTTATTGAGAAGAGGCAACCGAGTCACATGTCTACATAGCGCAGAGGTGGCCCAATGAAGCCATTAGGAACTCCATTTCATACCACCCAGCATTATAGTTTATGAAATGCGAAAAAAAAAAAAAACAAAGTCAAGATTTCTTATTTTTATGGTGTAAATATTATTTGAGTAAATGAGTGTTTATTTAACGTGAAATAAATGCAATTTATTATTTAAATTGATGTATCATGCTATAGGGTATGAAGTGCATGGTGAGGTCATGAGAATGCCACGAGGGACGGGGCATGGTGGTACACCGCCCTCTTCCTCCTCCACACGTGGAGTTCATAGATATGTCGATGCGCATCAAGTCCACTTTCCCAAAATTGAGAATCAATTGACCGATAAAAAAGGGTCCATTTTTTAAATAATAATAATAATAATAATAATAATAATAATAATAATAATAATAATAATAATAATAATATCCTATCTTACATCTATTTAAACAAACAAAACCCACTACTTTTTTTTTTACAAAATCCCTCTCTTGTTCTCTCAACTCTCTCTGAAATTCTCAATTTCTAAATTATATATCTGAACCCATGGCGCCTTCATCCTCTCCGACGAAACCAACGCCTTTTTTAACATGGTAATGGAAACCACACAAATTAGTTTAGAAGAAGAAGAAACTACGCCCGAATGTAGAACAAGGAAGACGTGCTTAATTAGGGATTAGGAATGTAATTTTATTTTTTATTTCTAGTGTAATTCATTTTTTAGTGTAATTACTATTGTTTTGTGTTATTTATATTTTTTTGTGTAATTACTATTTTCTAGTGTAATTAACTGTACTGGCCTACATTCTACGTTTATGGTTTCGGGAGTAGAATACAAGCACAGGTATTGTCTAGCCGATGGAATATACCCAAGCTACACAGCGATCGTTAAGACTTTATCGTATTCTTCTGAAGATAATAAAAGAAAGAAATTTGCCAAATGTCAAGAATCTGTGAGAAAGGATGTTGAATAGCTATTTGGGGTTCTACAACAAGAATGACACATTGTGGCAAATCCGGCACAAGCATTTGCACCTAAAAAATTGAGATATTGTATGTATGTTTGTATCTTGTTGCATAACATGATTATCGAAGATGAAGGTAATGCCAGATGCGAATACAATGAAAACAACGTTGATGAGAATGTTGTACCAGTTGATAATTTGTGAGCATTATACAATGAGGCTATGCATAACATATTTGGCAATTCGGTCAGATCAATAACAACGACGATTGGTTTTCTTTGTATATTTTAATTGAGTAGTTTAAATATTTTTAATATGTATTATTAGAATTTCCTTGTTTTAATATTATATAGTTTTATTATTTTAGTTATTAAATTAAATAAATTAGTTTTATATGTTGTTTATCAAAATATAATTTAGATTAAAAAAATCAAAAAAACTAGAAATTGGATAGGGAGTACCATCACCACACTATACAGGGTGGTAATGGCAGATGGTGGTGGAGGATAGAGTGATGTGCCAATAACATAAAGGGTGGTGATGGTGAATAGGACCATCACCACACCTTATAGCTATAGGGTGGAGAGGGCGCCCCTTTCTACTACCATAGCTCCCTAAAATCCTGCACTTCCACATCATTTTTACCCTAAACTATCTTCAAGCCATCAAAGACAAAACTCCTTTCAACTACTCTAAAACTTGAATTTGTTTTTAAATAAAAAACAAATTCGAATTAAAATTATTAATACTTTCATTTAAAATAAAAAAAATACATAATTCAAACTAAAAAAATAATTTAAATATGAAATACAAATAAATTATTCCTCATTCGACTTAAGTAGGTAGGGTAGATCTTGAGTTGCAAGATGTACCAAGAGATCAAATTGAAGTCGGAAATATGTATTCAAATCCATCAACTCACCAAGGGCAGCGTCGTCCAAAACTGGCTAAACCGGAGGGTCCTGTATGTCAACCGGTGAGAAAGCCTTTATGTCATCCTTTAGAATCATGTTATGTAATATAATGGACGCATTCATCACACTCCTAATCTTGCCTACAGACACAGCCCACATGGGTCTCCTAAGCATGACCCATTTTGCCTTTAGAACACCAAAAGCTCGCTCCACATATTTTATTGCCGACTCTTGCAAATTTTTTGAACTTCTTTTCATTTGGATCGTTCAGAAATGCAAACGTTTTCACAAATGTTGACCAAGCATGGTAGATCCCTTCAGTTAAATAGTACCCATGTTTATATGAGTATCCTTACATGGTAAACGGACACTAAGATGGTGTTCCATTCCGTTGAGTGACAAATATTGGAGATTGCTAGAGAACACTGACCTCGTTGTTTGACCCAGGCAACCCACAGTACACATGCCAAACACATAAATCCTGTGATGCAACCGCTTTGAGCATGACCATTGGAGTTTGTGATCACCTCTGGTATAATGGCCTCGTAAAGCAATGGGTCACATTCTCCAAACTAAATGTGTACAATCGATGCTACCCATCATCTCAGGAATGTGATGCCTTTCTTCATGTGATTAATATAAAACCTCAACATCATGATTTGTCGGTCTATGCAAGAACTCATCACTTTATGAATGAATGATAGCATTGCTGAAAAATTGTATGTGTCACACCCCAACCGATGGCGGAAACATCGGGGTGCTAGCATTAAGCGTTCAGATTGCTCATGAGATTCCATAACACTAGATGTTTCAATAGTAATTAAGTAGATTTCATGATATAGATTGTCAAATGTCAAACAAGCATCATCAAAATTACATCACATAACAAAATTGTTTAAAAGTCTAAATTATCTAAGTGACGTTTCTAGGCATCTCCTAGCTTGATTTCCATGTGTTCCATAGCACCCTATCAGCCTGCAACATGTATTAAAATATCAATACAAAGTATTGGCGAGTATACAAGTTTGAATAATAACATAGTAGATTAAAAACAACTCATATCCACAATGTAAGTATAAAAATAGTTTCAGCTGTGCTAGTGTCGCAGTCCACCAAGTGATAGCCTAAGTATCCCGATTCTTTAGTGTTTACCCAAGACTCAAGGTAAACTAGAATCCTCCTAACAATACCCCCCGAGAATAATGGGAGAGGTGCACCTCCTATAGCGCTACTATTGTTAAGGCGGAACTACACACCCTGGATTAAACGTCACATAGCACAAAATAGAATACTAGAATGCACAAGTTTTCACATACACGTAGGATAGAGTTTAGTTTGCAAAGTCTCAAGTAATGTAGTTTATAGAATACATGTTACATCCCAAAATTTTAAAATAAAAAAAAGGGATCGAGTATACTCACTGCGATTGCTTAACGGTATAGACCGTTATTGGATCAAAGGGAGCTCTTTTAGAATTAGCTTGATTAGATTACAACAGATAAGAGTCGGGCGGAATATCGAAATTGCTTAAAGTGTCGGAAACAGTCACTGGATCGGATGGTTGTCCGATCGGATGGCTATCCGATCGGATTGTCAGTCGATCGGGTGACATGTGTGAGGAACGGATGGCTGCCCGATCAGATGGCCATCCGATCGGGTTGCCACTTGATTCAAAATCCACAAGTGAGGGGGGAGATAGGATGGCTGCCCGATTGGGTGGCTATCCGATTGGGTTGCCACTCGATCCAAGTATTAAGTGCTTTGGTTCCTTTGATCGGGTGGCTGCTCGATCAGATGGTTGTCCGATCGGGTTGCCATTCGATCAAAGGTTCCAAGTTTCAAGTTTCAAGGCTGCGAGACAAGTGTCACCTGATCGGGTGGCTATCCGATCGGATTGCCGCTCGATCGGGCGACCCTTGTTCCGTTTACCATTTTGTAAAATTTTCTAAGTTTAACGATGACGGCATGATACGTATTGTGACAATGGTAAACCCATCGTCACACAACCGTTCTGATCAGGTGGGAACCACCCCAGTCCGATCAGTTACTGTCCGCGATAACATTTATGTCAAAATCCATATTCCGGCCGTCATTCTTCTGTAAAAATCCATCTTTAAGTCGTCTCTAGACTAATAATCAAGCCTATAGTCCGTTCGGAACCGGATCTCACAATTTAAAGTAATAGATTGAAGAAAAGAAGAAGTAACTTAAGTTTTATATGAAAAAGTCTAGATCTAACTTAGATTTAGTGTAAAAGCGTATGAAATTCCTTAGATCCAAGCTAGATCTTGCCAGAAATGACGTCATATAGCAGTTTGTACAAACCACCATGATGACATCACCCCCAAGAACTCAGATCTGAGAGATTTCACGGTGAAAAGTGTGATTTCAAAGGAGAATCACGTAGAGAAGGAAGTGTAGATCAAGAAAGTACAAGGATCTAGCTTAAAATGTACCGAAATCGATGAGAAAATGAAGGAATGTAGTGTGTGTGCGTCTGGTCGAATAAGTCTGTCACATTAGGGAATAAAGTGATGTGACAAGCCTATTTATGGTGCGGAGGAGGATGGGAAAGGATCTGCACGCATGGATCGGGTGGTAACTCGATCGGGTGGTCATCCGATCGGGTGGTCGTCCGATCGAGTGGTCATCCGATCGGATTGCCACTTTGGCCAATCCATCCTTCCCGTGTTCCTGTTTTCGCGTGTAAGATCAAGCGTTGCGTATCATTTGGTAATAGGACAACTAGATTACATCATAAACACCAAAAGTTTCAAAGTTAATAGATTCCGCCAGTGACAAGACTCCAGTCTCTCGTTCCACCAAGAATCAAGTTTCACGAGTCTACAGAGTCAAGCACCAAATAGATTTAGACATTTCAAACGTAGATTTAGGCATTCCATCATAGACTTAGACATTCCATCATAGACCTAGGCACTCCAAATATAGGGTTAGGCATTCCAAGCATAAATAATTAGACATTCCAAACATAGATTTAGACATTCAAGCATATAGATTTACCAAGATAACAAGGTATCACACATTATATAGTTCAAGGGCTAGACTTGCCAATTAGCTAAAGTTCAGGGACTGAATCTGACAAAAGTATAAAGTTTAGAGACACTGGGCGTTACAGTCTCCCCTCCTTTAGGAGATTTCGTCCCCGAAATCTTAGAAGAAGACTGCTCGAAGAGCTATGGATACTTGGCCTTCATATCACTTTTCAATTCCCAAGTGAATTCGGCACCACACTTTCCTTCCCATCGAACCTTAACAATGGGAATTTTGCTGCGCCTCAGACGCTTGACAGTTTGATCCATGATTTCGACCGGTTTCTCCACAAATTGCACAGCTTCGTTTATTTGCAAGTCCTCAAGGGGAACCTGAAGTTCTTCGTCGGCTAGGCATTTACGTAGGTTAGATACGTGGAACATCGGGTGTACGTTGTTTAGCTTTTCCGGCAAGTCGAGTCTGTACGCCACCTTGCCAATCCTTTCGAGTATCTTGAAAGGACCCACATAGCGAGGGGCGAGCTTTCCCTTATTTCCAAAAAGAACTACTCCCTTCCAGGGAGATACCTTGAGAAGAACTCGGTCACCAACATCAAATTCTAGAGGCTTACGCCTACTATCAGCATAACTCTTTTATCTGCTCCTGGCCTTGATCAAGTTATCATGGATCTGAAGAATCTTATCCATTCTCTCTTGAATTATTTCAGGGCCAGTAAACTGCTTGTCACCAATCTCATGCCAGCTGAGAGGAGATCGACACTTGCGGCCATACAGAGCTTCAAAAGGAGCCATCTGAATACTGGAATGATAGCTGTTATTGTACGAGAACTCAATCAATGGTAAATGTACATCCCAGTTACCACCAAAGTCGATGACACAAGAACGAAGCATATCCTCTAGGGTCTGAATAGTACGCTCGGTCTGTCCATCCGTTTGAAGATGAAAGGTCCTGCTAAGATTCAAATGAGTACCTATAGCGGATTGAAAAGTTTGCCAAAGACGTGAAATAAAATCGACCATCACGGTCCGAGATTATGTCAAGAGGTATGCCATGACGGCATATAATCTCGTCTGTATATATTTGGGCAAGTTTATCCACCCTATAATCTTCACGAATAGGAAGAAAGTGGGTGGATTTGGTCAAACGGCCGATTATCACCCAGATACTATCGTGACCAGAAGACGTTCGAGGTAACTTAGTAATAAAGTCCATAGCGATACCATCCCATTTCCAGACTGGAATTTTAGGTTGTTCTAAGAGTCCTGAAGGGCGTTGATGCTCAGCCTTCACTTTCGTACAAGTAAGGCATTTAGAAACATATACGACAATATCCCTTTTCATGCCAGGCCATCAATAAGTTGTACGCAAATCATGGTACATCTTATCGGCGCCCGAATGAATGGAGTAATGGGATTTGTGAGCTTCTTTCATAATAAGCTCCCGGAGATTATCCCTGTCTGGAACCCAGATGCGATTGAGGTAATATTGCAGTCCGTTAGGTTTAGTTTCGAGTTGATCAATCCTGGCACCGTGGATCTCTTCTTCTAGACTTCCTTCATTTGATGATGAATACTGGGCGTCACGAATACATGCATGGAGGTCATTAGAGATACGAATAGCATTCACATGAGTTTTTCGACTAAGAGCATCGACCACTACATTCGCCTTGCCAGGATGGTAGCGAATTTCGCAGTCGTAGTCGTTAAGCAATTCCACCCAACGTCTCTGTCGCTTGTTCAACTCTTTTTGGTCGAAGATATGCTGAAGACTTCTATGGTCAGTGAACACCACGCACTTAGTACCATACAAGTAGTGTCGCCATATCTTCAACGCAAACACAACCGCACCAAGCTCCAGATCGTGAGTAGTATAGTTTTTCTCATGCACTTTGAGCTGACGAGAAGCATAAGCAATAACCTTGTCCCGCTGCATGAGCACACAGCCCAATCCACGGTTCGAAGCATCGCAATATACCACGAAGTCATCATTCCCATCAGGGAGAGTAAGAACAGGGGCATTACACAAAAGAGTCTTAAGAGTTTGGAAAGATTTTTCCTGTTCTGGACCCCAAACAAAAGGTTTCTCCTTTTGAGTTAACGAAGTAAGGGGAACATCAATTTTTGAAAAGTC
The DNA here is from genome assembly GCA_030545235.1 of Helianthus tuberosus. NCBI lineage: Eukaryota > Viridiplantae > Streptophyta > Magnoliopsida > Asterales > Asteraceae > Helianthus > Helianthus tuberosus. The sequence continues at coordinate 70,389,830 of CM060451.1, read as the reverse complement.
CGAAATGAATCGGCGGTAATAACAAGCCAATCCTAGAAAAGAACGAATTTCGGATGCGGATTTGGGCGTACTCCAATTCTTCACGGCTTTGATTTTAGATGGGTCAACATGAATACCATGCCTACTAACAACATGACTAAGAAATTGTACTTCATCAATCCAACACTCACACTTAGAAAATTTAGCATACAGACGTTCACCACGTAAGAGTTCAACCATCAAGCGCAAGTGTCGAGCATGATCAGCTTTAGTCCTAGAATAAATCAAGATATCATCAATAAAGACTATAACAAAACGATCCAAATAGGGTTTGCACACACGATTCATGAGGTCCATGAACACAGCGGGTGCGTTGGTCAGCCCAAAAGGCATAACCACGAACTCATAGTGTCCATATCGAGTACGAAAAGCGGTTTTTGGAATATCATCTTCGAGGACACGCAACTGATGATATCCAGATCGGAGATCGATTTTAGAGAAACAGGACGCGCCTTGTAGTTGGTCGAACAAATCATCAATACGAGGTAACGGGTAACGATTCTTCACAGTAAGCTTATTTAGCTCTCGATAGTCGATACACATACGAAATGAACCATCTTTCTTCTTGACAAATAAAACAGGAGCGCCCCACGGAGAGGCACTTGGATGAATAAAACCTTTGTCAAGTAGTTCCTGTAGCTGACTGGATAATTCTTGCATCTCGGAATGTGCAAGATGGTAAGGGGCCTTAGCGACCGGGGTCGCGCCAGGTACAAGATCAATGCGAAAGTCAACGGTTCTAGGAGGAGGAAGACCAGGAATATCTTCAGGAAATACATCAGTGAAGTCACACACCACTAGAACGTCGCTTATGTTCTTCCCTTTGCCCTTTTGTTCCACCACGTGGGCTAAAAAAGGCAAAGTTTCGTTTACGTAAGCATCTGCTTGCTTGTGTACATGACATCAACCTTAGTCCCTTTGAAGGTCGGTCTCCATAGACGTTCAAAGTATCACCAGAAGGAAGAGGAAGACGAACAAGCTTATCATGACAAACAACCTCGGCATGGTTCTTACGCAACCAATCCATACCGATAATGACATCAAAACTACCCAAATGCATGGGTATGGGATCAATAGAGAATACGTGATCGTTAAGAGTCAGGGAACAATCACGCAAAATAGAATTAACAAGAATCGACTTACCATTGGCAACCTCAACAGAAAACGACTCAGGTAACTTAGATCGTGTACAGTTTATCAAAGACTCAAATTCCACGGACACAAAGCTTTTATCGGCACCAGTATCAAATAGGATCGAAGCGTAAAGGTTATTAATGAGAAACATACCATTCACCCCATCATTGTTGTTGCGAGCCTGATTAGCATTGAGATTGAATGCTCGTCCACGAGCGGCTGCTTATTGTTCTTGGTTCAGCTGGGGGCAACGATTACGTAGTTGAGTAGTATCTCCACACTGGAAACATGCACGAGTAGCATTGACCGGCTTGGGATTCTGTAGAGGAGCTGGAAGAGCTGCTTGAACTGCCTGAGCTGGGGCTTGCTGAGCTGGCTGTGCAGGGTTAGCTTGACGACAGTAGGGAGTCGTGTGACCGTAGCGGTTGCAGTTGGTGCACAGACGACATGCAAAAGTAGTAGGGTGATGAAAATTTCAAGTTGTACACTTGGGGTAAGACCATGTGTACTGTTTCTTAACTTCTGGAATAGCAGGGTTAGCAGCAGCAGTAGTAGGAGCAGGGTTTGCAGCAGGAATAATAGCATTGCATCCTGAACCCTGAGATTTTCTTTTCTTGTTCTTGCTACCACTTGACTGCTGGGTGACTTGATTTGCAGACTTAGAGGTAGCAGGAGTAGCAAACTATTTATCACGCACACGGTTGTTGTTCAAACTTGCTGCCAGATGATAGACTTCTTCAATGGTGTCGAGTTGAGCTGATTCGATTGAATCTCGCATGGTAGGTGGTAGACCATTGATGTACTTGGTTGTCATCCACTTGGGAGTAGAAACCAAGTGAGGAACGATCAAACTCAGCTGCTTGAATCGGGTAGTATAAGCCAGTTTATCATCACCAACCTGCTTCAGATGCCAAAACTCTTCTTCAAGCTTCAATTGTTCATGAGGAGGGCAGAACTCGAGCATCATGAGTTCTCGCACCTCAGCCCATGGAAGAGCATAGGCTTCTTCATTAGAACGAATGTTCCTCTCATTCGACCACCACTCCAACGCTCTGCCTTGGAACATTCCAGTCGCACTCCTAGTCTTTAGGTGATCTGGGCACTCACTGTTAATGAAGGTAACTTCAATGCTGTCGAGCCACTCGAGCATAGCAGTCACCCTATCACTGCCCGTGAAAGGCTTAGGGTTGCAAGAGATGAAATGTTTGTAGCTGAACTTTGTAGGCTTTTGCTTCTCAGCCTTCGAGTCCACAGAGGATGGAGGAGTGTTTGATCCTTGGAGCTCAGAGACGATCTTTAGCACGACTCGAGCAATCTGGTTGGCCATGAATGACATCATCTTTTTTCTGAGACTTTTCCCTGGATTTCCTGAGAGTGTCGGATAGCTTTCGAGAAGACATCCTAAAGATCCAACAAGAGGATCATATAAGTCTAGATTAACATAGGTTATCATAGATTTGCACACGATAGACTAAGACTCAAGATTCACAAGATACGCAAACCCACGACCTTCGCATGGCGTGTTGTACGGAGCTTGGCAACAAGTAAAAAACGCTTATATATAGGAAGTACCAGCGGCGTATCCACCACGTTTCGGGCATATCGCTTCTACTCCGTACTCGGCGTCATGTTACGTGTCGCAATTTCCGAACAACACCCTCAACATTACCACAATACACACGTAGACTAATCTGATAGATTTCAATAGATTTAACACCATAACCCACGACCTTCACATGGCATGTTGTACGAAGCTTGGCAGCATGTCGGAAGCGCTTATATATAGGAAGTACCAGCGGTGTATCCATCACGCTTTGGACACAATACTTCTACCTCGTACTTGATGTCATGTTACATGTCGTAATCCATGCCCGTCATAGATTAACGTAGTTTTAAATAGATTACGATAGGCTTCAATTAGTCTTCCACAGTTCAATAGACTTCGATAGACTTCAATAGATTGCCATAGATTTCAATAGACTTTCCATAGACTTAAATAGATTCGCATAGATTTAGTATTAACATCTCACAACCAATGAAATCCCGCATGGCACGTATTACGAAAGTTCGGCGACATGATAGAAGCACTTATATATAGGAAGTACCAGCGGCGTATCCACCATGCTTCGATCACGCCACGTCCCCCTCGTCTTCGGTGTCATACTTTGCCAACCACAATATTAGACTAATCAATTACATAGCATAGATTGGCCCAACTGGTCCACATAGATTGACCAAATAGACTTGCAACATAGATTTACTCAAATAGACTTCACAACTTCAATCCGAGCCTACAAAACTACGAACTTCACTTAGCGCGTGGTACGAAGGTTCGGTAACATGCCAGAAACACTTATATATAGGAAGTACCAGCGGCGTATCCACCATGTTTCGGGCATGCCACTTTCCTCCTTGTCTTCGGCGCTAGGCTATGTTTCATATTTTGTTTCTCAATTAACACATACGTAGTTTATACATAGATTCTACTAAGGTACACAATAGATTTCACATAGATCTCACATAGAATACACTAATAAACCTTCCATAGTTTCAGAATTCAACAATAGACACTAAGTTTCGCATGGCACTTGGTACGAAAGTTGGTAACATGTCAGAAACACTTATATATAGGAAGTACCAGCGGCGTATCCACCATGTTTCGGACACGTCACTTTCCCTTCGTATTCCATGCCATGTTACATCTAGTGCCTTACAATCACATTATCACATAGATTACACATTGTATAAAGCTCCATAAATTTAGTTTGATCTGAGATTAGAATTAACGTTTTAGATTGCGGACATACGTGAGAGTAGTGTAAAACATACCAAAAATGAACGAAAGGTCGAGTTTAAAACCACATACATAAATCGAGATAGCATAAAAGATAGGCTTATAAAACATAGGATTGTTCCGGGTAGAGGAGCGGTGACTAACCAAAGTGATTCGAACTCCGTTCTAATTGAGGTAGCGTATCTTGACTTACTTAGACAAATACGTCATCGATGTTAGGCCTACGATATTCGTCCTTTTGGTCATTTCACGTACCCAATTGAATGGAAGTTTTGAGACTTTAGCGAGACATAAATAAAACATCAAGGAGTGGGACTAGTTGCCAAGATCTGAGTTTCACCTATAACTTGACAACATCGTACCCTAATAGTGTTGGTACTAATCCGCATACAAGGCCTACTAGAATAATATCAGGAAATTTCCTGTCAAAGTCTGGATGTCACTCCTGGCTTGAGGGTAAATCTCGTGCCAAATACAAACACTAATTGATAGCGTTTTCAAAGTATCAAGTGTATATTGTGTCAGCCTTAGGAAAGGCATGTAAGTTTAACAGGAAAACGTGCGACTTGGAAGCCGGTACGGTAGAGTGCATAAGTCTTAAACAACAGATAAGAATCAAGATTCCTAGAACTATAGACTAGGGCAAGTATTCCTACTTATCCTAATTCCCTATAGTTATGGCTCTGATACCAATCTGTCACACCCCAATCGATGGCGGAAACATCGGGGTGCTAGCACTAAGCGTTCAGATTGCTCATGAGATTCCATAACACTAGATGTTTCAATAGTAATTAAGTAGATTTCATGATATAGATTGTCAAATGTCAAACAAGCATCATCAAAATTACATCACATAACAAAATTGTTTAAAAGTCTAAATTATCTAAGTGACGTTTCTAGGCATCTCCTAGCTTGATTTCCATGTGTTCCATAGCACCCTATCAGCCTGCAACATATATTAAATATCAATACAAAGTATTGGCGAGTATACAAGTTTGAATAATAGCATAGTAGATTAAAAACAACTCCTATCCACAATGTAAGTATAAAAATAGTTTCAGCCGTGCTAGTGTCGCAGTCCACGCAGTGATAGCCCAAGTATCCCGATGCTTTAGTGTTTACCCAAGACTCAAGGTAAATTAGAATCCTCCTAACAATACCCCCCGAGAATAATGGGAGAGGTGCACCTCCTATAGCGCTACTATTGTTAAGGCGGAACTACACACCCTGGATTAAACGTCACATAGCACAAAATAGAATACTAGAATGCACAGGTTTTCACATACACGTAGGATAGAGTTTAGTTTGCAAAGTCTCAAGTAATGTAGTTTATAGAATACATGTTACATCCCAAAAGTTTAAAATAAAAAAAGGGATCGAGCATACTCACATCGATTGCTTAACGGTATAGACCGTTATTGGATCAAAGGGAGCTCTTTTAGAATTAGCCTGATTAGATTACAACAGATAAGAGTCGGCAGAATATCGAGATTGCTTAAACTGTCGAAAATAGTCACTGGATCGGATGGCTGTCCGATCGGATGGCTATCTGATCGGATTGCCAGTCGATCGGGTGACATGTGTGAGGAACGGATGGCTGCCCGATCGGATGGACATCCGATCGGGTTGCCACTTGATTTAAAATCCACAAGTGAGGGGGGAGATAGGATGGCTGCCCGATCGGGTGGCTATCCGATCGGGTTGCCACTCTATCCAAGTATTAAGTGCTTTGGTTCCTCTGATCGGGTGGCTGCTCGATCGGATGGCTATCCGATCGGGTTGCCATTCGATCAAAGGTTCCAAGTTTCAAGTTTCAAGGCTGCGAGACAAGTGTCGCCTGATTGGGTGGTTGTCCGATCGGACGGCTGTCCGATCGGATTGCCGCTCGATCGGGCGTCCCTTGTTCCGTTTACCATTTTGTAAAATTTTCTAAGTTTAACGATGATGGCATGATACGTATTATGCAAGGTACAAGTATACATAGCATAATTCTACTTGTTCACTTTCTAGTCTAACAAGAATCAATCAAGTTCATAGCTTTCTTTCATCCTATATCATCTTAACTAATTTCTCTATCTCAATTCAAGATCATGTAACAATTTTCACCTATTAGCTTTTATTTAAACCATCATGTTCATCATACTTTCACAACAATTGGGTATAAAGCTTAAATCATTCAAACAATCAGAAATCAAGCAACATTTTTGAACCATTATGAAACCCTAATTCTCAATTACATAAGATTTCCACATAATTTCATGATTGAGTTAAAACCCACTTTCTACAATTCATCCAAATCAGAAATTTCGACTTACCATTCGATGTACAGGCTTAGAAGATTAAAGTTTTGAGTTCATGCATTGGTTTGGGCTCTTAATCCCTTTTAATTCTTGAGAATTTCTAGAACTAGGGTTTCTCCTTGGTTCCCCTTGCTTCTGGTCGATCCACAGAACACACCAGAGTGTTTGATGAAATGTTTCAACCAAAAATCCAGCCTTATTAACCATAAATTTATGTAAAAATCATGATGTGAATGTGTTAATGAAGTAAGTGTTAAAATGTATGACATCTTATAAAGGAATGTAAGTTAATGTGTATATGACATGAATTCTAAGTATGAATGAATGATGTATAGGTGTGAAGGAGGAAAGTTCGAGTCACGTGAAACAACAAGGAAATCAAGAACGAGGTACGCTACTTGTACAACTCATGGTTTTATTATGTTATCGTTTTACTATATGATGTTGTATTTGAGTTAATCATAACAATTACCATGTGTAGGACCCTATATGGGTCGAATACGATGAAATAAAATGCAAAAGAAAGAAGGTGTATAGACCCTTTTATGAACGGGTCATGCCCAAATTTCGTTAGATATAGTATGTCGTTGTTATAATTTAAATGGAAAAATTATGGGCGTTACAAGTTGGTATCAGCAATGGTAAACCCATCGTCGCACAACCGTTCTGATCGGGTGGGAACCACCCCAGTCCGATCAGTTACTGTCCGCGATAACTTTTAAGTCAAAATCCATATTCCAGCCGTCATTCTTCGGTAGAAATCCATCTTTAAGTCGTCTCTAGACTAATAATCAAGCCTATAGTCCGTTCGGAACCGAATCTCACCATTTAAAGTAAAAGATTGAAGAAAAGATGAAGTAACTTAAGTTTCATATGAAAAAGTCAAGATCTAACTTAGATTTAGTGTAAAAGCGTATGAAATTCCTTAGATCCAAGCTAGATCTTGCCAGAAATGACGTCATATAGCAGTTTGTACAAACCACCATGATGACATCACCCCCAAGAACTCAGATCTGAGAGATTTCACGGTGAAAAGTGTGAATTCAAAGGAGAATCACGTAGAGAAGGAAGTGTAGATCAAGAAAGTACAAGGATCTAGCTTAAAACGTACCGAAATCGATGAGAAAATGAAGGAATGTAGTGTGCGTGCGTCTGGTCGAACAAGGCTGTCACATTAGGGAATAAAGTGATGTGACAGGCCTATTTATAGTGTGGAGGAGGATGGGAAAGGATCTGCCCGCATGGATCGGGTGGCAACTCGATCGAGTGGCCACTCGATTGGGTGGTCATCCGATCGGGTGGTCGTCCGATCGAGTGGTCATACGATCGGGTGGTCATCCTATCGGATTGCCACTTTGGCCAATCCATCCTTCCCATGTTCCTGTTTTCGCGTGTAAGATCAAGCGTTGCGTATCATTTGGTAATAGGACAACCAGATTACATCATAAACACCAAAAGTTTCAAAGTTAATAGATTCCGCCAAGGACAAGACTCTAGTCTCTCGTTCCACCAAGAATCAAGTTTCACGAGTCTACAGAGTCAAGCACCAAATAGATTTAGACATTTCAAACGTAGATTTAGGCATTCCATCATAGACTTAGACATTCCAACATAGACCTAGGCACTCCAAATATAGGGTTAGGCATTCCAAGCATAAAGAATTAGACATTCCAAACATAGATTTAGACATTCAAGCATATAGATTTACCAAGATAACAAGGTATCACACATCATATAGTTCAAGGGCTAGACTTGCCAATTAGCTAAAGTTCAGGGACTGAATCTGACAAAAGTCTAAAGTTTAGGGACATTGGGCGTTACAGTATGCATTCCCATGAAGTCCTTGCAGATATGCATAAATACTCATCGTTTTCATAAGAAGTATTAGCGGTGGTTAGTTTTTAATAACAAGTGTGATTTTTTGTAACGGAGTAAAAAAATTAGCCTACCATCTACGCCCTTTTGAAACTGTTGATACAACAGATAATAGACCGATGGTAGTAGCTGGGCTGGTTAGGCAAAAGGGTTGGAGGGTTCAGTTTTGCCTAACGCAGGTCGTGGGGTCCCCCCATGTTTGCAAGACGTGGAGAGAGGTTCACTAGTTAGGTTTTGTTGTTTGCTCAAGATCCTCAACTGAAGTGAGTTCAGCTTCGGATGTAGGAGCAATAGAAATGTGTGTGTTGAATGTAAGGAAGAGTGACTTGCGTGGAACAATTACTCAAGAGCAAAGACCAGAGATCCCAATGGAATCAGAGCTGATCGGAATATCCCTAGCACTAAATGAAGTGTCATATATAGGGAAGGTTATCACTCAAAGAGGAAACCATTGACTAGTGAAACATGCTTGCAGTGGGGGACTTACCATTTTAGGGGTTGAAGCGTTTTGACCTGCGGGTAAAAGACTATACTCTGTGCATTCGTCTTACTTTTGCGGCTAGGAGAGTTGTTGAAGTAATCAGAGACATGACTGGTTACTGTACACGTGCTGCTTTATCCTAGCTCCCGGGTTTTCAACCCTTGAACCTTTTAACCTTGTAAGCATTCATGTGTTTAAGTCATTTTATTTAGTCTTGGGCTACCCCCGTCATCAGCCCCCCAAGTCAAAGGCTTTTGGGTGTAAGCACAAATGTTTCTGACTTTTGCACATGTGTTTTATTTTGCTTGGAGGCTTCAAGGCTTCGAGGCTTGAAAGGTTGAAAACGGTTGAGCTTTTCTTTTTGAAATTTGAATTTTGACAAGACGTTTGATGTGACTTACGGCAGTTTTTGCAGAAGGTAGGTTAATTAACCGCCGAGTAATCATAACTTCTATTGGTTTTTTTTTATTTTTCATTTATTCATCAAGGTAATCAACAATCTTCCTCTATTATTTCTCAAGTTCCTTCCATATCTTCCTTTATTTCGCCCAGGTTAGTTCTAATTTCCCTTTTTCTTTGTGGTTATTTTCTTGTATCATGGGTGCTCATAAGGATTTAGCGAAGTCATTTTCTTGATTAACTCAAGAGGAGGTCGAATTGTTTTGTATGGAATGGGGGATTGGGAAGAAATTTAAGCCGGTTGCACCGGCTTGTGACGTTTCGATCGATAAATGTCCCCCTGGTTCCATTGCTCTCTACTGTCACCATTTTGAGTTTTCTAACCTTCGTCACCCGTTTTCGAACTTTGTTTTGAATATCCTGGAGTATTACCGTGTATCCTTCGGCCAGATTCACCCTCAGGGTCTGGCTAGGGTTTTAGATTTTGAAGTTTTATGTCGGGCTTCTGGGTATGATCCAACCCTTTTATCGTTCCGTCGTTTTTTCCAACTGGCTAAGAATGGTGACTGGTTTACCTTCGAGACATCTCAAGTTGACACTTGCTTAATTTCATCTATGGTTTCTAGTCTTGGTGTCTGGAAGGACCGGTTTTTCTGGGTGTCCGAGGAAATTGTTCCTTTTAAACTTGTTTGGAGGCACCCGGATGCCGTTTTGAATGAGTCTGAGCCCTCTGCCTCTGAGATAAACAGTCGTTTTCTTGAAATCTTAGGGAATGCCCTTCAAGGCTTCGTCGCTTTCCCGAGCATTTATTGGTGTTGTTGGGTCTTAGTAAGTTATGGGAAAAACGTGATCGAGACCCGGTGCTTATGAGAGATGGGCAGGGTATGCATTTATTCTTGTTGTGCTATTATGTTCCTGTTTTTTGCTTGCTTATATATTTCATTTTTGTTTATTTTGTAGTCATGTCTGCACTCGACTTTATCAAGAGTGATGATACTTCCGATGTTGCATTTGATGATGTTGCTGCTACTCCGGGTGAAGATGCAGTTGTTAGGGGATCCGAGCATAGGTTAGAGGGTTCCGGCTATGTGAGTGTCCCCAATGTTAAGGGTTTCACAAAGGATCCGGGCTCCAGGGTTTCTGTTCGCCGTTCAAAACGTTACTTGAAAGGTGCTGATCAACCCTCTGGCTCAGAGGCCATTGATGTTAGCGATGATATTGAAGTATCGGTAGAACAGGCTATTGAGGTTGATGTGTCGAAGGGTAAGGAAAAAGAGTTGGTTGTTTCCGGCAAGAAGAAGAAGTTGGTTAAGAAAGGTAGCATTCCTACCATCCAGGTTTCGTCTGTCAAAAGTGTTGAGAGCTTCGAGGGTCCAGAGGCTGAAGAGGTGTATGTTCCCAACTGGGGGGTGAAAGTTGGAGATAGCTTCAAGGACCCAGCTGTTTGTGCTGAGGTGTTGGCCCATTTTGATCCTCCTGGTGTTCGGAGTGCCATTTCTGAAATGGAAGCTGATCACTTTATCTCAAGATTGATGCTAAGCTCCTGCAATCTTCAGGATCTATTGGCCGAAGGTGTTACCCGTTTTACCAAGGGTATGCAGGAGTATGAGGAAGCTTCCAAGAAGAAAGACAAGATGAAAGCCTCTATGGCTTCCATGAAGAAGGAGGTTGAGGGTTTCTCCAAGAAAGAAGAAGCTTGGGTGAAGAAGGTTGGGGAGTTGACTAGGAGACATGAGATTGAAGTGAACGATCTCAACCCTTGGAGCAGTCTCCCTTGCATCGCCCCGAAGCTTCTGAGGTTTTTAAAAGTGTTGTTCCGCAGATGGAGAGGTTGACTTACCCATACGTAAGTCAGGTTGCAGCTTGTTTTGGCAAACCTCTTTCTGTTTTGCAGGAGCTGAAGCCAGCTGGTCTCAATGAAAAAGTTTGTGCTGAAGTGCATGGTTCCCTTTCGAGGAAGCGTTCTGACTCAGGGGATAGTGAAGAGACCTTTTCGGGAGAACCTGATGCTTCAAAGGATCCAAGCCTTGAAGGTTTAGCAGTTGGTGATGATGGTGGTTTGAAGGCTAAAAAGTCTAAGAAGGCCAAGAAGGCTAAAGGGAATGGTTCCGGGGCTTCTAAGCCTCCTGTTGATGCTTGAAAAACATTCGTAGCTTTCTTAGCACCCCAAAAACAATTTAATGGTTTATATGTTACCTTGAACAATATTAGGTTTTGCAGGAACCCCTAAGGTTACTGCTTTGTGTTTGTGGTTTGGCCTTGGTGGCCGTTTGAACAATTGTTAGATTTACAAGCCACTAAGGCTTGTTTTAACTTGCTTGAATGTTTGGAAGCCTTTTAGGGCTTCTTTTCTTATGTTACTAAGTTCCTACTTTTTGCCTTGTGTTGTGATTTTTGTGCTGGTGCCTGTTTTAGTAAGGCAGCTTGGTTGGGTTCAATCCTTCAAGGTTTCTGGCTGTTTGTTGGATGTTTATAGCTTGAAGCCTTCGAGGCTTCCAGTTACTACTTTATTTTTGTGAGTTGATGCCTTGTTTGTATTTTTGAGATTTGGGTTGTGTGCAACCTTTTTACTTGTGTTGTTGCCTTTCCCCTTAAATTATTTTTATCTTTGTGTTATTGTCTGTGTTTGTATTTGTGTTGTCTTTATGTTTTTTATACCTTAAAGGGCTCAGTGCTACAGTCACTTAGCCTTGGTATTTTTAACAAGAATACATATCACATATCCTATTCATTACTTTCCTTAGTTTGATTTCATTTCGTAAGCCTGTTTTTGATAATTTTTCTAAGGCTTAAGGAACATTTGATGTAGGCTGTTCGGACCCGTCTATGAGACAACTTTGTTTTTGATAATAAGTCTCATGGAGTTGTATTGATTTAGGAACTCACCCCTTATATAGGTTCATTCAACCCTTGAACCTATTGAGCGATATGGCCTAGGAGCTCATCCCCTTACATGGCCCTTGCCATGGAGTTTTTTGCTAGGTTCTCAACCTGATTTTAGGATAGAAAGACAAATTTGATAAAACATTATCATTCATTCAAGAGATGTTGTTTTACAAAAAGTGATCATAGGAGAACTCTTGAAATACAATTTGTGAAATACAAACCAATCTTTCTTGATCAGACATGGAACCTTTTAAGGGTTTTTCCATTCCAATGTCTTGGAAGCATTTTACCTTCTGAGTCGGCTAGCTTATAGGATCCACCCTTATGTGCTTCAAGGATTGTATATGGCCCTTCCCATTTTGGGCCAAGTTTTCCTTGGTTCTCTTTTTACTAGCTTTATTGTTTCTAAGCATCAGGTCTCCTGGCTTGAAGCGTTCGTGCTTGACTCTTTTGTTGTAATAGGCTTCCATCATTTGTTTGTACTTGGCTTCTTGAATTACAGCTTGGTCTCGTGCTTCCTCTAGGAGTTGTAAGTTCAACATGGTCTCTTTTTTGTTTGCTTCAGGATCCATGTTGACCGTTCTTTGGGTTATAACTCCTACTTCAGCTGGAATCACGGCTTCAGACCCAAACACCAAGCTGTAAGGTGTTCTTTTATGGCTTGTTTTTTCGGTTGTTCTTATAGCCCATAGAACACTTGGCAATTCTTCGAGCCAATTGCTTTCATGCCTTCCCAATCTGGCTTTGATTCCTTCAACTATGCTTCAATTTATCCTTTCAACTTGACTGTTTGATTGTGGGAATGCCACTGAGCTGAAAACCTGAGCTATTCTAAATTCTTTGCACCAAATGCTGAAAGGCTTTTCAGCGAATTGCTTTCCATTATCGGTGACAAGCACTCCCGGCAATCCATAGCGATAAATGATGTTTTCCCAAACGAAGTCAATGACCTGTTTGCCCGTAATTTTTGCAAGTGGTTTAACCTCCGGCCACTTGGTGAAGTAGTCTATGGCAACTAATAAGAACTTTACTCCACCCTTGGCTGGTGGGAATAGGCCGACAATGTCCATTCCCCATTTTTGAAACGACCATGCTGAGGATATTGGGACAAGGTCATGCTTGGGGCTCTTTGGTACCGGTGCATGGATTTGATAAGAATCACATTTTCTCAGTTGTTCAGCGGTGTCTCGGTGCATGGAGGGCCAAAAATACACAAGGTTCATTAGTTTTGCAACCACCGTTCTTGCTCCAAAATGGGATCCGCATATCCCTTCATGAACCTCTTTGACCAAGTACTGGCTTTGTTCGGGACCAACATATCTCAGCAAGGGTGCAAGGTAACCCTTTTATAGAGGATTTCACCTTGCAACACGTACTGTCTAGATTTGATTTTAACCCTTTCAGCCTCTTTTTGATCAGCATGTAACTCACCATTTTTAAGGAGTTTCTTAATTGGAGTCATCCAATTGGGGTCTTCTTTGGTGATTACGTCTTGAACTTCCAATTCTTCAATTGATGGAGTTTTCAACACTTCTACCAATACCTTTTTAGTGAGGTGGGCAAAGGTGAGAGAAGCGAGTTTACTTAAGGCGTCAGCTTTCTTATTTTGAGACCTAGGAATTTGCTTGATGGTACATGTTTGGAATGTGTTCATCAGCTCTTTGGATTTTTCTTTGTACCTCTTCATATTAGGGTCCTTTGCAACATAACTGTCGTTCACTTGGCTTGACACCAGCAACGAGTATGTGAAGACTTCAAGCTTTTGAACCTTCATTTCCTTAGCCAACCTTAAGCCAGCTATCAACGCTTCGTATTCAGCTTCGATGTTGGTGGTCTGAAAATTAAATCGAAGAGCATACGTGAATTCTAACCCTTCCGGATTGATCAAAATGAGCCCAGCCCCTGACCCTTCAATGCTTGAAGCCCCATCGGTAAAAAGCTTCCAGGCTTCAAGGTCTGAGGGTTCAGTGGCAGCTGTGTTTACTTCAGTGATTGTTTGTTTTGGGACTTCTACAATGAAATCAGCCAAGACTTGGGCTTTGATGGCTTTTCTTGGAACGTAGGTGATGTTGTGTTCACCGAGTTCCACAGCCCATTTGGCTAATCGCCCTTAATTCTTCGGTTTTTCAAGCACACTTTTTATGGGTTGGTCGGTGACCACTTGTATGGGGTATGCTTGGAAATACCTTCGAAGCCTCCTAGCCGTTTGGACTATGGCTAGAGCAAGTTTTTCCAAAGGAGGATACTTGATTTCAGCTAGTTTTAGAGTTTTGCTGAAGAAATAAACGGGTGCCTGAACTTTGTCTCGTTCAATGGTGAGGACCGCACTTATTGCTTCTTCAACAACTGAAAGGTACACAGAGATCAATTCTCCCATTTCTGGGGCTGCAATATCTGGCAGTGAAGCTAGGCGTCGCTTCATCTGATTGAAGGCTTCCTCAGCCTCATCAGTCCACTTGAAGTCCTTCTTGTCAGAGCATCCCTTGAGCGTTTTGAAGAAGGGCAAAGATCTTTCAGCCAATTTTGAGGTAAAACGCTTCAGGGCTGCAAGGTTCCCGTTTAAGCTTTCTACCTCCTTTTTGCTTCGTGGTGGCTTGGTTTCAAGGACAACTTTCACCTTGTTTGGATTGGCCTTTATACTTTGTTTTCCCACAATGTGCCCTAGAAACTTACCCTCTTCGAACCCAAACGAACATTTTTCGGGGTTGAGCTTCATGTTGACCTTCCTTAGGTTCTTGAAGGTTTCTTGGATGTCATCAAGCATTTGGTATTCCGTTTTACTTTTGATTACCAAATCATCGACATATGCTTCCATGTTTCGCCAATTTGACTAGCAAAAGCCTTGTCAACTAGGCGTTGGTAGGTTGCACCCGCATTTTTGAGACCAAAAGGCAACTTTTGGTAGCAAAAGATTCCTTTGTCCGTATGAAAGACAGTTTTTTCTTCATCTTCTTCCTTCATGAGAATTTGATGGTAACCCTTATAAGTGTCGAGAAAACACTTGAAAGGGTAACCAGTGAGGGAGTCCACCTTGAGATCAATTTCTGGCAATGGGTAACAATCTTTAGGACAATCCTTGTTCAAGTCCTTGAAGTCTATGCACATTCTCCAAGAGTTATCGGGCTTTCGAACCATGACTGGGTTTGCAACCCAGGATTGATACTTGACTTCCCGAAGAATTCCAGCTGATACAAGCTTTTCAACCTCTTGACATGCAGCCAAGCTTCTTTCGGGTGATAGACTCCGCTTCTTTTGGAGAACAGGCTTGACATCGGGTGGTATTTTCAGCTCGTGCTCAGCAATGCTTCGAGGGATACCCATCATATCTTCCGGGCACCAAGCAAAGACATCGCTATAATGTACTAGCAGCTTTTCAAGATATGAGAGAGTTTCTTGTGAAAGGCTTGGATTAACCCTTATCCTTTGTTCAGGGTACTTAAGGTTTATGATTAGCCATTGCTTGTCTTCTTCGCTTTTGGAACTTTCCCCTTCAACCATGTAGGCCTCTTGAGTAGGATGAAGGGTTGCAACCCCTATCTCGGTAGGAAACTTGACTGTGCTATGACCAACAGAAACAGCCATGTAGAAGGCACACTGCCCCCGCCTTCCTATGATCACGTCATAGTCTGAAGGTATATTGATGACCACAAAAGTGAGAGATTGGACTCTCTCCATCTTGCCTTCGCTGAAACGGACATTAAGGGTTAGTTGCCCTAAAGGCGTGAGGGGTATGTCGGCAATACCTTTTATGGAGGTTCCTGAAGGTTGAAGCTTCGAACGTTCCTCATTGCTTAAACGGTTGAAGAACTTCTCAAACATGATTTTAGTGGCTGCACCAGTGTCTATGTATGCTCTGCTTGTCTGTAGTGTACCCACAGTTGCTTCAACCACAAGGGGGGTTTGAGAGTGGGTCCTTTTTTGTTGGAGGGAAACAAACACACTGAAGCTCCCAAGCTTTCAACCGTTGCCGTTTGTGAGGAACCTTTCCATCAAAATCCACCATATTAACTTCCTTGCCCTTTCCTTCGGCCATCTTGTCCCTTACCCCCTTTACTAAGCGAGCAAGTTCCCCGAACTTGACGGCCTCTTCAATCCTCTTTTTCAGTTGAAAGCAATCATTAGTATGGTAGCCCTTTTCTTCATGAAATTCACTGAACTGGGTGGAATTTTCGTTTCTTTTGCTTTTGGGGAGAGGTCTTGGAGGTCGGAAACTTTGTTTCACTTCTTCTGTAGCAAGAATCTCTTGAGGGGTCTTGGTGAGGGGTGTGAAGTTTATGCCCTTCTCCCTGCTGGAGTTGTTCCGGCCTTCAGGCCTTCGTTGCTCTGAACCCCTTTGGCGTCTATCATAGGGTCGAAACTTTCCCTTCTTTCTAGCTGGGCTGTTGCCTTGCCAGCTCGATCCCCTTTTTCTTTGCTATTTTTTGTCTACAGCCTCCTCTCCTCTGATGTGGGCTTCAGCCCTTTCGAGAGCTTCTTCCAAGGTCTTGGGCAGGGATTTGTTGAAATCTCTTGTAAGATATTTGGATGCAATGGCATTCATAAAACCGGCCACTCTCATTTTTCGTCTGCCCCTACATATGTGAGACCTTCCTTCTTGTACCTTTCTATGAACTCTCGAAGGCTTTCGTCATCCCTTTGTTTTATCTGAAAGATTACTGTAGAATCTTTGACGTACCGCCTTTGCTGTGAGAAATTGGCTAAAAACCCTTTGCTCAGATCGTCGAAGCTTCTAACGCTTCTGGCTGGTAAGTCGTTGAACCATATCCGGGCTGATCCAACGAGAGTTTGCATAAACATGAGGCAGCATTCAGCATTTGACCATTTCTCAATTCTAGCGGCACCGGTGAAGATTTGAAGGTGATCTTCTGGACCCTCAGTCCCATCATATGTTTTGATGTGGGACGGCATCTTGATCTTTGTTTGAAAATCATAATCAACGATTTGTTGGGAGAAACATGACAAATTGCTTGGTTTATATGGCTTGGCCAAATCCTCTTCCACTCTTGCACCTGTGTTGTTGTTATTGTTGTTCCCTTGGGTGGCCAGCACTTGATTGATAAAGTGTTGCCATGGGAAGCTTGCCATCATCTGGGGCATAAGGTTGAAGCCTTGAAGGCTTCCAGGTGCATCTGGGCAGTTTACCCCCAAGGGAGTGCTCATAACGGCACTCCGTGCCAAAGGAAGCACATACAAAGCTTGTTCCCATGTAGTTGTTGCTGAGGGTGGGAGGCTTGCTACTGGAGATTGTAGGAGTTGGTCCAAAGTTAGCTCATGCCCCAAGGGAGCACCAGTTGCAATTGGTTGAGAAGAGAAGAGAGGAAAAGACGTTGGATCTGACCTCATGTACAAATATAGGTTAGGATTTGGAGGAGGATTGCTGGGACCAGCCTCATTCCTGGACACAGCTGGTTGTGAGATTGCAAAAGGAGGAACGGGTGGTCCAGGAGATAGCGATGGTTCTGGCTCGTCATAATCCAGACGGATCCTCACTCCCTTGTCTCGTTCCGTACTCACGTATTGGTTTAGAAGAGACCTTAACTCGAGAAAGTTATTAGCAAACCCTTCGGGAGTAAGGTCGACACGTGAGGGGTTGTTAGAGACACCAACGTTGGGAGAAGGTACTCCAGAACGAGATGGTGTAGGCGTTTGGAAAGTGAGAAACTCGGGGTATGTTGCTCCAGTTGGAGTACTTCCCGGTGTTGAGATGGAAACCGGTATAGCCACAGGAGTTTAGCTAGTGTTTGGGTAGAGGTACGAGGGACTTGGTTAACCTCTCCCGGAGACTCACCTTCCGACATGCTGAATCTTGAGCAGAAATGGAGCTACACTACTAGGTCTTTTGAAGAAAATTAGTGGCATAGCCCCATGGTGGGCGCCAACTTGTTGATGCAACAAATAATAGACCGATGGTAGTAGCTGGGTTGGTTAGGCAAAAGGGTTGGAGGGTTCAGTTTTGCCTAACGCAGGTCGTGGGGTCCCCCACGTTTGCAAGACGTGGAGAGAGGTTCACTAGTTAGGTTTTGTTGTTTGCTCAAGATCCTCAACTGAAGTGAGTTCAGCTTCGGATGTAGGAGCAATAGAAATGTGTGTGTTGAATGTAAGGAAGAGTGACTTGCATGGAACAAGTACTCAAGAGCAAAGACCAGAGATCCCAATGGAATCAGAGCTGATCGGAATGTCCCTAGCACTAAATGAAGTGTCATATATATAGGGAATGTTATCACTCAAAGAGGAAACCATTGACTGGTGAAACATGCTTGCAGTGGGGGACTTACCCTTTTGGGGGTTGAAGCGTTTTGACCTGCGGGTAAAAGACTATACTCTGTGCATTCTTCTTACTTTTACGGCTAGGAGAGTTGTTGAAGTAATCAGAGACATGACTGATTACTGTACACATGCTGCTTTATCCTAACTCCCAGGTTTTCAACCCTTGAACCTTTTAACCTTTTAAGCATTCATGTGTTTAAGTCATTTTATTTAGTCTTGGGCTACCCCCGTCATCAGAAACCATTCAAACCATGCGTCTATGTCACCAACAATCTTTAGAAACAAGAGTTTCGACATACGAAACCGTTGATGGAAAATATCCTCATTATATTTTGGGTTATCCACAAAGTAGTTTTCCATAAGAACTTGGTGACCTTTCTCGCGATCATGTGGCACGATTCTTTTAGTAGATATTGAAGTTGTTGTGTCTCCCTCTTCGACTTGATTTATGAGATCGTTGAAATATTCTATGCAACCAATTTAGGGACACTTGTCATTATATTAGGCCATCTCTTACAGATAATCATTATTTTAGTTTAATCTTTTCTAATTAATTATAGATAACCATCCTACAAAATATTATTTACTTTAATATCTTATATTATAGATAACCCTCCTACTAAATATTATTAGTTTAATATCTCATGGATAAATATTATTAGTTTAATTTCAGTGAGTTTTATATATTCATAAATCTTAAGTATAAAACGACTTATTTCACTCTTCCATATTTAGACCATGCACACTTTAGTTTGTTATTTCACTTTACTCCATATTTAGACCATATACTCTACTTTAGTTCAATTTCTTTATAGATTCGGTTAACTTTATACTCGGTATTTCATATCCACATCCCTTTTTGTAGTGTTGTTTGTCACATTTGTAGCGTTGGTTATCGATCCATGATATGAAAACAAATTATGTTATCGATTGAAACAACCGATGATGTGAACATCTATATCTATATCTATACTATATAATTAAAGAAATCAATATGTGACACGTGTCATTCATTGGAGACACCTATTTTTGGGGTTTTCCGCCTTTCTTTTATATTTATTATTTAGTATATAAATTAGATTTTTTTACTATTATTAGTATTTTTATTATTTATCAAATATATTGATTACTTAAAACTTATATATAAGACTTTATCCAAAATTATATTTATTTAATACACCATTAATCTAAAATTATATTTATTTAATATACTATTAATCTAAAATTACATTTATTCAACTCGTGTAAAACATAGAGTTTTTAAAGATTTAACTTTTTTATTATTTGGTATATAAATTACAATACACGAGGTTCTTAAAAATATAATATTTTTTTATTATTATTTAATATATAAAATTACATTTATTCAACCCGTGTAATAAATGAGATTTTTAAAGATATATTTTTTTATTATTTAGTATGTAAAATTACATTTTTTTCAATCCGTGTAATACACGGGGTAATAATCTAGTTATATACAATCAAAAATAAAAATAGATAAGAGGTCCATTTTTTTGAATGACATAAATGGTGAGTTGGGTGTAATTTATATATCATTAATTAGCAATTTTTGTTGTGCATGAGGGTGTTATACCTTATGCTTTTGGTGGGTTTTCCAAAAATATATATATATTTTTTTTAAAACCCAAAAGCTTTTCATCTTTTACAATTTTAATCCCACAAAGTTTGTCTTTTAACTTTAACCCAAAGCTTTTTTTTTTTTTTTTTTCATTTTAACCTCATAACTTTTTTAATTTCAACTTTGGTCTCTTATACTTTTCAACTTTCACAAATTTTTGTTTTACATTTTGTTTTAAATTTTGCTAGTTAACACGGTGCAACGTGCATGTGTGGTTCAACGTTTTTATGTTTCCTTCAAAATTTTGCGAGTTAACACAACGCAACGTGAAGGTGTGGTTTAATGTTTTTACGTCTATTTTTTTCCCGTTTGATAGGTTTATTGCAACGCGTGAATCCTAGATTGACTCAGTGTTGTTGGTTGTTGACGGTGGTATGCCATTGATACTATTTGGTACGGTTTTAAGCCATGCCGCAACGTGCACAGAGGCTTAATTCTACTTTATTTTCAATTAGAAGGATAACTACTACCAATGGGGTGGTGGTCCATTGGCAAAGGTAAAACCTTTAAACACCTTAGGAGAGAGAAATCTTGGGTTCAAGTCACATAAACGACATGGAATGAAAGAAATTTGTCGATAAAAAAAGGATAACTAGAGTAATCATTATAGTTTCATTTCTCAAAGAAATTAAATGCATAAGTGTGTCGGTCTGATTATCCAAGAAGGGACAAAGAAAAATGGTTAACTAGTGGAATTATAAGGCTGGAGGGTGTGGGATTTATCACGCCACGTCAAATCCACGTCAGTCAGGGGGCTTTTTCATCCAAAATGACGTGGGATAAAGCCTCAGTCATCATTACCTAATTATTATTTTTTATTTATATATATTTAGAGTTAATTGCCAAAATCATCCCTGAGGTTTGGGCAGATTTGCCA
Organism: Helianthus tuberosus; assembly: GCA_030545235.1. Taxonomy (NCBI): domain Eukaryota; kingdom Viridiplantae; phylum Streptophyta; class Magnoliopsida; order Asterales; family Asteraceae; genus Helianthus; species Helianthus tuberosus. The sequence continues at coordinate 70,369,139 of CM060451.1, read as the reverse complement.
TTTTCGTCCAAAATGACACTTTTGTACCAAATTGCCCCCAACGTTTGTAACTTTTTGCCATTTTCATCCAAACCACTAACTTAGTTTATTTTTTCTGTTAAGTTGAGTATATATGGATGAAACTAGCAAATATAAAACCATAAGGACGATTTTGGGAATTTACTCAAACTCTTTTAAATTTCTTTTATTCAATTAATTTTGTTACATATATAATAAAAAAGAATATACATGCAATTTTTATATGAAAAAAAATAATAGCTTTGTCACATAATTTTTATAAATTTTCATCCAACCACCAACTAAGTTAATTTTTCTATTAATGCGAATGATGTTTATAAACTAAGACAGAAATTAATTTCTAATTTTTTATATAGATCGGTTTTATAAAAATAAAATCTACTTAAACCTCTAAATTTTATAAAACTAAAATGCTGGTGACCTTATTGAAAAATGTCAAATAAAAAAAAACTTATCATATGTACCAAGTTTGTAGTTCATCTTCTACTCTTTTAAATTCGCTCCTAAGGAAAAATAGAAGCCAAATTGTAATTATAATGCTATGAACCAAAAGTTTCTTTACTCAAGCCACTCAGAATAAGTATTAGTTAGTTACCCCCCATAATCTTAATTAAATAAATGTTTTATTTCTACCAACATACTTCCTAGATGCTCAACACATTTAAAAAATATGTAACGTTTTACAATCTTTTTCTATCTTTACAACTGATAAATACTAAAAGTTGTAATCGATTGTTATGTGTTGAACACCAACGACGTTTTCTCTTTATAAAACTGATTTATATAAAGAAGCTGTAAATTAATTTCTGTCTTAATTTATAAAATTAAAACATCTTTCACCTTAACAGAAAAATAAACTGAGTTAGTGATTTGGATGAAAATTTATAAAAATTATATGACAAAACTATTAATTTTTTTTCTAAAACTCCATGTATATTCTTTTTTATTATATACGTAACAAAAATAATTAAATAAAAGAAATTAAAAAGAGTTTGAGTAAATTGCCAAAATCGTCCATGTGGTTTTATATTTGTCAGTTTCATCCAAATATCATCAACTTAAGAGAAAAACTAAACTAAGTTAGTGGTTTGGATGAAAATGGCAAAAAGTTACAAACGTTGGGGGCAATTTGGTACAAAAGTGTCATTTTGGACGAAAATGGCAAACGTGCCCAAACCTCAGGGTTTAATTTTTTAAATTAAATGCCGAATTTTAAAAACTATAAAATTAAAAAAAACATAATTTCATTAAAAAAAGAGAAACATTACAAAGTCATAAAAAATGCAAAGTTCAAAAATTAAAAAAAAAAGTTTTAATCTTAAAAGTTAATCATCTCAAAAATTGAAGATAAAAACAAAAGGTATTATAGTAACTTTAACCAAACTGGGGTTTTCCTTCATCTCTATAAAGCCACAACATCCACCTTCCAGATTGCCTCCTCCTTCCAGTTTGCCTCCTCCTTCCAGTTTGCTTAGAATTTTTTTTAAATGAACGTTGCTCAACAGCCATCTTTGACCAAACACTTCGAAAATCACAATTTCCGTCCGTTAACACAATGGCGAGACTCCCATGGTATAACAACCCTTAATTTCACCCTAAAACGCTCCGTAATCACAAAACCGAACCCGCGTAACATTAATTTTAATTAAAAATTTAAAAATCAAATTTTATTACCTGTCACGGGCCGCGACAGGATTAGGGAGGGTCGGTCGCTGGGCGCGACAAGCCTTTGCTTGCCGGTTACTTCTTGTCACACGTGTCGACATACGTGTCGAACCTAGGTGCCAACTAGACAACCCTAGCCGTAGCTAGTGTTCCCTCGCGGGGCGCGACGGGCAGGGGTGGGGACGGTCGCGGGGTGCGACAGGCTCCAAATTCACCTATAAATTGAGCAGACATTCGACAGTTCAATTCGTTCAGTTTTCTTTTTTTCTCTCTATACTTTCACACGAAAATAATAGCCAAAATACCTCCTAAATCACGAAGCTCTGCCCCATTGTAAGTATTTTAACCCCCATCACTGGTTCGATACCCTGTCCGATTGATCTGGAACCCAACAACTGATGCCAAAGCGCTGCCTGTTTAGGGCTATGCTTTGTAAACTAAGTTAGGGTTATGTCTCGTGACGTATTGATAAAGTTAAATTGGGTTACTATACTAACGCGCGTGCATTGTATATTTTTAATAGGAACTCAAGAAAATAATCAGAAAATATCACCAGCAAGCCTGTAGAAAAACATAAGTTTACAAAGTGGGACATTCTCCTTTTTCTCACATTATTGTGAGCCATTTTAAAATGCTTTGCAAAAACCTAAATGTTTTTCAGTTATACTTACAGGGATTAAGTCTTTGTAATCTATAATTATTGCCAGTAGTTGGGGTTTTGTATACATAACTAGTCCACAGTCACCAAGGGTGTGACAGGAACTGTTACTGTTGAGTGACAGGACCCAAAGTAATATGACCACGAGCACAGGGGAGTGTCCCCAGTCGCATACTATGTTGAATAATTACTAGAAACATACACTGTAATTCCCCTTAATACTATAAAGTTATAACAATGTATCTTTTTATAAAAATGGAATGAACTCGGCAGTATTTCTTGTTGATAAAATATTTTTAAAACGTGTTTTAGGTAACTTGATATGAAGCTATTAGAAGCCAGCTATGGAGCACCGAAGGCTTAAATAAAGTGGCTATAAATTACCTGAATAAAAGAAGAAGTTATATTTTCAACAAGCTATGGTTTATCCCTATAAAGATATTATAAATGAAATATGGGTTTTTATCCCATTTGTTTATTATAAAAAGTTTGGTGTTTTGCAAACTCTGAATTTATTTCCTAACTACGATCCTAATATTTTAATTCCGCTGCCAAATTAATAAACACCGATACCACCGGCTCATGCTCGTGCCGCCCGCTCCCATGGTAGGGGTCGGGGGTTGTGACAGAAGGTGGTATCAGAGCCACTGGTTTAAGCCATTTAGGTGTTCTTTTAAATACCTAAATTATAAACACTTGTGTTAGGAAATATCCATAACTTACGTGTTATTCTGTGTAAATATGTATATTATGATTTTATGTATTTTGATGATTTTTGAGCTTACAGTATGAGTGATAAGAATACACCTGACGCTTATCGTCGTCTGTCCCGCTCTCCAATGGATGAAGGACCATCTAATCCAGCATCTGGATACGTAGCAGATTCTGAGGATACTTTTGTTTTTAGTGCCAAATCTGAAGAGGCATTTTCTCCTAAGAAAAGAGGATGGTTTAGTAAAGAGAAAAGGGAGAGGAGAAAAAGAATGAGAAATATCAAAAAACAAGACAATAAGAATAGCTGAGGTAACTGCCCAAATTCCAGTGACTTTACCTCTGTGGGAGGAACTGGATAGGAGACTAGCAAACCTTGACATGTTTCAAACTGCAGAAAATATTCTAGATCTTAACCGCGTAACAGCTCCAGAACCACAATTACTACCTTTATACCCTGAGCAACCAATAGCACCCATGCCTCTATACCCAGAACAAAACCAAGAAATTCAATTACCAATCTCAGCCTTTAACCCAAACGAGATACCCAGGCTACCAGCACCGAGTCCCTTAGAACAATGGTGGACCAACGACTGGGCATTTCAAAATCTAATGAATAACCCATATATGCCATACGGAGAACCCGAACCAGCTTACCCTGAACCCATACCAGCCCCAATGCCACCAATGAATTAGGAAAATGTAGAAGAACTTCGCCAATATGGTGAAGAGTTAGTTGTGGAAGGAAACCAGATACGACAAATCGGGTAAAATCTCGTCTGGAAAAACGACGAGAGGGAGATGCAATATTAAGAAACCGTCGCCTAATATACTATATATGTGTGTGTATTTTCTTTTACTTTGATATATATATATATATATATATATATCTCTAAAATCCACTAAAAATATATATTATGTATATCACACACACACACACACACACACACACACATATATATATATATATATATATATATGTATCGATACATAACTAATTTGTAGAATTTCGGTTGTTTGTGATAGATGCATATATATGAAAAGAGTAAATGTCGCAATGCTCGATGCTTTTGGTTCAATGTGTTTGAGTAATTGTTTGTTTAATTTATTATATGATATTAATACCTGATAATGTTTACAATTCAGATGTTAAACGAAGTAAATCAGGAAGTCCAGAATAATAATGATAATGGGAACCAAGTAGATAAAAGTGCTATATAACACATAGTAGCTTAAGGAATCATAGAAGCCATGCCATTTATTATCGACACTATTATAAAAAGGCAGAAAATAATAATTATTTCATAATCGGCAGTAAACGTACGCCTACTGAGCCAAGTCACAGCGTGAATGGAAATCATGGACTACTTATCCAAGCTCCGATTCCAAAAAGAAGAAGGACCATCTCATATGGTTGTTCTTATAAGGAATTCTTATCATGCAAACCGATAGAATTCTCAGGCAATGAAGGAGCCATTTCAGCTTTGCGCTGGATAGAAAAGACATAAGCAGTCTTAAAAATAAGTAAGTGTGCAGATGAGGACAAGATCATGTATGCTTCTAATCTCTTTAAGAATGCAGCATTAGAGTGGTGGAATACCATTCTCCAATCAAGAGGAAGTGATAAGGTTTACAATATGGACTGGAACAACTTTAAGAAAATAGTTGAAAGGAAATTATGTCATCCTCATGAAAAGGAACAGATTGCCAATAAATTTCTAAATCATAGAATGATTGGGGGTAGATTGCAGGGAATATACTACCACAATCTTTGAATATGCAAGGATAGTACCCACACTAACCTCACCAGAATCAGTACTAATCTCCTGTTACATCTGGGGATTAATCAGTGAGATCAGAAATATAGTCAAGGCAGCTAGACCACAAACAATAGAAGAAAAAATGGAACTTGCTAACACTCTGACCGATGAATTGATACGCACGCAAGAGGAAAACCAGAAAAAGAATCTAGCTTAGAAGATTACCCAGGAACTACGTTATGGTAATTCCTATCGTGGGAAAGGAACAGGTTAATCTTCTTCACCTCTATGTAAGACATGTAAAAAGAAACATACAGGGAAATGTCGGGGATTCGACAACTTCTGCAAGATACCAGGACATAAGGAAGACGACTGTAGAAAGAAAGCTAACGCCCGAATATGTTACAACTGCGGAGAAGCTGGCCATATTAAGCCAAACTGCCCAAATTAACTCCAGCAGCAGACAACAAAGCAAAGGCAACAAAAGGACCTAAGAAGAATGCCAGAGCATTCGTTCTGACAGCCAAGGAAGCTAGGATGTTCCGGATGTGATTGCCGGTACGTTTTTAGTTAATGATGTTTATGCTAAAGTATTATTTGACTCTGGTGCAAACCAAAGTTTTATAAATACTTCTTTATGCAAACTTCTCAACCATTAACTAAACTTTCATCAAGATTGTTTGGTGGAAACAACAAATGGAAATTCTATCAAAATAACCGAAATCCTTCAGTAAGGAAAGATCGAAATTTCAAGCCATAACTTTACCGCTAACCTCTTACCAATGGATCTAGTCGGATTCGATGTCGTATTAGGAATGGATTGGTTGGTAGCCAATCATGCACGTATTTTATGTGATCAAAAGTCTGTAGAAGTATGTACGCCAACTGGCGAAGAGATCACAATTAAGGGAGACAAACCGACAAGATCAACAAAATTTATCTCTGTGATGAAAGCTGCAAGTTATGCACGAAAGGGAGGAATGGTGTATATGATTTCGACAATCATTAACACTAAAGGAAAAGAATTAAAAGGTATTCCCGTAGTATCTAAATTCTCAGATGTCTTTCCAAAAGAGTTACCTTGATTATCGTCAGGTCACGAGGTTGAATTTAGAATTCACCTAGTACCAAGAACAACACCAATTTCCAAAGCACCCTATCGACTAGCGCCAACGGAGATGCAGGAATTGAAGAAACAATTAGATGAATTAGTGGAAAAAGGTTCCATACAACCTAGTTCATCGCCATGGGGAGCACCGGTGTTATTTGTCAAGAAAAAAGATGGATCGATGCTTATGTGCATTGATTACCGAGAATTGAATAAGGTTACGATTAAAAATCGGTACCCACTACCGAGAATCGATGATCTATTCGATCAACTTCAAGGAGCCCGATTCGTTTCTAAGATTGACTTACGCTCAGGATATCATCAACTGAAGGTACAGGAAGAGGACATTCCTAAAACTGCTTTCAGAACAAGGTACGGTCATTATGAATTTACAGTCATGCCATTGGTTTAACCAATGCCCCATCCGCATTCATGGACATGATGAATAGAATATGTAAACCATACCTGGATAAATTCATAATTGTCTTTATAGATGATATATTAATTTACTCTAAGAATAAGGAAGAGCATGCGGAACATTTACATGTACTTCTAACATTATTGAGAAAAGAAAAGCTTTATGCTAAATTTTCAAAATGTGAATTCTGGTTACAAGAAGTACAATTTCTTGGACATCTAGTTAACCATGAAGGAATTCATGTGGATCCCACAAAGATTGAAGCTATTACCAAATGAAAAGTCCCTGAATCACCAACAGAAGTAAGAAGTTTTCTTGGACTGGCAGGATATTATAGACGTTTTATTCAAGATTTTTCTAGAATAGCTATTCCATTAACCAAACTAACTTGCAAGTCCGTTAAGTTTGAATGGGGACCAAAACAAGAGGACACATTCAAGATTTTGAAGCAAAGATTAACCAACGCACCAATACTCGTTTTGCCCGAAGGAACTGAAGACTTTGTAGTATATTGTGATACCTCCAAGTTAGGATTTGGATGTGTGTTGATGCAACGTCAAAAGGTAATTGCTTATGTATCAAGACAACATAAGAAGCATGAAGAGAATTATACAACCCATGATCTAGAATTAGGAGCGATAATTTTTGCCCTTAAGATTTGGAGACATTATCTTTACGATAGTAAGTTCGTTGTCTTCACAGATCATAAGAGTTTAAGATATGTTTTCGGACAAAGGAATTAAACATGAGGCAAAGACGTTGGATGGAAATCCTTAGTGATTATGATTGTGATATACAATAATATAGATATAGATATGCTCGTCAAAGTTGGCCACGAATATCTGCTCCGCTTTCTTTGCTAGATAGACATCACAATCACAATTTGATTGTTTTAATCTCCAGGACATTAGGACGCTAATTCAATATATGAATCGACCCTATCGAGACTAATCACTAGAGTTGTAAAACCGCTTCTCTGTTCCATTCGGCTGCCAACTTTTCGAGCTAAGACATTCCTGCGACCCGCGACTTTGTTTTGACGTTCGTCTTTAAGTTACAACTATATTGGACGAATAAAGACTTTGTAGTTATTCAAGTTTGAATTTGCTTGATTAAGGTACGGATTTCTAACAACTTCATGTGTGCGGATTTTGATTTCCTCTACCCTAGGAGATTCAAGTTTTTTTATTACGTGACTTTAAACTTGTCATTCTGAACTTGTTATCTTGATACCGAATTATGATAGTGAAATCTGAAAAATAAATCAGAATGTAAAATCTGAACGTACTACCTGAAATTGCTACTTTGAGTATAATATTATTTAGTACTCTTTTTACTCTGTATATGATAAGTTGGTTTAATGCATGTTATTATATATAGAGTAAATTACAAAGTTCGTCCATTATGTATGTTATTTATTACAAAGTGTGTCCTTTATCTTTACTAATTACAGAAAACACACTTAATGTTTGAAAAACCACTCAGCTTATGTCCTTTACCCTAAACCTAGTTTATTTTCCTAGTTAAGTCAGGTCACGTGAGAAGCACATGAGGGCATTAATGTCATTCTACCTACCAATTACTATGCCCTGTTATAAAAACCCTAAACCCCACCATCATTTCCTCCATCCTGCAAGTCACCTGCACATACCTAACCGTAATCCCTAATTCGTCCCCCTGCAAATCACCCTCAAATACGCAATCGTGCAAGAGAAAACAACAATGGTGCTATGTGAATACGGGAAAGAAGCTGTAATTGTGACATCTTGGACTAATCGCAATCCTGGCCGTCGTTTCTATGCATGTCCTGATCAGGTATGCGATAATTAGGGTTTTGTAATTGATTTGTACCTGAAATTGAAACTTGTTCTGTCGGTGTTAATTAGGGCTCGGATTGTCGATTCATTGGTTGGGTTGATAGATGGTGTCAAAGGTGTGTTGACATCATACTTGGTCTGCTTAGGGGAAAGAACCATGCTGAAGAACAGAAGAACAAGCTTGAGGTAAGAGTCAAAGAAAGTGAAGAAGAGGTTATGAAACTGAAGAAGTGGTTGATTATCAGTTGGATATGTTTCATTTGTTATATAGTGTATTTCTAGGACTTTTGGCAATGTCTAGGTTGGCTGGTCTGTAACTGCTGGTATGTAATGTAATTTTGACATCATGTAATGAAAATTGTGGTATATTGTTGTTAGAAGTTGTGCAAAAAGCTTTTTAAATCTCTGACATGTCCGAAACACCTGACAATGTGCAATAAGCTTTGTAAATCTCTAACATGTCCGAAACAACCGTAAACCATAATGACAGACATTTCAATATGCTTTGTAAATAAACCACATTGTGCATAACCAACTAAGATATCATACCAAACACTTCATAATCCATTACACTTCAAAAGTTAAAGATTGACCCAAAAACATGTTCAAAAGACAGCCATTCCATGTTCAACCTAATACATAAGTACATAACCACTAAAAGTTTTCAAAAGACATGAACTGACCCTTAAACAAGTTCAAGACCAAAAGAGATAACCCTAAACCATAAAGACAACCCTAAACAGTACCATCCCCTTTGCAAGTCCTTGTGTTATGTCCCACATGTCCACACTTGCCACATTTTCCCTTGGTGTGTTTCTTGGATAGCCTTCCACTGTGAGTCATTTCCTCCACTTCTAATGCAGACCTTTTCCTTGCCTTCTTGGGTCTGCCCACCTGCTTATGATGATTTGGTGGTAAAAGGGTGGTAGGAACTTGAGATTTGACCCATAAAGACCTTCCATTGACAGGGTTCACCTTGAAATAATAAACTTGCTTCCACCTAGCCATTGTGTAGATGGGATTACACCAACTCTCTAATGAACCAACCCTTCTACCATTAGTAGCCATGTTCCATATTGCTGCAACAGCATGCCTACATGGCATTCCTGTAAATTAAATGGATTAGCACAGGTCATCTCAGCCAAATTAGTAGTACACACCAAACAAGTAAACAATACAACAAAAGTACCTGTGATCTCCCAAGCTCTGCAAGCACATGTCCTCTTAGCCAACTCCACAATCCTTGCATGATTTGGTTTACAACTTACTGAAAATATATCCCCTCCATTCCAATGTACATGAAAAAATGCAGCATCTTTTTTTTATTGTCTCCAGCTTTAGGGCAGCATAGGGTGTAAGCAGGCCTTCACTTCTCTCTATAACCTTCAAAACTTTGACAATTCTTCTCATCAAGTACTCTCTGATGTATTCAAGTGCAGAAATAATGGGCTTCTCTCTACCATCCAAGATCTTGCCATTATAAACCTCACACATGTTGTTCAATAACACATCAGATATTTCCCTGCCTGTGGACAGTTAGAACAGTTTGGTCACTAACACTTGTAGATAATATATTATGCAAGATAGTTAGAATAGTTTACAACATACCAGAGAAATATGACCTACACCAATGCAGTGGTGGGATTTTGGACAACCACAGGTGGGCCTCCTTGTTGAATGACTTCAGCTCATCCATTGCAATCTGAAATTCAGGAATAGTTGTTGCACATGCACACTTATAAAGCATGTCCTTGTACAGATTCCCTCTAAAAGTGACTTCCATATTCTCATGAATATGCCTCAAACAGTATCCGTGTTCAGCATTGGGATACAACCTGTTAACAGCTTGAAGTATACCCTGTTCAATTCAAGAAGTTAGTATATGAATTGATACAAATGCAAAGTATACAACATTACTAAACATACCTTCTGTCTATCAGATACAAATGTGAAGTTTGAGTTTCTGTGCAGATCCAGATCATCTCCTAACAGTTGTAGAAACCAAGTCCAGGAGTTGATGTTTTCAGCCTCTACAATTGCATATCATACAGGGTATATTCCATTGTTAGGGTCTATACCCACAACAATGAGTATTTGACCTGGGAATGGTCCCTTCATGAATGCACCATCCAGACCCAACAGATCCCTCCCAATTGCCTTAAAACCCTGTTTTAAAGCACCCAAACATACATATATCCTTTTAAACTTTCTAGTTGTTTCCCTATGATCACAAGGTGGTTCAACCTCTAACCTAACTGTAGAACCTGGATTCTTATCTTTCAGCTCAAGAATGTAGTCTCTTAGCAAAGCATACTGTGAGATGTAGTCTCCTTCAACATGTTTCCTTGCTTTTGTCTTTGCCCTGTATGCCTTCATCTTAGAAACACCAATTGAATATCTTCACTGGAACTGTTCTTGCACAGCAGTAACTGGAATATTAGGATTTTCTTCAATTTGTTCTATCATCTGTTCAGACAAGAAGGTGTCTGTGCAAGCCCTAATTTTTCTAGATTGACAGCATTTATGTTCACTTATTAAAGTTTTGACCATCCAAGATTCAGTACCACTAACTTTAGATATTAACAAAGCCCAAGGACATAAATATTCCTCAGGTTTTGTCTTATTCCCCCTTCCACCAACATTTACCACTTCAGCCCCCTCCTTGTCTTTGTTGTTCACTTCAGCCCCCTCCTTGTTTTTTTTTGTTTACTTTAGAACCCATGATATTACCTTTTCCTTTACCTTTCACATCTGCCACCTTTCGTTTCCCTTTTCCTTTACCTTGCACATCTGCCACCTTTTCTTTCCCTCTTCTGCTTCTTTGAGTATCAATATGGACACCACTATCATCAACCTCAAAATATGGTAGCATGCCATGACAAACTGCCCTTACCCTTGTATTATCATCCTTCACAATCTTAATACACCTCCTATTTTCAACAACATACTTTTTAATCAGCCTCTTGCCTTCTTGTTTGGTACTAAATACCTGGCCTAAGTAAAGATTTGCCAAGTTTTCATGTTCCCTTCTAATGGTTCTTAGGTGGTGTCTCCTAAGGCTAGTCTCGACATCATCAGAATCTGAGCCACTAGGAAACTTATCATTGTCTAACACTTCATCTCCCAAATCTATATCTTGATGATTGCCAACCATATTGTCTTCTATTTCTAAATCAATGTTCAACCTATAATATGTCATATCAACATTAGGATCTACCATGGCATTATCCTCATCAACAATAAAATCACTATCACTATCATTCTGTTCACTACCTTCATCTTCTTGATCCTCTTGTTCCTGATCATGCACACTATCCTGGGCAACCTCCTAATCATGCAAACTATCCTGGGCAACCTCCTGTCATGCACACTATCCTGGGCAACCTCCTGATCTCGCACATTATCCTCATGTTCCTGATCTTGCACATTATCTTGATGTTGCTGATCATACATATTATCTTGATGTTGCTGATCATGCACATTATCCTCCAGGAGATCATCGAAATCAAAGTCACCAATATCAGCTTCTTCCAGCACATCGGACATCCCTTGCACACTACTTGACTGCCCAAACACACTTGACTGTCCACCTACACCTGATTCTCCAAACACACTTGATTGTCCACCTACACTACTTGACTGCCCCAACACACTTGATTGTCCACCCTCACTAGAATGGTTGCCTACACTTTTAAAGACTATTGATGCTGGGACAAGAGCATAAGGTCCAGGATCATCTATCTCTTCTATAGTAAGAGGGTTGTGAGGTTTTGGTGGTGGGTTGAAATACTCCTTTATGTTATTTAACCCATGTGTGGTATACAAGTCAATTAGCTTATGTTCTTCAACATGTGCCGACAACCTTAAAACATCCCTGTCAGTGCCTAACTCCTCAACCATTATCCATATCTTTTTTAGAGTTAAGGTAATGGTATAGTATATGATCATTCCCAGCATAACCTAACTCATTAATCATTAAGGACACCTTATGGACAGAGAACAAATCGATATCAATTAGGTCAACGTAGTTAATCCTACCTCCAACATAAGTGCGACCAGGAGGATGTGTTAACCTACCACCATGATGAATCCGAAACGAGAAAAGATTAGGGAATCCGTCTGCATTATTCAACAATTTTGAACTTGATCAGTAACGTTATGTAGAAAATTATAAGTTTATAGAAAGAAATCTAGGATTCATTACCGTATAGCTGCATCACTTGTTCATGATCAAGTGCTTCTCGTATGTACCAAGTCTCCGATTGAGACATGGTTCTGTTTCGTCATTGTAATTGTCGAAGAAAACCTAAGGGACGAGTTGAGCAATTGGGAGAACAATGGTGGGTGAAATTGGGGTTTAGGGTTTTTATAAGATGTGACTGTAATTGGTAGGTGGTAGATAGAATGACATTAATGCCCTCATGTGCTTCTCACGTGACCTGACTTAACTAGGAAAATAAACTAGGTTTAGGGTAAAGGACATAACCTGAGTGGTTTTTCAAACATTAAGTATGTTTTCTGTAATTAGTAAAGATAAATGACACACTTTGTAATAAATAACATACATAAAGGACGAACTTTGTAATTTACTCTTATATATATATATTATATCATAATGTATTGTTAATGCTTATTGTGAATTAGCTTAGATGTAAATTCCTTTCCTGTAGGCTAGGTTTTAGGGAAAATTTAAAGAGTACGCTAGGAGTTAAGAGAGACATATGAATTAGATAAATGTAATCAACTTTTTTATATATTTCTTTTATAAATTGTAACGAGAATTAATAGAACTATATTTGTGATCTGATTACTGTCATAGTGACATGTTAGTCTAAGTCAGGTTGAGATGCTACAATGAAAAAGTATCTTCCCCTATTAGATCATCCATCTCATGTATAACATAATATGTTTTCTTCTTTAATTTGGTTGGTCACATAGCAAGATGCAACCACAAGAAGCTCTCGTTAGAAGGCTTGGGACCATTGCTATGAGGGCATTCTACCGCTCAAGTCAGTATCATAGGCATGATAATCATCTGTATGTATGTATGTATGTATGTATGTATGTATAACGTAGAGATATGGTTGAGAGAAAGAGACCACACCTAACCCTTGTTGCTGTTGATATACTATTTATGAAATGGGCTTTAACTTAATGAGCCAAGTTTTGGATTGGGCCCCATCTTGGTTGGGCTTGACCTATTAAACTCAAGTCCAGTTTTGAGCATAGGTCCACAAGAAATGAGTATAGGTACACAAGAAAGTCGGGTTGGAAACTGAACCTGCTTTAGAACTCAAACTGACCTGATTTGGAAATTGGTTTGGACCCGGACCGAACCACATAGTTGAAACAGGTTTGTAAGTACGGGTTAAAACCCAATTTCAAAGTAGTCAAAACTTATCCATTCATCTCAAAAACCGGTTTCTGAACCGCAAATCTAGGCTACTTTTGTGGGTTTCCAGAAACTTATTCATCTTGGAAAAAATAAAAATAAAAATTAGTGAGAACCTTGTATGATTTGAAAAAAAATAGTAAAAATTTACCAAAAAAAAACCCGGGTTCTTAGATCCGTCACTAGTTGTGCACAAAAATAAGTTTGACCCAACACGAACCCATTTCGTGCACCTCTAGTTAAGTAGCTAACTAATCTTTTCTTTTTGAAACATGAACTTCATTAACGCAACACCCAAACAACCGAGCGACCAAACAAACACCCTTACATAATTAGTTTTTATATTACAATTTTGTTTTTACTTTAAATTCTTTATTCCTTAATCATACAATTGGGGCTAATGGTTTTAGTGTTTTAGGACCCTTTGGATCGCCAAGTGACATAAGTGCTTACCCATGAATAATACAACCTCTTAGAAACCGCCACGTGTCACCCGCACTTTATGGTTTTCTCTCTCATCCTAAATCACGTCCAGATTCAATGAACCTAAAGGGCCGCCCCTCACCATCTATCACCCCCTTTCTTCTCTCTTCATTTTATAAATCTCCCTCAATATCAATATTATTCCCATTCATCCTCAAATCATTCATCTCTTCAGTTTTTGAATCTTCAGCAATGGCGTTAGCTGTTACCTCTAGCTCCATTGCAATTTCATCGTCTTCTTCTTCATCGTTGCGTGCAGAACAAGGTAATATAATCTTTAATTTTTAACCTCTCATATTTGAATTGGGATTTTTTTTGTTTACATATTTATTTTTGTTTGTTTTCCAGTGGTTCAGTTGAATACGACGACGTTTCAGCCGTCTGATCGGGCTCATCTGGTATCACCGACGGTTTTGAGTTTATCTGTGAAACGATCTGTTGCTGTGAAGGCGTTGAATGCTGAATCCAGGAGGAATGACGCGATTGTTACGTCAGCTACCACCACTTTTGCTCCAGGTAATTTTAATAATTTTATAAAATTGATGTTATAAAGGATTTCCCTTTTTTAGTTTTGACTTTTAAGGTCAAAGTCTTGTGGATTTTACAATCGGTTATATTTTAGTTTGTTACAAATCTGTGTATATATTATATGTGCTAGTTGTTATAAAATCTGATGAGTTAATTATATAGTTAGCCCATGTCGTTTGCACAAAATAACATAATTAGGTACTAATAGTTTAAAATCACCTTCTAGAGTATTAATTTTTCATTTTGTAACGTTTGGAGGTATTAACTTCTAGGGTATTAACATAGTTAGTCCCTGTGTTTTGCACAAAATAACATAGGTACTAATAGTTTAACAAACAATTAACGTTAACCGTGAGTGTCTTAACCGTGCCCCAGCTGGCATCAGAGAGTAACCGGCGTCCAAAGGAAAAACCCCACAGATGCCTCGCCCATCGTAGGGCTTGACGGATTGAGAGCCGTGTTTTGCACAAAATAACATAGGTACTAATAGTTTAACAAACAATTAACGTTAACCGTGAGTGTCTTAACCGTGCCCCAGCTGGCATCAGAGAGTAACCGGCGTCCAAAGGAAAAACCCCACAGATGCCTCGCCCATCGTAGGGCTTGACGGATTGAGAGCCGCCACAGAGGGGAATAAACCGCCTCAAGTGGGGATCGAACCCGGGCATCATGGGTAAAACCCTGGTGCATCAACCAGTTGGACTGGCATCATTTGCAAAAGTCATGCCTTATTAACTATTAACTGAAGTGATTAAATTCATGAGTGAGTGAGGTTGTGAAATGACAATAACACCCTTTGCATTGGATTTACAGATGTGAT
The DNA here is from genome assembly GCA_030545235.1 of Helianthus tuberosus. Lineage (NCBI taxonomy): Eukaryota > Viridiplantae > Streptophyta > Magnoliopsida > Asterales > Asteraceae > Helianthus > Helianthus tuberosus. The sequence goes on along the minus strand of CM060451.1, from coordinate 70,353,761 downwards.
GGAGAAATCAGTAGAAGTTGAGGACTTTGAAAAATTAGCTAAAGATCTTGAGAATTCTTCCCCACTTGAAATCATGGATAAAGCCCTTGAGAAATATGGCAATGATATTGCCATTGCCTTCAGGTAAATCATACAACCATCATTTATACACCTATTTATGCACCATGTGCAAACTTCTAATGCATATAAATACTTGTTAATAACTCTACAGTGGTGCTGAAGATGTTGCTTTGATTGAGTATGCACACCTCACAGGCCGACCGTATCGCGTATTCAGTCTCGATACCGGGCGATTAAACCCGGAAACATACAAGTTCTTTGACGCGGTCGAGAAACATTACAACATCCGGATCGAATACATGTTCCCAGATTCCGTAGAAGTTCAAGCTTTGGTTAGAACCAAGGGTCTGTTCTCATTTTACGAAGACGGGCATCAGGAATGCTGTCGAGTGAGAAAGGTTAGACCGTTGCGGCGCGCTTTGAAGGGTCTACGAGCATGGATCACCGGTCAACGAAAAGACCAGTCACCCGGGACGCGCTCACAAGTCCCCGTGGTTCAAGTAGACCCGGTTTTTGAAGGGTTAGATGGTGGGTCAGGGAGCTTGGTGAAATGGAACCCTGTGGCTAATGTTGCTGGTAATGATATATGGAACTTCTTACGGACCATGGATGTCCCGGTTAACTCGTTGCATGCTCAAGGGTATGTTTCCATCGGGTGCGAGCCGTGCACCAGGGCCGTGTTGCCCGGTCAACACGAGCGGGAAGGAAGGTGGTGGTGGGAGGATGCGAAGGCGAAGGAATGCGGGTTACATAAAGGAAACATCAAAGAGGAATCGGTTAATGGGAATGGGAATGATACCCTTCATGCTAACGGACGTGTTTCGGATATCTTTAATAGCAATGACATCTTGACTTTGACCCGACCCGGAATGGAAAACTTGCTCAAAATGGAAGGCAGAAAAGATCCATGGATAGTTGTTCTTTATGCACCTTGGTGCCAATTTTGCCAGGTACTAAACCTTAAAATTGTAAAAATTTAATAATATATATTAGCGCGTTACCCAACCCGTATATTTATGTTGTTTTTTACGCGATCACAGGCAATGGAAGCATCATATGTTGAATTGGCGGAAAAGTTGGCCGGAAGTGGCATGAAGGTCGGGAAATTTAGGGCGGACGGTGATGAAAAGGCGTTTGCGCAGCAAGAATTGCGGTTAGGGAGTTTTCCGACCATTCTTTTCTTTCCAAAACACTCGTCTAGACCGATCAAGTATTCTTCCGAGAAGAGGGATGTCGATTCGTTGATGGCTTTCGTGAATGCGCTCCGATGATAAACGGTTCGAGTTCGATGGGTGTAGGTTGTGTATTTATGTAGACAATGGTCTGTTTTAGTGAGTGTGGGCTAAGTCCCGCTATTTGGGTTGTTAAAGAGTTTTGAGCATCACGGAATTATTAAGTGGAATAAAATTGCAATATCATTTGATTTTCAAGGAAAAAATTATGGTTTGGTGGTTCACTTTTTGTTTCTTAGTGTTTTGATGAGCTTGAAGAGTCACCCAATAATTCGTGGTTTTGGTGGGTTGACCGGTGGACACAAAGCTAATACGAAAGTTAACGGTCCGTATTCGAGTCAAAATTATTCATTTAGGCCACATGGTGTGCCATCGCGCCACCCCGCCACCTCACCTTATATAGCGTCCGGGGGCGCCAACCATCATACCACCGCCGTTAAGAGGGGGGCGCTAAAGGCTCTCCGCCAAGGTGCTCACGGGCGGTTTTTTGCTTGATCGAGGCATTTGGTCAAGATAAGACTGTGGGGTATGGGGCGAGGGTTGGGGCGTGGGTGGGCTGAAAACGCCCAAGCCACCACCCTGGGTGGGCTTGGGTTTCGGCGTGGCCCGGGGGCGGGAGTTTAAAGCCGGGCGTGGGGCGGGCTAGCGATCCTATGTGGTCGGCTTCTATTCGCTTGTTGGCCATGTCATAGCGGATCATTTAAAATTTAAAATCTAACCGTTTCGCCAAGCCAAGCGGTTCACCCCAACCCAACAGTCAACATCACTATAAATATAACCCCAACCCCACCGGCTACCCCAACCCAAACAATCTTGTTGGCTGTCCACCGCTACCCCAACCAAAACCCACTTGATCGAACCCGCTACCCAAACCCACTTGATCGATGGCCTCTTGGACACACGAAGAAGTGCTAGCTCTCGTCACGAGCGTCGTTGACGCAATGAAGGGGCGACAACCCGGTGAAACGCGATATTGGCCGGAAGCCTTTGCAAGCTACCGGTGAAACGTAATTTTTAGGAATTATGTAATTTTTAAGAATTTAATAAAATTTTAGGCTTTTTTTAATGTTGTGTGCTTTTTTTAATTTTTTTAATTTTTTTAATAAACTGTCAAGCCACGCGGTTCACCCACGTCCCGCCATACGCCACGGACACGTTACTCACCGCGGGGGGGGGGGGGGGGGGGGGCTCAAACTCTACGTGTCAACTCATGCCCCTAACCCCCGCCCCACCATACCCCATGGTCTAAGGGGGGCACTATGACATTGAGGGGGCTTTAAACCATTGCATGCACGTTAAAGGAATGGACTTTAAAGCCCCCTATGTGACGTGGCACTTATGTTGTCACACCCCAACCGATGGCGGAAACATCGGAGCATGGCACTGAGCGAAACAGATTGTCCAGAAGTTTCCATAACAAGTATAATTACCAATTATTTAAAGCAACGCGTCCCATACCATGTCATAAAAGATAATACAATTATTACAGAAAAGATCTAGTCAAATTGTTCTGTTCCGACAACTCAGATTTTTATTACAGACAATTGTTTATTGTTGACCTAGGTCTTTCCTAGCCTCGATTTCACAGCAAAGTAAGCAAATAAGCATCCTAAGCACCTGTCACATACGTTAAAGTAAAAGTCAATACACATAGTGTAAAGGTGAGCATACAAGTTTAATAGATATAATAGAGTTCGAAATCGATTACGCATAACCAGCACGTACACAGTGTAAAATGAGGCATGTTAGTTATCGACATGAACCTATCGATACCAATGACTGCGGGTTGACTGCCCAAGGCAGTTCGCGATACATACTCACCACCGTGAGCCATGTAACTAATTGTCCTTAACAACCCCTGAGTGAACATGTGCTGAGTCCAAACTATAGTACTATCGTTGCTAAGCCAGGTAGACAGCATTCCATGTGTAAACATAACAACAAGCATTCAATAAGTCACGTATACCATGCGGTAATCGGTTAGCGTTTAAAGTATTGAGTAGTGTGATTGATGTGATTTAGAATAAGTAACGTATGTAACACCCAAAAGTGCGTAAAGCAAAAAGGGATCGAGTATACTCACAGCGGTTGATGGATTGAAGGGAGCGCTAGAGAGTAAGGTTAGCCTGATCAGAACGATAGCATAACGATAAGCGACGCGTAAAACAATACAAGTGTTAGTGGGTCGGACGGCAGCTCAATCGGATGGTAGTCCGATTGAATAGCCGGTCGTGCGTGTGACAGTCCGCTCGGATGGTCATCCGATCGGGTGACCTTTCTAGTGGATTGTTTCCTCCTTTGGGAAGGATGTGTTTGTGTATGATGGTTTGACTTTTGAAGTTTTCGTTGTAGCATTTGAAAACACAGAAGTATCCCTACCTTTCAGGTCGGTCGATCGGACGGTCGGTCGATCGGACGACAACCCGATTGGTTGAATACTTTAGTGAGAATAAATTCACAGCAGTTTGTCACTCGATCGGATGGTAGTCCGTTCGGGTGGCAATCCGTTGATATTGAATCATGTTGAAAATTATTGAAGTGTTGAAGTTTAAATGTTACATGCTCGAGTGGTAATCCGTTCGGTTGGTAGTCCGATCGGATAACAATTCGTTCAACGTTCAGACTTCAAATGTTGGAAAATAGTTAAGTGTGGGACCCAAGGTGCAAGTCGATCGGGTGACAACCCGATCGAATGATAGTCCAGACGGACGGTAGTCCGATCGGACGGCATTCCGTCCTGGTCGTTCCGTTCCTCTTACACTTGGTTGTTTTGATTGTTTGTCGATTTGTCGAGATGTTTTGATAACGTGTTAAGCAACAGAAACCTCTTCAACACTTGGTATTCCTGATCGGACAGGAATCACCCAAATCCGGCCAGTTAACTGTTCGTGACGGTGTTCCATGTTTAACCCGAAATCTGTAGCCTCGTGGATAGAATCCAGATCATGAACCAACACAACCACAAGAATGGGTAGATGGTTAGAACAAGCTGCGATTCCATCGGTTTTGAGTGCATTGAGTGTAAAAGAGTTGAAAGAAATTTGGAAAACCATCTTTCAATCCTTTTCATCGTGAATATGTTTAGATCTATCAAAGATCTTTGTTTTTTTATGTGGAAATCGGTTAGATCTAAGTTGTTCTCGGTGGATTAAGGCCAAAACATGAAGTTCTCAAGAACACCATGATGACATCATCCTAGAACACCTCAAATCTAGTGATTTCACGGTTAAAAGTTAAGATTTAATAGATAGAAAGGTGTAGAATCAAGTGTAGATCAAAGAAGTACAAGATTTAGGTTGAAATCTAACCAGAATCGCGAGAAATCGAAGAAAAAGTAAGGTTGGAGCGCTGGTCTGACAGAGAGTGCCAAAAGTAGTAAGTTTGATGGTGACAGGGGGTATTTATAGGGTTTCTCAAAGTGGAAAGGGTTGGTCGATCGGGTGGCAGCCCGATCGAGTGGCTAGCCAAAGTGTGTACCAAGAGTCTCTGTAAATAGTCGGATCACTTTGGTAAGTCGATGTCTAAATAGCCGCAGACAATCCATTTCTTGATTTTTTATGTGTTTCGATTATGAGCCCGCAACTGCTGACTCTGATGATTCGTTGATTTTATGTGTTTGTATGTGTATTTACCTGCTTATGTGTTTTAATTTTTGGAGATTTATTTGATTTTCGCTAACGCTTTGATCGACACACACGACTCGCACTACACTCTATCTCAAAACGATCGCTACTACCATGAGGAACCACCGTACGCTATGTTGCTTGCTATATTATTCGCTTATACTATACTACTCGCTATGCTATGCGCGAACGCTATTCCCGAACGCTCGCGAACATTGAATGATAGGTTTCTATATTCTGACTGCCTCTTGTGATTATGTGCTTCTGTGCTTTTGTGATTCTGTGCCATACGTGCTTATGTGCTTCTGTGCTTATGTGAATCTGTGACTATTTGCCTATGTGTTTATGTGATACATGTTTCACTGTGTTCTTGAGCTTTAGTAGTATTAGGCTTGTGAGGAGAGATTCGATTATATTGTGTTGAGTCCTGTAGCGATGTCTGTTGCAGACAATGTCGTCATCTGGATCTCGCGCTACCCGAGATGCTCGCCGAAAGCAAGCAGACAAACGCCTTGCTGCCATGATTACCAAGCAAATGGCAAAGGTTGTACCCCAAGTCATCAGTGAACTGTACGAAAACATGAGCAAATCGTCTGAAGAATCCAGGACCGAGACTCCTAAAGCTGCTTTCAGCTTCAAACAGTTCAAGGCATGTGGACCGAAAGAGTTCACCGGCGAAGAAGGCCCTACGACCTTGTTTCAATGGTTTGACTCAATCGAAGTCACCCTGCGACAGAGCGGATGTCCTGATAACTCTGCACACTGAACGCGATCGGCTTCTTCCAGTCCTGCGCTCTAGACTGGTGGACGGCCGAAAGAAACAAGCGCGGAAATGATGCAGCCTATGGTCTGTCATGGGACGAGTTGAAGAACGCTATGCTCGAGGAGTTATGCCCTCCCCATGAGCGCCAGAAGCTGGAGGATGAGTTCTGGTACATTAAGCAGAAAGAAGGTGACAACGCTGCCCTGACTGCTCGCTTCAAGCAGCTCAGCATTATCTGTCCCGATCAAGTGAAGACGCCCGAGATGACAATCAAGAAGTACATTCGAGCGCTGCCAGACTGTGTTGCAGATTTTGTGCATGCCGCAAAGCAAACAATGATCGAAGAGACTTACTTGCTTGCCGCTGAAATCAACGACAAGCGAGTAAAAGTGTGACACCCCAGGATAACCAGGAAAACCACTCAACCTAACTAGCTTCCTCAGTGAGTACGTGTTAAATTTCAGGACGGAATTTCTTTCAACTTGGGGATGATGTGACAACCCGTATTCCAGAACCTTTCTTTGTGCTTTGATGTAACCGGTATGAACATTACGTGATTAGTTAACGTGTTTGATTGCAATGGAATTTTATGTTTTGTTATGCTATGTGTTACAGGAATGTGTTGTGAGTATGTATGTATAATAAACTTGGTCACACAACGACTGTCTAATCGCACAAGCCTTTAGGGCCACACACCTTGTCTCTTGTCACACACCTCTCTCGACCCACTCTAATTGACTCGAGACCAAGAGGGCAGCCCAATGAGGGGTTCGGCCCACTCCCCTTTATAAGCATGCACATAAGCCATTATGGGGTTTTGATCCTTATAATTTACAAACACACACACAAACCCTAGAACTCTCTCTTATCGCCTCTCTTGTGCGACGACAACAGCCCTTTCACCTTCGAAGCCGGCGGCAATCTCAAATCTCTCTCGAGGTCCTTGTGATTCCATCTCGCACTCCGGTTAGTGTTCATCTTTGTTAGTTGCCATGATTTTAATTATTATGATTTTATGTGACAACTAGTGAGGTTTTTCTCAAGGAATTACCTGGTCTTTCGCCTCATCTTCAGGTCGAGTTTCAAATCGAGTTAGCTCCTGGAGCAGCACCAATAGCTTGTGCACCTTATCGCTTAGCTCCATCAGAACTAGAAGAACTATCTACACAACTACAAGAACTCTTGGACAAGGGTTTCATTCGTCCTAGCTCTTCGCCCTGGGGAGCTCCAGTCTTATTTGTGAAGAAGAAAGACGGTACTTTTCGAATGTGTATTGACTACCGCGAACTCAACAAGGTGAACATGAAGAATCGTTATCCACTTCCACGCATCGATGACCTATTCGACCAGTTGCAAGGGTTGAGCTTCTACTCAAAGATTGATCTGAGATCGGGATATCATCAGCTGAGAGTCCGAGACGAGGACATCTCCAAAACAGCATTCAAGACTCGTTACGGGCACTACGAGTTTCTGGTTATGCCTTTCGGATTGACAAACGCACCTGCGGTCTTCATGGACCTCATGAACCGAGTGTGCAAACCTTACCTGGATAAGTTCGTTATTATTTTCATCGACGACATCCTGATCTATTCTAGGAGTCAGGAGGAGCACGAGCATCATCTGCGTCTTATTCTGGAACTTCTTCGAGCAGAGCAGCTTTATGCTAAGTTTTCGAAATGTGACTTTTGGCTTCGTGAAGTCCATTTCCTAGGCCACGTGGTAAACGGGGATGGGATTCATGTGGATCCATCCAAGGTTGACTCGATCAAGAACTGGCCTGCACCTCGTACACCAACAGAAATCCGCCAATTCGTGGGTTTGGCGGGCTACTACAGAAGATTCATGAAGGATTTCTCTAAGATTGCGCAACCCCTCACTTCACTAACTCAGAAGGGTGTCATCTATCGTTGGGGTGATGCACATGAGTCCGCATTTCAGCACTTAAAGGAGAGACTTTGTAGCGCACCTATTCTCTCGTTACCTGAAGGCACAGATGATTTTGTGGTTTATTGTGACGCGTCAATCCAAGGACTTGGTTGTGTGTTGATGCAACGTGAGAAAGTCATAGCTTACGCATCACGCTAACTTAAGGTTCACGAAAGGAACTATACTACCCACGATCTGGAGCTGGGAGTTGTTGTTTTCGCACTCAAGATATGGAGACATTGCCTGTACGGTACCAAGTGCACTATTTACACCGATCACAGGAGTCTCCAGCATATCTTCGAACAGAAAGAGTTGAAAATGCGACAGCGTCGATGGGTCGAACTTCTGAATGATTACGAATGCGCGATCAAGTACCATCCGGGCAAAGCCAATGTTGTGTCTGATACCCTCAGTCGAAAGGAGACTAAACCTAAGTGTGTACGTGCGTTATAGTTTACCATCCACTCTAGTCTTCCCGCTCAAATTCGTGATGCTCAGGTTGAAGCATTAAAAGCAGAGAACATCAGGGCTGAGTCCCTGCGAGGATCGAAGAAATGGTTAGAACAAAAGGAAGACGATGCTTATTACGTAACAGGGCGCATCTGGGTTCCACGTTATGGAAATCTACGTGAGCTTGTGATGGATGAAGCACACAAGTCTCGTTACACGGTACACCCTGGTGCGGATAAGATGTACCATGATCTCAAGACTACGTATTGGTGGCCTAGTATGAAATCCAACATAACAACCTATGTTAGTAAATGTTTGACTTGTGCGAGAGTCAAAACCGAGTACCAGAAACTATCAGGCCTACTTCAACAACCAGAGATACCGACATGGAAATGGGAGAAAATTTCCATGGATTTCGTTACTGACCTGCCTAGATCTCAATGCGGAAATGATACCATTTGGGTGATCGTGTCACACCCCTTTCTGCGGCGGAAGCACGAGGTGTGATCATGAAAGGTTCTCATTGCATACGAAGAGTAAACATGCTACATGCTCGTAAAATAACATCAAATACCATAATTTGAAAACATAAGTTTAGCGTTTATATCGCTCGACAGCATAAAACATTGTCTTAAAAGTTTACAACTTTATTTAAAGTTAAACACAAGCGACATCCACGAGCATAAGCAAGGCCGCGCGCACATCCACCTCTAGTTACCTGAAATACATGTGAGTTTTGGAAAACATCAACATAAAGTTGAGCGAGTTCATGCAGTGATTGTTTTGAATGTTTTAAATACTTGAATGGAAACATAGTATGTAACTTGTAGAATGTGTGAATGTTTGAATGTAACTTGTAAAATGCATCTATAACTGAGTACTATGAATGTTTGAATGTTTTGATAACACGTATCTGTAATCTCCTTATTATGAATGTTTGACTGTGTGAGGTCGCTAGTGGTTTGCAAGGCCACTAACATATGTCACGACATAGGAAGCCACCAAACCTAGGCATTTTTGTCGACTTTGACTGAGACACAGAAGCACTCATTGGTAGAAGTAGGCCAAGAGTGGGGTTGCCTGAAACCCATTAGATCTAACCTTTTGTTCTGCGGTCTGAATGTATACGTTGATTAATGGTGCTTATGGTACCCTATTCGAGACATGATCTAGAATGTTTCACTTGAATGTTTCACATGAATGTTTTTCCTTTGAATGTTTTTGTACCCATCATACCATATGTAAACAATGTAACATTTGTAACATGTATTTCACCCCCGAAGTTATAAAACTAAAAACAGTTAAAGAAAAGGGGGAGCATGAACTCACAACTTTGCGTTCCTGTGCGTCGTAAACTTCACCGGATTTGCTTAATTAACGTCGTAACCTATACGCGTTTTCTTAATGTTAGTCACTAGACTTGTATCGCACAAGTACAGTCGCTCTCTTTTGTATTTGTATTGTTGTGTTAAAAATATTTCATATTTTTAACTACGTATCTTACTTATATTATTTCCTCTAAAATAAATATAAGTCTTTTGTGTTTTGCACTTCGCACCCAAATTATGTATCTTGTATTTTGTATGTGTATTTTTATGTTTATACTCCTCACGAGTATTTAGTGTATTTTTAAGTCTTAATACACTAGTACGTATAACACATACTATATACACTTAGCACATAAGTTGGTGATCAAATAATATATATTTTTCTCTCAAAAATATACATACTTATATCCATTTTTATTCTTGAAGAAATTCTCATTTCTTATCACCAAAAATTAGGGAAACCTTGGTAATGCTTTTAAACACATTTTTAGGGAATAAGTTTCTCAAAACTTGTATTTTTCTAAGTGTCAAAATTTATAAAAATTTTGACAGAGTTTCCCCTAAAAATGGAGGTTTCCCATGTTTTCAAAACATGTGTTTATTTTCTTTTAAATCTTCATCAATCATCAACAACAATTATCAACAATAATCGTCAACAATAATCACTAATTTCTCCATTTCATGAACTTGAATATTTACAAAAATGTGTAGTAACTTACTAGCACATTTAGTAAGTCTTGTTATCTTTAAAAATAAGTTTAATTTCTTAAAAACTTTATTTTTAAAGAATATGAAGTTTTACAACTTCTAGTCGGTTTTTACGAAAATTATTTCTTTGTTAAAACTTTTGTTACACAAGTATCCACACACTTGTTTGTTCACAAAAACTACTTTTGTTTGTGTAAGATCCGGTTTAGAACCTGTGATTTCTTTTGATGCTTGGTCTTTTGAAAATACCACTTGTAGATACATAGATCGGCTAGTTTTAAACACTATTTCACAAGTAAAACGCTTTTACACAAGTTCATGATTCGAGTGTGGTAGAGTTTCATCTTCAAACCCTTGTTATACTTAAACAAGCTTTATGTCATAATCCAAGATCATGACTAAACCGGGTTAAATGATGATCCGAGCTACCACAACATAGATCGGGTCCAAATAACCACACAAATCGATTACTACGACATTTACACAACATCATAGCTTTTAACCATCATTTTTAACATTTTAGTAGACTTTTAACACTTCATCTTGTAAGTTCATGAGTTTTAACCGTCATATCTTATTTTAACCAATTTAAAATAGATCGAGAGGGCGTTTAAAGCAACTTACTACTAGCTCGAGGCTAGGGAAGAAACTAGTCAAAAATCGAGTGGATAAAAGCAAACGGTTGAGGTTCTTCAACTTCCGAAAGCTCCTAGCTCCTTTGTACACTTTCTAACATCCTTGCATGTGTATGGAATAGAAGGGACTTGATTGGATGATGATGTTGGTGGTGTTGTGGGTCACGGCCGAAGCCAAGAAGAAGAAGGAGAGAGAGAGCAATTGTTTTAGTGAGTGATGAAATGAAGTGTGGAACTAATGTGCATTCTTATAGTCCAAACTCTTGCATTATCCTATGTATAAAATGTTTCCATTGTGCCAACAAGATCCAATAAATAAATAGAATAAATCCCCATGTGGGGCTCCATGTTGGTAACCGTATGGTTAATGGGGGAGGGGTATTAATTGGATCTTAATTATTGGTTACTAAGTCTAGTTAGGAAATAAATGAATTAATATGTGTGTTGTAATATATAATGGGTGTTAGGGTATTTGGGGACCCTAACTGGCTTAGAAAAATAAAAACAATGCTTCTAGCATTATTTTGGTGTTCCGGGTATTGTCCGGTTGTTCGGTTAGATACCGATTCGTTAAAGTGCTAAATTACACTTTTTAGTGTCTTTTAAGTGCCTTTCTTGTACCCTTTCAATTCCCAACACTTAGGGAAATATTCTGGATGATAAAACGAAATTTCTGCAAAATATTCGTGTGCTAAAAGCTGATTTATAGCTGATTTATGTAAATTTCTGCACTTAGCGTTTCGGGTGCTTTTTAGTGCTTATTTTTGCTTTCGCAATGTCTATAAATTAAACCCTTATATGTACTCTTGGGTTTTAATCTATTCTTGTCGTCGGACCTACATCTAGGCTCCAATTTTATTGTCTGACTGCTTTCTGCAGTTCTGTTGACACATTGTGTCTTATCGGTGAGTTTACTATTATTTCTGACGCAACGCTCTCGTTTATGCATAAAGCAATATTTTGTAGTATATAACGTGCATGAATTCACTCATTTAGTATGAAGTCAGATATTGCTGACAATTAAGCACTAATTGTAGTCATTAAGCAATAATTAATGTGTACGGAATTTACCGGTTTGGGCCAGTTGTCACAGTCTCCCCCCGTTAAAAGAATTTCGTCCCGAAATTTAGGCTGGACTCACTCTCGCTGGAGTCTTCTTGAATAGGTGGGGATACTTTTTCTTGAACTGGTCTTCACGTTCCCATGTGTACTCGGGTCCGTGCTTAGAGTTCCAACGTACTTTGACGAGTTTTACGCTGCTCCTCCTGGTCTTGTTGACTTTCCAGTCGGTAACCTCAACAGGTTGTTCTGTAAATCGGAGGGCTTCATCAATATGCACTTCATCCATCGGGATGATCACGTTTTCTTGTGTTGGACTCTTCTTCAGGTTGGATACATGAAACGTATCATGTACTCCATTAAGTTCTTCCGGTAACTCCAACTTGTATGCCACGGTACCAATTCTCTTCAATATTCTGAATGGTCCGATATATCGTGGATTCAGCTTTCCACGCTTTCCAAATCTGACTACGCCCTTCCATGGTGAGACTTTTAACAACACCTTGTCTCCCACCTTGAATTCTACCGATTTTCTATTCGGATCAGCGTAGCTCTTTTGTCGCTCTCGAGCCGCCTTAATGCGCTCTCGGATCTGCGCAATCTTGTCGGTTGTCTCTTGTACAAGTTCAGGACCAACCATACGCTTATCTCCGGCATCTGCCCAACATAAGGGCGATCGGCATTTGCGGCCATACAGAGCTTCGAACGGCGCGGCTTTTATGCTCGTATGATAGCTGTTATTGTAGGAAAACTCAACTAAAGGTAGATGAGTATCCCAGCTGCCGCCTAGATCCATGACACGTGCGCGAAGCATATCTTCTAACGTTTGTATAGTCCGTTCGCTCTGGCCGTCTGTTTGCGGATGGAATGCCGTGCTTAGATCTAACTGAGATCCAAAGGCTTCCTGAAATGATTGCCAGATTCTTGAGACAAAGCGTCCATCTCTGTCTGAAATGATTGAGATTGGCACTCCATGTCGTGCCACAATTTCTCTTAAGTATATTTCAGCAAGCTTTCCAGTGCTATCCTTCTCTCGGATTGGTAGGAAATGCGCAGACTTCGTCAATCGATCAACTATTACCCATATCATATCGTGCCCTCTCGGGGTCCTGGGTAATTTCGTTATGAAGTCCATCGAGATTTGTTCCCACTTCCACACGGGAATCTCTGGTTGTTGTAGTAGGCCGGACGGTTTCTGATATTCGGCCTTAACCTTAGCACAGGTTAGGCATTTTCCAACATAGACAGCAACGTCGCTTTTGAGTCTCGGCCACCAATAGTACTCTTTCAAGTCTTGATACATTTTGTCCGATCCTGGATGGATCGAATATCTCGATTTGTGGGCTTCCTTAAGGATGACTTCTCGTATGCCACCATAGAGTGGAACCCAAATACGCTTCTTGAAGTATAAGGCTCCCTCTTCGTTTGGCACCATGTATTTCAGCATACCCCGTAGGTATTCAGCTTTACGGTTCTCTTCTTTAAGAGCTTCTTGTTGTGCATCCCGAATGCGTGTAGTGAGGTTCGTTCGAATCGTCATTTCCAATGCTCGAACCCTTAGGGTCTTAACCCTTTCTTTTCGGCTCAACGCGTCCGCTACAACGTTCGCCTTTCCAGGATGGTACTTAATCTCACAGTCATAATCGTTCAGCAGCTCGACCCAACGCCGCTGGCGCATATTCAATTCCTTCTGATTAAATATGTGTTGTAAACTTTTGTGATCTGTGAAAATTGTACATTGAGTACCATATAAATAATGTCGCCAAATCTTCAAGGCGAATACCACTGCGCCCAGCTCCAGGTCGTGAGTGGTATAGTTTCTCTCATGAACCTTCAGTTGTCTTGAAGCGTAAGCGATGACTTTTTGGCGCTGCATAAGCACGCAACCCAAACCTTGTCGTGAAGCGTCACAGTATACCACGAAGTCATCAGTGCCTTCGGGTAATGATAGTATTGGTGCATCGCAGAGCTTGTTCTTAAGTAGCTGAAAGGCTTCTTCCTGTTTGTGACCCCAGTCGTACTTCTTGTCTTTCTGGGTAAGGGTCGTTAACGGTTGAGCTATCTTTGAGAAATTCTCGATGAATCGCCGATAATAGCCTGCTAAACCCAAAAATTGTCGAACTTCAGTTGGGGTTTTGGGAGCTTCCCAGTTCTTTATCGCTTCAATCTTGGATGGATCTACATGAATGCCCTTCTCATTCACAACGTGACCAAGGAATTGTACTTCGCGAATCCAGAATTCGCACTTCGAGAACTTTGCATAAAGCTTCTCTTTCTTCAGTAATTCCAAGATGGTTCTGAGATGTTGCTCGTGCTCTTCTTTCGTTCGCGAGTAAATCAGGATATCATCGATAAATACAATCACGAATTTATCGAGATATGGTTTACATACGCGGTTCATCAGGTCCATAAAGACCGCTGGCGCGTTCGTCAACCCAAATGGCATCACAAGAAATTCGTAGTGCCCATATCGCGTTCTGAATGCAGTCTTTGGCACGCTTTCTTCTTGGATTCTCAGCTGATGATATCCAGATCGAAGGTCGATCTTGGAATAGTAGCTTGATCCTTGCAGTTGATCAAATAAGTCATCAATCCTCGGTAGTGGATACCGATTCTTGATTGTGAGCTTGTTCAGTTCCCTGTAATCGATACACATCCGCAGTGTTCCATCCTTCTTCTTTACGAATAATACTGGAGCTCCCCAGGGTGAGAAGCTTGGCCTTATGAATCCTTTATCCAACAACTCCTGGAGTTGTGTAGATAATTCTTGCATTTCGGATGGAGCAAGTCGATAGGGAGCCTTGGCCACAGGAGCAGCTCCTGGAACCAAGTCTATACGGAATTCGACTTGACGTTGCGGAGGTAGTCCTGGCAGATCTTCAGGGAACACATCAGGAAATTCCTTCACCACAGGAATGTCTTCGAGTTTTGGCTCCACAGCCTTCTTGTCTATGACGTGTGCTAGGAAAGCGACACATCCTTTCCTTAAGCACTTCCGTGCCTTTATGCAACTGATGATTCAAAGAGGCGCGTCTCGTTTTTCTCCATGCACGATGAGAGTTTCACCATTCGCTAAAGGGATGCGAATGATTTTCTCATGGCAAATAACTTCAGCTTTGTTCTTGGACAACCAGTCCATTCCGACTACTACATCGAAGCTACCCAATTGAATAGGTAGGAGGTCGATGCTAAATCTTCGTTCACCAAGTTCTAGTGTGCAGCCTCTAATAACTTCGCCCGATTCAACGAGTTTACCATTGGCTAGTTCTATGGAATAAGGAATTTCTAATCTACTAGATTCTATTCCAAGTATGCGTTTAAATTCCACAGACATGAAACTATAATCGGCGCCAGTGTCGAATAGTATGGATGCGAAGTGATTGTTAATGAGAAACGTACCGGTGACCACGTTAGGGTCCTCGCGTGCGTCTCTTGCTCCAATTACAAATGCTCGAGCCGGAGCGTTGTTTCTCTCCGGGCAGTTCTTCATGAAATGATCATTGCTTCCACACTTGAAGCATCCTTGGTTCTGCCCTTTCCCGTTACCATTTCGGTTACCATTGCCATTCCCACCATGGTTTCCATTACCATTACCATTGCGGCCTCCAATACCTTTTCCCCAGCAGTCTTCGGCACGGTGGCCTGGCTTCCCGCAGTTCTCGCATTTTCCAACGCGACAGTTTCCCACATGGTGAAAGTCACAGCGGTTACATTTGGGCAGAGTGCCCTGATATTTCTTAGCCCCAGACTCATTTGCAGCTGCGAAGGCTTTTGCCTCCCTAGGTGGGTTAGTGTCACGCTTCTTGTTGTTCAAACCCTTGTTGTTACAAATTGCTTGATTCAGGTTTGCATGTTTCCTCTTCTTGTCGCCAGACGACTCAGCATGCGTCTCGGCATTTTCTGTTGGGTTCAGTGATAGCTTCTTCATTCGAACACAATCTTCAGTAAGGCTGACAGCCAGGGTTACAGCCTCGGTGATTGTTTGTGGTTTGGCCGACGTCACCATGCCACGAAACTCTGAGGCCAGTCCCCAAATGTAGCGTTCAACGCGCTTGAATTCGGGAGTCACCATGTAGGGAAGCACTCTTGACAGGTCATGGAACCTTCGAGTGTAACCATTGATGTCAGCACCTTCCATAGTCAAGTGCCAGAACTCCGTTTCCAGCCTTTGGAGTTCCGCACGAGAGCAATACTTCTCTCTCATTCTTTCCTTCAGTTCCTCCCAAGTGAGGCCATAAGCGGCATCATCACCCAAAGTTTGGGCTTGCAGGTTCCACCAAGTCAGAGCTTCATCGACAAACAACCCAGTAGCAAAGGTGACTTGTTGATCCGCGGCACACTTGCTCATGCGGAAAGTAGCTTCAGTCTTCTCCGTCCAGCGCACAAATGCTACTGCACCTCCTGTGCCGTCTTAGTTCATCGGCTTGCAATCGAGGAATTGCTTGAAAGTGCAGCCTGGAATTGATTCAACCAGTTCACATGTGAGCAATCGAAGAATTAATGAAACAAGGACCGTTCATAAATTTCTTCATGCTTAGCAAAGCGTCTGAGGTTACCTTGAGCTGCATTGCCTCCAGATGAATCTCCGTTCCCATTACGTCTAGCGTTGCTTGGGCCACCACTGTCTTGAGTACGGTTCGCCTCGTACTGGGCGATAGCAGCGGAGATCCTTTCCTCTAGTAGGGCGTTCAGCTCATCAGCAGTTCTTGGCAGTGGGGGAGGAGGAGGTTGATCGTCATTGCGAGCATTCACAGCTTTCCTAGGTGCCATGTTCTGACCGAACACAACACAACAGGGTTAGACATTTGTTTGACATCGTCCTACTAGACAGTAGTAGTATATATATTCACAGGTATATACCACATAAGTGACATCAAACAATTATTACTCTAGCAGAGTACTTAGTAGGCTTGCACTGAGGGAATCTATACGTGACAAGACTTGCTGTGATTTTTGTGCACTGAATTCCATAATTATGTATGCATCCATAATTACGTAACTCCTTGCACAGTCCGCACAGTTCGTTTCATCCTCGTATTTCTTCCTTCAGATGGGCCATTGCTTTTAGGTAAAGTCACATATACTTGTGACATTCTACTTCTAGTACATGCTAATTATCACACATAATTGCAAGTAATTTCTAGTCAACGACAAGTGCTACTCAAGTGCACTCTAAGTCTCGTAGTGTCTTTTCTAGACTCATGTAGACAGTTTCAGGTAGTGGATGTCGCGGGACGTTTTATGCAATGAAAACTCTTTAAAAATTGTTTTCGTGAATGGATCCTAGAGATTGTAGACTAGACTCGAGAAGGAATCCTAGTTCACTACAATCGCAGCTCTGATACCAATCTGTCACACCCCTTTCTGCGGCGGAAGCACGAGGTGTGATCATGAAAGGTTCTCATTGCATACGAAGAGTAAACATGCTACATGCTCGTAAAATAACATCAAATACCATAATTTGAAAACATAAGTTTAGCGTTTATATCGCTCGACAGCATAAAACATTGTCTTAAAAGTTTACAACTTTATTTAAAGTTAAACACAAGCGACATCCACGAGCATAAGCAAGGCCGCGCGCACATCCACCTCTAGTTACCTGAAATACATGTGAGTTTTGGAAAACATCAACATAAAGTTGAGCGAGTTCATGCAGTGATTGTTTTGAATGTTTTAAATACTTGAATGGAAACATAGTATGTAACTTGTAGAATGTGTGAATGTTTGAAT
The DNA here is from genome assembly GCA_030545235.1 of Helianthus tuberosus. Lineage (NCBI taxonomy): Eukaryota > Viridiplantae > Streptophyta > Magnoliopsida > Asterales > Asteraceae > Helianthus > Helianthus tuberosus. The sequence goes on along the minus strand of CM060451.1, from coordinate 70,336,247 downwards.
GTAACTTGTAAAATGCATCTATAACTGAGTACTATGAATGTTTGAATGTTTTGATAACACGTATCTGTAATCTCCTTATTATGAATGTTTGACTGTGTGAGGTCGCTAGTGGTTTGCAAGGCCACTAACATATGTCACGACATAGGAAGCCACCAAACCTAGGCATTTTTGTCGACTTTGACTGAGACACAGAAGCACTCATTGGTAGAAGTAGGCCAAGAGTGGGGTTGCCTGAAACCCATTAGATCTAACCTTTTGTTCTGCGGTCTGAATGTATACGTTGATTAATGGTGCTTATGGTACCCTATTCGAGACATGATCTAGAATGTTTCACTTGAATGTTTCACATGAATGTTTTTCCTTTGAATGTTTTTGTACCCATCATACCATATGTAAACAATGTAACATTTGTAACATGTATTTCACCCCCGAAGTTATAAAACTAAAAACAGTTAAAGAAAAGGGGGAGCATGAACTCACAACTTTGCGTTCCTGTGCGTCGTAAACTTCACCGGATTTGCTTAATTAACGTCGTAACCTATACGCGTTTTCTTAATGTTAGTCACTAGACTTGTATCGCACAAGTACAGTCGCTCTCTTTTGTATTTGTATTGTTGTGTTAAAAATATTTCATATTTTTAACTACGTATCTTACTTATATTATTTCCTCTAAAATAAATATAAGTCTTTTGTGTTTTGCACTTCGCACCCAAATTATGTATCTTGTATTTTGTATGTGTATTTTTATGTTTATACTCCTCACGAGTATTTAGTGTATTTTTAAGTCTTAATACACTAGTACGTATAACACATACTATATACACTTAGCACATAAGTTGGTGATCAAATAATATATATTTTTCTCTCAAAAATATACATACTTATATCCATTTTTATTCTTGAAGAAATCCTCATTTCTTATCACCAAAAATTAGGGAAACCTTGGTAATGCTTTTAAACACATTTTTAGGGAATAAGTTTCTCAAAACTTGTATTTTTCTAAGTGTCAAAATTTATAAAAATTTTGACAGAGTTTCCCCTAAAAATGGAGGTTTCCCATGTTTTCAAAACATGTGTTTATTTTCTTTTAAATCTTCATCAATCATCAACAACAATTATCAACAATAATCGTCAACAATAATCACTAATTTCTCCATTTCATGAACTTGAATATTTACAAAAATGTGTAGTAACTTACTAGCACATTTAGTAAGTCTTGTTATCTTTAAAAATAAGTTTAATTTCTTAAAAAATTATTTTTAAAGAATATGAAGTTTTACAACTTCTAGTCGGTTTTTACGAAAATTATTTCTTTGTTAAAACTTTTGTTACACAAGTATCCACACACTTGTTTGTTCACAAAAACTACTTTTGTTTGTGTAAGATCCGGTTTAGAACCTGTGATTTCTTTTGATGCTTGGTCTTTTGAAAATACCACTTGTAGATACATAGATCGGCTAGTTTTAAACACTATTTCACAAGTAAAACGCTTTTACACAAGTTCATGATTCGAGTGTGGTAGAGTTTCATCTTCTAACCCTTGTTATACTTAAACAAGCTTTATGTCATAATCCAAGATCATGACTAAACCGGGTTAAATGATGATCCGAGCTACCACAACATAGATCGGGTCCAAATAACCACACAAATCGATTACTACGACATTTACACAACATCATAGCTTTTAACCATCATTTTTAACATTTTAGTAGACTTTTAACACTTCATCTTGTAAGTTCATGAGTTTTAACCGTCATATCTTATTTTAACCAATTTAAAATAGATCGAGAGGGCGTTTAAAGCAACTTACTACTAGCTCGAGGCTAGGGAAGAAACTAGTCAAAAATCGAGTGGATAAAAGCAAACGGTTGAGGTTCTTCAACTTCCGAAAGCTCCTAGCTCCTTTGTACACTTTCTAACATCCTTGCATGTGTATGGAATAGAAGGGACTTGATTGGATGATGATGTTGGTGGTGTTGTGGGTCACGGCCGAAGCCAAGAAGAAGAAGGAGAGAGAGAGCAATTGTTTTAGTGAGTGATGAAATGAAGTGTGGAACTAATGTGCATTCTTATAGTCCAAACTCTTGCATTATCCTATGTATAAAATGTTTCCATTGTGCCAACAAGATCCAATAAATAAATAGAATAAATCCCCATGTGGGGCTCCATGTTGGTAACCGTATGGTTAATGGGGGAGGGGTATTAATTGGATCTTAATTATTGGTTACTAAGTCTAGTTAGGAAATAAATGAATTAATATGTGTGTTGTAATATATAATGGGTGTTAGGGTATTCGGGGACCCTAACTGGCTTAGAAAAATAAAAACAATGCTTCTAGCATTATTTTGGTGTTCCGGGTATTGTCCGGTTGTTCGGTTAGATACCGATTCGTTAAAGTGCTAAATTACACTTTTTAGTGTCTTTTAAGTGCCTTTCTTGTACCCTTTCAATTCCCAACACTTAGGGAAATATTCTGGATGATAAAACGAAATTTCTGCAAAATATTCGTGTGCTAAAAGCTGATTTATAGCTGATTTATGTAAATTTCTGCACTTAAAGTGCGTTTCGGGTGCTTTTTAGTGCTTATTTTTGCTTTCGCAATGTCTATAAATTAAACCCTTATATGTACTCTTGGGTTTTAATCTATTCTTGTCGTCGGACCTACATCTAGGCTCCAATTTTATTGTCTGACTGCTTTCTGCAGTTCTGTTGACACATTGTGTCTTACCGGTGAGTTTACTATTATTTCTGACGCAACGCTCTCGTTTATGCATAAAGCAATATTTTGTAGTATATAACGTGCATGAATTCACTCATTTAGTATGAAGTCAGATATTGCTGACAATTAAGCACTAATTGTAGTCATTAAGCAATAATTAATGTGTACGGAATTTACCGGTTTGGGCCAGTTGTCACAGTCTCCCCCCGTTAAAAGAATTTCGTCCCGAAATTCAGGCTGGACTCACTCTCGCTGGAGTCTTCTTGAATAGGTGGGGATACTTTTTCTTGAACTGGTCTTCACGTTCCCATGTGTACTCGGGTCCGTGCTTAGAGTTCCAACGTACTTTGACGAGTTTTACGCTGCTCCTCCTGGTCTTGTTGACTTTCCAGTCGGTAACCTCAACAGGTTGTTCTGTAAATCGGAGGGCTTCATCAATATGCACTTCATCCATCGGGATGATCACGTTTTCTTGTGTTGGACTCTTCTTCAGGTTGGATACATGAAACGTATCATGTACTCCATTAAGTTCTTCCGGTAACTCCAACTTGTATGCCACGGTACCAATTCTCTTCAATATTCTGAATGGTCCGATATATCGTGGATTCAGCTTTCCACGCTTTCCAAATCTGACTACGCCCTTCCATGGTGAGACTTTTAACAACACCTTGTCTCCCACCTTGAATTCTACCGATTTTCTATTCGGATCAGCGTAGCTCTTTTGTCGCTCTCGAGCCGCCTTAATGCGCTCTCGGATCTGCGCAATCTTGTCGGTTGTCTCTTGTACAAGTTCAGGACCAACCATACGCTTATCTCCGGCATCTGCCCAACATAAGGGCGATCGGCATTTGCGGCCATACAGAGCTTCGAACGGCGCGGCTTTTATGCTCGTATGATAGCTGTTATTGTAGGAAAACTCAACTAAAGGTAGATGAGTATCCCAGCTGCCGCCTAGATCCATGACACGTGCGCGAAGCATATCTTCTAACGTTTGTATAGTCCGTTCGCTCTGGCCGTCTGTTTGCGGATGGAATGCCGTGCTTAGATCTAACTGAGATCCAAAGGCTTCCTGAAATGATTGCCAGATTCTTGAGACAAAGCGTCCATCTCTTTCTGAAATGATTGAGATTGGCACTCCATGTCGTGCCACAATTTCTCTTAAGTATATTTCAGCAAGCTTTCCAGTGCTATCCTTCTCTCGGATTGGTAGGAAATGCGCAGACTTCGTCAATCGATCAACTATTACCCATATCATATCGTGCCCTCTCGGGGTCCTGGGTAATTTCGTTATGAAGTCCATCGAGATTTGTTCCCACTTCCACACGGGAATCTCTGGTTGTTGTAGTAGGCCGGACGGTTTCTGATATTCGGCCTTAACCTTAGCACAGGTTAGGCATTTTCCAACATAGACAGCAACGTCGCTTTTGAGTCTCGGCCACCAATAGTACTCTTTCAAGTCTTGATACATTTTGTCCGATCCTGGATGGATCGAATATCTCGATTTGTGGGCTTCCTTAAGGATGACTTCTCGTATGCCACCATAGAGTGGAACCCAAATACGCTTCTTGAAGTATAAGGCTCCCTCTTCGTTTGGCACCATGTATTTCAGCATACCCCGTAGGTATTCAGCTTTACGGTTCTCTTCTTTAAGAGCTTCTTGTTGTGCATCCCGAATGCGTGTAGTGAGGTTCGTTCGAATCGTCATTTCCAATGCTCGAACCCTTAGGGTCTTAACCCTTTCTTTTCGGCTCAACGCGTCCGCTACAACGTTCGCCTTTCCAGGATGGTACTTAATCTCACAGTCATAATCGTTCAGCAGCTCGACCCAACGCCGCTGGCGCATATTCAATTCCTTCTGATTAAATATGTGTTGTAAACTTTTGTGATCTGTGAAAATTGTACATTGAGTACCATATAAATAATGTCGCCAAATCTTCAAGGCGAATACCACTGCGCCCAGCTCCAGGTCGTGAGTGGTATAGTTTCTCTCATGAACCTTCAGTTGTCTTGAAGCGTAAGCGATGACTTTTTGGCGCTGCATAAGCACGCAACCCAAACCTTGTCGTGAAGCGTCACAGTATACCACGAAGTCATCAGTGCCTTCGGGTAATGATAGTATTGGTGCATCGCAGAGCTTGTTCTTAAGTAGCTGAAAGGCTTCTTCCTGTTTGTGACCCCAGTCGTACTTCTTGTCTTTCTGGGTAAGGGTCGTTAACGGTTGAGCTATCTTTGAGAAATTCTCGATGAATCGCCGATAATAGCCTGCTAAACCCAAAAATTGTCGAACTTCAGTTGGGGTTTTGGGAGCTTCCCAGTTCTTTATCGCTTCAATCTTGGATGGATCTACATGAATGCCCTTCTCATTCACAACGTGACCAAGGAATTGTACTTCGCGAATCCAGAATTCGCACTTCGAGAACTTTGCATAAAGCTTCTCTTTCTTCAGTAATTCCAAGATGGTTCTGAGATGTTGCTCGTGCTCTTCTTTCGTTCGCGAGTAAATCAGGATATCATCGATAAATACAATCACGAATTTATCGAGATATGGTTTACATACGCGGTTCATCAGGTCCATAAAGACCGCTGGCGCGTTCGTCAACCCAAATGGCATCACAAGAAATTCGTAGTGCCCATATCGCGTTCTGAATGCAGTCTTTGGCACGCTTTCTTCTTGGATTCTCAGCTGATGATATCCAGATCGAAGGTCGATCTTGGAATAGTAGCTTGATCCTTGCAGTTGATCAAATAAGTCATCAATCCTCGGTAGTGGATACCGATTCTTGATTGTGAGCTTGTTCAGTTCCCTGTAATCGATACACATCCGCAGTGTTCCATCCTTCTTCTTTACGAATAATACTGGAGCTCCCCAGGGTGAGAAGCTTGGCCTTATGAATCCTTTATCCAACAACTCCTGGAGTTGTGTAGATAATTCTTGCATTTCGGATGGAGCAAGTCGATAGGGAGCCTTGGCCACAGGAGCAGCTCCTGGAACCAAGTCTATACGGAATTCGACTTGACGTTGCGGAGGTAGTCCTGGCAGATCTTCAGGGAACACATCAGGAAATTCCTTCACCACAGGAATGTCTTCGAGTTTTGGCTCCACAGCCTTCTTGTCTATGACGTGTGCTAGGAAAGCGACACATCCTTTCCTTAAGCACTTCCGTGCCTTTATGCAACTGATGATTCAAAGAGGCGCGTCTCGTTTTTCTCCATGCACGATGAGAGTTTCACCATTCGCTAAAGGGATGCGAATGATTTTCTCATGGCAAATAACTTCAGCTTTGTTCTTGGACAACCAGTCCATTCCGACTACTACATCGAAGCTACCCAATTGAATAGGTAGGAGGTCGATGCTAAATCTTCGTTCACCAAGTTCTAGTGTGCAGCCTCTAATAACTTCGCCCGATTCAACGAGTTTACCATTGGCTAGTTCTATGGAATAAGGAATTTCTAATCTACTAGATTCTATTCCAAGTATGCGTTTAAATTCCACAGACATGAAACTATAATCGGCGCCAGTGTCGAATAGTATGGATGCGAAGTGATTGTTAATGAGAAACGTACCGGTGACCACGTTAGGGTCCTCGCGTGCGTCTCTTGCTCCAATTACAAATGCTCGAGCCGGAGCGTTGTTTCTCTCCGGGCAGTTCTTCATGAAATGATCATTGCTTCCACACTTGAAGCATCCTTGGTTCTGCCCTTTCCCGTTACCATTTCGGTTACCATTGCCATTCCCACCATGGTTTCCATTACCATTACCATTGCGGCCTCCAATACCTTTTCCCCAGCAGTCTTCGGCACGGTGGCCTGGCTTCCCGCAGTTCTCGCATTTTCCAACGCGACAGTTTCCCACATGGTGAAAGTCACAGCGGTTACATTTGGGCAGAGTGCCCTGATATTTCTTAGCCCCAGACTCATTTGCAGCTGCGAAGGCTTTTGCCTCCCTAGGTGGGTTAGTGTCACGCTTCTTGTTGTTCAAACCCTTGTTGTTACAAATTGCTTGATTCAGGTTTGCATGTTTCCTCTTCTTGTCGCCAGACGACTCAGCATGCGTCTCGGCATTTTCTGTTGGGTTCAGTGATAGCTTCTTCATTCGAACACAATCTTCAGTAAGGCTGACAGCCAGGGTTACAGCCTCGGTGATTGTTTGTGGTTTGGCCGACGTCACCATGCCACGAAACTCTGAGGCCAGTCCCCAAATGTAGCGTTCAACGCGCTTGAATTCGGGAGTCACCATGTAGGGAAGCACTCTTGACAGGTCATGGAACCTTCGAGTGTAACCATTGATGTCAGCACCTTCCATAGTCAAGTGCCAGAACTCCGTTTCCAGCCTTTGGAGTTCCGCACGAGAGCAATACTTCTCTCTCATTCTTTCCTTCAGTTCCTCCCAAGTGAGGCCATAAGCGGCATCATCACCCAAAGTTTGGGCTTGCAGGTTCCACCAAGTCAGAGCTTCATCGACAAACAACCCAGTAGCAAAGGTGACTTGTTGATCCGCGGCACACTTGCTCATGCGGAAAGTAGCTTCAGTCTTCTCCGTCCAGCGCACAAATGCTACTGCACCTCCTGTGCCGTCATAGTTCATCGGCTTGCAATCGAGGAATTGCTTGAAAGTGCAGCCTGGAATTGATTCAACCAGTTCACATGTGAGCAATCGAAGAATTAATGAAACAAGGACCGTTCATAAATTTCTTCATGCTTAGCAAAGCGTCTGAGGTTACCTTGAGCTGCATTGCCTCCAGATGAATCTCCGTTCCCATTACGTCTAGCGTTGCTTGGGCCACCACTGTCTTGAGTACGGTTCGCCTCGTACTGGGCGATAGCAGCGGAGATCCTTTCCTCTAGTAGGGCGTTCAGCTCATCAGCAGTTCTTGGCAGTGGGGGAGGAGGAGGTTGATCGTCATTGCGAGCATTCACAGCTTTCCTAGGTGCCATGTTCTGACCGAACACAACACAACAGGGTTAGACATTTGTTTGACATCGTCCTACTAGACAGTAGTAGTATATATATTCACAGGTATATACCACATAAGTGACATCAAACAATTATTACTCTAGCAGAGTACTTAGTAGGCTTGCACTGAGGGAATCTATACGTGACAAGACTTGCTGTGATTTTTGTGCACTGAATTCCATAATTATGTATGCATCCATAATTACGTAACTCCTTGCACAGTCCGCACAGTTCGTTTCATCCTCGTATTTCTTCCTTCAGATGGGCCATTGCTTTTAGGTAAAGTCACATATACTTGTGACATTCTACTTCTAGTACATGCTAATTATCACACATAATTGCAAGTAATTTCTAGTCAACGACAAGTGCTACTCAAGTGCACTCTAAGTCTCGTAGTGTCTTTTCTAGACTCATGTAGACAGTTTCAGGTAGTGGATGTCGCGGGACGTTTTATGCAATGAAAACTCTTTAAAAATTGTTTTCGTGAATGGATCCTAGAGATTGTAGACTAGACTCGAGAAGGAATCCTAGTTCACTACAATCGCAGCTCTGATACCAATCTGTCACACCCCTTTCTGCGGCGGAAGCACGAGGTGTGATCATGAAAGGTTCTCATTGCATACGAAGAGTAAACATGCTACATGCTCGTAAAATAACATCAAATACCATAATTTGAAAACATAAGTTTAGCGTTTATATCGCTCGACAGCATAAAACATTGTCTTAAAAGTTTACAACTTTATTTAAAGTTAAACACAAGCGACATCCACGAGCATAAGCAAGGCCGCGCGCACATCCACCTCTAGTTACCTGAAATACATGTGAGTTTTGGAAAACATCAACATAAAGTTGAGCGAGTTCATGCAGTGATTGTTTTGAATGTTTTAAATACTTGAATGGAAACATAGTATGTAACTTGTAGAATGTGTGAATGTTTGAATGTAACTTGTAAAATGCATCTATAACTGAGTACTATGAATGTTTGAATGTTTTGATAACACGTATCTGTAATCTCCTTATTATGAATGTTTGACTGTGTGAGGTCGCTAGTGGTTTGCAAGGCCACTAACATATGTCACGACATAGGAAGCCACCAAACCTAGGCATTTTTGTCGACTTTGACTGAGACACAGAAGCACTCATTGGTAGAAGTAGGCCAAGAGTGGGGTTGCCTGAAACCCATTAGATCTAACCTTTTGTTCTGCGGTCTGAATGTATACGTTGATTAATGGTGCTTATGGTACCCTATTCGAGACATGATCTAGAATGTTTCACTTGAATGTTTCACATGAATGTTTTTCCTTTGAATGTTTTTGTACCCATCATACCATATGTAAACAATGTAACATTTGTAACATGTATTTCACCCCCGAAGTTATAAAACTAAAAACAGTTAAAGAAAAGGGGGAGCATGAACTCACAACTTTGCGTTCCTGTGCGTCGTAAACTTCACCGGATTTGCTTAATTAACGTCGTAACCTATACGCGTTTTCTTAATGTTAGTCACTAGACTTGTATCGCACAAGTACAGTCGCTCTCTTTTGTATTTGTATTGTTGTGTTAAAAATATTTCATATTTTTAACTACGTATCTTACTTATATTATTTCCTCTAAAATAAATATAAGTCTTTTGTGTTTTGCACTTCGCACCCAAATTATGTATCTTGTATTTTGTATGTGTATTTTTATGTTTATACTCCTCACGAGTATTTAGTGTATTTTTAAGTCTTAATACACTAGTACGTATAACACATACTATATACACTTAGCACATAAGTTGGTGATCAAATAATATATATTTTTCTCTCAAAAATATACATACTTATATCCATTTTTATTCTTGAAGAAATCCTCATTTCTTATCACCAAAAATTAGGGAAACCTTGGTAATGCTTTTAAACACATTTTTAGGGAATAAGTTTCTCAAAACTTGTATTTTTCTAAGTGTCAAAATTTATAAAAATTTTGACAGAGTTTCCCCTAAAAATGGAGGTTTCCCATGTTTTCAAAACATGTGTTTATTTTCTTTTAAATCTTCATCAATCATCAACAACAATTATCAACAATAATCGTCAACAATAATCACTAATTTCTCCATTTCATGAACTTGAATATTTACAAAAATGTGTAGTAACTTACTAGCACATTTAGTAAGTCTTGTTATCTTTAAAAATAAGTTTAATTTCTTAAAAACTTTATTTTTAAAGAATATGAAGTTTTACAACTTCTAGTCGGTTTTTACGAAAATTATTTCTTTGTTAAAACTTTTGTTACACAAGTATCCACACACTTGTTTGTTCACAAAAACTACTTTTGTTTGTGTAAGATCCGGTTTAGAACCTGTGATTTCTTTTGATGCTTGGTCTTTTGAAAATACCACTTGTAGATACATAGATCGGCTAGTTTTAAACACTATTTCACAAGTAAAACGCTTTTACACAAGTTCATGATTCGAGTGTGGTAGAGTTTCATCTTCTAACCCTTGTTATACTTAAACAAGCTTTATGTCATAATCCAAGATCATGACTAAACCGGGTTAAATGATTATCCGAGCTACCACAACATAGATCGGGTCCAAATAACCACACAAATCGATTACTACGACATTTACACAACATCATAGCTTTTAACCATCATTTTTAACATTTTAGTAGACTTTTAACACTTCATCTTGTAAGTTCATGAGTTTTAACCGTCATATCTTATTTTAACCAATTTAAAATAGATCGAGAGGGCGTTTAAAGCAACTTACTACTAGCTCGAGGCTAGGGAAGAAACTAGTCAAAAATCGAGTGGATAAAAGCAAACGGTTGAGGTTCTTCAACTTCCGAAAGCTCCTAGCTCCTTTGTACACTTTCTAACATCCTTGCATGTGTATGGAATAGAAGGGACTTGATTGGATGATGATGTTGGTGGTGTTGTGGGTCACGGCCGAAGCCAAGAAGAAGAAGGAGAGAGAGAGCAATTGTTTTAGTGAGTGATGAAATGAAGTGTGGAACTAATGTGCATTCTTATAGTCCAAACTCTTGCATTATCCTATGTATAAAATGTTTCCATTGTGCCAACAAGATCCAATAAATAAATAGAATAAATCCCCATGTGGGGCTCCATGTTGGTAACCGTATGGTTAATGGGGGAGGGGTATTAATTGGATCTTAATTATTGGTTACTAAGTCTAGTTAGGAAATAAATGAATTAATATGTGTGTTGTAATATATAATGGGTGTTAGGGTATTCGGGGACCCTAACTGGCTTAGAAAAATAAAAACAATGCTTCTAGCATTATTTTGGTGTTCCGGGTATTGTCCGGTTGTTCGGTTAGATACCGATTCGTTAAAGTGCTAAATTACACTTTTTAGTGTCTTTTAAGTGCCTTTCTTGTACCCTTTCAATTCCCAACACTTAGGGAAATATTCTGGATGATAAAACGAAATTTCTGCAAAATATTCGTGTGCTAAAAGCTGATTTATAGCTGATTTATGTAAATTTCTGCACTTAAAGTGCGTTTCGGGTGCTTTTTAGTGCTTATTTTTGCTTTCGCAATGTCTATAAATTAAACCCTTATATGTACTCTTGGGTTTTAATCTATTCTTGTCGTCGGACCTACATCTAGGCTCCAATTTTATTGTCTGACTGCTTTCTGCAGTTCTGTTGACACATTGTGTCTTACCGGTGAGTTTACTATTATTTCTGACGCAACGCTCTCGTTTATGCATAAAGCAATATTTTGTAGTATATAACGTGCATGAATTCACTCATTTAGTATGAAGTCAGATATTGCTGACAATTAAGCACTAATTGTAGTCATTAAGCAATAATTAATGTGTACGGAATTTACCGGTTTGGGCTAGTTGTCACAGATCGTGGATCGACTGACCAAGTCTGCACATTTTCTGGCTATCAAGGAAACGGATAAGTTTTCTACTCTAGCAGACATCTACCTAAAGGAAGTAGTTTCGAGGCACGGGGTGCCAACCTCCATCATTTCTGATCGTGACTCACGTTTTACATCTGAATTGTGGCAAGAGATGCACAAGTCCTTTGGCTCTCGATTAGACATAAGCACGGCATATCATCCACAGATGGATGGGCAGTCTGAGCGCACCATCCAAACCCTTGAAGACATGCTTCGGGCATGTGTAATCGACTTTGGTAATGGCTGGGAAAGACACCTCCCATTAGTGGAGTTTTCTTATAACAACAGTTACCACACCAGTATCCAGGCTGCTCCGTTTGAGGCATTGTACGGACGTAAGTGCCGATCACCCCTTTGTTGGGCGGAAGTTGGCGACAGCCAAATCACTGGCCCAGAACTCGTCGTAGACACAATGTCACACCCCGATTTCCACGTGTCACCGGTGGGCCCGGTGGGGAGTATCGTGACGTGGTTGGCAACATAATAGTCAAACAACACAATAATTAATATGCACAGAGGAAGCAATTTAAAAGATATAATACAACCGAATTTAATATTGTAATATCAAATGTCACAATATTCAGAAGTTTATCCACAGATGGATCGGAAACAAAAATGGAAATAATAGTTCAAAAGACTTCAGGCATCTTAAGCTTGCAAGACTTCTAATGATGCTAAGGAGAAATCCCAGCCAATTACTCTTAGTACCTGCATTTAATCTTTTTGGGAAAATACGTCAGTTTACACTGGTAAATACATTCAACTGACTCATTTTGGAAAATGATTTAAAATTGGTTTGGATGCACATGGCATAAACATTTTATTTTAACTTGGGAGAATTATTTAAATATATAATCTTGTGAACGAATTACATGTTCCTTGTGCGTTCAGTAGCCCGGATCAAGTCCGGGTTAAAGATCAATAGACACACCACATTATTTCTTTTGTGCACTGACGGGTGTACGCCTACACCCCGCGCTTAAGTCGTGGCCATTTCGTAAAATGATGCCAAGGATATCCGGGACATGGTCATTAACCCCCCAAAGGCTTTAAGTAACAAGACTGTTTAAACGAGCCGATCAAATTATTCAATTAACCACCCAACGATGGAAGATTTGATGCCCGATCAAGCGGTATGCTATATACCATAACCCAAGCCCGTATAGGGAAAATAAGTTAAAAGTATTTACCTGAGCAAAGTATATATCACAATAAGAAAATTGCAAGTAGCCTTTACTGGTCCTCCTAATCTGGAACGAAGTTTTATAACAACCTATTAGAATCCTAACGGGTCTTTAAATAAGCTTAAGCTTAGACCGGCTAGTTTCAAAGATACGGTTCGTACGCACGATTAAGCGAAGACCGGATAAAATGTGATTTAGACCCGACAAGTTCAGAGACTTGTTTAATATGGGTATTTCATACACATTCTGGATTTTGAGATAAAACCGATAAGGTTTGACCCGTTTAGGCTAATTTATGTAAACTAGTTACATAAACCGAACCGAACGCGTAATAAGCGTAACGGGTATCCATGAGAGCTATCTACAGGTTTCCTAAGTTAATATGCTTCATATATGTTGTGACATCAGTAATATGTCTTTTATTATGCCCGAAATGAATTTAATCACAAACTATGCCCCGTAGGGGTAGTTTGGTCATTTTAAAGGTTGTAAAAGAGTTTAAGTGTCAACCTGAGTTACAGGCCTGATGTAATCAGCAATATACTAAATTTTCTAAGTTACATCAGTAGGTTAAAGCATATAAGTGAAATTTATCAATTATAACCAAACTATGCCCCGTAGGGGTATTTTGGTAATTTCACATAAGCCGAAAAGCTCAAAACTGAAGTCTGAGTTTATCAACCTTTGCTTACTGTTAAGATGTTATAATTTGCCTCAAATATCAGTAGGTATCAACCCTTGTATGTTTAAAATAGTTTTAGTACATACTATGCGTTAAAAACGCTTAAAAAGGCGATTAGAGGCCATTTCCGGGTTTGATACATAAATCTGATATTTTTATATTTCCAGAAGGCTTAAAATAATTTATTTATCATATGTGATCAGTAGCAAAAGGTTTGGAGTCGTTTAGATATGTAAAACTCATTTTATAGCCCGTAAGGGCAAAACCGACAATTACCGGATTAAGCCTACGACTATAAGTTATGCTCAGCCTAAAATTAATTAAAAATCTTTAAAAATCCCAAAATAATATATTACATCAGTGGGTAAAGAGTTTGATATCAAAAAGTATGTTTAAGTAGGCTATACGCTAAATACGCCGTTTAATTAACATAAAGCTTTAATTTTACGCTAACGAGCATAACTCTTAATCTACACCTCAAACTGATGTCAAATTTTGCATACAAGTTTATATATCAGTAATTAAAGTTTCTACTCTTTTACATTTCCAAAAATCACGTTTTAAGGTGAAAAGGGCATAATGGTCAACATATGAGCAATTAACGGAATCATGCATATTAATTGGATAACTAATGATCCGAGGTGTATAATCACAGAGGGTTATACTAGCATGTAACCTGGTCCAAATAAAGCTCTAAGGCATTTCTAAAACATGCCATAACGGGTCAGAACTGAAAGTCAAAGTATAAGTCAAACTATGCGACTTTCGGTTCCGAACCGGGTCTAAACAGGAAATTGTCGGGTTGAACATGTTTAGACATGTCCTTACACTAATTACCAAGTTATATTAATGATCAAACAGGTTGTATGTGTTCTACATTGCTAATTATGCATAAATTGTAATTTACACATTCTGTTGACTTTTTAAATACAAGTTTGACCCGACATTTGACCTAGTTAGAGTGGGAATCAGGGGGAACCCTTTTGAGGTTTTATTACCCACATAATTACCAACTTATAACTACTTTTGATTCGACTAATCACTGGACCATTAGTGATTAATCTTAAAGTCAATCGTTAATTACGACGGTTTGACTTCTAAGCTAAAACAAAGCTAAAACTTAATTAAGAAAGGATTAGCACACTTACTGAAGTCCTATGCACGAAATGGAAAGCTTAGAGGAAGATCCTTAGCTCCAGAAATGCTCCAAATGTGCAGATGAAGGTGTGAGGAATGAGTTGAAGTCTTGTGGCCTTTTATAGTGAATTTTTCACCACAAGAAGTTGACACACAACTCTATCACTGACCACAACCCACCAACATGTGTCCCTAAGTGCCTAGAATAGTTTAGGGGTCGCCCACCATGTTAAAATTTCGGTTTTTGGTCGATTATGCGCGTTTACAGGAGGCTGTCTTCACTTTCTGTTACTGGGCGGCTGACGCGGCCCGCATGAGTTTTAACCGATCTTTACGCGGGCCGCATGGGCCTTAAAATCAGAATTTTTCATTTTCTAGTTTCCACATCTTGTCCCTTGGCCTTTCGAAAGGGAAACTAAGCCTAATTCTTGCATTTTGACCCCTTCTTATTTACCCACAAGGGCTTTATGACTTATACCCACTTTGCCAAGTCCCTGGACACTTCCGGTTAACCCGAAAAGTCGTAACTTTCAACGTTAACGCTTTAACCCCTCGCACACGAATTTGATCATAACTTTCTCATACGATTACGAAACTTTATGAAATTTATATCGTGCATTCTAGTGATCATAATTTATAGTTACAAAGCTTCGGGTTTGTCAAAAGGTCACTCAGAGGTATAACTTAAACATGTTGACACATTTAACCCCTGTAGTTTGTAATCTCTCTCTTTTAGCTTCGTATGATCCATGATTTATTCGTTTGATGTTATAAACACCATGTAGGGTTATTATGAAGTATATTTATTCATTGTTGACATTTAGAATACATATATTCACATACTTTCCATGATTGTCAACTTTAGTCCTTCGATAACATTCATTCACACGTTCAAACATATGACACGTGTCAACACATTATAGGACGTGAATTTTCGAGGTGTTACATCCTCACCCCCTTAAAATAAATCTCGACCCGAGATTTACTGAAATAAGTAAGGGTACTTTTCTTTCATCGTGGATTCAACCTCCCACGTGAATTCGGGTCCTCTACGGGCATCCCATTTGACCTTTACAATCGGTACATGCTTCCTTCGAAGCTTCTTTACCTGTCGATCTTCAATCGACAAGGGTTTTTCCACAAATTTTAAGCTCTCATCTATATGCACATCTGTATGTGGTATAACCAGTGATTCATCAGCGAAGCACTTCTTCAGATTGCAGATGTGGAACACATTGTGAATTCCACTGAGCTCTTCAGGCAAGTTTAACTTATAGGCAAGTGACCCGACACGTTCGATAACCTCGAAAGGTCCTATGTATCTCGGGCTTAGCTTACCTTTCTTACCAAATCGCATCACCCCTTTCCAGGGTGATACTTTGAGCAACACTTTATCACCTACTTCGAAGTGAAAAGCTTTACGCTTTGGATCTGCGTAACTCTTCTGCCTATCTCGGGCAGCCTTGAGACGAGCACGAATCTGGACAATCTTGTCCGTCGTCTCGAACACTATCTCTGGTCCTGATAATTGGACATCTCCAACTTCTGCCCAACAAACGGGCGATCTACACTTTCTACCGTATAATGCCTCGAAGGGCGCAACCTTAATGCTGGTATGGTAGCTATTGTTGTAGGAGAATTCGATTAACGGTAGGTTCTTATCCCAACTACCACCCAAATCGATCGCACATGCACGTAGCATGTCTTCTAACGTTTGAATAGTACGCTCACTCTGGCCGTCTGTCTAAGGATGGTAAGCCGTACTAAAATTCAAACGTGTGCCCAAAGATTGTTGGAAACTTTTCCAAAAATGTGACGTGTATCTAGTATCTCGGTCAGAGATAATAGACACAGGTATGCCATGTAAGGCTACAATCTTATCAACATATAACTGGGCTAGCATGTCGGAGCTATAAGTCTCCTTGATGGGTAGGAAATGTGCTGACTTAGTCAGTCTGTCAACTATAACCCATATTGTATCATTTCCTTTCCTTTTCTTAGGTAACTTGGTGATAAAATCCATGGTTACCATTTCCCACTTCCACGTAGGAAGTTCAGACTGTTGTAGCAAGCCTGATGGCTTTTGATGCTCGGCTTTGACTTGCGCACATGTCAAGCATTTAGCTACATAGGTGGCTACAGACTTTTTCAAGCCTATCCACCAATAATTTGCCTTTAGATCCTGGTACATCTTATCAGCCCCAGGATGAATGGAGTATTTGGAATTGTGGGCTTCCTGGAGGATGACATCTCGAAGTCCTCCATAAATTGGAACCCATATTCGTCCATTTAATCTTAGAATTCCGTCCTTGCTAAGAGTTAACTGCTCCTCAGTTACTCCTAACTTTTCATTAGGATAGTTAGCTTCCAACACAGCTTCCTTCTGTGCAGCTAACAACCTTTCAATTAAATTATTCTTTATCTCCATGCGCTTGGCATTGATTCGGATGGGTTTCACCCTCTCCTTTCGACTCAAGGCATCGGCGACTACATTCGCCTTGCCGGGATGGTATCTGATTTCACAATCATAGTCATTTAAAGTTTCCATCCAACAGCGTTGCCTCATGTTTAATTCCTTCTGATTAAACAGATGCTGGAGGCTCTTGTGATCAGAATAGATCACACACTTGATTCCATAAAGATAATGCCTCCACAGTTTTAGTGCGAATACAACGGCACCCAACTCCAAGTCGTGGGTGGTGTAATTCTTTTCATGCACCTTTAACTGTCGTGATGCATAGGCAATAACCTTGCCTTTTTGCATAAGCACACACCCCATGCCGGTGTGTGATGCATCACAATAAACTACAAATTCTTCGATTCCATCCGGCAATGTCAACACAGGAGCATTGCTCAACTTCTGCTTGAGAATATCGAAAGCTTCTTGCTGCTTAGGGCCCCAAACGAACTTTACTTTCTTCTTGGTTAAGGAAGTCAGGGGTGCAGCAATCCTTGAAAAATTTTCAATGAAACGCCTGTAATATCCTGCCAATCCCAGGAAGCTACGAATCTCTGTAGGCGTCTTTGGCTCTTGCCAGTTCATAACTGCTTCAACCTTAGCGGGATCCACTTGGATACCACGCTCACTAACCACGTGTCCAAGGAATTGGACCTCTCGAAGCCAAAATTCACACTTGGAGAATTTGGCATAGAGCTTCTCCTAATGCAGGAGCTTGAGAATACAGCGAAGGTGTTTCTCATGGTCAGCTTGATTCATCGAATAGATAAGAATGTCGTCGATGAAAACGATGACAAATTTATCTAAGTACGGCTTGCAAACGCGATTCATGAGATCCATGAACGCGGCAGGTGCATTAGTGAGCCCAAAAGGCATCACTAGGAACTCGTAATGACCATAACGAGTCCTAAATGCTGTTTTGTGCACGTCTTCATCTCTAACCTTTAGTTGATGGTAGCCTGACCTCAAATCAATCTTCGAAAAATAACTTGCCCCCTGTAACTGATCGAACAAATCGTCGATCATGGGCAAAGGATATCTATTCTTGATCGTGACCTTATTAAGCTCACGATAGTCGATGCACAGACGCATCGATCCATCCTTCTTCTTGACAAACAGGACTGGCGCTCCCCAAGGAGACGAACTAGGTTTTATGAAACCCTTGGCTAGCAATTCGTCTAGCTGTGTCCTCAATTCTTTCATCTCTGTTGGAGCCAACCTATAGGGTGCTCTGACAACTGGTGCTGCTCCGGGGATGATATCAATCCTGAATTCCACTTGCCTATCTGGCGGCAAACCAGGTAGTTCTTCCGGAAAAACTTCTGGGAATTCAGAGATGACAGGGATGTCTTCTATCTTCGGTTTAGGCTCATCAATAATCACTTGTGCCATGTAGATGACACAACCTTTCTTTAAACATGTTAAAGCCTTGAGCATAGTCGCTTGCTCAGGCAGCCCATACTGGGTATCTCCCCGAATGGTAAGTGATTCACCAGACGGAGTCTTTATCACCACTTGTTTCTTGTTACAGACAATTTGGGCCTGGTTATGAGATAACCAGTCCATACCCAGAACTATGTCAAGACCAGCTAACTTAAATGGAAGTAGAGACAGAGGAAAAGAATGGTTCTTAATGGATATAACACATCCATCTAACACAGTTGAGACGGTTTCTAGGGTGCCGTCTGCTAGCTCCACCTCAGAATTCACATTTAAGGTTTTGACAGGTAATTTCAACAATTCACAAAACTTATTATCAACGAAAGACTTATCAGCGCCTGAATCAAAAAGTACTCTAGCATAGACGTCATTTACAAGGAAAGTACCTGTAATAACGTTGTCGTCTAGAACCGCTTCTTTTGCGTCCATTCTGAAGACTCTAGCATTAGTCTTCTTGGCCTCTTCAGGCTTCTTGTTGTATTTAGGGCAGTTGGTTTTAATGTGGCCCTTTTCATTGCAACGGTAGCACGTTGCGTCTTTCATCTTCTTGCAATCCAAGGTTTTGTGATCCGTGGACTTGCATATACCACAAGCATAGGTTTTTGACTGAGACTGAGAGTTCGACTCGAGTCTGCACTTTCCAAAGTGCTGTTTCTTGCAAACTTTGCATTTGGGCTTCTCACCAGAATTATGCCCATCTTTCCTTGACTCAGGTCCTTTCTTGTTGTCACCGTTCCCACGGTGCTTCTTGTTCGACCTTCGTGAACTATCATCTTCACGCTTTCTCTTCTCAGCCTCCTTATTCCTCGGCGATCTCTGCCTGACCGCATCCAGAGTGAGGGATAAGGAAATGTCACCTACTGATCTAAAAGTAGCTGGTCGAGAAGCTTTCACGCTTGCCTTGATCTCGGGGGCTAAACCACCGATAAAACGAGCTATTCGTTTTGGTTCCGGGGTTACCAGATATGGAACCAACCGGGACATCGTGTTGAAGCTCGTTAGGTAAGCTTGACAGTCAAGGTTTGTCATCACCAATGATAGAAAATCAGACTCTATCTTCTCCACCTCATGTTGAGGGCAGTAATTTTCCCTGATAAGGGCAACAAATTGATCCCACGACATGTTGTACAATGGGATTTTTCTGGTGGCTTGAATCAGAGATCTCCACCATGCTAAAGCTTCACCCTTGAAGGACTGCGACACAAACTTGACCACATCTCTCTCAGCGCATCCGCTGATATCCACAACCGTATCCATCTCATCCAGCCATGTCATACAGTCAATGGCTCCTTTCTCCCCAGTGAAATCCCGGGGTTTGCAGGAAACGAAATATTTATACGAGCAACCCTTGTCACGGGGTCCCTGGTTTAGTATAACCTGCTGAGATGGAGCACTGTGGTTCGAGGAGTGCCGATCATCATCTTTCTTCGGGCCGTCCTTCTTGGACGGTGGCTTTGAAGGCTGTGTAGATAGGGTCCTACTATGAGTCCCACTATACTCTTCGTACTGCCTTTCCAAAGCCTTTGTAACCGCGTCGTCACCAACGCTTTTAACTCAGCACCCGTTAAGTTAATCCGGGCGTTATCAATGTTCTCCACTGGATGACTATTTATCTCGTCTAAGTTAGCCATTTTAATTGAACTGTTACAGAAAACAAGGACAATAGTTTATTTGGGGAGTTTATTATGGAATTGCCCCTTAGGGTAATTCATTAACCATGGTAAACAGAGACCATATTTGGTTAATTTATTAATCATATTTATTTAGGATTTCTATAATAATTTATCCTAATTATAAAACAATAACAGTTTTATTTGTGGCACTAAAGGCCTAGTCACATGGACAATTTAATTTATAAGTTATGATTTCAGAGAATCAAAACATGAAGGTATATTGGCACAATAGGCCTAGTCACAAGGACATTTATAATTTATATGCTAGGATTTCAGAGAATCAAAGCATTTGAGGTTTGAACCTAGTTCATTACCTTTATCTGACAGGGAGTCATAGCTACCACTGTCCTTTGGCTCATATAGAAATGAGCAGGGCCCGTAGGCACGTATTATCACGTATGGTAAAAGTATGATCATCTTAATTGAGGATTTACCCTATGATTCAGAGATCATTTAATCTGGGTTTGGAATCTTTGAAAGATCCTTATATAATAATAACGTGTGTGATTTCAAATGAATCACATCTGCCAGGAGTGTTAACATGTTTTCAGATGTTAACAGGGATACGAATCTTTTAAACAGGTCTTACCATCTTGGCCCGGCCTTATAATGACCCGAAGGCTAGGTTTCACACTTTAAGATTCTTATTTAAAAATTTACATAGGCATATATTTATTTAAAAGGAATGATTTTTGATTTATTTATTTCATATATAATTTATATATGCACATAATGGCAAACATGAAATTTATAAAACAAGCATTCCATTAATTTATTAGAATGTTACACGCTGCCCTAAACGGGTCTTTTCAAATACCAAACTTACCCACGCAGGGGTTTAAATAAATACTTACCCTCGCAGGGGCTTAATAACACACATACCCACGCAGGGGCTTAATAATAAACATAATAGTCCACGCAGGGACTTACACAAATAAAATACCCTCGTAGGGGTTTACAGGAAGATAGACCCACGCAGGGGTCAAAATAAACAACATACATACCCACGTAGGGGCTTAAGAACAAATGGAAGGATTCAATGATCCTTCTTGTTCTTCCCTTTGATCAAGCTTGCCAATCCTTGGAAGAAGCTCTGTCTCTCCCTACGGTCACGGTGGAAGCCTTGCTCTACTTCATCCAACCTTTGTAGGATTTCCTCCCTTTCTGGGGGAGAAAACCGTGGCGGCTGCGATTGCGTCCGAATAATAGGTCTAGGAGGTATCTGGTATCCCTGAGTCGGGTAACCTACTCCCCATGGAGCTCCGTATGGTCCCTCCGGGTGAAGAGCGTTATAATTAGCCGCTACCATGTAAGGATCGGCCTCCGCGTAACCATAGTTGTGGTGAGTCGGTGGTTCAAACGGGTTATATGCCATGGAACCCGTGTATGCTGGAATTGGGTTGTCAAAACCCATCGGTGGTGGCTGCGGTACAGCTGGGTTAGAAGGTCCACCCATTTGTGGGTCCTCCTGATGTGGCGGATAGTGGCTGCCACTGGATTGACGTGGGGAACTGAAATGGAAATCCCCTGCTCGTGACGACATGCGCGCACCGGTTCTCCTTCGCCTCGGCGGTTACGGAGGTGCCGACTGCACTGGCGGCGGTGGAGGCGGTGGCGTGACTGCCACGAATCTGGAGTCCACAGAGGGATCCTGTTGTTGCTGCGGCTGCTGCTGCTGAGGCGACGAATGGTGAGGAGGTGTATAGTACCACTCGTGCCTGGTAAACATAGCTTGAAATCTATCTGGACCAACATAGGGTGATCCGTGAAACGAAGAGCCATCCGAAATCTCTATGGGATGGTTCGGTGTACCACTGGCGGGCTCGACGGGGTCCGTATCCTCGTCCATGTCGTCCGCATGATCGCCAGAGAAGTGGTCCTCCGGTCCCAATGGGTTAAAACCCACTGGTTCTTGTATATAATTGGCCGGGTTAAACCGGCCCCGAAAAACTGGTGTAGGGTCACCAAAAGAGTTGTGCGATAAAGATCGCTGTAATGGTATATATGAAGGTTGAGGGTTGTTGGGCTCATTTTCCGAGTACGGCCCATATGAGTTATGCACGGGAGGTGTCGAACTGTGTGAGACCGACCGTCTAGCCGGCTCGAAAAGGTTTCTTCGGTTCTGCCGAGGATCGTCACTCTCCGTAGTAGATGGAGCTCGCGCATTCGAAGGTCCAGCTTCATTATCATTGGGGGCGGTGATTGGCCCCTTGCCTCTTCCTCTTCTCCTGAAGAATCTTGGCGGCAATTTCAAATCCTGTCATTATAATATGAGATAACAACAAAATATATAAAATAAAGTAAAGGACAAAACAACACCAAGTGGAATTTGTCCTATGTTATATGTCTAGACTCAAAAGTTTAGAAATGTGCAATTGTGTTATTGAGATTAAACACAAAAGGCTAGTGTTTAATTCACTCAATGTTGGCTCTGATACCAACCTTTCACACCCCGATTTCCACGTGTCACCGGTGGGCCCGGTGGGGAGTATCGTGACGTGGTTGGCAACATAATAGTCAAACAACACAATAATTAATATGCACAGCGGAAGCAATTTAAAAGATATAATACAACCGAATTTAATATTGTAATATCAAATGTCACAATATTCGGAAGTTTATCCACAGATGGATCGGAAACAAAAATGGAAATAATAGTTCAACAGACTTCAGGCATCTTAAGCTTGCGAGACTTCTAATGATGCTAAGGAGAAATCCCAGCCAATTACGCTTAGTACCTGCATTTAATCTTTTTGGGAAAATACGTCAGTTTACACTGGTAAATACATTCAACTGACTCATTTTGGAAAATGATTTAAAATTGGTTTGGATGCACATGGCATAAACATTTTATTTTAACTTGGGAGAATTATTTAAATATATAATCTTGTGAACGAATTACATGTTCCTTGTGCGTTCAGTAGCCCGGATCAAGTCCGGGTTAAAGATCAATAGACACACCACATTATTTCTTTTGTGCACTGACGGGTGTACGCCTACACCCCGCGCTTAAGTCGTGGCCATTTCGTAAAATGATGCCAAGGATATCCGAGACATGGTCATTAACCCCCCCAAAGGCTTTAAGTAACAAGACTGTTTAAACGAGCCGATCAAATTATTCAATTAACCACCCAACGATGGAAGATTTGATGCCCGATCAAGCGGTATGCTATATACCGTAACCCAAGCCCGTGTAGGGAAAATAAGTTAAAAGTATTTACCTGAGCAAAGTATATATCACAATAAGAAAATTGCAAGTAGCCTTTACTGGTCCTCCTAATCTGGAACGAAGTTTTATAACAACCTATTAGAATCCTAACGGGTCTTTAAATAAGCTTAAGCTTAGACCGGCTAGTTTCAAAGATACGGTTCGTACGCACGATTAAGCGAAGACCGGATAGAATGTGATTTAGACCCGACAAGTTCAGAGACTTGTTTAATATGGGTATTTCATACACATTTTGGATTTTGAGATAAAACCGATAAGGTTTGACCCGTTTAGGCTAATTTATGTAAACTAGTTACATAAACCGAACCGAACGCGTAATAAGCGTAACGGGTATCCATGAGAGCTATCTACAGGTTTCCTAAGTTAATATGCTTCATATATGTTGTGACATCAGTAATATGTCTTTTATTATGCCCGAAATGAATTTAATCACAAACTATGCCCCGTAGGGGTAGTTTGGTCATTTTAAAGGTTGTAAAAGAGTTTAAGTGTCAACCTGAGTTACAGGCCTGATGTAATCAGCAATATACTAAATTTTCTAAGTTACATCAGTAGGTTAAAGCATATAAGTGAAATTTATCAATTATAACCAAACTATGCCCCGTAGGGGTATTTTGGTAATTTCACATAAGCCGAAAAGCTCAAAACTGAAGTCTGAGTTTATCAACCTTTGCTTACTGTTAAGATGTTATAATTTGCCTCAAATATCAGTAGGTATCAACCCTTGTATGTTTAAAATAGTTTTAGTACATACTATGCGTTAAAAACGCTTAAAAAGGCGATTAGAGGCCATTTCCGGGTTTGATACATAAATCTGATATTTTTATATTTCCAGAAGGCTTAAAATAATTTATTTATCATATGTGATCAGTAGCAAAAGGTTTGGAGTCGTTTAGATATGTAAAACTCATTTTATAGCCCGTAAGGGCAAAACCGACAATTACCGGATTAAGCCTACGACTATAAGTTATGCTCAGCCTAAAATTAATTAAAAATCTTTAAAAATCCCAAAATAATATATTACATCAGTGGGTAAAGAGTTTGATATCAAAAAGTATGTTTAAGTAGGCTATACGCTAAATACGCCGTTTAATTAACATAAAGCTTTAATTTTACGCTAACGAGCATAACTCTTAATCTACACCTCAAACTAATGTCAAATTTTGCATACAAGTTTATATATCAGTAATTAAAGTTTCTACTCTTTTACATTTCCAAAAATCACGTTTTAAGGTGAAAAGGGCATAATGGTCAACATATGAGCAATTAACGGAATCATGCATATTAATTGGATAACTAATGATCCGAGGTGTATAATCACAGAGGGTTATACTAGCATGTAACCTGGTCCAAATAAAGCTCTAAGTCATTCCTAAAACATGCCATAACGGGTCAGAACTGAAAGTCAAAGTATAAGTCAAACTATGCGACTTTCGGTTCCGAACCGGGTCTAAACAGGAAATTGTCGGGTTGAACATGTTTAGACATGTCCTTACACTAATTACCAAGTTATATTAATGATCAAACAGGTTGTATGTGTTCTACATTGCTAATTATGCATAAATTGTAATTTACACATTCTGTTGACTTTTTAAATACAAGTTTGACCCGACATTTGACCTAGTTAGAGTGGGAATCAGGGGGAACCCTTTTGAGGTTTTATTACCCACATAATTACCAACTTATAACTACTTTTGATTCGACTAATCACTGGACCATTAGTGATTAATCTTAAAGTCAATCGTTAATTACGACGGTTTGACTTCTAAGCTAAAACTAAGCTAAAACTTAATTAAGAAAGGATTAGCACACTTACTGAAGTCCTATGCACGAAATGGAAAGCTTAGAGGAAGATCCTTAGCTCCAGAAATGCTCCAAATGTGCAGATGAAGGTGTGAGGAATGAGTTGAAGTCTTGTGGCCTTTTATAGTGAATTTTTCACCACAAGAAATTGACACACAACTCTATCACTGACCACAACCCACCAACATGTGTCCCTAAGTGCCTAGAATAGTTTAGGGGTCGCCCACCATGTTAAAATTTCGGTTTTTGGTCGATTATGCGCGTTTACAGGAGGCTGTCTTCACTTTCTGTTACTGGGCGGCTGACGCGGCCCGCATGAGTTTTAACCGATCTTTACGCGGGCCGCATGGGCCTTAAAATCAGAAATTTTCATTTTC
This sequence comes from Helianthus tuberosus, assembly GCA_030545235.1. NCBI lineage: Eukaryota > Viridiplantae > Streptophyta > Magnoliopsida > Asterales > Asteraceae > Helianthus > Helianthus tuberosus. The sequence goes on along the minus strand of CM060451.1, from coordinate 70,310,675 downwards.
TAGTTTCCATATCTTGTCCCTTGGCCTTTCGAAAGGGCAACTAAGCCTAATTCTTGCATTTTGACCCCTTCTTATTTACCCACAAGGGCTTTAGGACTTATACCCACTTTGCCAAGTCCCTGGACACTTCCGGTTAACCCGAAAAGTCGTAACTTTCAACGTTAACGCTTTAACCCCTCGCACACGAATTTGATCATAACTTTCTCATACGATTACGAAACTTTATGAAATTTATATCGTGCATTCTAGTGATCATAATTTATAGTTACAAAGCTTCGGGTTTGTCAAAAGGTCACTCAGAGGTATAACTTAAACATGTTGACACATTTAACCCCTGTAGTTTGTAATCTCTCACTTTTAGCTTCGTATGATCCATGATTTATTCGTTTGATGTTATAAACACCATGTAGGGTTATTATGAAGTATATTTATTCACTGTTGACATTTAGAATACGTATATTCACATACTTTCCATGATTGTCAACTTTAGTCCTTCGATAACATTCATTCACACGTTCAAACATATGACACGTGTCAACACATTATAGGACGTGAATTTTCGAGGTGTTACACACAACATAGAAGATTGCTCAGATACGACAACGAATGGCAGCAACTCGTGACCGTCAGAAAAGCTACGCTGATAAGCGAAGGATACCACTCGAGTTCCAGGTTGGGGATCGAGTACTACTTAAAGTCTCACCTTGGAAGGGTGTAGTTCATTTTGGTAAACGAGGAAAACTCAACCCACGGTATGTCGGACCTTTCGAAATCATAGAGAAAATAGGCAAGGTGGCCTGCAAATTGAACCTACCCGAAGAACTCAGTGGAGTTCACAACGTATTCCATGTGTCAAATCTGAAGAAGTCTCTGTCAGATGAGACCCTCATAGTTCCTTTTAAGGAACTCACCATCGACGATCAGTTACGATTTGTCGAGGAACCAGTAGAGATTACTGATCAAGATGTTAAGATTCTCAAACGTACCAGGATACCCCTTGTTCGAGTTCGTTGGAACTCCCGTCGTGGCCCAGAGTTCACCTGGGAACGAGAAGATCAAATGAAACACAAGTATCCCCAGTTGTTCGAGAAAAGTGCAACCACTACTGAGGCTGAAGATACTGCGGAATTTCGGGACGAAATTCCAAACCAACGGGGGAAGGATGTGACACCCCAGGAAAACCACTCAACCTAACTAGCTTCCTCAGTGAGTACGTGTTAAATTTCGGGACGAAATTTCTTTCAACTTGGGGATGATGTGACAACCCGTATTCCAGAACCTTTCTTTGTGCTTTGATGTAACCGGTATGAACATTACGTGACTAGTTGACGTGTTTGATTGCAATGGAATTTTATGTTTTGTTATGCTATGTGTTACAGGAATGTGTTGTGAGTATGTATGTATAATAAACTTGGTCACACAACGACTGTCTAATCGCACATGCCCTTAGGGCCGCACACCTTATCTCTTGTCACACACCTCTCTCGGCCCACTCTACTTGACTCGTGACCAAGAGGGCAGTGATGTGTGCAAAATGCAACATATAGATTACATCAATTGTGGCATAAAACTAACCCTTTTTTAGTACTAATGCTGGAAAAAGTGTGCTTTTGTCTTCCTTTTGTATTTTCAGGATTAAATGAGCTCAAATTAACAAAAGAAGCAAAAAGACATCAAAATCTAACATAAATACAAGAAAAGGAACAAGACGTGACATGCCCGACCCCACGACAGCATCTTCCCAAGCAAAACAAGAAGACAGAAGACTGAACACGCCCCGTGCTCAGCCAGCACGGGGCGTGCCCAAGTGTCAGCAGAAAAGACAAAGTGGTAGAAGCTTCTATTGCCCACCACGGGGCCGTGCTCAGCGGACACGGGGCCGTGCTCAACTATAAGATTCGCACAATCCAGGAAAATCTTCATAGTACAAAGATTCTTTTGCACACGGGGTCGTGCTCAGCGGACACGGGGGCGTGGTCAACTAATAAGACAAGCTGCATTAAATGAAGAAAGAGAAGGATGTGGACACGGGGCCGTGCCCACTGGACACGGGGCCGTGCCCGAGCTTCTGTTCAGCCTATAAATAGGAGTGCTTGGCTCAAGCTCAAACCATCCCTTGGCACACCACCTCTCTCACACTTCACCCACCACCCACCACCACCATAACACTATCATCCACCACCATCATCCATTGTCCATCATAGAGTGTGTGAGTCGTCTCGGGATCCAAGATTGATCGTAAGAGTTCTTGACAATCAAGGCCATGTTTGCCTAAGTCTCTTACATCACTTGGTGAAGACAAAGTGTCTAGTGTAATACTTTTTACTTTTAATCTTTTCGCACTTTTTACTTGGTTTTGTATTAATGACTTTAATAACTAGTTTCTTATGTTGAAGGTGATTCTTCCTTATCGTTTGTCCGTGGTGTCTTGACATTATTTTACTATCTATATAAAATAAAAGATTTTCACCATTCATATCTCCACGGTCTATATGGAGGTATGTTGGCTACCTGGTCGGGGGTTAAGGGAACGGTTTGGTAAGAGTCTTGCCATTGTTCAGCGTTTAGAGGTCCTGCAATGGACCTGGGTCAAATTTAGTAGGATCTCCTTCAATACTTAACGGTATTAGATGGCGGGGGTCCAAACTCTTTGATCCCATCATAAGTTAACTACTATTAATACTATAACCCGGCTACTTAGGACTGTATCCTTGATGACTCAGACTACTTAGCCGAGGGTAACGTCACCTTCAAAAGAGGGGCCTACCATAATTTGCATTAATAACTTAATTAATTATCTTTCAATAATCCACCCTTTTAGGATTGTATCCTTGCTAACTCAAACTACTAGGGTGAGGGTAACGTCACCTTCAAAAGAGGGGCCTACTACAATAACTAAGATAATCTCTTAAAAAGTGCAAAAGTGCGGAAATAATCAAAGGTTACACTAGATACGAGTCGGAACCAAGTGATTCATCTTGTCTATCTGTTTTTATTTTTATTTTTATTTTCAGCTTTTTAGTTAGTTTTATTTTTCTAGTTTAAAACCTTTTTCTAACTTTTTGATTTGATTAGACGTTGAGGATAAACCGGTACTAAAAGCTCTTGTGTCCTTGGACGACCTCGGTATCTTACCAACACTATACTACGCTCACGTTGGGTGCACTTGCCCATATATGTGTTTAGTGTTAGTAAATATCGTGTTTTATAAATTTAAAACTTGGCTAAAAAAGTGTAAAAGGGCTTAAAATATACATTAAAACCATAACACACTTCACGCACATCAGCAGCCCAATGAGGGGTTCGGCCCACTCCACTTTATAAGCATGTACATAACCCATTATGGGGTTTTGATCCTCATAATTTACAAACACACACACGAACCCTAGAACTCTCTCTTCTCCCCTCTCTTGTGCGACGACAACAGCCCTTTCACCTTCGAAGACGGCGGCAATCTCAACTCTCTCTCGAGGTCCTTGTGATTCCATCTCGCACTCCGGTTAGTGTTCATCTTTGTTAGTTGCCATGATTTTAATTGTTATGATTTTATGTGACAACAAGGGTTTCATGCTAGTGATTTTGTTAATGAGATTATGCTGGTAAAATCGGGACATGTGTTTAGCTATGGTGATGATTCATGTTGGACCTAGTGATTAGAAACTTAGATTAACAAACTGATGAAATTGGTTTAGATGAATCGATGATATACAGGCATGTTTGGTTCGGGTATTGCATGATGTTCGTGAGACAAGTTTTGATGCTATGGTCGTTGGTTGTGTGTTGCGTGATTTTGGTTTTGTAACCAACTAATGATTTGTTTGATCTAGTATAATGATTTCATGATAAATTGCTTGGCCATGGTTTAGGATTTCATGATAGTCCTTGAATCCGTTAATCTAATGATTCGATTGAATGTTTAATTGTTGTTCATATTTAGAGAATGATTAGGGTTGTATGAATATGTATGATTTCTGAATTCAATGTTGTTTAATCTAGTTTGAAACTGCCAAACTTGTTGGCAAAGGTTACGGAATTAATGAGTTGCAAATAAGGAAGTTAGTTACACACCTACTCTCGACTCGAGACCACCTCTCACCAGCACTCAAACAGCAAGACTCGAGACTCGGTTGCGGGTCCTGTTGCGACTCGAGACCTAGCTAGAGACCACCTGGTCTCGAGTGATGAATTCATGACCCGAGACCCCCTTAGTTGTGACTCGAGAACTCCAAGACTATAACCCGAGACCACACTGTCTCGACACGAGATCCCTAGTCTCGACTCGAGACCACATAATCACACATTCGATTTGGACTTACACTGTTACAGGCCTAAGTAACTGGGCTGCACATTTGGGCTTTGTTTAGTTACGTGATTAATACTGTTAAACTTGTATTGTTGCTGAACTGCCATGATACTATGTGTACACCATGATCACTCTATGTATGTAAACTATTAGTTACTTGATTTGAACCTGACTTGTGTGGTAACCCTACTAGGACGTGGTTGACCACAATTATCTCAAGTGACTTTTTTTATCTGCCGATCTAATCTAAGGTGAGTTCACACTCTCTATAAGGCATGGGATTCCCGGTGGTTTGGGAATGGGTTAAGAAGCTAAAACGAAACCTACATATTCACCTCTAACAGAATATGTACCTCCGTCCTCGGTTGGGAAGGACGACTACATTTAATCTGCGTATTCTCGGTTGGGTAGAGTACGTACCTCCGTCCTCGATTGGGAAGGATGACAACATATAACTTACTAGACAAAACTCTATCATGAAGTCCCTCATTTTTATATCGACTTAATCGTCGGGCCAATGGCGAGTGGGTCATTACTTAATAGCGCTATTAGGGTTGACAAGCCTCACACCGTGCCGGTAGGACGGGCGTGTACTAATGGATCTGGGAACTTAGTCAATGATGATAGACATTGACGTAGGACACAACTTCCTCAGTCAGTTGTCGATATGGTAAGGGTCTAGTGGTTTACAACATGGGGTAGCCCCCACTGGTTATGATTTGGGAAAACAAGGAATTGATTAACTATTGGTTTTCGAATGAACATATGTTTTTTTAAACGACTTTAAACTGGACAATCAACTGTGAACTCGCTCAACTTTGTTGTTGACTCGTTGTTACATGCCTTGCAGGTCGATAGGTACTTAGCAGGAGCTTGCATGGGAGGTGTTGTTGTGGAGCATGGACATTGAGTGTTCATGATGAACTTGACACTTTTAACTTATGATTTGGGTTTTGAACTATTTGCTTCCGCTGATCACTTAGACTTGTTAAACTGTTTGTGAACACCAATTATATTGTGTGGTTAGACTTTTATTTACTTTACTATATTGTTCAATATGATTGGTGGCTTGATCCTGGTCATGTCACGCCTCCTGCGGTGATACTCCGCTTGTGGATTTTGGGGGTGTGACAAAAAGCTGGTTACTGGGATAAAGCTTCGAAGAACCTGCACCAAGCCACCATTGCTCCAATTGCCGACACCACCGCCACCACAACGCAGACATCAAAGTCCTCTTGCCGTAAGAAGAGGAACAACAACAGCAGCTCCAGCAACAAGAACTGTGTTGTCACGACCACTGCTCCACTTCAAGCAGTACCAGCTCAGCAACAACAACAACACCGATCAGCTCCAGCTCCAATCACCTATGCGCCGCCCGCAAAGCGTGCGTATACTGGTCCCCACCCTGCCTGCCCAACATGCACTTATCATCGCCCGGTGGGTCTCGCCTGTCGTTTTTGCGCTCACTGCAATGTGTACGGCCATTTCACTGCCAATTGCCGTACTGATCCCCGCCAACCGCCAGCTCAAGCCACTACTCATCAAGCTCTGCTCCAAGCCCCACAAGGCCAACCAGCGGCTCTGGCACCCGCGGTCAACGCCCGAGTCTGCTTCGCATGTGGTGATCCCAACCACTTTGCGAACATGTGCCCGAACAGGGTTGTGAAACAAGAGCCCCAGCAGCAACAACCTCAGCAACAGCAGCAGCAGGAGCCTCCACAGCAACAAGCCGCCCGCGCCAGAACCTTCAACATCAATGCACACCAAGCCCAGGCTGACAACAACGTGGTCAATGGTACGTTCCTTATGAATGGTATATATGCTTCGTGTTTGTTTGATACTGGAGCCAATAACTGTTTTGTGACTTTGCAATTCGAGATGCTCCTTAGTCGTAAGCGCTCCCAACTCCCTTCAACGTTCAATGTCAAAATCGCCACCAGAAGAACTGTCGCCATTAATTTTGTTCTTCATGATTGTACTCTTGAGCTCAACAATCACATCTTCCCAATTGATCTTATTCCGATGCAACTCAGAAGTTTTGATGTCATAGTAGGCATGGACTTTCTTCGTGAAAACCATGCTGAAGTTGTGTGCTTCGATAAGATAATTCGGTTCTCGCTCACAAATGGTGATGAATTATGTGTTTATGGTGAAACTCCCTCCAAAGGTCTTAAACTCATGTCATGTGTCCAAGCTAGCAAGCATCTCCGCAAGGAATATATTGCTTTCTTGGCTAATATTGTAGTAGCGGAGAAGGAAAAGAAAGGTAATCCGGGAGTAAACGAAGTCCCCGTTGTGTGTGAATTTCCAAGGGTATTCCCTGATGATCTTCTAGGCTTACCGCCAAGTCGTGATATCGACTTTCGTATCGACCTCATTCCGGGAGCAAACCCTATTGCTAGAGCTCCTTATCGACTCGCTCCGTCCGAAATGCATGAACTCTCGAGTCAACTATAGGAACTACTTGATAAAGGCTTCATTCGCTCGAGCACCTCTCCCTGGGGCACACCAGTCCTTTTCGTCAAAAAGAAGGATGGGTCGTTCAGGATGTGCATCGACTATCGGGAGTTGAATAAGTTGACAATCAAGAATCGCTATCCCCTGCCCCGCATCGACAATTTGTTTGATCAACTACAAGGTGCTACGTGTTTTTCCAAGATCGATCTACGCTCAGGCTATCACCAGTTACGCATTCAAGAGGAAGATATACCCAAAACCGCTTTTCGCACTCGATACGACCACTATGAGTTCGTTGTTATGCCTTTTGGTTTAACCAACGCACCCGCGGTTTTCATGGATCTGATGAATCGCGTGTGTAAACCTTATCTCGATCGCTTCGTCATCGTGTTCATCGATGATGTCTTGATCTATTCCAAGTCGAAAGCCTAACACGCGCAACATCTACGTTTGGTTCTCGAGCTACTCCAAGGGAATCGACTCTATGCCAAGTTCTCCAAGTGTGAATTTTGGCTAGAGGAGGTTCAATTCCATGGTCACATTGTCAAGAGTCAAGGTATTCATGTTGATCCCGCGAAGATTGAAGCAGTTAAGAGTTGGGTTACACCCAAGAACCCGTCTGAAGTCCGTTCTTTTCTCGGACTAGCGGGCTATTATCGCCGATTTATCGAAGGATTCTCAAAAATCGTTGTGCCGCTTACCGCTCTCACCCACAAAGACAAGCCTTTTGTTTGGGGAATCGAACAAGAGTCTGCTTTCCAAACCCTCAAGCACATGCTCTGCAATGCTCCTGTCCTCACTTTACCCGACAGAAATGATGACTTCATTGTCTATTTTGTTGCTTCGAACCTTTGTCTTGGTTGTGTTCTCATGCAACGGGACAAGGTCATTGCATACGCATCTCGTCAGCTCAAAATCCACGAGAAGAACTATACAACCCATGATCTCGAACTAGGCGCAGTTGTTTTTGCGTTAAAGATTTGGCGACACTGCCTGTATGGTACCAAGTGTACGATCTTCACCGATCATAGGAGCCTACAAAATATCTTTGATCAGAAAGAACTTAATATGCGTCAACGCCGATGGGTAGAACTTCTCAACGATTACGACTGTGAGATTCGTTATCACCCAGGCAAAGAAAATGTTGTTGCCGATGCTCTCAGCAGACGGAGCTATCTGCTCAGCATTCGTGATACCCAAGCCCTATACGATCTCGAAACCCTCATCCGCGAAACCCAGCATGCTTGTTTTAACGTGCGCACTCTGAAGAAGGAAAGAATCTATCACGATAGAGCCCAGCTTGTGAATAAGTCGAATGGGATATTCCACTTTCTGGACCGAATTTGGATCCCTAAACGGACCAACTTGCGACAGATATTGATGGACGAAGCCCACAAATCCCGGTATTATATTCATCCCGGTGCCGACAAAATGTACCAGGACCTTCGCTACAAGTACTGGTGGCCGGGCATGAAAAGAGATATCGCTCTCTACGTTGGAAAGTGCCTGACCTGCTCGAAGGTCAAGGCTGAACACCAAAGACCCTCTGGCTTACTCGAACAACCCCCGATCCCTATGTGGAAGTGGGAGATTATAGCTATGGACTTCATATCGAAACTCCCGCGCACGCCATCAGGTCACGACAGCATTTGGGTTGTTGTTGACCGTTTGACCAAATCAACTCACTTTTTGCCAATACTGGAAGACTACAAGGTAGAACGATTAGCCCGAATCTACACCAATGAGATCATTTGTCAACATGGGACGCCTCGCGACATCATCTCTGACCGTGACGCTCGGTTTACCTCGCGACTGTGGGAAACGTTTCAAGCGGCTCTCGGTACTACGCTTAATCTGAGTACCGCATTCCACCCTCAAACCTACGATCAGACTGAGAGAATGATCCGTACTCTTGAAGACATGCTCCGTTCGTGTGTCATAGATTTCGGTGGTAATTGGGATGCTTACCTGCCGTTAGTCGAATTCTCGTATAATAACAGTTATCATTCCGGCATTCAAATGGCACCATTCGAGGCTTTATACGGAAGAAAAAATCGATCGCCTATTGTATGGCATGAGATCGGGCACTCGCAATTAACCGGTCCTGAGCTACTACAAGAAACGACTGACAAAGTCCTCCAAATTCGAGACAATCTGCTGAAAGCTTGGAGTCGACAGAAAAGTTACGCCGATAGACGACGCAAGCCCCTTGAATTTGATGTTGGCGACTACGTACTCCTAAAGGTATCACCTTGGAAGGGTGTGGTCAGATTCGGCAAGAAAGGGAAACTAGCACCTCGATATGTTGGACCTTTTAAGATTCTGGAAAGGATCGGAAAAGTCACCTACAGACTCGAACTACCGGAGGAACTTAGTAACGTTCACCCGACTTTCCATGTTTCGGACCTCCGGATGTGCCTAGCTGAGCATGATTTAATTGTGCCTCTTGATGACCTTCAAATAAACGAAACACTACACTTCGTGGAGAAGCCTGTCAAAATCATGGATCGCCAAACCAAGCAGCTCAGACGCTCGCGCATTCATATTGTGAAAGTCCGATGGGAAGGAAAATGAGGCACGGAGTTCACTTGGGAACTCGAAAGCGACATGAAGGCGAAGTACCCACAGTTGTTTGCTACGGCTTCGGCCTAATTTCGGGACGAAATTCCCTCAACTAGGGGAGGCTGTAACACCCCGTGTTTCGAAAGTCAAAGTCAAAGTCAAGATTGAAGTCAAAGGAAGACAAGATTGCTAATTGCGATCTGTCACTCGTTGCTCAATTCCTGTTTTGACTTCTTTGACTTGTAGTTAGTCTATTTTATGCGTTGCGTTAGTTGTATTATGTGGAGTACTTATTAATAATCGAGGTTTATTCGATATTTATCACATGTTTTATCGCTATCGCAATCGCGCTCGCAACGCGAACTACGCGTTCTGGATATTGTTTTATGTGTGTGTGTGCCTTATGTGTTACTTGTGCATGTTTATTTATGTTATGTTGTGGTGGATAATCGAAACGCAATCGAAACTCGAATCGCAAACGCTAAACGCGAGTCAATTAAGGATGATTGTATGTTGATATAGTAGTTGGGATTAAAAGTAATTTGAATAGGAAACTCCATCGTATCGTAACACCCGCAATCGCAATCGAAACGGCAAAACTCGTCGCACCGAACACTCGAACCAAGTGACTGATCGACCAGGTAACCAGCCGATCGATCGAGCTACCGCCCGATCGGCCAGCCACTCGATCGGGCTGTCACCCGATCGACCAACCCTTTCCACTTTGGAAAACCCTATAAATACCCCCTGTCACCATCAAACTTACTACTTTTGGCACTCTCTGTCCGACCAGCGCTCCAACCTTACTTTTTCTTTGATTTCTCGCGATTCCGGTAAGATTTCAACCTAAATCTTGTACTTCTTTGATCTACACTTGATTCTACACCTTTCTATCTTTTAAATCTTAACTTTTAACCGTGAAATCACTAGATTTGAGGTGTTCTAGGATGATGTCATCATGGTGTTCTTGAGAACTTCATGTTTTGGCCTTAATCCACCGAGAACAACTTAGATCTAACTGATTTCCACATAAACAAACAAAGATCTTTCATAGATCTAAACATATTCATGATGAAAAGGATTGAAAGATGGTTTTCCAACTTTCTTTCAACTCTTTTACACTCAATGCACTCAAAACCGATGGAATCGGAGCTTGTTCTAACCATCTACCCATTCTTGTGGTTGTGTTGGTTCAAGATCTGGATTCTATCCACGAGACTACAGATTTTGGGTTAAACATGGAACACCGTCACGAACAGTTAACTGGCCGGATTTGGGTGATTCCTGTCAGATCAGGAATACCAAGTGTTGACGAGGTTTCTGTTGCTTAACACGTTATCAAAACATCTCGATAAATCGACAAACAATCAAAACAACCAAGTGTAAGAGGAACGGAACGACCAGGACGGAATGCCGTCCGATCGGACTACCATCCAACCGGACTGTCATCCGATCGGGTTGTCACCTGATCGACTTGCACCTTGGGTCCCACACTTAACTATTTTCCAATATTTGAAGTCTGAACGTTGAACGAATTGTTATCCGATCGGACTACCAACCGAACGGATTACCACTCGAGCATGTAACATTTAAACTTCAACACTTCAATAATTTTCAACATGATTCAATATCAACGAATTACCACCCGAACGGACTACCATCCGATCGAGTGACAAACTGCTGTGAATTTATTCTCACTAAAGTATTCAACCAATCGGGTTGTCGTCCGATCGAACGACCATCCGATCGACCGACCTGAAAGGTAGGGATACTTCTGTGTTTTCAAATGCTACAACAAAAACTTCAAAAGTCAAACCATCATACACAAACACATCCTTCCCAAAGGAGGAAACAAATAACTCGAAAGGTCACCCGATCGGATGACCATCCGAGCGGACTGTCACACGCACGACCGGCTATTCGATCGGACTACCATCCGATTGAGCTGCCGTCCGACCCACTAACACTTGTATTGTTTTACGCGTCGCTTATCGTTATGTTATCGTTCTGATCAGGCTAACCTTACTCTCTAGCGCTCCCTTCAATCCATCAACCGCTGTGAGTATACTCGATCCCTTTTTGCTTTACGCACTTTTGGGTGTTGCATACTTTACTTATTCTAAATCACATCAATCACACTACTCAATACTTTAAACGCTAACCGATTACCGCATGGTATACGTGACTTAATGAATGCTTGTTGTTATGTTTACACATGGAATGCTGTCTACCTGCCTTAGCAACGATAGTACTATAGTTTGGACTCAGCACCTGTTCACTCAGGGGTTGTTAAGGACAATTAGTTACATGGCTCACAATGGTGAGTATGAATCGTGAACTGCCTTGGGCAGTCAACCCGCAGCCATTGGTATCGATAGGTTCATGTCGATAACTAACATGCCTCATTTTACACTGTGTACGTGCTGGTTATGCGTAATCGATTTCGAACTCTATTATATCTATTAAACTTGTATGCTCACCTTTACACTATGTGTATTGACTTTTACTTTAACGTATGTGACAGGTGCTTAGGATGCTTATTTGCTTACTTTGCTGTGAAATCGAGGCTAGGAAAGACCTAGGTCAACAATAAACAATTGTCTGTAATAAAAATCTGAGTTGTCGGAACAGAACAATTTGACTAGATCTTTTCTGTAATAATTGTATTATCTTTTATGACATGGTATGGGACGTGTTGCTTTAAATAATTGGTAATTATAGTTGTTATGGAGACTTCTGGACAATCTGTTTGGCTCAGTGCCATGCCCCGATGTTTCCGCCATCGGTTGGGTGTGACATATGTGGCGTGATAAAGCCCCTCGTGGCTTTATACCACACCCTCAAGCCCTGCATGCAATTGCACTCTTTTATAAAACACTAGTTTATAGACCCGCGTATTACACATACAATTGCACTCTTTTATAAAACACTAGTTTATAGACCCGCGTATTACAGGAGTTTGTACAATATAAATGATACAGTTATATAATCTTTAAAAACATTTATATTACTAACAACCTATGTTAATTAGTAACGAAACTTTATATATACGAATTTCTGTTACCATATAATGGTTCACATATCTAACTTGAATTTATCACAAAAAAATGACCCATCTTAATTAGTAATACTGAAAATAATATAATAATCGTGTATTACAAATGTTGAATACTGAAAAACATTTAATAAACAAATTTATATATTATTAATATGAATGAAATTATGTATTACATTCAGTGGCGGAACCAACCCTATTTTGTGGGTTCACATGAACCCACTCAGTATGAAAAAAGTTAGGGAGAATTTTGTGTTATTTGGAAAAATTTATTGAGAGTCTACCAAAACGAATCCACTGGAAAAAGTTTCTGGACCTGCCACTGATTACGTTACATATAAAAATGTATAAATAATAATAATTTTTATTATTGTATATCCTTTAAATATAACTTTTATTTAAAATAAATCTATAAGACTTCAATTCTGTTTACAAAATTTATTATTTAAGTTGTTCTTGTTCTCTTTATTAGTAAAAAGCAAATTTTATTGGTATGACATAAATTATATTAGTTATTCTTACTAATAATTGTTATGCGAATTTAATTAATAAATAGTATTTGTAAAGTTATGACATAAGTTAAAGGTTTATATATGATGAATAAAATCTTTTCATTATTAAAGGTTAATTGACTATGTCACAAATGGGTATAAAATGAATTTAATATATTTCTTAGCTCTATTAAATTGAAAACACATCATAAATCAATGTAGCTACAAATCTTAATATTATCTCATCTATAAAAGTTCAAAACGTTAAGTTCTCTCCATCTATCATTTTAAAACCGAGTTCAAGAAAATTTTAGTCTTGTTGCGAGATAGTCCTCTGGTTAGTTACTCTTTTTTAGGTTTTATTTATATGTTAGAAAAACTCATATATTGATTTTATAGATAATCTCATATATGGATAACAGTTTTGTTTTTTTTCTTTTGTAATTTAAACTATTTTATTTTAAGAAGTACTAGAATCATAGTTTTAAATATTATAGATCACTTATGTATATTTTTTAATCATAAATTAGAAACAAATATTAATTATTATATATTATTAGTGAATTATCATAAATTAGAATTAGATATTAGTTATTATTATTATTATTATTATTATTATTATTATAAATGAATTAAAGATGAAAATGCCATGTGACATTAATTGGAAAGGATATTAGAGGAGAAAATGTCATCTGGCATTAGAAGTATTCTTTTATTAGTATTTAGATTAAAATGATATTTCAGTGTCATGGCCTCTTTTTAATTTTAAATTTTATTATTATAATTATTTTTAAACATGTTTTTTTAATTATAATTTTTATAAGATACAATATTTTATAAAATTCTGAGTATATCGTTGTAGCATGCTTATTTATATCTATGTCTAGATATAAACTTTACTTAAAACCGAATTGTGAATAGTATGCAAGTAATTGAGACACAAAAGGTTAAAATAATGTGTTGTTACACATTAATAAAGATACACTCATGTTAAACGACCGTTATATGTGAATGACACATGACTAATTCTTAGTAGATGAAGTGTACACTTTCACATCGAATACATACTTTTTTTCTTCCTAAAGATCCACAAAACATAACCAAGACGTTCTTACCCGTAATCGACCCGCTACACTCGTGGCCATTGTGGACTAACAACCTACAAAAAGCCAACATGCTATGCTCACCATGTTATCCCCAAAACTCAAGTCTAGGCCTAAGGCATGTCGGTTCAACATTTGTGGTAAGATATGACAATTTCGACCCATTTACCAATGAATAAGTTAATATATGTTATGCTTTATTCAAAGCAGTCAAATGGGTCGAACGGGTCAAAAGCCGTTCAAACTGTATTTTTGATGCATGAAACCTAAGAGACTATTTATCTAAAAGCTTAGATCATTGTGGAAATTATACAGTTTTTGTGATCAATTTTGACACTAAGTATTCAAAAACAATGAATATTTTGTTAAAAAAAAGCATTTCAGCTCAAATCAATTCCCCGAGTTGACCCATACAATAAATACATGTTTTGAGACGAGACACGTTACTAAGCATTTTGACACTTTTGATGATAAAATATATGATTATTTGACTGTCTAGTTTCGCGTTAAGATTTATAGCCTAGTGGTATCTTTGGGGGTGAGATAAGACTTTGGACTAATAGGTCCTGAGTTTGATTCCCACAAGGGTGTTTTCTCACATTTATTGGGTTTTCCGTTAAAAAAAAAAAAAATACTAACCTCAAGGGCGCTAAAAACTAATCTCATTCTTTTTTTTTAAAGATAACTTCATTAAAAAACAGCCGAACCTGAAGACCGAGCCGGACAAAACAAACAGCGAAACCACTACATAATTACAAATTTACACCAATCACTCCAAAGAATGGACCGAAAAGACGATCTATGTTTGAACCAAAAGTACCCCACTGATCTAATTTCGCTGAAAAGGTCTTCCACTTTGACCCGGTTACCCGAGAACACCGCCTTATTCCTGGCCTTCCAGAGACACCAACACGAGATGATAATAATGCCTTGCACCACCTTCTTTTCCGCCGCCCCCAATCTTCCAAAGTTGTGAACTTCCAACAGGTCCTTGAAAGAGAACGCGAAGATGTTTGGAATACGGCACCATCTACTAACCTTATGCCATAAAAGAGAGGCCGTGTGACACGAAAGAAAGAGGTGCTCCGCTGTTTCATCTTCGTAGCCGCATAAAGAACACACCCCTGCACCAACCGAAATACCCCTTTTTGAGAGCGCATCAACTGTAGGAATTCGGTTCATCTCCGTCCTCCAAACGAAAATGTTGCACTTCAAAGGAACCCACTTACACCAGTCGAGCACAAACCGATTATCATCAATACTACTATTCAGCAAATTTTTTACCGCCTTCACAGAGAACGACCCCGAAGAATCCCCTAACCATCTCCATTTATCCCTGCCGTTATTGAGAGACACCGAGACCAACTTATTCGAAAGCCCAACCAATTCCTCTTTTTCCTCTTCCGACTCGGGATCGTGCCTCCACAGCCAAAAGCCACCACCTTCAAGCCAACCCCTAACAGAGCAATTCTTGACGATCTCCAACCGGAACAACCCGGGGTAGACCTCTTTAAGAGGAAACTCCTCTAACCAAGGATCGAACCAGAATAAAATGTTGCTACCCGAACCAACTACGCCTTTGAAAAAACTCTGGAGAGGCTTGTTATCGACCACCGGTTTATTAAGATTGTTGCAAATATTTAGCCAGACTCCCCCGACCAACTGATGGCTCTTCAGATTGCCCCACAAGTGCCATTTGCTCCATTTGAAGTGTTTCACTGGAAGCCTTAAAAATTAATAAATGAAAGAAAATAAAATTAGTATCGGTTATGTTTTGCAGCTTGAAATTGTCAATTTAAAAGAAAACTAGTTTTGAAACCCATTATAACATCAATAAAAAAGCTTAACAAAGCTATCTCACCATGCCATTCCTCTTAAATAATAAGCATTTGCTATGATAGCACAAAACCCTTTCCATTGCAGCTTTATCTCATCTGAAACCGCAGATGTTGGAGACCACCGAACTATTGTAGGTTGAGGAGTACACAATATAGTTATAAAGATGATACTCAGCCACAGTACACACTCGTTCACCTATATCCCGGAATGCTTATTAAATTAAATAGAAAAACCATTGAAAATGGACAAAACTGTTTTCTGGTCAACCAATTAAAATCGGTTTAAATTTTTTTTTAAAAATGATCCCAAACCTTACCTCCTCATAACTACTCTTGGATTTTAGACTAGTACCTCCACCATAGGTTTGCATTTCTTCAATTTCAACGCTGGATTCTTTCATATTTGTAAGTTCTTTACGTAAACCTTCATCGGTACACCCCAACGCGTACGCGTTTACCCTAGCACTAATGAACTCCGAATCAAATATTATTAGAAACATGTTAGTCACATAAATTAGGGCTGCAAATGAACCGAACGAACACGAACATGTCCTTGTTCGTGTTCGTTTATTAAGAAATGTATGTGTCCGCGAACCGTTCACGAACACTTATCGAACGAGATTTTATGTTCGTGTTCGTTTGTTAAGGAAATGAATTTGTTCGTGTCGTTTGTGTTTGTTTATTTTTGGCAACGGACGTTGACGAACACAAATGGGCACAAACTAATGTTCATGAACACAAATGGAAACAAATGAACACAAACAATCGTTTAGGAACAGAATATATAATACACCGACACTTATTAGATATTTAATTTGTCGGAATTTTAAAGTATTTAAATAAATATAAAAACAAAAAACACTAATGAAGTATCGAACACAAACGAACACGTTACCGAATGTTCACGAACATAAACAAACGAACACGACCTCTGTTCATGTTTGTTCATTTAACTAAACAAACGAAATTTCTTGTTCGTGTTCGTTTGTTTAATAAACGAACGAACACAAACGAACTTCCCGCCGAACGGTTCACGAACTGTTCGCCGAACGTTTGGTTTGTTTGCAGCCCTAACATAAATAGATGGACTGAGTTCGCAATGAATAAAGACCAATCGACTTTACTTTCAGACATGTATTCAAATGCTTACCACATCCTAATCATTTTATTTAAAAAGATTACAGTGGCATCTTAACATAAAGATTTTTTTATCATATAAAATACTTCATTAATTTGCAACATTAATGGCAACAAAAAAAAGGATGCCAGCCCGACTGACTAGATTCAACCCACACATAATACTAGTATAGTACACATTTTGACCCGTTACCCAACCCAATCAGTCCGTTGGTTTCTTTCACCGTCCTTCCTACTTTTTGTGTTGTAGCAACCCTTTGTTGGTTGCAGGCCCCTCAATACACTAGCTATACACTCAAACAAACTTACGTATGAATGCACAAGTGACTTGCAGGAAGAAAACTCACTGTATTCAATAAAAATAAAAAGAGGGTACAAAAGAAATAAAGCCAATCTATCCTAGTTATAATAAAACAAAAGCACATGCTAAATTAATTCTAAACAACCCACGTAGAGTTTGGATGCTCCATGACTTTGGATTTCTTCAACAATCCATATATCTTCTCCCTTTTATTCGGTCAAACCATGACCCAGTTTTCCACAAATAAAACGTGCAGAAAGTATTAAATTAAACCCATTGAACCATTTAGTTCGTGACCTGATAACGTGCCGAACCAATGACCAGCGAACAAACCCGAGTAAACCCAACACCCTTTTCCTCGGCCATTCCTCCCCTTTCAACCTAGATCCAACACTGCAACCGATGAAATCCAGCGATACCATTCAGGCACCGTCACAATTCCAGTCATATTAATGACGACTTATTTCCCATCATTTGGTACTAACGATCTACTTAATGCAAAACGATGATGAAAAGGCCAGTTACCAGTACACTTTCAAAGACGATTACCTTTCCGAGAATTATGAACTTCAAAATTTCAAATGTCAATCTTTAGGTCGTAGTTTCCGAAATTCTGTTGCTCTTCTTGAATTCTTCTAACTGATTCCCCAACAGAGTGCCTACATTTTTTTATTTTAATAAGCTCAAGCGTTGGTATCTCCCCAATTTCAAAGGGGATCTCTTCAAGATCTTTGCAAATGAAAATTTCTAACTGTCTGAGACATGGGAAGCTTGGACTATAGGCTTCCCACTCTTTGATATTTAACATCTCAAGTCTCAAGAATTTAAGCTGTGGAAACACATGCTCATCTGTGTTCCAGCAGCTTCCCTCAAAAGCAGAGTTTTTTAGTTTAAGAACCTGGAGATTAGGTAACGACTGAATGATTGACATTTCACTCCATGGTAGACGATAGTTACTTAGTGAAAGTGTTTTCAGCGTTGCCGGGAGTGTAATGTCACCTTTGGGCACAGTTAATGGCATGCTTCTGAGTAAGCCACGTAATTTGAGCTTTTCAAGGTATCTGAGAGATTTGAAGTTCATTTCCTCATCTACATAAGTATGACATTTTAGTTCCTTAATAAAGGGAAAATACTTTTGATAATTATGTACCCCATCTTCCAACACCACATCTGAAATAGTATGCAAATTCATTGGTTTTTCAATGCAAAGAAGTAAAAAAGGGCCTCTTTGCTCTCGTTGCAGTAGGAAGATAACTCCACAAATGCCTCAAATTTATCAAATTTGATATGTTACGAGGTAAAAGAATAGGCATAAAATTTGAAACATGACTTGTAATGTAAATGAGCGTTTGAAGGTTCCATAAATTGCATATTGAAGATGCGAAACCAGTTGATGAAGTCCAAATTGCAAGATACCTCAAGTTAACTAGCAATTCCATGCCTCTGGGAAGATGTTGCAATTCAGAGTTTTGTAGATCTAACACCGTAAGTAGCGCAAAGGAGCGGAAACACTTTGCAATGACAGCACTCAAGGATCTGAGATCATGAAAGCACAAAATCGACCGAAGGATTTGGGTGGGTGTATAGGGAAAGTCTGTAACGTAGATATCTTTATTTGTGAACGTGCGGACTGGTTTATGTTGTTGTGTAATAATATTAGTAGACTGAGAGCGCAATATTAGCTCTTCTATTGGAATGATGAATCGTTCTTCCCTCGCTTTTTTTAGGCATAGCTCCCTAACAAGATCATGCACTTTACAAGCTTTGACACCTCCATCAGACTTTTTCCTGTCAAATACAATTACGAGATTCCTTTCAATTAGATCCTTAAGGTAACCCTCTGCAATATCCTCCAAGCTTCTATCTCCATCTTGTTGAATAAAACCCTCGGCCACCCACAACCAGGTCAACCTTTGTACTTCAAACTCATAGTCTTCTGGGAAGCCACCAAGATAAAGAAAGCACTCTCTCAAGTGAAGAGGAAGATGATTGTAACTTAAAGCTAGTGTTTCCAGGCATCCATTCTGGTCAACAATGTACGAACCGGTCCTGTCAGCAATTTCTACCCAAAACTTTTCACTCCATGCTTCTTTGGCTAAAACTCCTGCAATGACAACCACTGCAAGTGGTAATCCTTTACAAGTTTCTACTATTTGCATTCCAGGTTTAATTGACCATTCAGGGAACTCATTGCCTTGGAACACCTTCTGACACAACAGCTCCCAACTTCTTTCTTTGTTCAAATATCCTAGGTGATAAATCAATCCATCCAAACTTGCATGCTTGGCAACTTCCGTGAGTCGACTGGTGAGCAGAATTCGACTCCCATTGTTATCATGGGAGAATAATAGTTTCAGATTATTCCATGTTTCTATGTGCCAAATATCATCAATAACAATCAAATATCTGTTACTCATTAGGTGTTTGTGCACCATTAGACGGAGTCGAGCGTCACTATCCTTTTCAAGGTTTAGTTGATCAGGAATGGATTCCAAAATCTGAATCATCACAGCCCGCTTATCATATGTTTGAGAAACCGTGACCCATACACGGATATGGAAGTGATGCTGAACATAACCATCGTTGAACACTTTGGTGGCGAGGGTAGTCTTGCCTATTCCACCCATACCAACAATAGAGACAACATCTAGCTTCTTTTGATCTTCCACAAGTTTGTCTCTTATTAGCTCAGCATCATGATCAAGTCCTACCAAGATTTTATCCAATAATTTCTTTGATCCCTGTGAATATCTGGAGATGGAAGTTTGAGGCTGATTTAGTTTTCGTTCAGGTCTTCGAGTTGAATCCATCTTCATGCTATCTATTCTCATACTCATGAATTCCAACTCGACAGACTTGAATGATGTCCTAACATCATCAAGCTTTAGGGAGGGACTAAGGTCCCCATATTTAGTGAAATATCCATTATTTCTAATGTGAAGACATGATAGAAACAGATCGATGATATATTGTGCCTCTTCTGCTGCATTTACAAATCTTTGCTTCAGATCATTAAGTTTTTCGAGGTCTTGATGTTTGTCGATGAAAAGGGTTTGAGCCATGGAGCCCAGGTCTTCATAGAGAAGCTGGAGTTGAGGCCTTTCTCGTATAATTGCGTGGTTGTTGAACAATGGATTGTCTTTGCAATTAATTAATTGTTTCAACTTGTCCATGAACATGTGGATACCTGCGTATGTCATCTTGTCTCAACGAATAACAGTGAAAAGAGCAAACAGCAACGACCTTTTTGTTGTGGCCGTATCTGGACAAGAAAAGGGCGGACCTCGTCGTCGGATCTGGAATTCCGTCTTCCGACTGGTAAAGGAGGGTCTAGCAGGGCAGATCGGTATTCCCGTCCGAAATGATGTAAGTTTCCAGGCGCATTGGAGCAGATCCGAACACCGAATTTGCTTCGGTTCTTGTGCCAAACTAAAAAAAAACTTTTATTTTGTGTAGCGAGTAGGTATCGTTTGGTTATTACCGGAAGAGAAATATGAGATTTGAGGTGGTGTAGTTGTTGGTGGTGCTATACGTTGAAGGTGGTTGTTGGCCGGTGGTGGCGTCAGTCTCTTGTTGTGTGTGAGAGAGACCTATATTTTGGGTTTGATGCCTTGATGGTCTCAAGGGGGTGTTTGGCTAGCTTTGTTAAGCTTTTTTTTTTTTTTTTTTTTTTTATAAAATAAGCTTAATTTGGTATTTGGTTTAGATTTTTGGGTTATTGGATTTTATCACCCGCAACTATCGGCCTTTGGCCGTTGCCACCCGCAACTAAGGTGCTGTTTGTTTTTTCTGCGAGAAAAGGTCTGCAGTCTGCGGACCACATCTGCAGACATCTGCAGGAGAAGAGGTGGACCAAATGTCTGCAGTCTGCAAGGAGAAGAGGGTTTGTTTTTTTTTTCTTCTACAAAAACACTTCACACACACACACACAAAACACACACTGCCACAACTCTCTCTCTCTACAAGATAGCACCACCACGGCCATCATCTACCGCCAAGAACAACCACCCACCCCGTCTTCGTCGTTCAACCACCAAGCACCACCGCCACCACTTCGATTTGGGGGTTTTTGAAACAGAGAGAGAGAGAGATCCAGAGAGAGAGAGACTGCGGGCGGAGCACTACACCACCGCCACCACTTCGTCGTTCAACCCCCGTCGTTCAACCACCACCACCGTCACCACTACATCTCCGATTTGGGGGTTTCTGAAACAGAGATCGATTTGGGGGTTTTTGAAACCCTAATTTCATGATGACGATGATGTTCGATGATGATGATGATAACAGAGATCCAGAGAGAGAGAGAGATCCAGAGAGAGAGAGAGAGAGACGGTGGTGTAGGCGGTGGTTGTGGTTCCTGTGATGATGATGACGACGATTTTGATGGTGGAGGTGATTGGGGGTGTCGGGTGGAGGAGAGAGAGGGTGTCGGAGCTGGAGGTGGTGGCGGATCAGGGGTAGGAGGTGGTGGCGGAGTGGAGGTGGTGGCGGAGTGGGTCTGGTGGCAGAAGAGGTCTGGAGGGAGAAGAGGAGAAGGTGAGAAGAGGTGTGAAGACCTTTGAAGACAAGCTTGAATGTCTGTTTGAAGCAGACCTCTCGCAGACCTTTTTTTAATGAAAGGTCTGCGAGAAAACAAACAAGCTGCAAACCACAAAGGTCTGCGCGTGTCTGCGCGGCGCAGACAAAAGACATCAGGAAGAGCTTCTAGGAAAAAACAAACAACACCTAACACTTTGACACTCGGCACTCCCAACTTGACTTTTCGTTTGTGATGGCACCACCCAGTTAAATCTTCACTAACTGGGTTTGTTTTTTATCCTACGTGGCACACACTTGATGAGATGGACAAGATTATGTGGCAACTGACGTGTCAAGCACTTTCTCCTTCCTTTATAACACAGGATTATTGACCCACTTTAGATGATAAACCTAAAATTACACAATTCCTTCACAAATTCCCAAATCAAACATGAATCTTCATCTTCTAGCAACAATCATCTCAATCCTCTTCATCACAACCCAATCATCATCAATTTACGACGCCCTAAGCTCTAACGGCCTCCCAATCGGTCTCCTCCCAAAAGGAATCACAAACTACACAATCGATACTCCCTACATACCCAATCAACTCAGCCACGCATCAACCTTCTGCAATTTACCCAACTGTTTACCATCAACCAGCCCTGATTTTATTACCCACACCAACTGTTCGACGAAATAGTACAGACCCTCACCGCCGTATGCAGTGATTGCGGAATGAGTTGATGTCTTTGATGAATTTGCCGATGCGGAAGGCTTTGCGGCTGAGGCCGATGTTGGATTCAAAGGTTTTGAGGCGGTGGTGGTGGGGGGTGGGTGGTGGAGAGGATGATTTTGGTGGAGTAACGGGTGATTCGCCGTTACAGGTCAACCGGAAAGTGGCGGTGGTGGTGGTCGGAGAAGACAAAGCTTCGCCGGAAAGTGAAGATACAGGTCAACCGGAAAGTGGGCTTTAACAGTATTGGATTCGAAGGTTAAAGAGTTTGTCGACGTCGTCGCTGTATAGGGGAAACAAAATTAGCCGTGCAGAATTTATCAGAAGCTTAAGAGAAATAATTGGGGATGTGGTACTGAGGGCTGTGATATCCAGCCTCAAGACGCTGAAGTGAATTAATTCAAATATGAGGTTAACCCAAGTTTCTATTAACATGTCTATGTTCTTCATAATTTTTTTTTTTGTAAATCTGTCTTGTTGGAAATGTCTTAAATGACTAAATTGTTGGTTGTTGAAAATAGGCAATTGGGGAAGTATTTGATTATCTGATTATCTGAAAATAGGGTTTGTTTTGAACATGTCTGGTGATGAAAGTTAAAGACACATAATCGCCACGTAATCAGCTCCAACTCATCACATTGTGCCACGTCAGATAAAAAACAAACTCAGTTAGTGAAGATTTAACTGGGTGGTGTCAGCACAAACAAAAAGTCAAGTTGGGGGTGCCGGGTGTCAAAGTGTTAGTTGCGGGTGGCAACGGCCAAAGGCCGATAGTTGGGGGTGATAAAATCCAATAACCCTAGATTTTTAAACTTACGTTTTATGTTTATTAGCTTATATAAACTAATTTGAAAAAACTTATTTGAATATGGTTTTTTAACTTATTTGAAGAAGCTTATTTATGTAAGGGCAAATGATAGAAAATAAGCTATAGACTAATCCAAACACTTAAAAAGAGATTATCAGATAATAGAAAATAAGCTATAAACTACTTTAAAATATACGCATAAGCCAGAAAATAAAAGCTAGTCCAAACACCCCCTAAACTTATAGCTTATTTTCTATCATTTGCCTTTACATAAATAAGCTTCTTCAAATAAGCTAAAAAACCATCTTCAAATAAGCTTCTTCAAATTAGCTTATATAAGCTAATAAGCATAATCTTAAAAAGCTAAACCAAACACCAAGTTAAGCTTATTTTGTAAAAAAAAAAAAACTAAAAAAAGGTATAAGCTTTGTTAAAAAAGCTAGGCCAAACACCCCCTTAAATGCCTGGTTGGTCCCTATGTTTTGCAAAAATTGCAGATTTGATCCCAATGGTTTATTAATTATACACTTGGTTCCAGTGGTTACAATTTTTGAACTTAGGTGGTCCTTAATACTAACCTTTGTTAAATTTTCCAGTTAAGTCTTTGTAAAATGACTAAATTGTCCATGAACGATTAAAAAATAAAAACAAAAAACAAAAAAGAATTGAACCTGTAATAACATCGAGATGCCTCATGCCCTAGCTTCTTACAGATCTGACACTGACACGTGACTTGCGAATCCTGATGCGGAGCTTTAATTTGCAGAGCTACCATGGCTGAAATTGGTGGTGTTAATGACGAACGTTGCCCTAATCGTGCTTCATACATCAAGAGTTTGGCTCTTAACCGGTGAAAAGTAGGTCAAGAGTCATGGTTTTCAATATTGATTACAAATAATTTGTAATCTTCATTCAATCCATCAATAATCTGTTGCACTAGGTTTCGATCGGAGACTGAATCACCAACTGAATCAAGAGAATCTGCAAGTTCTTTCACCAAACAAAATCAATTTCGCACTGTCACACCCTCACATTCCAAGTGCGGGGTATGGCGTGTGACTGACCAGGATCATGCCACCAATCATATTGAACAATAAGTGAAAATAAATAAAAATCCATCACAAGCAATACGATTAGTGTCTACAAAAACAAATATCCAAAACCAAGTTTAAGTGTCAGCGGAAGCATAAAGTTCAAAACCCAATTAATAGTTTAAGTCCATAATGTGTAATAGAAACCCAACAATGGTTCCCTGCCACAACGACCATTCATCTGTGCAAGCTCCAGCATAGTACCTAACGACCTACAAAACATGTAGTAGCGTGTCAACATAATGTTGGCGAGTTCACAGTTGTTTAGTGTTGTTCCAAAAACATAAGTTTGTTAAATTACTATGTTCTTTATAAAACATGTCATGGGGAGCTACCCCACTGTTTTAAGCTACTAAACCCGTACCATACCGAAACTAACTGTGGTTATGTTTAGTACCCCGAGTCAATGTCTATCATCATTGACTTAGTGCCCAGGCATACTAGTTCACTCTCGTCCTCTGCGGCACGGTGTAAGGCTTGTTAGACCTAATAGTGCTACTAACTAATATCTCGTTCGTCATTGGCCCAACGATTAATCGGTATAAAATGTGTGGGGACTTTCAGATAGAGTTTCGTCTAGTCCGCTTAAGACATGTTGTATAAATAGTAAATTAACGTTCCGTCCCACACAAGGAGACAAGGTTGCCCGTATCCTACCCAAGGAGAATACGTAGTGGTATCCCACACAAGGGGATAGTTGTTGTTTGTTCCATTCCCAATCCACCGGGAATTACATGCTTTTATGAAAAGTGTGACCTCACCTTAGTTTAGCTCGCCAGATAATAGTCACTTGAGCTAATGTGTTCAACCACGTCCTATTATGGTTACCATACAAGTCAACTTCGTATTCAAGTAATACACGTATGGTTTAGCACGTTGCATACAAGCATTGTTGTCACGTAACACGTATAGCATAGCAGTTGAACATAATACTACATCGAAAGCCCGAACATGTGTAGTTTAAGCGTACGACCCAACTATAAGGGCCCGTTATAAGTGTGCGGCCCTCATACAGTGTACGAGTCCAACTAGTGTACGGCCTAAATGTTTTCCGTCCACAAACAAGAGTGTGCGACCTAAGAAAAATAGACTTTGTAGCCAACTCCCACCTTATATATATATATATATATATATATATATATGGGGTAAGGTTCATTAGAGAACCACCTTTATTGTGAGAACCAATGTGAACAAAACAAAATAACCTCTAAAAACCTAACCCCCCACCCCCCAAAAATCTAACCCCCCCCCCCCCAAGCTAAATGCTAAATACTAAACCCCAAAAAAACCTTAAAAAATCTAAAAACACACAAAAAAAAATTTTTTAATATTTTTTACTTAAAAATCGCTACTTTTAGTAGCCAAATTTTTTTTAATAACGAAATATAGCGAATTTTAAGTAAAAAATATTAAAAAAAAATTGTGTGTTTTTAGCTATTTTTAGGTATTTTTGGTTGTGTTCACATTGGTTCTCACGGTTCTCGCAATAAAGGGTGGTTTCTAACGGATCATTCTCCTATATATATATATATATATCTTTCTATACTAATAAACAAAAATCTTTTTTTGACACGTGTCATTCTCTGGTAATTTCTCACCTTTATTTTTTTATTTATCTCTTTTATTAAATAATAATAATAATAATATTAAACATCAATTTAACTAAATCTATTTATCTCTTTTGTTTTAATAATCTGAAATTGATTTTTTTAACTCGAAAGTTTCAATGATAATTATATATCACATTGTTTAACATTTGAACCGTGGGATGTTTATAATATTTTAATATATTTTGATTATTTGTCATGCTTTCAAATTTCAATGATAATTATATATCATATTGTTTAACATTTTAACCATGGAATGTTTTTATTTTTCATGGGTGCCTCCATATTTTTATAGAGCTTGGGCTCGTGCATTTCACTCAAGTATTTTATTTATTTATTCATTTAATCTTTACTCTATATAATAAAAGAAAATAATGAGAGGACACATGTTTTTCATTGGAGCCATCTATTAGTAATTAATATTAATTAAAAGATAATTATAAAATTTAATTTAATATAAATTTAAACAATTCGTATAAGAGATAATATAATATTTTGAAATATTTATTAGATTTCAAAATTATGTATCTTTAAATTAACAAAACAAATACACTAAATATAAATTAATATAATGTAAATGATTTATTTATTTTATTAAACTAAAATAGTTATGGGTAGAACATATTTCGAAAATGTTTACAAAAACATTAATCAATGTTTATTGGTTCTATACTTTTATTTTCGTGTTCAACTCTCAACTCAAATACGGCATTCACTATGTTTACGTGACATTTATAAGAACCATCACCACAGTCACTCTATCCATCATATATACATGAGGTTATTAAAAATATAATTTTTTCATTATTTAATATATAAAATTAAATTTACTTAACCCGTACAATACACTGGATTCTTAAAAATATAATTTTTTTATTATTTAATATAAAAAATTACATTTATTCAACCTGCGTATTACGTGGGGTTCTAACCTAGTATATATATATATATATATATATATATATATCCCCTCTCCTATATTAAATAATAATTTAATAAAATCTAATTTAGATTATTAAGTTAACGTATATGACAATACAAAGGTCCGCTTAGCTCGTCTCGGTTCGGCTCGAATTATTTTTTAATTTATTTTTATATAATTATAAATATATACACACACATATATTAATTATTTTTATAGTTTTATATATACAAATATACGATTATGCTTATACGTATTTTACCCAAATCTAAAAGTAAAATTCTAAGCTGTTAATCGATAGTCTTTAACCTGAACAATCTACTTATCGCTTCATTTATTCTAAGTCTCTCACCCGAAGTCAATCATATCTAGTTCACACAATCATCGTTCACTACAGTCTACACGGGTTGAATAAATATATGTATTACACCAACATGGCTATTAAATAATACTATAATGATAATTTGATACTTTATTTTTATAAACTGTTTGTAATTTCAGTGTCCTAAGTAATATTATTAATTTAGTAATAAGTCCTTTTACATGTTATTTGACATTATATTAGTAGCTATTGTTTATATCCAAATAATATATTTTGTATAATTAAGCCGGTATGCTCGAATCAAATTATCGGTGCTTCTTTGCTCGGATTATTTTTTAACTATCTTAATAACATGTATAAAGAAAAAATATTTTTAATATTGTTTCGTAGTGTTATATACATTAATGTAATAATCTAAATTAGATTAAATTAAATTTTATTTTATTTAATATGAGAGAATATATATTTATATATATAATTAAGTGTATTAAAAATATTATATTATTATTTAAAACTAAGGATGAATCAACGAGTGCCTAATTTTTTTCATTTATTGATATAGAAAGATAAAATATTAGTTTATAAATGGGCTAAAGGTATTTTGGTCTTCTCATGACAAATTAACAAGAAATTTGGATGGTGTTAGTGGACTGGATCTAAATTGATATGAAAAGCAAAGTATTAGATTAAAAAGTCACAAAAAATCTTTTGAATTAAAATAGATATTTTGAGCAAACCAGATAACTAAAATATTGAGCAAACTGCAATTTTAACCCTGGAGATATAGCCAATTGGCAATCTTACCCCCTACCACGAAATTTTTGTTGTCTAACCCCGTAACAAATGCGAAACGCTGCAATCTTGGACCCTCTTAACAGTCAACAGTTGTTTGACTGTTATAAGCAATGGTGTTTTTGTAATTTTTCATGTTTTTTTAATTATTATTATTATTCCTTTTGTTTTTTCATTATTATGGTTATAATATTACAAGAATTAACACAAGATTAGAGCTAAAACTTTAAGAGCTTTAGAAATGTTATAAGAGAAAGAAGAAGAGAATTGTATAACTTGTGAAAGTGTATACAAGAGGTGCATTTTTTCTTCTACCTTGAGCTAGTATTTATACTACAAAATATTGGTGCATACTTCTGTCAACTTCGTCTTGTATCGAGTCTTGTACTAGAATTGTTAGATCAGGGCACGCTGTACGAGAAAATAGGATTTGGGTGTGATTGGTTAATTTCGCTTGAAAGTGGCAAGTGCACTTTCAAACGAAATCAACTTTGGTAATTTCTCTTGAAATGGCCAATGCCACTTTCAAGCGAAATCAGCTCTTCTATATATACCCTTGGAGCGAAATCATTTGTAAGGTTCGTGTTTCCGGTACCGAAGTGCTGCCGACGTGTCTATTGATCTGTAAACTTGTTATAATCAATATACAAGACATTTAGAAGTGAACCAAGCTGTTTTCCAAGTCAATTCATTTGTTTCCGCCTCTTGAAATGATTAGAACTCTTCTGATCGACTCGTTTGGGTCACAGAACGATCCTACAAGTGGTATCAAAGCTCATGAGGAAGAGTTCTTGCCAAAACAGCCATAATTTCTGATTTCTACACCTTCTTTTTCAAAATTCACAAAATTTTACGGACAAAATGGTCTGAATTTCACACATTATAAGCAAAACAATGTTTTAAGGAATCCTTGAAAGAATTGGACCTTAATTCGATCTAAAATTGGTAAAATTCATAATTTCGTTTGAAAATGATTCCGGATTAAGTGACGTCAGCAGCATTTCACACGAAATTAGAACTTGATTCCGCTTGTACTTGCTATTCCGCTTGAAAAGTCCATCTGATTTCACACGAAATTACCTGATTTCGTTTCAGAGTGTGATTCCGTTTGAAAGTGTGTTGTTTCACACGAAATTAGTAATTTCGCACCAAAGAGTATTCCGTGTGAAGAGGGTATTTCGCTCCAAGTGATTCCGTTTGAGAGTTAATTTCGTTTGAATCTATATTTCGTGTGAAACTTGAATTTTTTTGTGAAACATTTTTCGAAACATGGAAGAGGAATTCTACAATGCGTTTGCTACACCAGTTGCTCCTGTTACAGCTGCTGAAACTCTTTACAGCGAGAATGAAACGGGAACTCATCAAAAACCGCCAAAGCTTATGTACATTGAGGATTTTAAAGGATGGCAGAATCGATTTGAAAACTGGGTACAAGCTTATAAGTTTGATGCATGGTGTTCATTAGAGAAAGATTACGAGAAACCGAAAAATGAACGTGGGCTTTAAAAAGCGTTTTGTGACTTTTCGGAGAATGATAAACTGAAATATACAAGTGAAAAAATGATGATCAGTATTCTTCAACAAGCGATTAAAGAAGATATATTTGTGTTGCTCCAACATGAGGGTACTGCTAGGTTAATTTGGACGGCACTGATTCAAAAGTTTAAAGGAAGTGCAGATATGATCAAGAACAAAAAAGGCTTTACTTAAGAAATCATTTGACATGTTTGTAGCCTTTGATCATGAAACAACAAAAATAACCATTGATAGATATTGTCATCTTGTTTTGGAAATAGGAAGATTGGATATAAAGAAAGACGACGATGAATAGGTTGATAAACTTGCTGATGCATTACCACAGCAGAAATGGGGAACTTATTTGTTGATTCTTAAACACAGCAGAAAATCTGAAAATATGAATCTGGCACAGTTTATTCAGAAGATTGAAGAGCACGAGTTGGATATTCAGAAAACGGCAATCATGAAGAATCCAAATGCTCAACAAGATGTCAGTTTATACTACAGAGGAAACAAATTTGAAGTTACTCCAAGCCCAAAGATTCAAACTGGTTTCAGTGCTGATAGTTCTTCTGGAACAAAGGGAAGTACTGTGACTCAAAGTGGTGGACCTTCGTCTTCGTATTCAAGCTTAGATCCAAATTTTACAACACCAAGTCCTCAACAACAGAATTCTACAAATCTGCAGTGCAATGTTACCTTGAACATTCAAAATGGTCAAAATCTGTCTCCGGAAATAGCAAAGCAACACATGGCATCACTTGTTGCTATGTTGGAATCGTATGAAAGCTTGATTGCAGGTAGAATTGGGAATCCGATGCTTACCAAAGAGGATTATGACCAGATTGATGCTGAGGAACTTGAGTTGATGGATGTAAAGTGGTGTTTAGCCAGTGTTGTTCGAAGAGCAGAAAAATTCACACAAGTCACTGGTAGAGATGATTTTCGAGAAATGAGTGCATCTCCGATAGGATTTGACAAATCAAAAGTCACTTCTTTTCGTTGCAAAGGAAAGGGACATTTTAAACGAGAATGCAAAAACAAAGAAGCAGCAGGAAGACAAGATGGAAATAGTGATTACTATCAAAAGTCAATTTTTCATCAGATTGTTCAACAACCACAAACTGCACATGCACGTGCCATTGAAGACAAAGAGAAAAGAGCTTGTTTTGGTATAACTGATCAAGATGATGAATTTGTTGCAGAGGGATTTAGCTGGGATAAATACATTCCACCTGGTTCAGGTCTTGTTGCTAGAGTTCTGGAAGAAGATGAAGTCAAATCCAGTCCGAAAAGAATACCGATTTTTCCAGATTTTGGAAGTGATGTTGATACTGATGATGAAGAAGAATATATCAATAAAGCTAGAAAAGGTCTGGATCCTAATCGTTTTAATTTGTTTTTTGCAGATAAAGTTGAAATGCTGAATGAGAAGAAGATTGCCAGACTGAAGAGAGAGCTGGAAGCAATAAGAAAAGCTGATGAAAATGCAAAGATGGAAGCTAAAGAAGCAAATGTTGAACCAGTAGTTGAGAAGGTGATAGAAAAAATCGTTGAAATTGAGAAAGTAATAGAGAAAATCGTTGAGGTCGAGAAAATAGTCGAAGTTGAAAAACTCGTCGAAGTTGAGAAACTCGTCGAGGTAGAAAAAATTGTTGAAATTGAGAAGATTGTCGAGGTTGAAAAGATAGTTGAGGTCATTAAACCTTATCAGAAATGTTTAGAATCTTGCAAACATTGTGAAGAAAAGGACAAGAAAATTTGTGAACTTGAAGAGGTGAACGAGAATTTATTGTCTGATGTGAAGTATGTGAAAGAGTCGTATGATGTACTGAACAGAACAGAACAGTTGATGGGTTGAACAAAACAAATCGAGAAGTAGATGCTGCTATGACAATGATGAGCTCAACATTAATGACAAAGCAGAAGGTCATCAATGAGTATATTGAAGACTGTGCAAAGCTAAAGCAGGATTTGGAACTTGAAAAGATTGAGAGTGAAAGAATCAAAAGATTGTTGTTGAGTTATACAACATGTGATTATTTGATTGACCGAGTTTATCCTACTGTTGCAGGTCTTAAAGCTTTCCAAGAACAAAAGAAAGAAGAAAAGGATACTGGTAAGAAACAAAGTGTCAAGCATAACAAGTGTCCGCCCCCGATCTATGAAAGTTATTCACCCAGAAAGCCAAATGAGGAACATTTAAATAAGGCATTCAGCATAAAGTTAAAGTCTGAAACCATTGATGAGTTACCAGACAATATTGATGTTACATTCACAGCGTCTGACACTGATCATGAGTCTGAGTTGTTAAAGAAAGTGGTCGATCAGGTGTTGGATATGGATGAAGAGTCAAAGTCGGAGTCTAAATCTGAAAGTTCGAGTTCGTCAGAAAAGAGTCCGAGTTCACCGGTTAAACGGGTTTACAATAAAGAATTCCTGTTATCAAAATCTAATTTGAATGAAGAACCAATCAAAGTGGCATATACTTTGAATGATTCAGACAAATTATATTCTGATGAGGAATTTCGAATAAGAAGTGTCAAATCTGAAATGATCAAACAGGTTTTCAAATTAACAGAAATTAATATTTCTGAAATAAAAGATTTAAATCTTACTGACAAACCTAAAAAGTACACTTCAAGAGTTCAACAGAGATTGAACAAGAAAAAGGGTTACAATTCTGGTCATGGTTTTCAAAAGAAACCAAACCATAACAGTAATTTCAAAAAAGAAAGGTCTTGGTTTTAGTTCTTCAGAAAATTATAAAAATGAGAAAAATTATAAACCAAAAACAAAATTTGTTGCAGGAGGAAGTTCTGAAGAAGAGCAGAAGAAACCATTTTGGAGACAGTCAAATCGAGAGTTTCTTGCTGAAAGAAAGAAGAATATTTTGAAAGAATCTGAACGAAGGGTTGAAAGAAGAACATGTTTTAAATGTCACAAGATTGGACACATTGCTTGGAATTGCCAACAGTTCAACAACACAAAACAGGGAGTTTCTTCTAACCCAAAGATGAAAGAAACATGTGTTAATAAAAAGAAACAATCAACTGAGAAATCTAAAGGGTTTGAAAATTCGACTTTCAAAACTGGTGAACGTTCGAAACGTTTTTACAAAAGAAAAGTCGATGAAAACAAACAAAGATGGGTTGTAAAATCTGAAAATAGTTCTGACAATGAATCTGATTCCATAAAATCAGAGGAGTCATTTGTTGAGAAAAAGAATGAAAGTTCCGTTCCAGAAATGAACGAGGAAAACTTTCCGGTATTGTCAAAAGAAAATCTGAAATCAAAAGGTAGGTTTGAGATATAAGATCAATTCTTTACTGGTAAGAAAGAATTTGATGCTGAAAAAGTGTTTAATGGAAAAGTTAAACATATTTTCGGAAAGATGGTTGATGGAAAAATGAAAAGTGCAAAAGATTTTTATCAATCGAAAAGATGGTGGGATAGATGTGGTTTGGGTGACGGGTTTTTCTGTCACACCCCGATTTCCACGTGTCACCGGTGGGGGAGTATCGTGACGTGGTTGGCAACGTAATAGTCAAACAACACAATATTAATATGCACAGCGGAAGCAATTGAAATTATAATACAACCGAATTTATTATTGTAATATCAAATGTCACAATATTCGGAAGTTTATCCACAGACGGATCGAACATAAAATGGAAACAATAGTTCAACAGACTTTTAGACATCTTAAGCTTGCGAGACTTCTATTGATGCTAAGGAGAAATATCCAGCCAATTTCGTATAGTACCTGCATTTAGCCTTTTTGGAAAATACGTCAGTTTACACTGGTAAATACAATCAACTGACTCATTTTGGAAAAAGATTTAAAACTGGTTTGGATGTACATGGCATAAATGTTTTATAATTTGATTAAAATGCACAGAGGCAAGATTAATCTTTTTAACTTGGGAGAATTATTTTAATACTATAATCTTGTGAACGAATTACATGTTACTTGTGCGTTCAGTCGCCCGGATCTTGTCCGGGTTAAAGATCAATAGACACACCACATCATAGAGTTATACACTGACAGGTGTACGCCTACACCCCGTGCTCAGGTCGTGGCCATCTCGTAAGATGATGCCGAGGATATCCGGGACATGGTCATTAACCCCCCAAAGGCTTTAAGTAATCAAGACTGTTTAAACGAGCCGATCAAATTAGTCAACTACCCACTTAACTGTGGAGATTTGATGCTCGATCAAGCGTATTGCTATATACCGTAACCCAAGCCCGTATAGGGAAAAATAAGTTAAAAGTATTTACCTGAGCAAGTATTAATCACAATAAGAAAATTTGCAAGTAGCTTTTACTGGTTCTCCTAATCTGGAACGAAGGTTTAATAATAACCTATTAGAATCCTAACGGGTCTTTAATTAAGCTTAAGCTTAGACCGGCTAGTTTCAAAGATACGGTTCGTACGCACGATTAAGCGAAGACCGGATAAAATGTGATTTAGACCCTACAAGTTCAGAGACTTTCTTAATATGGTTATATTATTCACATTCTGGATTTTGAGATAAAACCGTTAAGGTTTGACCAGTTTCGGCTAATTTATGTAAACTTGTTACATAAACCGAACCGTACGCGTAATAAGCGTGACGGGTATTCATGAGAGCTATATACAGGTTTCCTAAGTTAATTATGCCTCAAATATGTTGTGACATCAGTAATATGTCTTTCATTATGCCCGAAACGTGTATAAACACAAACTAGGCCCCGTAGGGGTAGTTTGGTCATTTTAAAGGTTGTAAAAGGGTTTAAGTGTTTAACTGAGTTACAGGTCTGATGTAATAAGTAAACATACTCAAATTTATGAGTTATAACAGTAGGATAAAGTATATATGTGAAATTTATCAATTATAACCAAACTATGCCCCGCAGGGGTATTTTGGTAATTTCACATAAGCCGAAAAGCTCAAAACTGAAGTCTGAGTTTAATAACCTTTGCTTACTGTTAAAATATTATAATTTGCCTCATATATCAGTAGGTATCAACCCGGGTATGTTCAATATGATTTTAATACATACTATGCGTTAAAAACGCTAAATAAGGCGATTAAAGGCCATTTCCGGGTTCGATACTTAAATCTGATATTTTTATATTTCCAGCAGTCTTAAAATAACTTATTTAACATATTTGATCAGTAGCAAAAGGTTTGGAGTCGTTTAGATCGGTAAAACTCATTTTATGGGCCGTAAGGGCAAAATCGACAATTACCGGATTAAGCCTACGACTACTAGTTATGCTCAACCTAAAATTAATTAAAAATCTTTAAAAATCCCAAAATAATATATTACATCAGTGGGTATTAAGTTTGGTACCAAAAAGTAGGCTTAACTAGGCTATACGCTAATTACGCCATTTTATTAACATAAAGCTTTAAATTTGCGATAATGAGCATAACTCTTAATCTACAAGTCAAACTGATGTCAAATTTTGCATACAAGTTTATATATCAGTAACTAAGGTTTCTACACTTTTACATTTTCATAAATCACGTTTTAAGGTAATAAGGGCATAATGGTCAACATATGAGCAATTAACGGAAACATGCATATTAATTGGATAACTAATGAACCAAGGTGTATAATCACAGAGGGTTGTACTAACAAGTAACCTAATCCAATTAAA
Organism: Helianthus tuberosus; assembly: GCA_030545235.1. NCBI lineage: Eukaryota > Viridiplantae > Streptophyta > Magnoliopsida > Asterales > Asteraceae > Helianthus > Helianthus tuberosus. The sequence continues at coordinate 70,275,461 of CM060451.1, read as the reverse complement.
GCTCTGAGGCATTTCTAAAACATGCCTAAACGGGTCAGAACTGAAAGTCAAAGTGAAAGTCAAACTATGCGACTTTCGGCTCCGAACCGGGTCTAAACAGGAAATTGTCGGGTTGAACATGTTTAGACCTGTTCTTACACTTATTACCAAGTTATAACAATGATCCAACAGGTTGCATATGATCTACAATGTTAATTATGCATAAATAGCATTTTAAGCCTCCTGTTGACTTTTTAAATATAAGTTTGACCCGACTTTTGACCTGGTTAGAGTGATGATCAGGGGAAACCCTTTTGAGGTTTTATTACCCACATAAATACCAACTCATAACTACTTTTGATTCGAGATATGACTGAACCATTAATACTTAATATCGAAGTCAAACCGTAATTACGTCGGTTTGACTTTTAGCTAAATAACTAAGCTAAAGTTAATTAGAGAAGGTTAGGCAACTTACAAAGGTCCTAAGCTTGATTAGGGAACACATGAGAGAAGGTTTTGAGTTCCAGAAGTGCTCCAAGAATGCAGATGAAGATGTGATGAATTGTTTGCAACTAAAGGCCCTTATATAGTGGATTTACTCACCACAATGCATTGACAACAAGGTCTACTACTGCCCGCAACATTCCTACATGTGTCCTACATGTTTAGGGAGTGTTTAGGGGCCAAGGGGTAAGAGGAAACTCGTTTAAGAGGTCAGAATCGCGTTTAAACTGGCAACAGCCGGTTTTCTGTTGCTGGGCAGTTGCTTGCGCACCGTAACAATTATTTGTTGCGGTGCGCAACAATTCATCATGGACCAAAATGTTGGCTTTTCAATGATTTGAAGGGGCAACTGAGTATAAACGATTCTTGGCCGTTTTTTTTATCAATATGGGGCCTCAAATTTGGGTCATGTATAGTATGCACCACCATGTTATGTTGTGTGAAAGTCTTGGAGTCTTTTAGAAAGTGCCGAACAATATGGTTTACCGTGCAAATTTCTTCGTAGGAGTCCACCAATTAAATTATGAATCATTCATTGCTATAATTCACTGTACTTGAACATATACTACATGTTTTTAATATGTTTTGAGTCTTGGGATTTATAACGAGGTCGTTCAGAGGTGCAAAAGTTAACATAACGACACTTTTAAATCCTGTCAACATTTTTTTAATAAATCCGAGTTTATAACGCTTTTTGTCTTACACGACACGTGTCGTTATTTTATTTAACACGAATTTTCGAGGTGTTACATCCTCACCCCCTTAAAATAAATCTCGACCCGAGATTTACTGAAACAAATGAGGGTACTTTTCTTTCATGGTGGATTCAACCTCCCACGTGAATTCGGGACCTCTACGGGCATCCCATTTGACCTTTACAATAGGTACATGCTTCCTTCGAAGCTTCTTTACCTGTCGATCTTCAATCGACAAAGGTTTTTCCACAAATTTTAAGCTCTCATCTATATGCACATCTGTATGTGGTATAACCAGTGATTCATCAGCGAAGCACTTCTTCAGATTACAGATGTGTAACACATTGTGAATTCCACTGAGCTCTTCAAGTAAGTTTAGCTTATAGGCAACTGACCCGACACGTTCGATAACCTCGAAAGGTCCTATGTATCCCGGCCTTAGCTTGCCTTTCTTACCAAAACGCATCACCCCCTTCCAGGGCGATACTTTAAGTAACACTTTGTCACCTACTTCGAAGTGAAAAGCTTTACGCTTTGGATCTGCGTAACTCTTCTGCCTATAACGGGCAGCCTTGAGACGGTCACGAATCTGGACAACCTTGTCCGTCGTTTCGAACCCTATCTCTGGTCCTGATAATTGGACATCTCCAACTTCTGCCCAACAAATGGGCGATCTACACTTTCTACCATATAATGCCTCAAAAGGCGCAGCTTTAATGCTGGTGTGGTAGCTATTGTTGTAGGAGAATTCGACTAATGGTAGGTGCTTATCCCAACTACCACCCAAGTCAATCGCACATGCACGTAGCATGTCTTCCAACGTTTGAATAGTACGCTCACTCTGACCGTCTGTCTGAGGATGGTAAGCCGTACTAAAATTCAAACGTGTGCCCAAAGATTGTTGGAAGCTTTTTAAAAAATGGGACGTGTATCTAGTATCTCTGTCAGAGATACTAGACACAGGTATGCCATGTAAAGCTACAATCTTATCAACGTATAACTGGGCTAACATATCGGAGCTATAAGTCTCCTTGATGGGTAAGAAATGTGCTGACTTAGTCAGTCCATCAACTAATACCCATATTGTATCATTGCCTTTCCTTGTCTTTGGCAATTTGGTGATGAAATCCATTGTCACCATTTCCCACTTCCACGTAGGAAGTTCAGGCTGTTGCAGCAAGCCTGACGGCTTTTAATGTTCGGCTTTGACTTGCGCATATGTCAAGCATTTTGCTACATAGGTGGCTACAGACTTTTTCAAACCTATCCACCAATAATTTGCCCTCAGATCCTGGTAATTGAACTTACCGATCTATTGCCCCTACAATAGATGTTTATCACTTTATCTTTACAAGGTCTCCAAGGGAGCAGCCTTGATGCTTGCATATCAACTATTATAGAAATGCTTATCTTAAGGTGAGATGGTTATTCCAATCACTACTTAACAAATTTTTAATGGTTAGCTGATCCTTGTAGTTAGTCGAACAAGTCGACGATTCAGGGCAGCTGTTGGCAATTCTTAATCATTGCCTAATTAGGGTTGCGGTAAATAATGCATAAGCAAAATGAACCGTCTTTCTTATTTAACAATATTAAACTATCGAAGTAACGAGCTAGGCTATGTGAACCCTCTATTTTAAAACTTAGTTATCAGGGTTTCGATTCTTCCAATGACGGTACTAGCCGTCTTGGAGATTTCATAATAATACAGCCTTAAATGAGATATAAATCTTAATCCTACCTGCCCCTCAGGGGTAAACAGGGTAATCTTAGGAGAAGATAGTTAAGATACACGGAGGTTACAGATATTTTCCATATCTCAGGCTCCAGTTCATCCATCATTGCTCGTGTCAAATAAGTGACACCTTTAGGTTACTAGTTCACGAATTCCTTAATCGGGAGCATTTACTCGGAAAATTCCATTCTGGATATCTTCTTTGAATACTACTAGTCGACTTTAGTACAATATGATCATTGGGATATCTTAGGGGTTCCATGTATTAAACCTCCATACTGATCAGGCATGGAAGTAATCTATGGGACACCCTATGATACGCCAATCCTCATATGGCACTTTTATCAAACATAGTTTGGCATTCGCAGGCGATAGAAAACAATGAGAAAAAAAATAATTAAAATAACATATGTTGTCGTACTCTATGCAAAGAAAGAGTACTCTTAGATTTTCGGAAGGATTCCTTGCCGATCTAGAAGAAACAGTTACTAGGTTTTTCTAATAAGGTCGTTTCTCGTGTTTAGTCAACATAAGCAAGCCAAGAGTAACTAAAACATAGAGGTAAAATCTTGGATTCTAATACTTAGTCAACATAATGAGGACAAGTAGGTGACTTATAGAAGAATATAAGGAAGTTATTGTACATGTGCTTATATTTAATAAAAATGGAAATTTCACAAACTAGGCACCTAGCTCGGTTGGCTAGGCGCGCGAAAGGGTGTGGCCTAGACCCAGGTTCGATTCCGGGGACGGCCAGTTCCACCATTTTTTAAGTTTAATATTAATTAATCATACGGATACATGTAATTATAAGGGTTGTCTCATAAGGAGTCTTGATAATTAATTGCTTATTATCACCCACAATATGGGCTTGATTTTTAAGGCAACCAATCGATTTTTATCACTATATTGAGTCCTTATATTTAACGGAACTAGGACATCGGAAAAATGATTCCTAATGGATATAAAACATCCATCTAATAATGCTGAAGCAGTCTCTGAGGTATACAGGCTTCTTACTGAACTTTCGTTGCTTTTTATTAAGCCTGTATTTGCTCTCTTTCTCAGATTTCTAGGAGTTATATTCCTCCTTTGGTTCATCCTTCATATACGAAGTGTGAACAAAACTCTTCTCATGAGCAATTGAACATGGTTTTGAATGAAATTCAGAGTGAGGAGCATTCGGCTCTTTGGATTGTTTCATGATCCTTCTATGGTCCTTCCAACTGCTGCGTCAACCATAGCCTGGAGATTAACTCCATTAATATTGAGGTTTACGTTCGTAGTTTTATTAACTTTCGTCGCATTAATAGTATTGCGACTGTCGTCTACCTCCTCCGAGTTTTCCATACTCGAAACTTGGTACTAATCACCAAGATTTAACAATTTTTAGTCATCATCCTGATGACCTGACTTAATTTAACCACGGCATTCATAAACCGTATGGGCTATTCCGTTCTGAACATTCTTAATGAATGCTTTTTGAATGTATATCTATTACTTTTAGCTTAGGTCACAAAAGGACTATCAATGGCATTTAAGGTTTGGAGCGAGTCCAATACCTGCTTGACAGGGGACCATAATGTCACAACTGTCTTTGTCACAAGGACGATTATAAATAGCTCAAAGGCTAGTCTTACAAGACTTTTATTATATATATATATATATACATATATGGCATAGAAGCCTGTCTCGATGGACGTAGAAAGATATAGCATAAAGCCCAGTCATGAAGGACATAAATGATTATACGGCATGAAGGCCTTGACGCAAAGGTCATTTAGATATGGCACAAACGGCCTTGTCATAAGGACATTTATCAAATCTGGCACAAAGGCATGTCACCAGGAATGTTAACATTTAATATGTTAGCGTGTCACGAATGACAAATTATAGCACATAGGCTTGTCATGAATGACTTTAAAACATAACTCGATGGTCTTTCATCAAGGACCTTAATTTATTAGCCGCAATCTTATTAGATTAGGGCTTCAAGGTTTGAACGTGGTTCTTCACCTTTGGACAGGGAGTCATAGACTACAACTGTCATCGTCTTGAAAGATGATTCATTTGGCAGAAAAGTAAGCTAATCAACATCACTAATGGATATTTATATATAACCATCGTATCTAATGATATTAGTCATGATCACATCGATCATATTGACTATTAGGTTTGGGTATAATCACACCATTTTGAACAGGGGATCATAAAGATCACTACTATCTTTGTCTTACCGACACTAGAATAAGGTATAGCCCGTAGGCATTTCATCACGAGGGATGTTAATATTATGATCATCATACTGATGATACTAGTCAGGATCGCAATGATAGTATAGACTATGGGATTTGAGTATAGCTCACCCCCTTGGGCAAAGAATCACAAAAGATTTCAATTGCCTTGTCTCAATTGGACAATATAATATAGCCCTTAGGTAAAACATCATTAAGGATGTTAAAATCTTTAATCATCATATTGACGATCTTTGTCATGATTGCATTGATCATATAGACTATTAGGCTTAAGCATAGCTCACTACATGGGACAGGGAATTGTAAAGATCACAATGTCTTTGTCACACATGGACAATATAATATGGCCCATAGACGAAACATCACTAATGGATGTTTATAATAGGTTCATCCTATTAGAAGATAGAAGTCATGATTGCATTAATCATATTGACTATTTTGGCTTGAGCATAGCTCACCACCTCAGACAAGGAATCATAAAGATAACAATGTCAATGTCTCAAATGGACAATATATTATAGCCCGTAGGCAAAACATCACTAAAGGATGTTAAATAATATTATCATCGTATTAAATGATATTAGTCATGATCGCATTGATCATATAGACTATTATGTTTGGACATAGTCCAATATTTTAGACAGGAGGTCAAAGACCATCACTTGTCGTTGTCTTATCGGACAACAAGTTTAGCCCGTAGGCACTTCATCGCTAACGGATGTTCATAATATGATCATCTTATAGGATGATGTAAGCCATGATTCCTAAATCACTAGGTTAGATAAGGGAATTGGAAGAATCCAATATAAGGATGACTGTTGTGATTTTCTCGAATCACATTTGTCAAGAGTGCTAACACGTTCTTAGGTGTTAACAAGGATCTGAATCCCTTGAGTAGGTTTCACCATCTTGGCCGCGTAGGCTAGGTTTCACCTTTAAGATTCCCTTTTAAATGCATACTGACAGGGAAGGAAGGATATTTATTTTATTCAGGATTTTTATCATAAATCCTAATTCATAAGTTAATAATAGCACAAATGGCCTAGTCGCGTAGACAAGTTAAATTTATAAGCCATGATTTCAGAGAATCGTGGTATTAAGGTTTGAATCAAAGTTCATTACCTTTTCCTGACAGGGAGCAGTAGGCTACCACTGTCTTTAGTCTCAGAGGACATTAACTATAGCCCGTAGGTACTTCCCTTCTAAGGGATGTTTATTACAGAATTGCCCCTTAGGGAAATTCATTAACCATGGTAACCAGAGACCATATTTGGTTAATTTATTAATCATATAGGTTTAGGATTTCTATTATAATTTATCCTAATTATAAAACATTAACAGTTTTATTAGTGGCACCCAATGGCCTGGTCACATGGACAATTATAAATTATAAGCTTATGATTTCAGAGAATCAAAGCATGAAAGTATATTGGCACAATAGGCCTAGTCGCAAGGACAATTATAAATTTTAAGCTATGATTTCAGAAAATCAAAGCATTTGAGGTTTGAACCTAGTTCATTACCTTTATCTGACAGGGAGTCATCGCTATCACTGTCTTTTGGCTCATATGGAAATGAGCAAGGCCCGTAGGCGCTATATTACCACGTATGGTCAATATATGATCATCTTAATTGATGACCTTAACCCAGGATTCAGAGATCATTAAACTGGGTTAGGAATCTTCTAAAGAATCCCTTAAATAACATGTGTGATTTCCAATGAATCACCTCTGCCAGGAGTGTTAACATGTTTTCAGATGTTAACTGGGATTTGAATCTTTTAAACAGGTCTTACCATCTTGGCCAGGTCTTTATAATGACACTCAGGCTAGGTTTCACTCTTAAGATTCTTTATAATAATTAACGCAGAACAATTTCTAATTTGAAATGTTAATAAGGATCTGAATCTAAATTGAGGAACTGCCATCTTGGCCGGTCTTAATATGACCTGAAGCTAGGTCTTGCCCTTTTAGATTTTGCCATTTTATTATAATGGTAGATATTGCAAAAGGAATGTTAATAAGGATCTGAATCTAAATTGAGGAACTGCCATCTTGGCCGGTCTTAATATGACCCGAGGCTAGGTCTTGTCCTTTTTAGATTTTGCCATTTTATTATAATGGTAGATCTTGCAAAAGGAAATGTTAATTTCCATTTATTTAATATTTCTTGTTTAGAATGAAAGTTTAAACTTAATCATTCCACTATATAAAAGTAAAAGTATAAAGTTGCCCTAAGTGGGACTTGAAAGGAATAATGTTGTCCTCGTAGGGACTGAAAGATAATTATGTCCTCATACGGACTTATTAAGGAAACGATCTTCGGCAAGAGGAGTTTCTTCTTCATTCATTTTCTGAATGCTTTCTCCTTGGTTGCACGTTTCATCCTGGTCGTGGTACGAAGCTCAGCATTTCAAGGCTCCAGATGTGGAGAATTCTTATTACAGCTTCTTCGCTTGGCGACGTATCCAATATATAAAAATTTGGAAGCAAAAATTTCCAGATTAGGATTGAGAATGATCCTATGTTAAGTCTAGACTCAGAAGGTCAAATAATGTGCTACTGTGTCATTGAGATTAAACACAAAAGGCTAGTGTTTAATTCACTCAATGTTGGCTCTGATACCAACCTGTCACACCCCGATTTCCACGTGTCACCGGTGGGCCCGGTGGGGGAGTATCGTGACGTGGTTGGCAACGTAATAGTCAAACAACACAATATTAATATGCACAGCGGAAGCAATTGGAATTATAATACAACCAAATTTATTATTGTAATATCAAATGTCATAATATTCGGAAGTTTATCCACAGACGGATCGAACATAAAATGGAAACAATAGTTCAACAGACTTTTAGACATCTTAAGCTTGCGAGACTTCTATTGATGCTAAGGAGAAATATCCAGCCAATTTCGTATAGTACCTGCATTTAGCCTTTTTGGAAAATACGTCAGTTTACACTGGTAAATACAATCAACTGACTCATTTTGGAAAAAGATTTAAAATTGGTTTGGATGCACATGGCATAAATGTTTTATAATTTGATTAAAATGCACAGAGGCAAGATTAATCTTTTTAACTTGGGAGAATTATTTTAATACTATAATCTTGTGAACGAATTACATGTTACTTGTGCGTTCAGTCGCCCGGATCTTGTCCGGGTTAAAGATCAATAGACACACCACATCATAGAGTTATACACTGACAGGTGTACGCCTACACCCCGTGCTCAGGTCGTGGCCATCTCGTAAGATGATGCCGAGGATATCCGGGACATGGTCATTAACCCCCCAAAGGCTTTAAGTAATCAAGACTGTTTAAACGAGCCGATCAAATTAGTCAACTACCCACTTAACTGTGGAGATTTGATGCTCGATCAAGCGGTATGCTATATACCGTAACCCAAGCCCGTATAGGGAAAAATAAGTTAAAAGTATTTACCTGAGCAAGTATTAATCACAATAAGCAAATTTGCAAGTAGCTTTTACTGGTTCTCCTAATCTGGAACGAAGGTTTAATAATAACCTATTAGAATCCTAACGGGTCTTTAATTAAGCTTAAGCTTAGACCGGCTAGTTTCAAAGATACGGTTCGTACGCACGATTAAGCGAAGACCGGATAGAATGTGATTTAGACCCTACAAGTTCAGAGACTTGCTTAATATGGTTATATTATTCACATTCTGGATTTTGAGATAAAACCGTTAAAGTTTGACCCGTTTCGGCTAATTTATGTAAACTTGTTACATAAACCGAACCATACGCGTAATAAGCGTGACGGGTATTCATGAGAGCTATATACAGGTTTCCTAAGTTAATTATGCCTCAAATATGTTGTGACATCAGTAAGATGTCTTTCATTATGCCCGAAACGTGTTTAAACACAAACTAGGCCCCGTAGGGGTAGTTTGGTCATTTTAAAGGTTGTAAAAGGGTTTAAGAGTTTAACTGAGTTACAGGTCTGATGTAATCAGTAAACATACTCAAATTTATGAGTTATAACAGTAGGATAAAGTATATACGTGAAATTTATCAATTATAACCAAACTATGCCCCGCAGGGGTATTTTGGTAATTTCACATAAGCCGAAAAGCTCAAAACTGAAGTATGAGTTTAATAACCTTTGCTTACTGTTAAAATATTATAATTTGCCTCATATATCAGTAGGTATCAACCCGGGTATGTTCAATATGATTTTAATACATACTATGCGTTAAAAACGCTAAATAAGGCGATTAAAGGCCATTTCCGGGTTCGATACTTAAATCTGATATTTTTATATTTCCAGCAGTCTTAAAATAACTTATTTAACATATGTGATCTGTAGCAAAAGGTTTGGAGTCGTTTAGATCGGTAAAACTCATTTTATGGCCCGTAAGGGCAAAATCGACAATTACCGGATTAAGCCTACGACTACTAGTTATGCTCAACCTAAAATTAATTAAAAATCTTTAAAAATCCCAAAATAATATATTACATCAGTGGATATTAAGTTTGGTACCAAAAAGTAGGCTATACGCTAATTACGCCATTTTATTAACATAAAGCTTTAAATTTGCGATAATGAGCATAACTCTTAATCTACAAGTCAAACTGATGTCAAACTTTGCATACAAGTTTATATATCAGTAACTAAGGTTTCTACACTTTTACATTTTCATAAATCACGTTTTAAGGTAATAAGGGCATAATGGTCAACATATGAGCAATTAACGGAAACATGCATATTAATTGGACAACTAATGAACCAAGGTGTATAATCACAGAGGGTTGTACTAACAAGTAACCTAATCCAATTAAAGCTCTGAGGCATTTCTAAAACATGCCTAAACGGGTCAGAACTGAAAGTCAAAGTGAAAGTCAAACTATGCGACTTTCGGCTCCGAACCGGGTCTAAACAGGAAATTGTCGGGTTGAACATGTTTAGACCTGTTCTTACACTTATTACCAAGTTATAACAATGATCCAACAGGTTGCATATGATCTACAATGTTAATTATGCATAAATAGCATTTTAAGCCTCCTGTTGACTTTTTAAATATAAGTTTGACCCGACTTTTGACCTGGTTAGAGTGATGATCAGGGGAAACCCTTTTGAGGTTTTATTACCCACATAAATACCAACTCATAACTACTTTTGATTCGAGATATGACTGAGCCATTAATACTTAATATCGAAGTCAAACCATAATTACGTCGGTTTGACTTTTAGCTAAATAACTAAGCTAAAGTTAATTAGAGAAGGTTAGGCAACTTACAAAGGTCCTAAGCTTGATTAGGGAACACATGAGAGAAGGTTTTGAGTTCCAGAAGTGCTCCAAGAATGCAGATGAAGATGTGATGAATTGTTTGCAACTAAAGGCCCTTATATAGTGGATTTACTCACCACAATGCATTGACAACAAGGTCTACTACTGCCCACAACATTCCTACATGTGTCCTACATGTTTAGGGAGTGTTTAGGGGCCAAGGGGTAAGAGGAAACTCGTTTAAGAGGTCAGAATCGCGTTTAAACTGGCAACAGCCGGTTTTCTGTTGCTGGGCAGTTGCTTGCGCACCGTAACAATTATTTGTTGCGGTGCGCAACAATTCATCAAGGACCAAAATGTTGGCTTTTCAATGATTTGAAGGGGCAACTGAGTATAAACGATTCTTGGCCGTTTTTTTATCAATATGGGGCCTCAAATTTGGGTCATGTATAGTATGCACCACCATGTTATGTTGTGTGAAAGTCTTGGAGTCTTTTAGAAAGTGCCGAACAATAAGGTTTAACGTGCAAATTTCTTCGTAGGAGTCCACCAATTAAATTATGAATCATTCATTGCTATAATTCACTGTACTTGAACATATACTACATGTTTTTAATATGTTTTGAGTCTTGGGATTTATAACGAGGTAGTTCAGAGGTGCAAAAGTTAACATAACGACACTTTTAAATCCTGTCAACATTTTTTTAATAAATCCGAGTTTATAACGCTTTTTGTCTTACACGACACGTGTCGTTATTTTATTTAACACGAATTTTCGAGGTGTTACATTTTCAAACTAAAATTCTGACTTGCAGGAGCTCCCAAGTTGGTAATCGTGGAGCAGGAATCGACATCTTCCTACATGTGGTATTTTAACCTTGTAGTTGTTCTTGAAATTGTTATATTTCAAATTTTTCAAGTGGTTTTGGTTGATAAGTGAACCTACAAGTGGTTGAAGAAGGTTTTCACTTACAAATGGTTAATCAAGGTCATTAGGTTGAACTTGATTTGATCATTCCTACAAGTGGTATTTGAAATGAATTCAAGGTGATGAATGAATCCCTGTTTTTACAAGTAAAATCAACAAAACTTATTTTCCGGAAAAACCATTTGATTAAAACAAACCTAAGTGTTTTGAAATCATAATGGGAAAATAGTTTGTTGTAAGGGGGAGTTCTGATTGTTTATGCCAAGTAGATGAAGAATTGAAGCATTTCTCAACAGTTGTCACTTTACTTGTACAGTTTGTTTTCAAATTTCCTTTAAATGATTTTGAATTTTAGGGGGAGTAAGAAATTTCAGAAAATCCAAAAACATGAGAAAATTTGAAAAAGTCAAAAACATGATAAAATTCAAAATGAGTTTTGTTGTGAAAAAGAGGAAATGATAGTACATCGGTGGACAATCACAGCACGCTAAAAAATTGGAAAGAAAAGTGTGATAAACGGTCTCACTGATGATATGCCAGTAGGTTTTTGCACATTTAGTAGATTGTGACGAGATATAAACCTAAAATTCAAACTTGCTTATCTCGTGGGTAACATCTCTCGGATATATGGGTAACCCCCGAAATCTTGTTTGAAGGACCCCTCTTTCTGAGATACTAGGTCTTTATGCTTAGTGATATCTGGGGTATTATCCCGGGACTTCTGATTTTGCGGAAGCAATGGCCTAGTCCCCGTATAATACTTTACGCTTGCTTGAAATATAGCACCCCCCCTCAGCATAAAAAATGATGAAACATTGAAAAATGCTAATCATGTGCTGTTGAAGAAAAGATCCTCTAAACGGGACACACCAAAAGTCGAAGTCGTCATCTCTCTAATTTTGCGGAAGCAATAGCCTGAGCTCTCACGGCCCTCACAATTTAACCCCTTACAGATATCATCTAGGTATACTCACCTGTAAGACTGAATATTGGGATCTGGATACGGGAGTATATTCTGAGGTGGGACACGCGAATAAGTTTAAGTGCTTAAAACATTAATCTCGTATCTCGAAACAGTTGAACTTTGTGTGAAAATTTAAGTGGATCAGTATACTGACAATCTAAGTGAATCGTTTAGAACTTAAAATGTTTAAAGCTTAACGGTGTTGATGATTTGTCTCATAAACTGATATGATCCTCTTACTCAAACTCAAAAAAATATTGTATGTAAATATTTCTTTACTGCATTCCTGTTATATCATAAAATCCAAAAAGATTTTCAGAGTGTTTTAGTATAAATGTTTGAAAAATTCAAAAAGATTTTAGACAACTGATGTTGAAAAGCTGATTTTCAAAATTCCAAGTGCTAAACATGACGAACAGGTTTGGGAGTGTGTGGTTAAAAAATGGTATATATACAAGTGCTAATCAAAAATTTAAATTGTTATATCAATAATTGATGTGTTGATCTAAATTCATCAAGTGGTTAGCAAAGTTTAATTTGTCAAATTTTATATTTGTGAAATTTATTGTTAGGTAGAGATGTGTGCAGGTTAGCTAGGTTCCGATACCTGAGTAGGATGTGAACCAGGTCTCGATCTTAAACCTGTAAAAGCCAGACTACGATCCCAGCACAATTCAAGGGGGAGTCTGCTAATAGAATAACATCCGAGAGAGAGAAGAGTCTATAGATGCAAGAGCCAGAATCGAATCCTGATGATAAAAGAGAGATAAAGATTGAGGATGCTTACTCTGTCAGATATTTTGAAAGAGCCTAAAGACTGATAAAGACTGAAGACGTTGAAGACTCGACACTGAAGACTCGTCAACATCCGAGGGGGAGTCTGTTGGTGCATACGTCTGTCGACTTCGTCTTGTATCGAGTCTTGTACTAGAATTGTTAGATCAGGGCACGTTGTACGAGAAAATAGGATTTGGGTGTGATTGGTTAATTTCGCTTGAAAGTGGCAAGTGCACTTTCAAACGAAATCAACTTTGGTAATTTCGCTTGAAATGGCCAATGCCACTTTCAAGCGAAATCAGCTCTTCTATATATACCCTTGGAGCGAAATCATTTGTAGGGTTCGTGTTTCCGGTACCGAAGTGCTGCCGACGTGTCTATTGATCTGTAAACTTGTTATAATCAATATACAAGACATTTAGAAGTGAATCAAGCTGTTTTCCAAGTCAATTCATTTGTTTCCGCCTCTTGAACTGATTAGAACTCTTCTGATCGACTCTTTTGGGTCACAGAACGATCCTACACAAAAAGATTAACTATGTGGTAGACAAGGTTAACTATTTGGTAGACAAAATTAACTATTTAGTAGACAAAGCTATCCATAAGTTTGACAAAGAGTTCATCCACTTGTTTGGTAAATCTAGAGGTAAATCTTGATCTTCATGGTAAACCCTTTTGCAATATTCATAACACTCCCCATTTGATGACACTTTGCAAACTTCGGGGTCTTTATGTACTGCCTCATTAAAAACCTTGCTAAAGAAAAACCCAGTGGGGAAAAACCTTAGCTAAGGGAAAAAAGAGTGCAGTCTATAGCTCCCCCTCAAGTTTGCAATTTGTAAGGAATCACATTCTCCGTACATGACGCATGCCAATGTCATGAACATGTTTCCTGAAAGTTGTTGTAGGTAGTGCTTTTGTGAAAAGATCGGCTGAATTGTTGCTGGATTGGACATATCTCATCTCGACCTGATTGTCTTTAATAAGGTCCCGAGTATATGCAAAGAATCTTGGTGGTATATGTTTTGTTCTGTCACTTTTGATATACCATTCTTTCATCTGAGAGACACAAGCGGCATTATCTTCATGGATAGGAGTTGGACTTCGATCTTTCTCTAGCCCACAAGAAGTCACTATGTGTTATGACATAGATCTTAGCCATACACATTCTCTTTAAGCTTCATGTAGAGCAATGACTTCAGCATGATTTGAGGATGTTGCGACAAGTGTTTGTTTCTGAAAACGCCATGAAATCGTAGTTCCTCCGTTCATAAATACATATCCAGTTTGAGATTTTGCTTTATGAGGATTAGATAAATAACCTGCATCTGCATAACCAACTAACCCTTCTTTTGAATCGTTGGGATAAAACAAGCCTAAATCAACAGTACCTCGAAGATATCGAAAAATATGTTTAATCCCATTCCAGTGCCTTTTAGTAGGAGCTGAACTAAATCTTGCCAACAAGTTCACTGCAAAAGAAATGTCAGGTCTCGTACAATTGGTAAGATACATAAGTGCTCCAATTGCACTGAGGTATGGTACTTCTGGACCAAGAACTTCTTCGTTGTCCTCACAAGGACGAAATGGATCATTTTCGACATTAAGTGATCTAACGACCATTGGAGTGCTTAAAGGATTTGCCTTGTCCATATTGAAACGTTTCAACAGCTTTTCAGTATAATTAGTTTGATGCACAAGTATTCCATTGCTCATATGTTCAATTTGTAAACCAAGACAATATTTGGTTTTTCCAAGGTCTTTCATTTCAAATTCTTTCTTTAAAAGAATAATTGCTTCATGAATTTCTTTTTGCGTCCTAATTATATTTAGGTCATCAACATATACAACTATGATCACATATCCTGATGTTGTCTTCTTAATAAAGACACATGGACAGATAAGATTATTTGTATAACCTTTACTTGTCAAATAGTTGCTCAAACGATTGTACCACATCCTTCCCGATTGTTTCAACCCATATAAAGATCTCTGTAAAATTTAATCAAATACATTTCTTTGGGTTTTGAACTTAACGCATCAGGGAGTTTAAATCCTTCAGGAACTTTCATATAGATGTCACTATCAAATGATCCATACAAGTAAGATGTAACAACATCCATAAGACGCATTTCTAACTTTTTAGAAATTGCTAAGCTGATTAAGTATCTAAAGGTTATTGCATCCATAACGGGAGAATATGTTTCTTCATAGTCAATCCCTGGCCTTTGTGAAAAACCTTGAGCTACAAGTCTTGCTTTATATCTTATAACCCCATTTTTCTCATTTCATTTTCGTACGAAAACCCATTTATACCCTACAGGCTTTACAGCCTTAGGTGTAACAACAATAGACCCAAAAACCTTTCGTTTGTTGAGTGAATCTAATTCAGCTTGCATAGCGCCTTTCCATTTATCTCAGTCATGTCTATTTTGACAATCATTGACAGATTTTGGTTCAGGATCATCATCTCCACCCATGATGTCACTTGCAATAGAATAAGAAAATATCTCATCAATATTTTCCATTTCATATCGGTTCCATATGGTATGTGTATGACCATAGTTGATTGATATCTCTTTGTTAGTATCATCAACATCTTCCTCATGAGAGGTTTCGGTATTTACTGTTTTATCAAGATCATTCTCTTTGTGGTCAATTTCCTTTACAAGTGCTTTTCTTTTTCGAGGATTCTTATCCTTTGAACCGATTGGCCTTCCACGTTTTAAACGTTTTTGAGATTCATGAGTTATCTTATTATCTATTGCCTTACTTGGGATCTCAACTCGAGCTGGAGCATTAGCAGTTGGTATATGAGATTTAGTAACTCTGTTTGTATCAGTAAAAGCATCAGGCAATTGATTTGCAATGTCTTGCAAGTGTATTATCTTTTGAACCTCTGTCTCAGATTGTTTTGTTCTTGGATCAAGATAAGACAATGAAGGCACACACCATGAGACATCATTGATTCAGCTAAGCCATTTTGTGTGTGTACATGAGCAACAGGGTGTTCGACAACAATTCCCACAGACATGCAATAATCATTAAAAGCATGTGATGTAAATTAACCAGCATTATCAAGTCTCACCCTTTTAACATTGTAATCGGGGAAATGTGCTCGTAGTTTGATAATTTTAGCAAGAAATTTTGCAAAGGCAACATTACGAGTTGATAATAAAGAGACATGAGACCATCTGCTGGATGCGTCTATCAAGACTATGAAATATCTAAACGGTCCACATGGTGGATGAATTAGTCCACATATATCACCTTGAATTCTTTCAAGAAACATTGGTGATTCTTTGTCAACTTTTAAGGATGAAGGCCTTGTAATTAGTTTTCCAAGTGAACAAGAGGTACATAGAGGCATTTTATCTGATTGGGGGATCTTTTGATATTTCAATGGATGTCCATGCGTGTTTTCAATAATTTTTTTCATCATTGTAGATCCTGGATGGCCTAGTCTGTCATGCCATAAGTTAAATGTCTCAGGATCACAAAAACTTTCATTTACTGCCATATGTGCTTGAGGCACATTAATGTGTGTATAATGCAAACCAGAGTAGAGCGTTGGCAGTTTTTCTAGTATATGTTCTTTGCTATGATGTGCAAATATTTTTTATTATCAACAATCCTTGACTGAGTATCATATCCGTTATGATATATGTTTTTGAAACTCAACAAGTTTCTCGTTGATTTTGGGGAAAATAAAGCATTCTCTATTAAGAGCTTTGTACCATTTGGTAATATTAAATTAGCTTTTCCCACTCCTTCTATCAAGTTTGTAGAACCTGATATTGTACCAACGGTTCCTTTTATTGGTTTCAACTCATAAAAATATTTCTTATATTTAAGTATAGTGTGTGTGGCTCCACTATCCGCTATACATATATCTGCATCATTTGGCTGCTCTTGTGCTCCAATGGTATCCATTTTAATCTTGAAATATAAAGAGAAATAATAAGTGTACAACGAAGGCATTATGAATTATTTTTTAATAAGAAGTTTATTTATTAGTTGAAAACGTTACATGAAAAGAAAGACTAATGAAACACAATAAAGATAGTTATAATAAAGGAAATTACATTGTTGTTGCATATAAATATTATGGTTTAGCAACGTTTGTTTCAGAGTTCCATGTCATTGGTATAGTCGGCGACATTCACTTTGACATTGATATCATCAAAATTATCCACATGGTTCACCTCCTTTTCTTTTCTTTTGAGAGAGGCTTGGTAAAGTTCACATAAATGTAAAGGTGTACGACAAGCCTTTGACCAATTGTTTGTACTTCCACATGTGAAACAAGAAGTGCCATTGTTTTCGGACCTACCAGCTTCATTCTTTTTGTTATACTGGTTGGAATTGTGATTTTGTGGAGTGTGGTAATTGGGGGTTCTTTGATTTCGACCATGACCATGGAAATTACCTCGGAAATTATTATTTCTTTTGAAAGAATAGTTGCGACCATTACCTTTAACAAAATGGCCACGGCCACATCCTCGTCCCCATTTTCTTCCAGAGTCTTTAGTATCATCATTAATAACAACATTTGCTTCTGGAATGGCCAATGAGCCAGTGGGACGAGCTTGATGATTTTTCATTAGTAGCTCATTGTTTTTCTCTGCTACGAGGAGAAATGAATTTAGATCAGAATATCTTTGAAACCTTTGCAACTGATATTGTTGTTGCAAGTTTATATTTGATGCTTGAAATGTGGAGAAAGTTTTCTCCAACATATCTTCCTCCGTAACAGTTTGCCCACAGAATCGGAGCGTTGAGCATATCCTGAACAAAGCAGAGGTGTATTCATTCACCTTTTTAAAATCTTGGAACCTGAGATTGTTCCATTCATCTCTAGCAGTGGGAAGTAAAACTTCTCTTTGATGATCAAATCTGCTTTTTAAATCTTCCCACAAAACGTATGGATCCTCACAATTTGATTATTCAAATTGCAACATCTCATCAATGTGTTTGTGGAGGAAGACATCGGCTTTTGCCTTGTCTTGATCGCTACATTTATTCCCCTCCGTTATCGTTTCCAAAACACCCATTGATTTGACATGTCGTTAACATATGCCGTCCATGGCATATAATTTTCTCCGGTGATATTAAGAGCCGGGAATTAATTTTTGCAATGTTTGCCATTTTGTTGCTAAACATAAATAAGATAAATATTAAAATTTAAATACTCATTAAAAATGAGATAACATACAGAGGTACAACTATATACAAATAAATGAATACATAAGTACTAAAAAGATGAGGTGGAAGCTCATATATT
This sequence comes from Helianthus tuberosus, assembly GCA_030545235.1. Taxonomy (NCBI): domain Eukaryota; kingdom Viridiplantae; phylum Streptophyta; class Magnoliopsida; order Asterales; family Asteraceae; genus Helianthus; species Helianthus tuberosus. The sequence goes on along the minus strand of CM060451.1, from coordinate 70,257,089 downwards.
AAGGTCGGCAACAATATTAATATTATGCAGACGAATATTAAAACCGGGTGAATCATCTTTGAAATTTTTCTTGAATAACCTTGAGAAGAAGAGTGTTTGTTGCGAAAAAATGAGATTGATAATTGGTAATTTATAATGGTAAATTATAACCGTTTGCAACAGTTATATTACCGTTTTATAGCCGTTATATAACGGTTATATATATATATATATATATATATATATGTATATATATATATATATGTATTTATAATAAATGATGAATTACAGAAATGTTATTTTATAAGATATAAAATTATGATGCATAATAATAAGAATAAAAATGTTAGTATACATAAATAAATGTAAACTCTAAATGAAATGTGAGCGTGTGTGTATAAATAAAAGTTAGTTGAGATAAAAGTAAAAGTTAGATGCATAATTAAATGTTAGATTGTTAGTAATCCCGTAGTTATGAAATATGTATATTAAAATGTTCTTTTGTACTTAATTTTTTTTTCAAAGTAAATTATAAAGTTAATGATGTGCTTACATTGCTTGTGATGGATATCTTTTGGCTTAAGACTATGGGGTATGGGGCGGGGGTTGGGGCGTGGGTTGGAGAGAAACGCCCAAGTCACCACCCCGGGTGGGCTTGGGTTTGGGCGTGGCCCCTTGGACGGGAGTTTAAGGCCGGGAGTGGGGCGGGGCTACCACATGACATGGCGGAACCTCATTGGCCAAGAGCACTAACCCTTTGAAATTGGTTTTTTTTCCACGCCACCCAACCCACTCCCCACCATACCCCTTTGAAATTGGCTTTTGGTCTTGGGTGTCCCATAGTCCAGGTGTCGCACCATGCCCCCAACTCACGCCCCACCATACCCCATGGTCTAAGGTCTTCTTTGATTAAGATATAAGTGACTCATGCTGATAACGGGTTATAATATTACAAGAATTAACACAAGATTAGTGCTAAAACTTTAAGAACTTTAGAAATGTTATAAGAGAAAGAAGAAGAGAATTGTATAACTTATGAAAGTGTATACATTAGGTGCATTTTTTCTTCTACCTTGAGCTAGTATTTATACTACAAAAAGATTAACTATTTGGTAGACAAGGTTAACTATTTGGTAGACAAGATTAACTATTTAGTAGACAAAGATATCCATAAGTTTGACAAAGAGTTCATCCACTTGCTTGGTAAATCTAGAGGTAAATCTTGATCTTCATGGTAAACCTTTTTGTAATATTAATAACAATTATTATTATTATTCCTTTCATATTTTTTCATGATAATAAAAGTAGAGGTTTAACCTCATCTTCAAATCTAATTTCATTTCTCTTAAACCACCACCGTCCACCACCACCACCACCGCCACCGTCGTGGAAACCCCGGATCAGAATCGGAGCCACCACAATCCAACACCGTCACAAAACAACTTCCACCACCGTGAGCTGGATGAGTCACTTTTCCCCTCCCCCCCCCCCCACCACCACCACCATAACCCACCCACCATTCCGACGACAATAGCCACACCGGCGATGAAATCGGTACGCCCCCACAACTTCTTCTACCCTCTGAACCCCTCTTAATCTCGCAACCAAACCCTTCCCTCTTTACCCTCTGTTCATCTCCGACCTACGTGAACGGTGACGGCTAAGGTTCTGCCACACCATGCGGGTGGTGAAAGGTGATGGTTTCGCGGTGGTCAGGTGTCACAGGAGTTCCGCTGGGTGATGAAAGGTAATGGTCGTGTGAGATTTGTGGGTTTAATTTTGTTAATTTTTTGGTTTAATTTGAGTTTCGAAATTTGTGGGTGTGGTGAATTTGGGTTTTAAAAAATCTTGAATTGCAGGGGTGGAGGTTACAGTTGTGGTGATTTGGGTTACATTTATGGTTTTAATTTTGATAATTATGGGGGAATCCGTAACAAAATCCATGATTTTTTTAGTAATGAATCAAATTTGTGAGTTGATGGTGGCGGTGGTGAGAAAGGGGAAGGGGGAAGGGGGTGGTGGCTGAGTTGATGATGGCGGTGGTCAGAAGAGGAGGAGGTGGTGGTGGTGGAGTTGATGAATCTAGGAATGGTTTATAAATATTGGAATGAAGAATGAACTGATGATGATGATGAACAATGAATTTGGTTGATTCTTGATTTTTTATATAATTTTAATAAGATAGGGGCAAAAACGACTTTTCATACATTATTAACAGTCAAACAAACGTTGACTTGACAGAGTTGGGTGCCAGGGGGTAAGATTGTAGCGTTTCGCATTTGTTGGGGGGTTAGACATCAAAAATTTCATGGTAGAGGGTAAGAGTGCTAATTGACTATATCTCCAGAGGGTAAAATTGCAGTTTACTCTAAAATATTATTTAAGTCTATTAGAAATCTGACACTTTATTGAGTGGTTATCACTTGACGTGTTGCGCGAGATATGAAACTACTATGGGTAATGTTTATGCTTAAGAGTTTATACAAATCTCGAGATGGCTCGGCGAGTTGACGTAGCACATGAAGAGAGAACCCAAACCATGGGTTATTATTTCTTAAAACATTACCAAAACTTGTAAAAAAATCTGTCACAACAAAATTTTTATTTTCATAGGTGGGTTCGATCCTATTACTAATGAAACTTCTATGTCAACCAGTTATATACATACGGTGTTAAAAATGCCAACCAATTGGCCTAGGTCCCATTTAATTGGATTTGCTGGCAGAATGGTTTGGTTTTGATAGTTTGACATGAATAAATGAATGTATAGTAGGCCCACTTGTACCAATCAATGTATATGTCTTGGATACTTAGCAATGTGGATTTAAGTGATGACCAAATTAACAATTGTCGGAATGAGAAAAGTTAGCGACTTTGTAGGTGAGATACTTGTGGGATGGTGAAAGAACCCAAGATGATGAACTGCTCCGAAGAAGCATCAGTTAGATCTTAAGCCGGATGTGAACTTATGGACATTTAAAGACCTTTGTATACATTATACGTTTAATTTATTTCTTTAAGTAAGTTAGGTAGATCGTCCATGTAGTTTACACGAACCATGGCGTTTAACACCTTTTGTTATTCAAATCAGCCATGAGACTAAAATCTATAACAAGAAAAAGTAAAGTTAAATCTTTTTGACACTCTTCAAGAAGAAATCAACTTGACTTTTTATTGTTATAAATATATTAGTATTATAGGTAATTTGAATAATAAAAAATGTCAAGACAAGCGTCATAATTTGTGTAAACTACATTACCTAATTTACTAACGTATAAAAAGGTCTCTAAATATTCTCAAGTATACGTCCGGTTGAAGATCTTCTACCCTCCAATTCTTCTTCGGATCAGTAGGTCATAATCTTTGGTTTCTTCACCACCGATTTCTGCTCCACAAAGTCGCTAACTTATATCACGCCGACAATTGTTTAATTGATCACCACTATAATCTATATGGCTTTGACCAAACAAGAAAACCAATTCTTTGTGGCTCATGTCTATCAACTCACTGAATCTATATGAATGCTTAGTGCATTCCTATTCGATTATCCATTTGAACCCCATCTTATAATTTGATGAAAAGTTTAGGGTTTCACTTCATCCCATTAACCAATATGTGAATGAAGTTTGGAAACTCAGTTTTCTTTCCCCATATCTCGTAAATGAAAAATAATAATAATAATAATAATAATAATAATAAACAAATAAATATTATTTAAATGAATACAGATAGAGATGAATAATGAGGCGTAGGAGGTGTTAGATGATGAAGAGATAAAGTTCTGCATGAGCTAAACTATATTACTTACTATATGGATGGGATGAGAAACCCAATATATGGCTCATACCTATAGGGGTGTTTGGTATATAGTCCTGAAGTACGAATTTCATAATATAAGGTGAAATGAGTTTTCATATCCACCTCCCTATGTTTGAGACAAACCCAAGTTTCTGATTTTATTATTAAATATAAATCCCATACCTATAAATCAAACACACATACAAAGACAACAATGGTTTGAGTATTTTACAAAAAATGGGAAAAAAACTAATTTGTTTTAGTGAAGAATAATAATACATAGAGAGTAAGATTTTTATATATTTTTTTTCTCAGTTTATTATATTTTAACTCATGTTTTCTTTTATATGCGAATGACACATGACTAGTTCTTAGTAGATCAAATGTACACTTTTACATCAAATACATCTTTTTTTTTCTTGCTAAAGATCCAGAAAACATAACAATGACGTTCTTACCTGTAATCGACCCGCTACACTCGTGGCCATTGTGGACTAACAACCTGCAAAAAGCCAACATACTCACTATGTTATCCCCCAAAATTCCAGTCCTGCAAGTGAGTTTCAACATTGGTCCTTATTGGAACTTAGAACCCATAACCTCTTAGCTGGTGTGCCATCTTGGATACCACTAATGAATAAGTTGATTTACGTTACGTCTTATCCAAAATACTCAAAAGCCGCTCAAAATGTAATTTTGATGCATGAAATCTAAGAGATTGCCTACCTAACAACTTAGATCATTGTTGAAATAATATAGTTTTGTGATAAATTGTCACTAATTATTCGAAATCATTCAAAATATTTGAGAAAAAAGGTGTTTCAGCTCAAATCAATTCCACCCGAATTGACCCATATAAAATTACACGTTTTGAGACGACGTGTTACTCAATCTACACATTTGACGCCTCTAATGATAAAATAAACGATTTTTGACTGTCTGGTTTCCGCTTTAAGACTTGTTAGTTAAGGATTAAACACTAACCTCAAGGGTGCTAAAAACTAATCTCATCCGGCTAGCAACAACTGATGGCTCTTCCGACCGCCCCACAACTGCCATTTGCTCCATTTGAAGTGTTTTCACCGGAAGCCTTAGGCAAAAAAGATGAATAAATAAATAAATAAACTACTTTTTTTTATATATTTTGCAGTTTAAAACTGTTAAAAGAAAACTAGTTTTGAAACCCATTATAACATCAATAAAAAAGATTAACGAAGCTATCTCACCATGCCATTCCTCTTAAATAATAAGCATTTGCTATGATAGCACAAAACCCTTTCCATTGCAGCTTTATCTCATCTGAAACCGGAGACGTTGGAGACCACCGAACTACGGTAGGTTGAGGAGTACACAATATAGTTATAAAGATGATACTCAACCACAATATACACTCGTTCACCTATGTCACAAAACAATTATTAAACTAAATAGAAAAAAAAATCGGAAAATGAACAAACTTGTTTGCGGGTCAACTCGGTCTGTACTAAAATTGATTAAAATTGGTACCAAAAAAAAAAATCGTGAACCTTACCTCCTCATAACTAATCTTGGATTTTAGACTAGTACCTCCTCCATAGGTTTGCATTTCCTCAATTTCAATGCTGGATTCTTTCATATTTGTAAGTTCTTTACGTAAGCCTTCATCGGTACACCCCAACGCGTACGCGTTTACCCCAGCACTAATGAATTCCTAATCAAATATTGTTAGAAACAAGTTAGTGACATAAATAGATGATCTGAGTTCACAATGAATAAATATGAAGTGACTTTACTTTTAGATTGTCGCCTCCGCCTTTGTCAATGAAATTTCGGTATCTCTTAAACAAGCTGATTGCTATGTTTCGGGATGATCGGTACTCCTCATCATCCGAAGAAACCGAGTCTTGTTGTTGACACTAGGACAATTACAATAACCAATTTGGGTCAAAATAGAGTAGATGTAGGCTATTTCAACACCTTTATATATAAAAAACGGGTTGATGCAGTAGTGGCGGATCTAGAAAACCCTTATAGGGGCAACGTTTCAAAGAAATGGGGTAACGAAATCAAAAAGACGTCAAAATTTTTCAAAATTTACACTAAATTTACACAACCGTCGGAGCGTCAAGGGGCAACGTAGGTTACCCCTTATTTAGAGGTACATCCGCCCCTGTGATGCAGGTCGTATTTGTTTGATAACAGGTTAAAAAGGTAAAATATTAAAAAAAAAATCTAAAATTAAACACTCAAAAGTCGTCTAACATGTATTCAAATGCTTACCACTTACAGTATTGTCTTAATAAAGAGACCATTAATCATGTACAATACATCAATAACTTGAAAAAAATAATAACAATAAAAAAGGATGCTGATCCGACTGCCAGATTCAACCCCGCACATAAAACGACACATTTTAACCCGTTACTCAACTCATTCAGCGTGTTGGTACTTACTAGCAATCTCTTGGATGTTGTTTGGTGTGACGGGTGATGACTTTTGTCACGGGTAAAGCCTTTCCATGAGATGGGCGAAATCTGAAATGCATTGCTGCAACATCCTTTTGCCACCACACAAGAATTTACAGAAACATTTGTAAGTTTACACGGGGTAATGGGCTCGAGCCTAGTGCAAGTATCTGAAATTGTGCACAACTTGTTGATAGCTCCTGGATTGTGAGTCATCAACATGGTTTAACCATGATATAACGCTACCTTCAAAAAGTTCAAAGCTTTGGTTCAAAATTAACTAATATAAAATACATATGCATTTATATACAATATCCTTTTAATTTAAAGCATAGTTATCAAAGGCGCTAGGCGCACTCAATGCGCATAGGCCTTGCCTAGAGTCTAGGCAAGGCGCAAAAAAGGTGAGGGACTGAGAAAAAAAAGCGCACTTAAATTAAAAAAAATAAAAAATATATTATGTATAAGAAAAATGCTACTATTCTGCAAATAAAATAAACAAAAGCTATTATATACCATTTAATATCATCTATTTAGTACCAAAAAAACTAAAATAGTCAAGATTAAAATGTAATTCCAAAACTTGAGTAATAAAATGTTCAAAGTAAGTACCGAAATGTTCAAAACATGAAATCCAAAAGTTCAAAAAGTAATATATAGTAAGGGTTCAAATGATCACTGTTCTTCATCAGTCATCAAGACCCTCAGACCACCCGTAGTGGGGCAGTATTTGGGCGTGATTTGCCTCAAAAACGCCCCAAAAACGCCCACGCACCGCCCCCGGGGGCGTTTTTCTTCAAAAATTGGGTTGAGGCGTGCTAAATTAAAAGCCGGATCAAGATTTTGTTGGCCAATCACAGGTACCCTTCTTTTTGTTTGGCCAATACCTTTTTTTTTTATATTTTTTTTTATTTAATTATTTACAACCCTTTTAACATAATGCCCCACAATGCCCACATCCCCACTACACCCATTTTAGAAAAACGCCCCATAATGCCCCATTGCTGACTGGACCGCCACATGGCAGATAATGCCCAAGGGTCTTCCTTTACCACTACACATGGTCTCAACAATACCATCAGATGTGTGGTCAACTTCATTAAGAGAGGGCCTAGGAACTAGAAGCACACACACTCTTGATCAAAGACAAGACAAAATCAAAGAGCATTCCCCAATTAGGGGCTGTTTGGCAACTTCTGAATGATTAAGTGCTAAACCAGTAAGAGGTCTGAACCATTAAGTTCTGAACCAGTAAGAGGTCTGAACCATTAAGAGCTAGTATAATGTTTAACCGTTCAGAGGCAAATGTCTGGCCAATTCAGATTAGAGGTCTTAACAATTCAGACACAGTAAAATGCTTAACCATTGGCAAATGTATGAACCATTCAGACATATCTTGCGAAACAAATAGTCTGAACCATTAAGTTCTGAACCAGTAAGAGGTCTGAACCATTAAGAGCCTCATAAACAGGTAAACAAACAGCCCCTTAGTGAATGTTCATAGACATTTGGATGAAATTTCTTTTTGTTTTTCGAATGGCATATAAATATAGAAACATGCCAGCAAGGAGCTTAAACACCCAAACAATTACAAAATCACATCCCGAATATTGAAATCAAAGGCCAAAATGATTGTGTAAATTCTTATTATGTTCAAGCTATCATGTTGATCATTAACTTACCGTTTTAGAAGCCTAATTTACGATACGGAGCACCGAACAAACTATTCAATACGATTCAAATCCCTAAAATATCCGAAAATTTTGAAAAAAAAAAAAAATTCATCAACTCACCTAATCAGTGAACATGAACTCACTCACCTGCAACACAAATCGTTAGTTATCTACAACAAATAAATAGGTATGAAACTTGATAAAATTAAAACCTTAAGGTCTAGGGTTTTGGTACTCACCAGATTAACGTATTATTAGTAAGTAGTATATGAGAAGAGGAAGAAGATCCACAGATAAATTGAGGTGGAATTAATTAATTAGCAAGGAAGGACGAATCTAGGAGATTATTATTAGCTGAGCTGGGGCCACGAATATTATGAATGGCTCTGCGTGCAAATAAAAATGGTGGTCGATAGTATCCCCTGGTGTTGATCGTTATTGTTTCCTTCTTCTATGGGGTCATGTACACGTGGCACCTAAATCCATTGCAAGTTCTTACTTATTTTCTCTTTCTTTTTCTCCTTAGCAAAAATAAATAAATAAATAAAATATTATTATCTATAGATGATATTTTCTTTTCTACAAGTTGCCACTGGCTGGTAATTTGTTAGGGTCATGCTAGCTGCACACGCCCAAAATTATTTTCACACCCCAAAGCGCCGCGCTATGGCCAAAGCGCGGCGCTTCGATCAACAAAACGTGCTTCGATTGACGTTTGAAACATTCGATACTGTTTGACAGACATAAAGCTGATTATGATGTTTTGTCGTTAACCCTAAGCGCCGCGCTTTGGCCATAGCGCGGCGCTTCGACCCAAATTTTCACTTTTAAAAAGCAAACTACTGATTGAGGTTCTGCTTCAAAGCTCCAAAGCTCGGTCTTCTTCTTCTTCACGTTGTTTACAAACATACGTGGGTATTCGAGTGTTTTGTTGTTTGTTGTTTACAAAAAACGATGTCGTGGTTAAACAACTATATTTTCGGTCAATATTCTGACGAGACAGTTGTTCCTGATTCTTACGAGGGGACCGCTATTTCTGACTCGTATGAGAAACCGGTCTCGTCCAACTTGAGGGAGGCAGAGGTTGTATCTGGCATTCATTATCGTGATAACACGGTGACGCTGGATTTGAATACCCCTGTGGAGGACCCTTACGCACAACAAGGTTATTCGAATTTCGGTTACGGTGGCGAGTACAGCTTTGTACAGCAGGAGTGTGGTCCAAACGACAGTTACGGTTGTCAACAGAGCTTACAAGGTTATTCGAATTTCGGTTACGGTGGCGAGCACAACTTTGAACATCAAGTATATTCGGACCTCGGTGACGATGGTGAGCCGGGGGATGTGTCTGTTGACGAGGAAGGCTGTTACCCGGTTACGTTTTCGTTTGATACGACGCAGACCTTTTCGTCACGTAAAGAGTTGGTGCGTTGGGTACAAGACACGGCAAAAGACAACGGTTACCTCATTGTGACTAAGAGGTCGAATAAAAGAGGAGAGAATTACAAGATTTGGTTTCAATGTACTTTTGGTGGGGAGCATAAGAGTATAGCTACACAGAGGAAAACGGGTAGCAAGAAAATAGGCTGCCCGTTCGAGATGATCGGGTTTTCGGAATCATCCGGAAGTGTTTGGAGGATCGAGGTGACGAAGGCGAAGCATAACCACACTCCTATTGAAAACTTAGAGGGTCACGCGTATGCGAGAAGGCTTTCTTCGGCGGATACAAAACTGGTTAAGGAGCTGGCAGAGCAAGACATTCCCAACCAAAGTATCTGGCGAACGCTGACAAAAAACAATCCGGCTAGAAAGCTTATTCCGAAAGATATACACAACGCTGTTCAGAAGATCAACGCCGAAAAAAATGTCGGTAAGTCTCCGATGCAAAAACTTGAAAGCATTCTTCTCGAAAAAAATTACACTTATTACATGCGCACGAATGAGATATCAAACGAAGTTGAAGATGTCTTCTTTGTTCACGAAAGATCATTCAATATGTGGTGTGCCTTCCCGCATGTGCTAATTATTGACGCCACCTACAAAACGAACATGTACAACCTGCCATTTGTTCAGGTCGTAGGCATGACGTCGACAAACAAATCGTTTACGGCTGCTTGTGCGGTAATTTCCGCTGAGAAGTCAGAGAACTACCTATGGGTGTTGCAGAGGATCAAGTCTATGCTGGTAGGATGTATGGAACCGCGCGTGATTTTAACAGACAGGGATTTTGCGCTGATGAACGCGTGTGAACAAGTTTTTCCAAAAGCGCATAAGTATCTTTGTCGGTTCCATATTCAACAAAATATTAATAAGAACAGCAAGAAGAAATTCTCTGACAAGGATTGGAAAGAATTCGTACGTAGTTTTTGGTTATTGTGCGAGTCTACGACCGAGGAAATATACAGGTATAACTTGGAAAACCTTGAAGCACAGCTGAAAGAAGATGACCGTGAACGTAGGTATTTCTTACATAATTATGTTCAAATTTTATATAATAACAAAAACTGACTATTTACGTTTTTTTTTTTTAATTTTAGAGGTTTTTGATTATATGAAGAAATCCTGGTTGGATCCGTACCGTGAAAAGTTTGTATCATGATGGATTAACAAAACTATCAACTTTCACCAAACTACGACCAACAGGGTTGAGGGCATGCATGCAACACTAAAAAGTCACTTTCCAAGTCATCGCAACACACTGGATAAACTTGTACTGTATGTTGATCATGTTGTTGATAGACAATACACCGAGATTAGTACAAGCTTTGAAACAAGCCTCCGAAAAGTGATGACGCACCACAAGAAGCAGCCCATGCTTGCATATATTCTCAGAAAGGTTTCAATATATGCGATTGAGCTTTTGAGTAGGGAACTAAAACGTAAGGAAGACGGGTTGAGAGCCTACGGTGCAAGCTGTGGTTGCCAACTTTTTACCAGCTGTGGTTTGCCATGTGCCTGTCGTTTGGAAAAGTTGGAAAATAAAGGTAATTAATATCTTTGACCTTTCTCGTTATGATTCTGCCACCTAATTTGTTTTCATCCACAGGTCAGCAACTCCGGATCACACACATAGACGTGTTCTGGAAGAAGCTTAACTTCAAGCCTGCAAAGAAAAACATAGAGGATATCGATGTAGACGCGGAATTTGAAAAATTGAAACAAAAGATCGATCCAACACCCCCTCAAGTGAAAAGGAGCTTCTTTGAAAAGTTTCAGCAAATCCTCAATCCAGGGAACAATAACAAAAAACCTCCTGCTGTTCTGAAGAAAACTCGTGGTCGCCCAACATTGAAAACGCAGGAAGAAAGAAAGGTTGAAGCCGCTAGAAAAAGCTCGTACATTCCGTCGGAAGAAACTTGGGTCGAGGCCTCAGATGATCTTCCCCGTCACAGCTCGTACATATCACTCGAAGATTCTAGAAGACAAAAGAATACCAAACCGATCAACCTGCACCCTGATTTCCCGATGATCAAGCTCGGTCCTAAGACGGATATAGCGATCCGCAACTACGCATCTCAGATTCCCGAAGTGATCCATCCATACATCGTTAGAATAAAGGACGTGAAACCAGATGGTCATTGTGGGTTTCGATCGGTGGCTGTTGGGTTAGGAGTGAAACAAAATTCATATTTGATGATCCGGAAACAACTTATAAAGGAGTTACGTACGAACGAATCGCTTTGGAGGCAGTTTTTCGATCCGGAAAACATAGGACATTATGATGCGCTGCTTAGACGGATCAATTTCAAGGGGGTGGGACGAGCAGATATCGAAAATTACATGACGATGCCTGAGACGGGGTTTCTTATTGCCCAACGATACGGTGTGATTGTTCACACCTTCGACATGCGTGGGAGCTGTACAATTTTCCCTCTGCTGGGCGGGCCAAACGAAGCTGAGGAACCTCACCTGGTGGTTGCGGTTGTGTTCGTCGACCATGGGCATTTCATACATGTAGAGCTTGGAGGTTGTTATCCAATGCCTCCCCCAAACCCACTCTGGACAGCACACAGAACAGAGCGCGCAGCAGCCTGGCATACATTATACAGGGATCAAATCAACACGTACGAAATGCTTACGTATCGTGCCCCTGACCTTAATGTAACCCCACATGTTCACGATGTAGGTTAAATGTGTTTAATAATAATCACGTTTGTGTTTGTTCATTATATGCGTTACATCACGTTAAAAACCGAATGTCACCGACACGACCCAATCAGATTCAATACGCACTTGTACGACCCAAAATGACCATAGACATCATAATACTACAATTAATGAAAAAATACGTCATGTTCATGTGCGGTAGGCGGCTGATACACATAACACCTCTCACAGGAGTACTTGTGCTTTCAAACCAAAATGATACGATATAACGGAATAAGACATCACACGTAACCGATTTGATCCGGAACTTGCAGTATAGTCCATATATAATAAAAAAAGATGTATAATGGAAAAAATGTAAAATTTAGACTATTATCGACGCGTTTGTGAATTAAAAACAATTTTAAAAAATTTAAAAAAGGCCCAAAGCGCCCTGCTATGTCCAAAGCGGAGCGCTTTGCCCTTAAATAAGAACAGAAGCGCCCCGCTTTGGTCATAGCGGGGCGCTTCGGTCCATCGTTATACCTGAAGCGAGACAGCTTCTCCCCCATTTCAACACAAAACACAAAACACACACAAAAGGTGCGATTACACACACTGATCTCCGGATATCTTCGTTTTCAATCTTTCGACCGCTAAAAGGTAAGATCGAACACCCTTAATCGTTTTGGTTAAATGTAGATGTTTGATATTGTTTTGATTGGGCCGGATTTGATCCATTGCTGGATCTGTTCTTCAAAATGAAGAACCAAAACGCCGCGCCAAGGCCAAAGCGCGGCGCTTTGGTTCAAGTTTATTTTTTTTTATTATTTGTTTAATAATATTTGTTTAATATAAATTGTTTATTATTATTATTTGTTTATTATTTAAATTATATTTAATATTATTTGTTTATTATTTTATATTTAATATTATTTGTTTATTATTTAAATTGTTTAAATAATATTATTTGTTTATTATTTTATATTTAATATTATCTTATCAACGTGCAGGGATGGATTCCTCCGATGACGAGATTGAGCATATGGAGGCTGAGGGAGATGAGGGAGAGCAGGAAGAGCCGACATGTCCGTACCTGCAGTTTCCGTCGGGGTCACGGGCGAGGGGGAGATGCGCGAGGTTGCGCGCCATCCCCATTGGGGAGCATGTAGGGATAGACTGGGGCCTGTTGGAGACCGTGGGAGAGGCCGCGCGGGCGCGTGACATAGTTGGACTAGATACTCCTTGGTCGCGCCTATTTGAGTTAGCGATGGAGGACTCGTACCCTGAGCTTACGTGGGAGTTTCTTTCCACGTTTACATACGCGCCGCATCCAGCGGATTACGTGGAGGACCCGGATTTTCCAGTCTACGAGGTTACATTCCGTCTTGCCGGTCAGGAGTTTCGGATGAGTGTGCGGCAGTTTGTTGTCCATACAGGTTTGTTTAAATAATATTATTTATTATTTTATATTTAATATCATTTGTTTATTTAATGTTATTTGTTTTGTTTATTTAATGTTATTTGTTTATTTAATGTTATTTGTTTATTTAATATTATTTGTTTATACAGGTTTGTACACAGAGGCCGAGCTTGATACTGATTTATATACGCAGGCGGTTACGATGATGGACAGGCAGACGCTTATCAGTTTCTGGAGGTCCATTTCCAGGGTTCCCTTTGGGAGATCCTGGCAAAAGGCCACCACCATTAGAGACCCCTTGTTCCGATACCTGCAGCATGTTATCGCGGCAACTATCGTGCCGCGGGGTGCCAGCAGGGAGAAGGTCAACCTCAGTGACCTTTTCTTTCTATACTGCCTACTGCGCCGCCAGCCCTGCGATCTAGCAGCCTGCCTGGCAGATTACTTTGCCACAGCATACCACCGGCAGCTCCGCGGGTGGGTGCACACTGGCTCATTCATCACCGCCATCGCACGCTCGCTCGGGATCGTGCCCGAGGGAGATCCGGTGCTGTCCGATCCGGTCCCGTCTACCAGGTTGGGCCGCGCGTCAGTTTCTAGCATGCAGATCACCCGTCGCTTTGATGTTGGTCTGAGGTTTAGGGGCGGAAACGGGCTGATTTGGCAGCCGGAGCCGGTGCCGGAGGTCATCCCGGTTGTTATTGAGGTGAGGCCTGGAGTGTTGGCCCCTCCTGGTGTTCAGGCGGCCACTCGGCAGGCTCAGCTACAGGCTCTGGGACTCGATGAGTTCCCGGGCCAGGCTGAGGCTCAGGCTCAGGCTGAGGCTGAGGCTCAGGCTCAGCCTGTATTAGAGGATCCGGCTCAGGAGGAGCATATCGTGGAGATCCCGGTACCACCAGTTCAGCCAGCTCCTGAGCCGCCACAGTACCCGCAGCACGTTTACGCTGACCTGCCTCCGGTAGCGCGTGAGGTGGCTCGGGACTTCGACCGGCGCCTCAGACGCCAGGCCGCACGCCAGGACTGTATCATCGAGACGCTCGTTTCTCTACGAGAGCGCGCTGGGTTGCCTCCACTTCCCCTCCCACCGTCCCCACCGCACGAGGATTAGTATCTTAGTTTGTTTGTATAGTGTTTTGTTATGTATTATGCAGTCAGTTGTACCTTTTTGTTTTGTATGTACAAACTGATATATATATATATATATATATTGCAGTTAATCTTCTATTTACATCACGTTGGTTTTGGATTGTTTACGTTTAATTCTTATGGTTTTCTGTACAATTTATTTAACGTGTTCGTTTAATTTAACAAAATAAACTAGGTTAACAGTTTATAAAGACGCACTTATATTATATACGTTCTATAAAAATAATGACGTAAAAAACGTAATTATAAAACAACGTATTATAAAACTCAAATACAATTTTTTCCTCCACAAAACACTACCAAACTAACCCACATCCCACCTATTTAAAAAAAAAAAACAACACAAATTCCAGCCAACGCTTTTTGTCTTTTTGCACACTCAAAGCGCCCCGCTTTGGCCATAGCGGGGCGCTTTTGCCCAAGTCAACAGACAAGGACTGACTTTAGTCAGTCCTTAGTCAGTCCTTGTCTGTTGACTTGGGCCAAAGCGCCCCGCTATGGCCAAAGCGGGGCGCTTTGAGTGTGCAAAAAGACAAAGGCCGTGTGCGAATAGACCAGGCCATTTGTTATTATCCAAATATATGTACAAGTACAAATAGCCCAACTTCTCTCTCATACCTGAATTGGTTAGGGTGCATGTCTAATGAGATGAGACAAACTTTTCATCTATCAAATCATATTGTGTCATGTCATTTCCCCTCTAATTCTCTCATCTTGCCAAAAAAACACAAAGGGCGGTTTCCCCCAAACCATTTTTTAAAAAAGATGATTGGTTGAGAAGATACTGGGCCCCACAACTTATCCCTCTCCTCATCTTTGCCGCATGCGGCATTCTTTCCCCGCGAATCCTTTCACCGCGCGGCAAGATATTGATGGCGGTGGACTCCCCGTACAGCATATGCTTTTGCCGCTGCCTTTGCCTAATCCACCTCGGACACCCTTATATTCTAGGGCTAAGACAATTAGGTGTGGAGCGTGGGTTGGGGCGGCAGATTGGGTTTAACACTGGCTACATCACACCGGCTAAGCGTTGGGCATGGCGTTGCCCGCTTGGCGTGATGATTGTTCCTGGCGTGGGGCAAAGGGTTGGGTGACATGGCTGGCTTTGGGTGGCTGGTTCAAGGTAGCCATTGGGGGTCTAAAATATTCTATGCAATCTTCTATTTTAATTAGTGTCTTATTTTTATTAAATTGCATATTAAATAGTTTAAACAAAAAAAAATTCCACATGGCACGCCCAGCTAAGCCACGTCCCACCACACTCCTAGTTCTTTAGTATTAGCTTGTGGATCGCACTCTCGCCACGTGTCGAGCAATGCCTCCAACCCATGCTCATCCACACCCCATAGTAAGTATTTATATAATCCTTACACTTCTTTGTTGTTTTATGCATCGTTAGGCTAATGGGTATGGGGCCATAGTGAGGCCCATGGAATGCAACGAGGGACATGGTGATCGCGATACACCGTCCCCCTTCTCCATGCGTGGAAAGCACGGATATATCCACGCTCACCACAGTCCACCTTTTCAAACTTAGAGAATCTTTTGATGAATTTTGATTGGTGGTGGATCATCACCACACCATATAGGTTGGTGACGAAGGATGATGATGGAAGATGGAGTGATGTGGTGATGACGTGGAGGGTGATGATGGTGACTAGAAACATCACCATACCTTATAGGCGAACAGTTTTGATCTTTTGACGTCCCACCGAGAGTCCCTTGCTACCACCCGCAACCTCCAAAATGGAGCTCCACTCTCCCGCTTTGTCCCATGCCCTCTTCATCTCACATCCCTCTCTCGCTCCTCTGGTTCCTTAAGCACTGAAGAAGATGGAGCGGTGTTCCCGTACGATACCCCTTGCCACCTCAGCCCCACCACGCATCATCCTTCAACGATACCCACCCTCGACCCTTTATAGTTCTTGTAAATCTTTAAGGTCATTCACCATACAACCAAAGCAAATTGAGCGAGCACCTGGTTTAACAGGTCGACAAACAATTCGAAATCAGTCATTTAACTTGTAAACCATGTATATCATTTAAAAAAAAATCGATACAACCCAACAATTTATAAATAAATTCATTTCAAACCATCAAACAGAACTCGATTTGGCTGGTCTATCCAATTAAGCCAACCCAGCTTGTTTTGATTTGCTATTTTTTGAAGCTATAGTTGACAGTTTGACCCAGAATTACTCTCACAAATCATAACCAACTAAACTGGACCGTAAACAACCCTGCCAAATAGTCCTCTATCGTGACGGATATCAGCCAACCTATGACAAAAAGAATGATCCAAAGTTCCCATAAACTTAAAAGAGCTCATTCTCTGCATAGATAAAACAAGAGCCCAAAGCTTCAAATGCACAAGAATGAACAAGCGTTCGATAATTGTATCCTCAAAAGTGACTCAATAGCCTACCGACATTAACGGTTTTTTATTTGGTTTTTTGCAAAAAGAAAGCGAAACACACGCATGTTGTTTGCTCATGTGTTTCTTTAGATATCAAGTAGCAATCTTCTTGGGTCTTCAACGACATCTTTAATACGTCTCAAGAAAAACACAGCCTCTCTACCATCTATCAACCTATGGTCATAGGTTAACGCCACGTACATCATAGGCCTAGCTTTGATTTCACCCCCAACTACCATCGGTTTGTTCACTATCGAGTGCATACCCAGAATAGCAGACTACAAAAGCAAGAAATATATAAGATCATTGTTTCATTAGCTTGTTTACACCCGTATGTCAAACAAAATTCTTATATCTTATCGTACCTGAGGCGGGTTAATGATGGGAGTACTTAAAAGGCTTCCATAAACGCCCCCATTCGAGATGGTGAATGAACCACCAGCCATCTCATCAATTGACAGTGAGCCACTGTTGGCCTTTTTAGCAAGAGTGTTGATTGTTTTCTCTATTTCAGCAAAGTTCATTTTCTCAGCACCACGGATCACCGGAACCACGAGACCCTTCAAGAATACACACAGATATTTGTTAAAAAGTTATTATTAAAAAAGGGGAAAATGGTGAAAATATACCTTAGGAGTACCAACAGCAATACTGATATCGATATAATCTCTGTATATGATGTCATCTCCATCGATAACCGCATTGATTATTGGTTGATTCTGGAGTCCACTAACAGCAGCCTGAAAAATATAAAACCATAATTAATTTAAAAAATGAATGTTTATGAAATGACAGCGTTAAAGATTTAGTTTATAGCAAACAGCAACAACTTACTTTCACAAATCCAGACATGAGTCCCAACTTCACTCCATGCTTCTCAAGAAAAGCATCTTTATATTCAGATCGAAGCTTCATCAAATTTGTCCTGAATTTATGAAACTTATTGTGTTAATTGCATAGGAAATCCAGTTACCAAACAGTTTAACTAATCATATAAATATCCAAACTTACATATCAACTTCATTGAACGTAGTCAACAATGCAAAAGTATTTTGAGAATCTTTCAATCGTGTTGCAACACGCTTTCTGAGCCTTGTCATTGGTACCTATGGTCAATTCCAAATATTAACCAAAATCATTTTTTGACCGTTTTAAAAGTAAGAAAGGTAGAGAAATTTAATGATTAGAAAAAGATAATAAATGAGACTTTTACCCGTCTTTCCCTATCCTTTGGAGGCAATTGAGGTTCTGTGGCCGAAGGTTTAGAAGATGGTTGTTTAGGTGCCGCTTTTGGCGGTTGGGTTTCAGGTTGAGGAGGTGGCGGTGGTGGTGGCGGCGATGATGGTTTCTCCACCTTTGCAGCTGCATCCTGAGTAGGCGGCTCAGATGGTGCCACATGAGTAGTCACAACTTCACCTGATTTTGATATAATCGCAACCTTTGTACCGGGCTCCACCGTATCTCCTTCTTTTGCCACAAACTGAAAAGAAAAATTAAAAATTATATATATAATATATAAATGAGGAAGTGTTACTCTAAGAGATCAAATGGATGATACCAATAATAAATACAAAACAAACAGGTCAAACGGGATTGTATTTCTAATGCATAAAAGCTCTACTAAATTGCCATGTTGAAAAACTCAGATTATTATTTTAACAAGAGTGAAGTACACGGATGGTCCCTGTGGTTGACCAAAATTTTAGATTTGGTCCCTTGCTTTCCAAAAATGCATGGACGGTCCCTGTGGTTTGCACTTCGTAACGCATTAATCCCCAACTTTTGCCAAAAGTATATGGATGGTCCCTGTGGTTTGCACTTTGTGACGCATTTAGCCCCCAACTTGGACATGTTAAATAAAACCTTTAGATTTGTTAGTTGGGGACTAAATATGTTACAAATGCAAACCACAGGGACTATCCGTCTGCTTTTGAAAAGATAGGGACCAAATCCAAAATTTTGGTTAACCACACGGACCATCCGTGTACTTTACATTTTTAAAAATTTACTATTTGAATCATATTTAACACATTAATTAACATCACCAACCCACATGATCTACCCATTTTGCGCATTATTTACTGAAGTTACAATTTACCTCTTGGATAACACCAGCTTCAGGACTAGCAACATCGATTGTCACCTGCAAGATTAAGAATATTGTTTAGGTCTAATAGTAACATATTCTAATGCTGTAGAAACCGGTAAGTACCTTATCAGTTTCAATTTGGGCAATTGGCTCATCAACCTCAACACGATCACCAGGTTCTGTTACAAGTCAAAGGAAAAGTCAAAGAAACTGATAATGCAGTGAAAAAAGTAATGAAATTGACTAGTCAACGTACTCTTTAAAAAGGTTGCCAGAGTGCCGTCACTAATAGATTCACCCATAAAAGGGACAACAGCATCAACCAAATCACCTACAAAAAAAACAAATCAGTCAGGTTGCTTAAATAAGCCTTTTTTAGATGATGAGATAATAGATAAAAGATAAACGTACCACTATCTGATGAAAAAGATCGACTCCACATCTGGGTTGAAAAGTCTGATTTTAATGATGAGACAACATTCCTGCAACATGGAAAAGCTGAAGAAGGTTATATTTTATTTATTGCGGGTACGCCTTATGCAGTATGCTTTTGTAAATTTATGACATATACTTCCTTTGAGATGGTACACTAACGATTTTTAATGTTCATTTGTACAAATAAATTGAATCACATTATCCTCGAGCTGCATATAAAATCTATGAAAATTATTAATTGATCCTTCGAATTATGATTCATATGTCACAGTGATTCATAACCAATAGTGATCTAAATATGTTGCTAATCCAACAAAAAAAGATGTGATGTAACTTTTGTTACTTTTTTATTCATTTAGAATTTGTTTTTTGGGTATCTATGTGGGATATACTGGGTATGATTGTTGTTGTTGTTTTTGGGTATCTATGTGCACGTGTGTGTATACAGGTGGGTTCCAATGAGAACGACTAAATATACATTCATCGTTGTATTCACTATTTGTGAAATCTCTAGAATATCTAGTGCATTCACTAGTGAATATATGCATTCGTCGATGAATACACCATTTTTTGAAACCGTAGTGTACATGCGGTGAATAAACGGTTCGTTATGGTTCGTAAATATTTAGTGGTTCTTATTTGAACACATCACTATATGGGTATATGTATGTATTTGTATGTGTATCTTCATATGCATGCACATATGTATGCATCTATGCACATGTACATATTAAATGGTGTAAAGAGAATATACACGCACACACATGTAGAGAAAGGGTACAAGATTATACCAACCTTATAGGCATTGAATTAACGGGAACACCTGTAATCATTCAATGATACATTAATGAGGTAAATGATTAATTTATACAAGATCGTTTAAGTTTTGAGAATAGACACTTTATGTTGGAATAAGAAAATTACCTTGATGAATTTGACGTGCTAGTTTAGGATTTCTTCCAAGAGTTGGTGCCTATAACAATAACATAAGACATCATTATGTAAAATGGATAGCGGCTCCTTACTTTAAAAAAAGTATTATAAAATATTCACTACAGTTTAATATAAGCATCTGTAAAGCACTTAAGTTAAGTAGATGTGACAATTCCATCCATGTACCTATTCATGGGTCAATTCGGGTTATGTTTAGACAATAATGGTCAAACAGGTAAAAACAAAATAGCTCATAATGAAACTGGTCAAACAAGACAACAGGTTGAAAGATTATTACTGGGATAAGATAAA
The DNA here is from genome assembly GCA_030545235.1 of Helianthus tuberosus. Lineage (NCBI taxonomy): Eukaryota > Viridiplantae > Streptophyta > Magnoliopsida > Asterales > Asteraceae > Helianthus > Helianthus tuberosus. The sequence goes on along the minus strand of CM060451.1, from coordinate 70,236,355 downwards.
TTTCATGATGCATAAGCAATCGTTTTATCAAATAGTTAAATTATTATTGGATAATGTATTAATGTAATATACGTATTTATTACCTCAGGTGTCAAGATTGTATCAGCATAACTTTGTGACATAGATCCTGCCAATGCTGGCCGAGCTTTCCCCAAAGATTGCATTTTGCCCTAGAAACAACTCAAACAAGTTATACAATGCAGATTGATTTATATACTTATATGTACGTGTGTGTACAACATGTTTAGGTCCCAAAATTTTAAGGCACGAGGCGAGAGCTTCATGTACGCAAGGCGTCAGGCATTCATGAAATATGTATAAATTAATTCTAGATAACACTTACTACATTGTTAATCCTTGAACACTGTTATAACTGAATATAACATATGAATTAATATATAAAGAACCTATGTGTACAATCAAATAAGCTCTATGTACACCTAAAGTTGCTCAAGAAAACAAATATACGATAAAAAGGATTTTTGTACAACCTAAGAAGCTCAACGATAAGTAAAACCTAAAGAAGCCCCAAGAAACAAAAAATAACACAAAAAAATATAAAAGAAAACAAATCATAAAGAGGACAAAAAATAGAAAAGTGGGAAAATGGAGTGTTGTGGAAAATAAAATGCAAGAGAATGTGCCATGACTCATGAGTGTAAAGAGGTTAATAGTGATCTGTGATTAATGTCTTCCATCACTTTCTTATAAGCTTAAAAAAAAAGGTCCAACAGCCTGTAATGTCTCCCGCTTGAAGCGTGCTTTTCAAACCAAGTGTGTGTGTGAATATGTGTATATGTATATCCATACTCATGCTTTGATGTTTACTTAGTTTCCAAATACTCTCCTATTCAACAACAGTGCAAACAAAAACTTAAATGTTAAAATAGACATGAGCAAATTATCGGCTCTGTAATGGTGCCAAACATACAATTATTATATATCCAGAACCTAAATTAACCAACAATCATGGATGATACATGGATGTGAGCTTATAGCATTGAATGTACACCGACACACAACCATGACATAGTGTTCCACCATCCCATGCAAGCATATACATATAACGCCATACATGAAACAGGAACATATTCAATTCAGTATCATGATATTCAACTACCATTCTCTTCAAAACTCAAGTGGCAGATAGATTTAACTACTTAAGTTCCGTTTAATCAAATTCATGTTCATGAATGTTAACACTGCTCATAGCCTTTATAAATTCTCAATTCGACAACTACATTTTTACAGATTCTATAGCTTAACTGTACAGGTTTGTCATCATAAACACCCAACATTAACAACCAAACAAAACCGAAAACCGAAAACCGAAAAGCATACATACATAACTCACGAGATTCGACGAACCCGCAGAAGCAGCTTTCCGCCTCAGAACCGCCCACATCATGCCTCTAATGTTCCCTACACAAGTAAAAGAATTGCGAGCTAAATATTACAGATCTCAAATTCTAAAAAAATGCCCTAATCGTACAAAAAAACAAACCCTAATTAATCAATTCTCAAATCAAACTCATATGAGCAATCAATATCACATAAACGTATAAAATCGTACCAAATTGTAGGATCACAAGGGTTTCAAACGAGAAAATGACAACAAAAGGGGGATTTAAATGTTCTAGATTGTTCTGATCGAGTAAACAACTAGAAAGCATATAATAAACAGTTTAAAAGTTAACAATGGATGGTGAAATTAAGCGAATCGGAGGTTACCTGGTTGAAAATGATGAAGAATTTCTGACAGAGAAACGTGGGTTTTTGTTGATTATACAGACAGACAGATGAACGAATTTATTCCAGAGAGAAAGGAAGAGAGAGAGGATGGGGGAGCCAAATTTTCAGCCTCTTTCTAGAATTATTATTCAATAATTTTGCATAAAAAAACTATTAGAAAATATTTAAATTCAATAATTTTGCATAAAAAAAAAACTATAGAAAATATTTATATATGAGCATGTTTGGAATTTAAACATCAAAATGTTAAACAAACATATCCTAAGTTGAACATTAATCATTGGTACAGATAAAGACATCAATAGTTAACACTTTACTTATTGCAAATCCAACAAAGTTAAAAGTTGTCCTACAATTATATTGGGGTGTCAAAATCAACCCATACATTTAACTTTGGGTTAGGATAGGTATTATTTTTGTAGTACATGGGTTAAATTGGGTTAACAAGAATTATTAAATGGTCAAGATGGGTAAGTTTAAAAAATGACAAAATAACATGTGGGTCAGGATGGGTTTTCTGGGTAAATATGCAGATTTGATCTACCAAACCACACAATCTGCGTGCGTAAAACAACAACAATTTAGCAATACCAGAATGCCCATGAAGTTCACCAATAGTTTTCGGAAAAACCGGTTTACCATACGCACGTTCTTGAACGAGCCCCTGAGTCTCTGTAAACCGGCAAGCGTAACTCGCCGAACCGTTATCGAACTTTACAGCGTAAATCATTCCGTCACCGTCAAACAAATGGTGACCGGATGTCGGTTCGAACATCCGCTTAGCCCCATTTCGCAAGTACACTCCGTCGATATGGTCCGGGATTGTTCCCTCCACCGGGAGACAGTGGTGCACCGGGATACTTGGAGGTGAATGCAGAGCACATTTTGTTGGTTCTGTAATTTTATAGAATGGATTCGAAGTTGAAGATGAAGAAAAGGGGATTGAGGTGAACCCTTTTTTTTGAAGATGATAATGAGTGTGTGGGTATAAAGGTTGGTACAAATTGTATTTGAACTTGAAGTGGAAGCAAATGCCATTGTTGTAAATTTATATGGAAGCTGGGTGTTGAGCTTCCTGTAAGTTAAAATGGTAGTGAGTGATTTGATGGTACCGGTACGGTACCATGCCACCCATTTTGCCACCCCTAATTATATACCATGCCACCCATTCTAACTGATATACGATATTTTACTAGTTCAATCGCAAAGCGGTAATAACATTGGACTAGTATCAGAGTTTTAGCTGCTATCAAAGTGAACCGATTGTGTGTCCGTTTTTTGGTTTGGTCTTCTTATGAAAATGTTGAAAGTAATCATTGTGTGCGGGATTATGGTTGGGTATGTATTGACTCGGTTATGAGTTAAACTAGTAATCTGACCCGTGCACGTTGCTGCATAGGTACATTACAAACAACGAATGAATTAGTCCAAAAGTTATGTGATACATTAACCATATGAAAACGTGTGTTTTGACATATCCTATTTAACTAAATAGTATTGTGGTTTGATCAAAATGTAAAGTAATTGAATTTATACCATACAATCATAACGTATTTACATGTGACCCGACTCATATATGGAAACGTAAAAAAAAACATAATAAAGGGTTGAAATTTTACCCCTAAGGCGTTGCAGCGGGGACGAAATATAGAGTAACACGAATTTATACCATTGAATGAGAGCATATTATATTTGACACCATTTAACATTTACGTATTTAAGGGCACATTTGCATTAGTTATGCACGTTGGCACGATGACATAAACATGTTTAAGCACGTAAAATATACGTAAACGAAATATACTAAGTTGTGACGGATCATTTACCCTCATCAAAATTAACCGACACGTAACGTGTTAAAACACACAAAAGAAACGTATAAATATTCGGTACAATTAAACGAAACGTATTAAACGATGATGAATGGGTTACACACGACAAATGTATACTAACACGTAGATAAAATTAAACACGTCGCAAAGTGATATACATATAGTAAAATTAATTGTGAGAAATAAAATTATAAAAAAAAGAATAATACAAAGGATAAAGTAATTAAAGACACAAAAGAAAAGAAAATCTAAAACCCAAGGGGCAAATGTGAAAACCTAGAAACTTAAAAGGAGAAATTCTATGGTGAAAGGAAGATATTTACAAATGTCACCTACATTTGTAAATAAGATATATAAGAATAAGAATATGTTATTAGTATTTGGCTAAACGTAACTCTAACGACGCTTTCTAGAAAATTCTCCAATCATTATCTAGTTATATTGAAAGCTAATGTGAAGAACTTTGGTCCAATTCCTTTTAGACTATGCAATTTAAGGATTATTGAGGAAGGTTTCTTAGGAAAAGTCCACATGGTTGTAGCAGAACATCCAAATAAGGCTTTGACAGAAAAGTTAAATGTCATAAAAGATAGAGATTAAAAACTAAACGTCAAAGGAATTTGATGTCGAGTTATAATAAATGGCTAATCTCTTACAATTCAGGGAAGCAAAGTTGGTTAACAAGCATAAGGAGAAGAATGACACCTTAGGAATTTGATGTCGAGTTATAATAAATGGCCTTATGATCAACAGTACTTGGTACAATAATCCAAAAGAGATAAATATGGAGGTCACCCGTTTCTTTAAACAGATGTTTGGCGACCCAGTCATTGGCAATCCAAAGTTTATCAATGGAGGTTTTTAAGGATTATCGGCGGTGGAGGCTGACTTGCTTATCTCTAGGTGCAAATGAATTGAGCAGAAACGCACCCGAGCTCGAGCTCGTGTAACTTATGAAAGCTCCAAATACGTCGTGTATTCCATTCTTCTCTTTTGGTAGCTTTAACTAATAAAATATCGGTCTGGTTCTTTTGATAAGTTCCAATGCTCCAACGAAACGTGGACTTAACTTTCCTTTCTTTTTGAATCGAACAACACCATTCCAAGGATAAACTTTTAACAACTCCTTGTCTCTGACTGTATTATCAAACGCCTTTCTCATTTTGTCAGCATAACTTTTCTAGTTTGTCTCTAGCTGCTTTCAAATGTTCGTGTATCTGTAGTACTTTGTTAGTCGTAACTTGAACCAACTCTGGACCTGACAATTGACTTTCTCCAAATTCCGACCAACAAACAGGTATTCTGTACTTTCTATCGTACAAAGATTCAAACAACATCGCTAGAATGCTTGTGTGATCGCTATTGTTATACGATAATTCCATTAAGGGTAGATGATTATCCCAACTACCACCTAAATCTATCACACATGCTGTCGCAACCCCTGACCCCTGCCCCGGGAGGCGGGCGGCCGCGACTACTCAGAGCTGGTGGTATCGATGTTTATTAATTTGGCAGCGGAATTTACATGAGGACCGTAGTTAGGAAATATTTTATCAGAGTAAAACACCATATTTTTATAATAATAAATACATTGGGATAAACCCAAGTTTCTATTACAAACATGTTTATAGGGATAAACCTTAATTTATTGAAATAAAACTTCTTCTTTATTTAGGTAACTTTTATAGCCACTTTTCCAAGCATTCAGTGCTCTCCAGCTGACTTCTATTTGACTTTCACATTTTGTTACCTGAAACGCGTTTAAAAACATTTTATCAGCAAGAAATACTGGCCAGTGAATCCCAGTTTAATCAAAACAGGTTTTATCATTTTATAGCATTGAGGGCAATCCAGCAACTACATTTGTTTACATCTACTTTAATTACCACCTACGGTACTGCCAATCCTGACTTGTGGTAATGTTACTACTCACAGTATAGTAACAAATTTTGTATACAAAACCCTAACATACCGACGATAATTATAGAATTACAAATACTCAATCACTGTTAATTATAAGGTAAAAACAATTGAGGTTTTGTAAAAACAATTTGTAAAAAGAGGAATCACTCACATTGCTATTTTAGCTATTTCCTTGTGACTTCCTGGTTATAATCTATTAAATTAAACAGTACACACGAGTTAGTATAATAACCCAATTTACATTAGTTATACCCTCCACGAGACAGAACTCCAACGACTGAGTCAGGCAGAGCCTTGACATGCGTTACGGAGCACTAGATCAATCGGGCAGCGTATCTAATACGTAACCGGGGGTTATAATACTTACAACGAGGCAGAGCTTCGCTAATTAGGGGGGTATTATACCCGATATTACTTCTAATATTCAGAATTTTGAGAGATAGAGAGAGAGATCGATATTAGAACGAATTGAGACTAAATGCCATGATCCCCTATTTATAGTGTCTGATCGACACTTTGTCGCGCCCCGCGAGAGCCGAAGACAAGGTCTTCGCGGCCCGCGAGAGACCACGTGTCTCGTATAGGGTTGCTGAGTTGCCCAGTAGCTTCGACACGCTCATGCCACGTGGCGGCACCAGGTTAAGCCTGGTGGCCAGGCTGTCGCGCCCCGCGACGGATCAAGAGCAGTCTGTCGCGCCCCGCGACAGACATAAAATATTGTTTTTATTTGATTTTTGTAAAAATAAAGGTATTTCGGGGCCGTTTTTCATATACGGGGTGTATTTTAGGACATATGGGACATGTTTAAGGGTTTCGAGAGAGTTGTTATATCCTCCCCCACCTTGTTTTAGAACTCGTCCTCGAGGTCTACTGGAACTGGTGTGGATATTTCCTCTGCATCTCTGATTCAAGCTCCCAAGTGTATTATGGTCCTCTCTTGGAATCCCATTTTACTTTGACTAGAACTAATCTCTTGTGCTTGAGATTCTTGATCTTTTTGTTTTCAATCTGTAGAGGCTTCTCTACAAACTTAAGCTTCTCATATACCTCTATGTCCTTAAGAGGTACCACTAATGATTCATTTGCTAAGCATTTCTTGAGATTACATACATGAAATACATCATGTATTCCTGCCATTTCCGCTGGCAGTTGTAGCTGGTAATCTACTGGTCCTATTCTTTTAATAATCTCAAAAGGTCCAACATACCTAGGGCTTAGCTTTCCCCTTTTGATGAATCTGACAACTCCTTTCCACGGAGAAACTTTTAACAATACCTTATCTCCTACCTGAAATTCCAACAGTTTTTGCCTGTTATCAGCATAACTCTTCTGACGATCACGTGCTGCTTTTAGTCTATCCTTGATTTGAATAATCTTATCTATTGTTTCTTGTACTATCTCGAGTCCAGACAGTTGCTTTTCTCCAATTTCTGCCCAACAGACTGGAGTTCGGCACTTTCTTCTATAAAGTACTTCGAATGGTGCAACATTGATACTGGTATGATAGTTGTTATTATAGGAAAATTCTATTAATGGTAAATGATAGTCCCAATTCCCTCCGAAATCAATTACACAAGCTCTAAGCATATCTTCCATTGTTTGAATTGTTCTTTTGCTTTGTCCGTCCGTTTGGGGATGATAAGCTGTGCTTAGATTTAACTTGGTTCCTATTGCTTTTTGGAAACTAGTCCAAAAATGAGAAGTAAAACGGCTATCTCTATCAGACACAATAGATAAAGGAATTCCATGTAATGAAACTATTTCATTTACATATAGTTTAGCTAACTGTTGCATACTGAAAGTTTCCTTGATCGTTAAGAAATGAGCAGACTTGGTTAATCTATCTACAATCCCCCAGATTGTATCATTACCTTTTCGTGTCTTGGGTAATTTGGTAACAAAATCCATTGTTATCAATTCCCATTTCCATATTGCATTTCTAGTTGCTGCAATAAACCTGAAGGTTTCTGATGTTCAGCTTTAACCTGTGAACAGGTTAGACATTTGGTAACATAAGCTGCTATATCCTTTTTCATTCCTATCCACCAGAAATTCTTTCTTAAGTCTTGATACATCTTATCACTTCCAGGGTGTATCGTATACTTAGACTTATGGGCTTCTTCTAAAATTTGGTGGCGTAGGTTTTCTCGTTTGGGTATCCAAATTCTTTTCTTATGGAATCTCCAAATTCCATCTGTTCCTTATTTTAATTCCTTAATCATTCCTTTCAATTTTTCAGTATCATCCTTGATTACTGATTCCTGTATTTCCCTAATCTGTTCGTTTAAATCTATCTGCATATTTAATTTGAGAGAACGTACTCTTTTTGGCTTTTCATGATACTTTCGACTTAAAGCATCAGCTACTACATTAGCCTTTCCTGCGTGATACTGGATATTACAATCATAATCACTAAGAATTTCCATCCAGCGTCTCTGTCTCATATTTAACTCCTTTTGCCCAAAAACATATCTTAAACTCTTATGATCGGTGAAAATGGTAAACTTACTACCGTAAAGGTAATGTCTCCAAATTTTAAAGGCAAAAATTATGGCTCCTAATTCTAAATCGTGGGTTGTATAATTCTCTTCATGATTCTTAAGTTGTCTAGAGGCATAGGCTATAACCTTTTGATGTTGCATCAACACACATCCATAACCTAATTTAGACGCATCACAATAGACTACAAAGTCTTCAGTTACTTCTGGTAACGCTAGTATGGGTGCGTTGGTTAATCTTTGCTTAAGAATTCTAAAGGCTTTTTCATGTTTTGATCCCCATTCAAACTTAACTGATTTACAGGTCAGTTTTGTTAAAAGAATAGCTATTCTAGAAAAATCTCGGATAAATCTTCTATAATAACCGGCCAGTCCTAGAAAACTTCTCACCTCCGTTGGTGATTCAGGGACTTTTCATTTAGTGATCGCCTCGATCTTTGTGGGATCTACATGAATTCCTTCATGATTTACTAAATGTCCAAGGAATTGCACTTCTTTTAACCAAAACTCACATTTTGAGAATTTAGCGTAAAGCTTTTCTTTTCTCAATAATGTAAGGAATGCATGCAGATGCGCTGCATGTTCCTTTTTACTCTTAGAGTAAATGAGAATATCATCTATAAAGACAATTATGAATTTATCCAGATATGGCTTACATATTCTGTTCATCATGTCCATAAATGCGGCTGGGGCATTGGTTAAACTAAATGGCATGACAGTAAATTCATAATGCCCATACCTTGTTCGGAAGGCAGTTTTAGGAATGTCCTCTTCCTGTACTTTCAATTGATGATATCCTGAGCGTAAGTTGATCTTAGAAAAGAATCGGGCTCCTTGCAATTGATCAAACAAATCATCGATTCTTGGTAATGGGTACCGATTTTTAATCGTGACTTTATTGAGTTCTCGGTAATCAATGCACATACGCATTGACCCGTCCTTCTTCTTGACGAACAAGATTGGTGCTCCCCATGGCGATGAGCTAGGCTGTATGAATCATTTCTTCAGAAGTTCATCTAACTGTTTCTTCAGTTCTTGCATTTCTGTTGGTGCCAAACGGTAAGGTGCCTTGGCAATCGGTGCCATTCCTGGTAGTAGGTGAATTCTGAATTCGACTTCCCTGTCCGGCGGTAGTCCCGGTAGCTCTTCTTGAAACACATCTGAGAATTGAGATACTACGGGAATATCTTTCAATTCTTTTCCGTTAGTGTTAATTATTATGGAAATCATGTACACTAGTGATCCTTTTCTTGCATAGCTTGCTGTCCTCATTACAGAGATGAATTTTGTGGACCTAGATGGCTTATTTCCTATAATTGTGATCTTTTCACCCTTTGGTGAATTTACTTGGATTGACTTTTGATCACATAGAATACTGGCTTTATTGGCTACTAACCAATCCATTCCTAATACAATATCAAATCCATCCAGGTTCATTGGGTAAATATTAGCAATAAAATTATGGTTTAAAATTTCTATTCTTGCTCCCTGCAAGATTTCAGTAATCTTAATGGATTCTCCATTTTCTGTTTCTACTAGACATTCTTGTTGGAGTTTAGTTAATGGTTGATTGAGAAGTTTGCAAAATGAAGTATTAATAAAACTTTGGTTTGCACCAGAGTCAAATAATACTTTAGCAAAAACATCATTAACTAAAAACGTACCGGCAATCACGTCCGGAATCATCTTGGCTTCTTCGGCTGTCAGAACAAATGCTCTAGAATTCTTAGTAGTCTTGTTGTTCATGGCTGGAGCTAGTTTCGGACAGTTAGGCTTGATATGCCCCTTTTCTCTACAATTGAAGCATACTCCATTACTAGGTTTCTTCCTACAGTCTTCTTCCTTGTGTCCCGGTATTTTGCAGAAGTTGCAGTATGTGGAACATTTCCCTGAATACTTCTTTTTGCAGGACTTACAGTAAGGTGCAGAAGTAGAACCTATGTTTTTCCCATGGTTGAAATTACCGTAGCGAAATTCCTGGGTAAGCTTTTGGACTAGGTTCTTCCTCTGGTTCTCTTCTTGCGTACGTACTAATTCATCAGTCAAGGTATTTACTAGTTCTACAGCTTGTTCTATAGTTTGTGGTCTAGGTGCCTTGACTACGTGTCTAATCTCACCGATTAATCCCCAAATGTAACAAGAGATTAATGCCGGTTCTGGTGAAGCTTGTGACAATTGTCAAATTTGCATATATCCATACAATTATTAAATAATGATTAGTGCTTAATGACTGTGCTAAATTACAATTAATTACTTGAATTGCTTCTGGTTATTACCATATACATACATGTGCATCATATATTGCTTAATGTCATGTCATTATTGCATGAGAACTTTATTGACTCAAATGATGCACGGAACACAGTTAGCACAGTTATCCGGCAAAACAGAAAAATGCTGACAGAGTTTAGTAGATAAACAGACATTGTATTGAGACACAGAATGAGCCAGAAACCAAATATTACACTAGTATAGTGTGTAGGAAAGTAAGGATCACAAAACTGCCTTCCTAGTGATAGTTTAAGTGCCGGAAAGTGCCTAAAACTCACATAAACTGCAGAATTCTGCAGAAAATCAGCAAATTCAGCATTTAAACAAACTAATATCATGCAGAAATATGGATAAATGGTCCTGAATACTTTCCTAAGTGTTGGGAACCGAAACTGTCATAAAAGGTAACATAAAGCACACTAAACTACGTAGTTTAGCACCTTAACAAACCAGTAACCAACCGAACAACCGGACACTACCCGAAACACCAAATTTTCACCAAAAGCATTGTTTTAACATTACCAAGCTAGTTATGGTCCCCGAACATCAAACACACTATACAAATATCTAGTAACTAAATCCCTAACTATACACTTGATTTCTAACTATGAACTAACTATATACTTAAAACCTAGTCTACTACCCCCCACCTATGGACGGCCCAACATGTGGCCCCACATTTGATTTGTTTAGTTATTTTAAAAGATCTTGTTCTCTCTTTACTAAACATATTACACAATGGAAGATTATGTGAAAATGGATTATAAGTAAACCTCTAAGTTAATAACTTCATTTCATTCACCATTCACCAACTCCATCTTCTCCATCCTCCTCCCATAACTCACGTCCAAGACAAGGCACCACACCACCTCCATTTTCACTTCCATTCCATCCATTCCCAAGTGATATTAAGGTGTAAGGAGCTAAGTTAGGAAGCTTGGAGCTTTCGGAAGTTGAAGGACCTTCACCATTTGATTTTATCCACTACATTCCTTACATTGATCATCCCTAGCCTTGAGCTAGTGGTAAGAACACTATACTCTTCATTTTACATCTATTTTAAGTGGTTAAAAGATGATTATCATGAAGAACACTAAGAAGCAAGAAGATGAAACATGAACATAAGCTTAAAAATTATAAGAAATCATGAAGGAAACATGTGTTTATGTGTTGATTTACTTGTTGATTGTTGTTTGCTTATGAAATGATGTAGATCATCATATGATCTTGCTAGATCATGATTAAAAACATAATCTAGCAAGATGAGGGGATGAACATGTTAGAGTTTAATGAATCATCCTCACATAAAGCATGAACTTGAAAGAACATAATGTGTTCTTGTGAAATAATGGTTAACATCAAATGTAAGTCTTGTAGATCTAAGATTTCAAGAGTGATTTTCTAAGAAACCAAGTTAAAAATACAAGTTTTACTAAATCTTGGTTCTTACACAAATAAACCTTATTTTTGGTGGTTAATAAGGTGTAGAAACATATGTGTAACAAGAAAGATTCATGAAGAAACATTTTTAGAAAATGTGATCACAAGTTGTAAAGATGTATTTTCTTTAAAAATAATGTTTTTAAAGAATCAACCACACTTTAAAGGGTAACAAGACTTACTAAATACACTAGTAAGTTACTACAATTTTTTATAAATTTTCAAGTTCATGAAGTGGTAGTTCATGCTTGATTTTGGCAAAATCAGTAAGTGTAGATTGTTTATTGTTGATGGTGAATTGATTGTGTTGATTTACAAAAAGAAAATGATATACCTTGAGGGTATGGAAACCTCCATTTTTAGGGGAAACTATGGCAAAATTTTTCTAAAAATTAAACACTTAGAAAACTATTTCTAAACAAATAATTACAAGTGTGCTTTAAATCATGAATTTTTACATAAACTTTGCCATAACTTTTGTTACAAAAATTATAAATATTGGAGGTTGGTTTTTACAAATAAAAGTGACTAAATATGTATTTAGGAAATATATATTTAAAAGGCACCATGTGTGTGATTATTTGTATATTATGTGTATTAGTTATATTATTTTAGGATTTGAAATAATATAACTCATCAAAATACCAAGAAATTACAATCCAAAATATTACCAAAATTCCAAGGAATAAATATACAAAGAATACACAAAATATTGGTGAAACCGAACAAAGGAATATAACACACAAAATATTCCGGAAATATTATTCATGAGTATATTTTGGTAATTAATATTTTGGACACTAAGAGAAGGAAAATATGATTTTTACAATTATTACAAAGAAATATCATGTTTTTTACAAGAAGAAAATATATTATTTTGGGTGAATAAAAATATGTATTTTCTTGGAAATATTAGAAGATATATTACTTTTGGAAGAAATATAGATATTCTCAAACAAAAACGGAATATATTATTTTTGGGAGAAAAATAAGCATATATATATATATATATATATTTTCCAAGTTAGACTTGAAAATATATTATTTCTGGAACTTATATGAAAATACGAATATGTTTGCCAAAGAAAAATTATAAATAATTTTCTAAGTAATATTCCTCGGAATATATATTTTAGAAATATATATTAAAATATTTTTACTAGAAATATTATTCCGGAGAAGTTGATATAACATTAAGTATAAGAATACTTAATAATTACAAGAAATACGTGTTTTCGTATGTACAAATACACGCCGGAATACGGCCCCAATACATGGCAAAAATATACAAGAATAAGAATGCGAATACAAATACACCCATCCTTGGGAAGGAAGTACATGTATAAATACTTGAAAAATATCAAGTTAAAATATATATTGTTTTAACTATTATTCCAAAAAATTAATAAATACAATTTAAGTTAAAGTATTTATTATTTTAACAAATAATTATATAATTTGGAATAATGATGAAGACACTTGGAAACGTAACTCAAAGACACTAATTAATACTAAGTCAAGGCACGACCCGCTCGTCTAATAGACCATAGTACGTTGTAGGTAGTCGTGTACACCAGAGGAAACTTTGAGTTACAGGCGGATTCGAAGAACGCAAACCTGTGAGTTCATGACCCCCTTTTTCTTTTAGATCATGTGAGTGGTGGGTATAACGCTTAAGACCATTAATCCTCGTTGTAGGACCGAGGGACATGAGTGGTAGATCTATTTGGGTGTAGCGAGCCCCACCCATGCGTCCGCCGAGTGGAAGGGTACTGCTAGATCATGTGAGTGGTGGGTATAACGCTTAAGACCATTAATCCTCGTTGTAGGACCGAGGGACATGAGTGATAGATCTATTTGGGTGTAGCGAGCCCCACCCATGCGTCCGCCGAGTGGACCTTGTGGTGACTATGTCTTACTGCCGGAGACAAAGTCTGCTAGGTTTGAGTCTTCCTGCATCACGTCACAAATATTAATGTATTAGCTACACATTAATTGATCTGTTTCCTTGTTGCTTTCATACCGGGTTTTCAAGTACATACAAACATACTTACAAATGTTTCAAAGGTTTATTCACAAACACACACATGAACTCGCTCAACTTTTGTTGATGTTTTCAAACTACATGTATTTCAGGAAATTAAGTATGGATCTGGCGGGCGTTGGAGTTTACAAGTCATGTCTCTAATAAAAGGTGTCATCCGAAGTCGAAGGGTTTGGGATATGTATTTTATCTTGGATAAGATACATGGCTCGAAACCTATTTTGTTTATGTCTTTTGAGCAGTCCAGTATGGAACTTTAAGCTTTGGTTGTCATGTGATCTAAACTTGAAGTCTTAGTTTGATGTTAAACAATGACGGTTGTATTATTTTGAAAATTATCTATGGATGAACATCTTGGTTTATCATATAGTTGTTTGTTATGGTTGAATGCAATGATATTAAGCAAGTCACACCAAATTACGCTTCCGCAAAGGTCAGGGTGTGACAAAGCTAGGGTGGGCACTATTCTAGCATATTCAAAGAATACGGTAGTGTAACCCTTACAGTCTACTCCAGTCATTCTAAGGTTTAAGAACTTATTAGCTATCTGTTCTTTTTCATTGGGAGGACAGAATTTCCTTTCAACCATGTTCTTAAACTCACTCCATTCCATATTATAGACTCTGTCACTCCCCCTAGACTGGAGAATCGTGTTCCACCATTCTAGAGCTGCATTCTTAAAAAGATTGGAAGCAAACATGATTTTATCTTCTTTTGCATATTTGCTTATTTTTAAGACTGTCTCAGTCTTTTCTATCCAGCGTAGAGCTGCAATGGCTCCTTCATTGCCTGAGAATTCCATTGGTTTACATGACCAGAATTCTTTGTAAGAACAACCATATGACATGGTTCTTCTTCTTTTTGGAATAGGCAATTGAAGCAATGGTCCATTGTTTACGTTGTGACTGGGTTCAGTAGGTGGTCGTTTACTTCCACTGTTAGTTTTATTATTTTCCGCTTCCTTAACCGTTTTGATAATATATGGCATAGCGTCTATAATCCCTTGTGCCACTATGTGTTGGACGACACTGTTATCTAATTGGTTCCCGTTATTATCGTTATTTGGGTTTTCCTGATTCACTTCGTTGTCCATTTGAATTATAAACATTTACCAAGTATTAATATCACAGAACAAGATTTAATGCGGACAATCACACAAACAAACACATTGATCAAAATCGTCATGCATTGCGACATTTACTCTATTTCATAGATATCTATATCTATATCTATTACAAGCTGCAACTAGAATTTAAAATACAATACTAATTATGCATCCATAGGTATTGTTTCATCTATTTTAGTTTTTTTTCAAACTACACGCATATATATATTTTATTATTATTATTATTACTATTATCACTAGGGGTTCATCAAGTACTGCATATTGCGCTCGTCGTACTTCCAAACGAGCCTTTCCCCTATCTGTCAGATTCTTTCTCACTCATCTAATAACTCCTCACCAAAAGTGCGGAGTTCCTGCACGTTTTCGGTACTCATGGGTGGTGGTGGTGCTGGAATTGGGTCAGGGTACGGTGGTACGGGTTCTCCATATGGGTATGGGTTTTCTAGCATTTCCCGAACATACTGATCAGCATCCCAGTATGGATCTAGAGGGTCAAGGTTAGGGTATGGTGCTACAGGGTTTGGTATTAGTTCCTCCGGTGGGTAGAGTTCTCGATAATCCCTATGTTCATCATTCCATGGGTCATAAGCTAGAGGGTTTGGTGCTGGTACTCTAGGGATTTCGTTTGGGTCAAAGGCAGGTATGGGAATCTGGTCTCCTGGGTTAGGTTCTATTTCCATGGGTTGAGTTGGGAATAGTGGTAGCGGCTGTGGTGCAATGATTTGTTCTAAGTTTGGGTCTGCGGCATTGGTAGCTAATATGTGAAAGTTGGCTAATCGCCTATTGATTATGTCTTGAGTCTGGGCATTCATCTCCCTATTTGCTGCTGCTAAAGCCCGTTGCTGCTGTAACTTCCTTATTCTCTTCCTACGCTCGTGTGCTCCCCGACTGAACCATCCTCTCTTTTTGGTAGGGAATGGTTCTTCGGATTGCGCCTTAAATATGAAAATCCCTTCTTCTGTATCAGCTGAGTACCCCGAGGGAGTAGGCTGGGAAAAAGTTCCTTCATCTATAGGAGAACTAGACAATTGATGATAGGCGTCCGATGGACCTTGATCACTCATACTGTAAACTAACAAATTGTCAAATAACACAAAACAATAACATACATATATGCATGTAATCTCATAGATTATTTCTTAACATAATGGATAAAATTTTGATGTCAGCAGAACACTTTTGTGGCTGAAATAAGTGGTTGTAGCTCTGATACCACCTTCTGTCGCAACCCCGACCCCTGCCCCGGGAGGCGGGCGGCCGCGGCCTACTCAGAGCTGGTGGTATCGGTGTTTATTAAATTGGCAGCGGAATTTACATCAGGACCGTAGTTAGGAAATATTTTATCAGAGTAAAACTCCACATTTTATAATAATAAATACATTGGGATAAACCCAAGTTTCTATTACAAACATGTTTATAGGGATAAACCCTAATTTATTGAAATAAAACTTCTTCTTTATTTAGGTAACTTTTATAGCCACTTTTCCAAGCCTTCAGTGCTCTCCAACTGGCTTCTATTTGGCTTTCACATTTTGTTACCTGAAACGCGTTTAAAAACATTTTATCAGCAAGAAATACTGGCGAGTGAATCCCAGTTTAATCAAAACAGGTTTTATCATTTTACAGCATTGAGAGCAATCCAGCAATTACATTTGTTTAAATCTACTTTAATTACTACCCACGGTACTGCCAATCCTGACTTGTGGTAATGTTACTACTCACAGTGTAGTAACAAATTTTGTATACAAAACCCCAACATACCAACGATAATTGTAGAATTACAAATACTCAATCATTGTTAATTATAAGGTAAAAACAATTGAGGTTTTGTAAAACAATTTGTGAAAAGAGGAATCACTCACATTGCTATTTTAGGTATTTCCTTGTGACTTCTAGGTTATAATCTATTAAATTAAACAATGCACACGCGTTAGTATAATAACCCAATTTACATTAGTTATACCCTCCCCGAGACAAAACTCCAACGACTAAGTCAGGCAGAGCCTTGACATCCGTTACGGAGCACTAGATCAATCGGGCAATGTATCTAATATGTAACCGGTGGTTATAATACTTACAACGAGGCAGAGCTTCGCTAATTAGGGGATATTATACCCGATATTACTTCTAATATTCAGAATTTTGAGAGAGAGAGAGATTCATATTTGAACGAACTGAGACTGAATGCCGTAATCCCCTATTTATAGTGTCTGATCGACACTTTGTCGCGCCCCGCGAGAGCCGAAGACAAGGTCTTCGCGGCCCGCGAGAGACCACGTGTCTCGTATAGGGTTGCTGAGTTGACCCAGTAGCTTCGACACACTCATGCCACATGGCGGCACCGGGTTAAGCCTGGTGGCCAGGCTGTCGCGCCCCGCGACGGATCAAGAGCAGTCTGTCGCGCCCCGCGACAGACATAAAATATTGTTTTTTTTATTTTTGTAAAAATAAAGGTATTTCGTGGCCGTTTTTCATATACAGGGTGTATTTTAGGACATATGGGACATGTTTAAGGGTTTCGGGAGGGTGGTATACATGCTCTAAGCATATCATCGAGTGTTTGAAATGTCCTTTCGCTTTGCCCATCAGTTTGTAGATGGATGATAAGCAGTGTTATGGTCACACGTGTGCACATAGTTTTTTTGTAAACTTTGCCATTGACGTGAGTGAGAATGTGTATAATTTATGATATAGTTTTAAGCACTTTTACTCGTTTATCAAGCTTTAAATTTATAAAACTCGATATAACACTATCACTCTCTACAATACGTTAGGGCAAGTGCACCCATCGTTGGCGTAGTATAGTGATGGTAAGATACCGAGGTCGTCCAAGGACACAAGAGCTTTTAATACCGGAATATCGTCAACGTCTAATCTAACCAAATCTTGAGAAAAGATGTTTACTAAATAAAATTTAAAAAGAAACAATAGACAAGATAGAATCACTTGGTCCCGACTCCTCTTTTACATATCCTTTTGATGATTTCCGCACTTTGAGTTTTTTTAAGAGATTATCTTAGTTATAGTGGCAAGTCCCTCTTTTGAAACGCTACCCTCAACCATATTGGTTTGATACAGTCCCGCAAGGCCGGAATATTGGAAGATAATTAAGTAAGTTGTTAATGTAAAATGTGGCATGTCCCTCTTTTGGAGGCAACGCTACCCTCGGCCATATTGGTTTGAGTCAGCAGGGATACAGTCTCGCAAGGCCGGTTTAAAGTTTTAATAGTAGTTTATTTATAAGGGATTCAAGTCGTTCTTACTTTCCCTAATTTGAGGCTATCTGCCTCAAGATAAGTCCTAATAAGCTTAAATCAAGTCCTTGCTGGATCTACACACTGAACGAGGCAAGAACTTTCCCCAAAACCACCCTTCTAACCCCCTTCTAGGCAGTTAAGGTGCTTTATATAGACTGTAAAGACACGAATGAGTGAATCAACAAAACATGAAGATATGATAGAATAAAGTTCATTTTCAATATAAAAAACTAGTTATTAAAGTAATTAATACATACCCAAATAAAAAGTTAACCAAAGCTTGGAAATCAAAAGTAATACATAAAAGATTTGTCTCACCAAGTGATGTAAGAGATTAGCCAAGCATTGCCATTGTTTGATAAGAACTCTTACAATCAATCTTGAATCTCGAGACTACTACACACAATGATGAAGGAATGTGGTGGATGATGGTGTTGTAGTGGTGGTGGAGTGGTGGCAGGTGTGAGGGAAGTGGTTTGCCAAAGGATGAGTTGCAAATGAACCAAGCACCTCTATTTATAGCTGGAAACAGACCCTTCATAAGGGGGCACGGCCCTGTGTCCTTTTCTTCTTTGTCTTCATTTAATGGTTTGTGTCAGTCCATATGCATACATGACCCGCGTGCCAGAGGGCACTGTCCCGTGGTCTTGTACTTGTTGTACTTTGAGAGATTCTGCATATCTGGATTTGACCATGGCCCGTGTCAATGGGACACGACCCAGTGTCTCTTATCTGCTTCTATTTGTCTTGTTCTTCATGGACTCTAGATTGGGGCACGACCCCATACCTTGGTGGCACGACCTCGTGCTTGTCTTCTGATTTGTTGTTTTGGTCTTGGAGTGAAGCTTGGAGGGTAGACATGATGTGTCAACTTCTCTTCTTTTGTATTTATGTTGGTTTTTGCTGTTAATTTGGTCTTTTTGTACATTTAAGCTCTTTTAATCCCAAAAGTCAAAAGTATGCAAAGAAACACACTTTTTCCAACAATAGTACATAAAAGGGTTGATCTTATACCTTATTTGATATAATTTATATGTTGCATTTTGCGCACATCAAATACCTCCACACTTTAATTTTTGCTTGTCCTTAAGTAAAACTCTTTAATATTGCTTACACACCCAAATGGAAGATGTAGAGAAGAAGTTGCTGGGTCTTGTTTCAGAGTGTCGGGAATCCAACTTCTTTTTATTCTTGTTTTTTATTTTATTTACAATCCTATCCGACATGATTTATTTAGAACTCTTTTTAAGAAAAATATATTTTTAGGCATAGTATGCCTCATAAAACTTCATTAAACTTTATACAATTTCACACACCTCACAAGTGATCACTCAACACTCAAGTGAAACGCTCGATCCCGGTGTGGAACTTACTCATACCATATGCTTGAGAAGCAATCAAACTTCCTCATTTTTGACATAATCTTTGTAAATATGAAGGGGACTTTTAAAAGGGTAGGTTTTGGCTAGGGGTAGGGATTTTTATTTGAAAAGTGGCTAAAGGCGTAAAAATATCGGTTTTCTTTTGAAAAATTATTTGTTTGTGACTTTTATATAAACTATAAACTATAAGCAAGCAATTTGGAACTTGCTTAACTTATTTCAAGCAACTAGGAGATTTTTTTTGATAGAATATTCACAAGATAACTAAGTCACAATTTGATATATTTCAAAAGAACCGAAATTTTACTAAAATAAAGGGTGTAAAAGTAGAAAGGTTTAGAATGATGGGTGATTGTTGCAAAATTTGTATTTTACGGGTTTTGAAACGAAAGGTTTAGGCTTCAAGGGGTTAACTAAGGGATTTTTGGTTTTAGTGGGGAGATAAAAAGGAAAATAAGGTTGAAACGGAAAAGTTTTATAGTCCTAATGCCTCAATCATTTACTTACTTGGAAAAGTCTTGGATTAGTCGGTAAGGACCGGGAAGACATTGTCTTTTCAAGTTCTAGATTTGTAAGAACCATATGGGCTATCACACAAGAAATGAAAAGTGAGCATGTTAGTGCATATTCCGTGTGTCCGTCACTGTGCGAATAGACTAGATAGAGTGTGTGTTGAATATTATATAGATGAGAGTGGAAAATTTGGTTTTGTATTGTAAAAGTCCCTTCGCACGAAGGATTCTTTCACGCGAAAGGGATACATGCCACTCGCACGAATGGATATTAGTCCATTCGCCCAAAGCCATTCGTCCCAGACTCATTCGCACGGAGAGGATCGCCTATATATAGGAGTTGTGAGTGAGAGCTGAGAGAAGTTTTGGTTCCCAGAGGGGAAATGCTGGAGAAATTTTTCTCCAACTTGTAAAAGTCGTAAACTATTTCGGTATAAATGAAGCTTTCGACTATTCTGCTTCTACTCCATTCTTAGTAATAATGTTCTACCGAATTAGTTCTATTCTACCCAAACTTCCGTCTAATCCCGCCGGTTCCTGGACTCTCAATTGGTATCAGAGCTACGGTACCGATTCAATCGATCTAATAGTTGACTGAATCACATACGCTCATGAATTATGGGTTTTTAGGGGGTTCTAGACGTAAAACATCAAATTGAAGGCCAATTCACATATGGAATTTGAAATTGAAGACATCATTAGATTTGGAATTGATTTTCGTTCATATCTGTGAAGTATCATCATATGCCATTATGGCTTCTATTCGATTTCTGAATCTTCGAAAACACAATCAAAACCCCATTATCATGCAAATCCAATCAGCCAAAGGGGTTTTGATTGAAGAAGAAACCAACCATTTTTCAAGAATCACACATTCTTTACCCAAGAACCATATAAACCCTAGAGCCTTTCCTGATCATGGAGAAGTTTTATGCGATAATGGAGGTGGTAGCCGATAAGGTGGAGATGCACAAGAACATTGGAGAGCAAAGGAATAACTGGAACAACTTGCCCTTGACATCCATCAACACAATCACTCTTTGTGCTGCCACCATGGTTGCCATTGCTTGTGCTACAAGTAGTATACCTGATGCACATTTGGGCGTGCTTAAGCTCGCTTTAAGCTTCATGTACTTGGCCGCTACGGGGATGTTGATTATCATGAACAAGATCCGGCCTTCCCAACTTGTTGAAGAACAAAGAAATGCTGCAAGGTTGTTCAAGCAACTTCAAAATGAAATCCAAACCAAAATGTCCATTGGCAATCCTACACATGGCGATGTAAGCAAGCGATGGAGAAAGTTTTGGCTTTAGACCGAGCCTATCCTCTACCTTTAATTGGGGCCATGCTCGAAAAATTCCCATCTAAGGTGGAACCAGCTGTTTGGTGGCCAAAACAACAAAGGACACCAACTAAAACAAGAAAAGGTAAAAATGGTTGAAATGTTAAGTTGGAAGAGGAAATGAGAGAGATAGTTAATATCTTGAAAGTGAAAGATAAAGCCGATTACTTGCAGTTAGAGGAAAAAGGCACTAAAACTTCACAAGGGACTAGCCATAGCCGGTCCTCTATTAACCGGCTTAGGAGCCATTTGGTCAGTTTTTCTGCTACTATCTCCTCATAGCACTTGAGCCATGGTGCTTGGCGTCATGGGTGGTGCAGTTGGAAGTGTTGTAAATAGTGTACAACATGGAGGGCAAGTTGGGATGGTTTTTGAGATGTATAGAAGCAATGCAGGCTTCTTTAAGATGATGCAAGAGTCGATTGAATCGAATTTGAACGAGAGAGATGTGGAGAGTAGAGAGAATGGGGATGTGTTTGAGATGAAAGTTGCATTGCAGCTTGGAAGAAGCTTTTCAGAGCTTAGAGATATTGCAGCTTCATCCTCAACACACATTGAAGAATTTGGAAGCAAGCTTTTCTAATTTATTAACTCGTAGCACATATTATCAACATGCATTTTATGATATATTTTTCTATATCATCTTTCAATACAAATTCAAATATTTTCCAACAAAAAAATGTTTGTGTTTATATTGTTTATAGCTAACCATGAACTATCCAATACATGGGATTAATTTACTAAATAGAAAGAATTCATGGCATGTATTGTAACCCAACTATCCAATTTTATTAAAGACACGTTAAGTAAATTATACACGATGAGTCGGATACATTAATGTTGTTGTAATTATATTATTATTTATGTGGAAGACGTCTTTTATTAAAATGTCTTTTTATGTTATCTGTACACAACTTTCGTTTTTATTGCATACTATAAATACTCGTTTCATAAATAGGTTGTACCTAATGTCAGTTTATTATAAAAGACTAGGTGAGTAAATTATACATGGAGCAAATTTATCATAGAAGCCGTGTAAAAACACTACAATGGATGTCTATATTACATGTACTAGGTTAATGCCCACGCGATGCGCGGCTTCATCCAAAACCATATTATTTACTATGAAATATGATATTTTGTACAAACACATACATTGGAAGAAACAAACAGAAAATTATTAAATCCCGGAAATGACCAACATTACCTAGAATTGGTTACACATATTATTGAAGGTAAATGTGCATCATGATTGAGTTTTTATGTTCCAACCATTAAGGTATTATGGTGGGAATCTGGTATTGTGAATTGTGATCAATACATTACCTAGAATTGGTTACACATAGTCTTAACCAAAGTTCATTTAACCATATCTACTTTGCTATTATGGAATGTTCTTTAGAAAAGAGTTTAGGTGAAGAAATTAGATGATGATGTACATGTGAAAAGTTAGGATTATAACTTCCACCATTATCATGCTAAACACTAATTTCATCAGCCTTGAAATCAAATACAACATCTTAAACATTTTCTGTACCACTGAGGTAAATTATAAATAATCAGTTTATCATACTTGTAGAAGGTTCCTGTAAGCGTAAACTCGCACCAAACCCTTGGCGTGTGAAGGCATATATAGTGAAGTAGCCAAAAATGCTCCATAACCAACCTAACATAAACAACACATATGTCACAGTTGTTACAAGAAACGTAATATTTCAACAATCAAACATTTTTAACGCGTACGGAGCGTGGTATGGGCTTAGGCTGGGAACAAGTCTTTGTCTTTGGTAGATGAGCAGATGACTTATCTTCTGAAGAATAATCACTATCAACAGTCATAGCCGAGGCTGGACCACTTCTTGCTTTCCACGGACAAGCTTTATTAGGCGAGGTTGAACTTGCAGCCAATGATCTTCCTGACCTGCACACATTTTCCAGAGATATCGTTAAGTTTATCAGTTTCTGCTAAAAAAAGGAGTAAAATCCCACAGTGGATAGACATACGTGAAATAGTAGCCCTGGTGATGTGATTGGTTTGGTCTGATGGCACGACTTTGTGATCCAATAAATTTTTGTTTAAGAGGTTTCTTGACTTCTTCCACCTAATAAGAATGCGTTAGAGTACCAATAATAATCTAATAGAAATGGATTAAGTTGTAGATTCAATTTCTACGACTATGTGTTGTGGATGAACTTGGGGCGCTAAAGGTGGTCTTTGGAAATCCTTTCTCACATCCAGATTCATTTTTATATATGCATAATCCAATCCCTTGTTTTTAGCTGATATATTATGAATCCCACAAAATTAAAATAGCGACACCTTCTATTTTCTTCACCTAAACATTGTAAAAGAATTGGAAAACCGCTTAAAAGAATAGGTACAACACCTTAAAGCCTATCTTTGACTGGTTAGCAGATGTTATGCCACGAAGAACCGACGTAATGAGGCTTAGTTTTTCATTCCAATTTAGCGAGTTCCACGCCCTTTCAAGCTAAAACAAAGAATGACAGTCGTTTCTTTAAAAATTAAAATTAATAATAATAGTTTATATAAATACAACCTATTTATGATATATTTCGACCCGCTTCTTTTTGAGTGAAAAGGCATTCGACCCGCTTCTTTTTGAGCGATAAAGCATTCGACACGCTTCTTTTTTAGCGATAAAGCATTCGACCCATTTTTTTAAGCAATATATTATCTATTTTTTTACATATTTTACCTATCAGAAAAAAAAAACCAAAGAATCTCAGGTTATTGAAACTGATCCAGTTGGCCCGTGTAGGAAAACTTTCCCTTTTGACCCGTTTAATAGAACTGACTCATTTGACGTTTAAGAATAACTGATCATTCAACCCGTTTAATAAAACCGGCCCACTTGATCCATTTAATAAAGCGAATCGATCGACCTATTCTATAAAGCTTACCTGTTCGACCCATGTAATAAAAACTTTAGAGTTATGCGGTACACAGACACAAAAATAATGGAATAAATCAAAAGTGTTAGTGACCGCTAATAAAAATGTACCAACTTAGAACTGACCTATTTAAACCACGCGTTCGAGCCTTGTTAAAAAAATACTTGCTTTTATAAAAACTCATCAGTACCCTACTGTTGCATTCGTATTCCTTAGCACCTCAATGCTGGTTATTGTGGGTTCCAACCTTTGAGCCGTGAGCATGCTCGTGAAGCTAGCCGTGTAGCTCTGTGTGATGATTAGTGCCACAAAGAGCCACACAACCACCGCCATTCTTGACAAATTGCTATGTAACTTGCCACCTGTAAATGAGTATAATCATAAGTAATGAGTAACAGTAAAAGGCTTCATGAACAACCATGGCTGGTTTGATAATTTGGATTTAACAGGTACAACCATCTCCAAACCTGACTCGGTGTACGGTTGAGTGAAATCCAGATAGTCCAGCCGGCTTGACCTGATGGCTACATCACCAGCTACTGCATCGAATTTCTGCTCCAAAAAAAAGATCATAGAAGAAACTACCAAATCATGATGTGCATATCTAGTGCCTTAATTATAATAAGAAGTATTTGTATCAAGTATATGTTCACGCAAAACAAAAATCATTGTAAACAGATTACCTTTGAAGGTATTTGTATCATGAGTTCATCATAAGAACCATTGAATGGTATATATTCAAATGGTCATAGCTTATTCAAAGGAACAACAACATCATCATAATCATCATGTCCATTCCCATAAAAGGAGAGAGTTGTTTAATCATACATATTATACGATGGAATCATGGGCTCATATTCTCTTGCTGGAGCCTCATTCCTACAAGCAAACCCACAGCTGATTCATCAGCCAAAATTAAAATAAATAAATCGAGTAATGAGCTTACAGATAAGAGACTCATATATGTTATTATCGGAATTTAATCTTATTCACTCAGAGAATATAGCACAAACAGCAAAAAAGATGCATTAGGGTTCAAATGGAAGCCACTAAAACCAAAAACTCAAGAAGTTTGTCGGCCATACGTGTATGATGCTTTTGTAAACAAATTTATGCATCGTCAAACTCAATCATAAAAGAGGAATAGATCTAGTACATTTGAAAGATAATTTCAAATAAAAAAAAAATAATTATCATCTCTGATCGAGAAGTTGATGTCGCCTTTTCTGCAAACGTTCTTCTGGTCCTAAACTTCCTCCATCTGACCTTCTATTCTGTACATTGCCTTGTGTATTGTTTGAAGGGCAGTTTTTTTGTCCCTCCATCAACTAATGGTATATCAAAACCCTAAAAACACAAACATAAGTTCATGGATCATCAAATAGCCTATCAAAAACCCTAACAAACATAGTCTAAAACAAAACAACATTAAATCCCCGATTAAGATTGATGACTAACAGCGGACATTCATTGATTTCATCCGAAGGTGAATATCAAACTCATATAAACAAACAACATGATATCGGCTTTTAACCTAAGAAAAAAGGAATAACCTAATCGATGTTCAAATCATATAAAATAACTTCATACATCATCACATAACAGTCAATACATAAGAAATCAAAGTACAGCAAACGATTCAAACATAATCGATCAATCAGATGATGAAGGAAATCAAACATTACCGTCAATGGAAGATTATTGCGTCTTGAAGATCGATTTAACGTTGTCGAACAGGATTGAATGAAAACATCAGGAGCGGAATCGGCGATTAGGATTTTTGTGTAATGATTTGAAGGATTATGAGAGAATGAGAGAGAGAGTAATGAAGAAGCGTATTAGAGAAGCTTCTCAATCCTGGCCAAAGAGTTATGCCACATGTATGCCTATGTGGCTGCTTATTTGGCATCAACCATAGGGTGACACGTGTCCCCCAATGGTTTGCTTTATTAGATATATAGATATAGATATGTGGGAGATACACATAGAGAATCGTGTCACCCGACACCAATCTATTTCGCGTTATAGAGAATTAATAATCTAAAATTTTCGAACAATATTTTTTATGATTGACACAATGGATTTTATTTTAAATAAGTAACTAACCCAATTGGCATGAAAAACTATGTATATTTTTAACTAAAGAAAAGAATAATATAAACATTTTACCAATAAAAATTATAGTTTGTTAAGCTTATTTACTTAATTCTAGTTAATATATAGTCCACTTTAAACCATAAAAAACCAATGTCTTATTTTGACGTTTTTAACCCAATAACCGATTAAAGTCCTGTTAGCGTAAATTATTTATTAAATAATTTATGGTGCCCTTATTGATTATTTATCTAATAACCAAATCAATATTTACCTTAATATCCTTATAAAATTAAATTGGGCTTTATTTGATGGACGTAAAGGCCTGTACTAGTTAATTAGGGTTTCCCCTTGGGTGAAGCATATAAATACAGGTTATTGGGGAACCCTAAAACACACCATAAAAGTTTATGGCCCCCCTCACTGCAATAACCTAATTCGTATTCAACTCCATCCTAACTGCTCACCCTAAACGGAAACCGATTAAGATGGCTTCTTCTTCATCTCTAACCACTACTGGATTGTCAGGTACACATATGTTTTGTTATTCATGATTGAATTTATTTAATTAGGGTTTATGTTTTACCCATATAATCAACATGTGGTATTAGAGCGATGTTGGTTATATCAAATCAATCATGAAATTCGATTTTAAAATTTTCTTCATATGATCGATAATCAGTTAGTGCCATAAACTTTTTTTTTACTATTATTTTCCTAATAAACAGATTAAATGGTTGTAGTGATTATGGTATACTAACATGAACTGATTTTCAATTCATGATGAAAAGAATATGGCATTATCACAAATAATTGTTTGCGGCAATCCTTATCCATTATAATTATAAACTAATTGAATGAATTTTTTATATTGAATTTGTTCTATCATTTTAATTTTGGAGTTAAAATATGAAATCAGTATGCATATTATAATGTGAGATGAGATTTTAGGCCAACGATTTCAAATCATATTTTTTGTTAGTTGGTGATAGAATAATATTTAAGGAAATCCCCTTATTTTGGGATACCATTAGGATTTGATTGTGTTTTCTAAAACTATGTATCTTCATCTCCAAGTTTCGAATAAAATATTTTTTTTAATTTATAATCAAATAATTAACCTGGATAGATAGAGATATTTTGAAATTATAATCAAAATCACTTAAAGTTAGTTGAACCAGCCTTATCGGATTAGCTTCATTGTTTCACGGGATCAGGTTCACGGGTTAGATTTATAAAACCTTACTTTATTATGTTTTATAAATCTAACTTTAAAATAATCATTCAACTAATTCTTTTGATTGATTTAAAATTTGCTTAACTAAAATAACATTTTTTCAAATTCTCACTTCTGCCCAAAGGTGATGTGTTTACTTGTGGCGTTATTTAGTGAACTTAAGCATAGTCACTTAGGTGTATATCCTTATTATATGAACAAACATAGTGTAACACTTACCTTATTACATTTGTTCATATGATATACACATGACTTCTGCCTAAGATGCATGAGTGTTTCATTTTCTGCCCAATGGTGATGTGTTACACTCATGTCTCGCAAACTTTGACTTGTGCCTAAAATTAGGGTGTTTCAACTTCTGCCCAAAGGTGATGTGTTACATCTAATCTGCACAGTCTGACTGTTCATAATACTTGTATGATTGGTCATAGCCAAAGCGAAAACCGTCATTCAAGTAGAACCTTATTTAAAATTGGTGTGTATAAATAACGTTATCACAGCTTCCTTAGTATAATGGTCTTAATTTCCGTCTGCCTTAGTTTTAAGTTACCCATAAGTCACTCTAACTTCTTCTTTTGCAATGTATCTTATTCTTCTCATTTTAATCCACTATCAGCTCCTACTATGGCTATTGATACTTTGACTGGTACGAACTATGCTTCGTAGAAGGATTCTCTTGACCTTACTCTCGCACTCATGGAGTTTGACTATGCGCTAACTGAAAAAGCTCCCCCTGCTCTTACTGATAAGAGTACTGAAGCTGAAAAACTACTCCATCAAAAGTGGGAGAGAGCTATTCGCTTGTCTCTTATCTTCATGAAAAACTCGATAAGTCCTGCTATCAGCAGAGCCATTCCTGACGCTGCTACAGCTAAGGAATATCTGACTAATGTGGAGGCTCAATTCCAAGGAACGTCTAAGGCACAAGCCAACACCCTCATTCTGAAATTGGTTGCCACACCCCAACCGATGGCGGGAACATCGGGGCGCGGCACTAAGCGTTCAGATTGCTCAAGAGATTCCACAACACTATTTGTTTCAGTATAGATTAATCAAAATTTCATAAAATTGTCTAAAACATCCAACATAATCATCCACAACCAAAATAAGTATCAAGTAACATCATGATTCAAAAATTGTTCGAATTCGCCTAATTAACTAAGATGAGTTTCTAGGCATCATCCTAGCTTGTTTTCTTGAATCCCAGCTATTGTCAACCTGCAACATGTATTAAAATACTATCAACAAAAATGTTGGCGAGCATACAAGTTTGAATACGTAGCATAATAGTTTAAAAACTCATATCCAATATGAACAACATATAAAAGTTTCAGCCATGCTAGTTTACGCAGTCCAAGTGATAGCCCAAGTTTCCAATGCGTTAAGTGCCTTTTCCAAAGTTTAACGGGAGGTTATATGTCTCATCCTAACAATACCCCAAAGACTAACGGGGAGGTGCATTACCCCTATAGCGCTACCATTGTTAAGGCGGAACTACACACAGGGATTAAACGTTCACATAGCATAAAAGTCTCAAGTATCACAAGTTTCAAGTTTCATGTTTAATTGGATAGAGTATGTTTCCTAATAAGTTTTGAAGTGTCAAGTGTCTTGATATAGAATACATGTTGCATCCCAAAAGTGTTTAAAACAAAAAAAGGGATCGAGTATACTCACAGTGGGTGCTTAAACCAAACACTGCCAAGATTGGATCGAAGGGAGCGCTGGATCAGCCTGCGTGCGGGGAACAGAGCATAAGTCCTCTAAGTACTGACCCGGTCGGGAACAGAGTGTCGAACGGTGCGAAAATCGAGTAAAAGTGTCTGAGAGAATACCTGAGCGGATGGTCATCCGGTCGGATGACCATTCGAACAGATGGACTCCATCCTATCGGATGGTCATCCGGACGGATGACCATTCAAACGGATGGCCATTCGAACAGTAGTTTAAGTATGCGAACTGTTAAGGTTTTAAACGTTGTGATCATAGTGTCCTGTAAAACAAACAAGTGTCAACATAATCAGATCATCTGGACGAATGGTCATCCGATCGGATGGCCATTCGGACAGACGATCCGTGTGTGAAGTTTCGTGAAATTTTCTAAGTTTCGAGTTAATGGAGACGGTGTAACGACGCGTCAAACAACGAAAATGTTCCAAACCAAGCTCGTTCAGTTGGTTGGGAACCACCCCTTCTCAAACCGACGAACTGTTTATGGTGAGGTTTCATGTTTGGACCCGTCAATCAGGCCGTTTTCCGCTGGAAATTCAGTTCTCAAGTCGGCTTTTGACTAAAGAACGAGTCAATAGCCTGTTTCAGTCTGATTCCACTACTGTTTTGTATAGAAATTGAAGAAAAGTCCGAAAAGTAGTTGTAAAACGTGATGTTCATCAGATCTGAGCCATAAACCATGTGAAATTCCGTCAGATCTAATGTAAAAGTGGGAGATTCTTAAGTTTTTGCATAAAGGTTGTGAAAATCTGTTAGATCTAGGGCCGTTCTTGCTTAAATGGTGTTCCACAATAGTTTGTACCAACTTCTGAGTGGAAACCACCTCCAAGAGACCCCAAATCAGTCGATTTTCATGAAGATATTGAAGTGTTTGTGTGATTTTGATGAAGAATCTTGTGTAGGAGTGATAATTGATGAAAGTTGTACAAGAGTTAGGGAAGAATACTTACGATTTGCCTTGATTCTTGCTTAAAGTGACTGAGAGTGCATGTGGTCGGATGGCAGAGAGTGAAGGGTGTGAATGAGAGCACAATGGGCCTATTTATAGCTGATGTTGACAGCTAAGGCGGTGTAAGTGCGCAATGGGTCGGATGGTCATCCGATCGGATGTCCATTCGGACAGCCGAGACCCGTTTGCTAGTTTTTCAACTTTGGTTCGTTTTGCGAGCTAGATTAAGCACTGCGTTACGTATTATTGTGGGTAACCATTACATGGTATTATAAAAGTTTCCGTGTTTCTAGTCTGTGTTTAAGCTAGTTAATGAGTACCAAGTTTCTCGTTTAACAAAGAATCAAAGTTTCTCATTCCATAAGAATCAAGTATCAAAGTCTCTTGTCTAATAAGTATTTAGCATAACAAGTGTGAAGTTTCAAGAGTCAAGTTTCAAAGTACCAGAAGAGTCTAGATTCAAGTATCACAAGGTTCAAAGTATCACAAGAATCAAGTATCACAAGAGTCAAGTATCACATAGCGTAAAAGTTTCACGTAGAGTCAAAGTTTCACATAGTTTAACATAATTAAGACTCAAATATGTGCCATTATGTATTACAGGGGCGAGACTTGCCAAATGATAAAAGTTTTGGAACCCAGGGCGTTACAGTCTCCCCTCCTTTAGGAGATTTCGTCCCTGAAATCTAAGAGGAAGACTGCTCAAAGAGCTGTGGATATTTGGTCTTC
This sequence comes from Helianthus tuberosus, assembly GCA_030545235.1. Lineage (NCBI taxonomy): Eukaryota > Viridiplantae > Streptophyta > Magnoliopsida > Asterales > Asteraceae > Helianthus > Helianthus tuberosus. The sequence goes on along the minus strand of CM060451.1, from coordinate 70,205,319 downwards.
ATCTCACTCTCGAGTTCCCAAGTGAATTCGACGCCACGCTTTCCTTCCCATCGCACCTTAACTATGGAAATTTTGTTGCGCCTCAACCGCTTGGTACCTCGGTCCATGATTTCGACCGATTTTTCCACAAAATGAAGAGTCTCGTTTATTTGCAAGTCTTCGATGGGAACCTGAAGTTCCTCATCAGCTAAGCACTTCCGAAGATTAGATACGTGGAATTTCGGATGTATGTTGCTAAGCTCTTGAGGCAATTCGAGTCGGTAAGCCACCTTGCCAATCCTTTCGAGTATCTTGAAAGGACCCACATAGCAAGGGGCAAGGGGCACGCTTTCCCTTTTTACCAAAGCGTATAACTCCTTTCCAAGGAGATACTTTGAGCAGAACGTGATATCTAACATTGAATTCCAGAGGCTTACATCTTTTGTCAGCATAGCTCTTTTGCCTGCTCCTAGCCTTGATCAAGTTATCGCGGATCTGAAGAATCTTATCCGTCGTCTCTTGAATGATTTCAGGGCCAGTAAGTTGCTTGTCACCAATCTCATGCCAACTGGGAGGAGATCGGCACTTGCGACCGTGTAAAGCTTCAAAAGGAGCCATCTGAATACTGGAATGATAGTTGTTGTTGTACGAGAACTCGATTAATGGAAATGTACATCCTAATTACCACCAAAGTCGATGACACAAGAATGAAGCATATCCTCTAGGGTTTGAATAGTGCGTTCAGTCTGTCCATCCGTTTGGGGATGAAAGGCTGTACTAAGATTTAAGTGAGAACCCATAGCGGACTGAAAAGTTTGCCAAAGACATGAAGTAAAATGACCATCACGGTCAGAGATAATGTCAATGGATATACCATGACGACATATGATTTCATCAGTGTATATTTGAGCAAGTTTCTCCACTTTGAAATCTTCACGAATAGGAAGAAAGTGGGCTGATTTGGTCAAACGGTCAATGATTACCCATATACTATCATGACCGGAAGGTGTTCGAGTGAGTTTAGTTACAAAGTCCATAGCAATGCTATCCCATTTCCAAACAGGGATTTCGGGTTGTTCAAGAAGACCTAAAGGATGTTGATGTTCGACTTTAACCTTCGAGCAAGTAAGACACTTCGAGACGTATGCGGCGATTTCCTTCTTCAAACCAGGCGACCAATAAGACATACGCAAATCATGGTACATCTTATCAGCACCAGGGTGAATAGAGTATCGGGACTTGTGAGCCTCATTCATAATGAGCTCACGAAGATTATCATGATCTGGCACCCAGATACGATTAAGGTAGTATTGAAGTCCATCAGACTTTGTTTCGAGTTGGTCCATAGTAGCACCTCGTATTTCAACGATTAGACTACCTTCGTTGGCTGACGAGTACTGAGCTTCACGGATACAAGTATGAAGATCACTGGAGATTTGAGAACAAAGGATGCTACTAACATGAGTCTTACGACTAAGAGCGTCGGCCACAACATTCGCCTTGCCAGGATGGTAGCGAATCTCGCAGTCATAGTCGTTAAGCAACTCTACCCATCGTCGCTGACGCATATTCAATTCCTTTTGGTTAAAGATGTGCTGCAGGCTCTTATGGTCAGTGAAAACCACACACTTAGTACCATATAGGTAGTGTTGCCAAATCTTTAACGCAAAAACAACTGCGCCAAGCTCTAAATCATGAGTAGTATAGTTTTTCTCATGTATTTTGAGCTGTCGGGAGGCATAAGCGATGACCTTGTCCCGCTGCATGAGCACACAGCCAAAGCCACGGTTCGAGGCATCACAATATACCACGAAATCATCATTCCTATCAGGGAGAGCAAGTACAGGAGCGTTACAAAGTAAGTTCTTAAGAGTTTGAAAAGATTCCTCTTGCTCAGGACCCCAAGCAAAAGGTTTCTCCTTTTGAGTTAATGATGTAAGAGGAACGACGATCTTTGAAAAGTCCGAGATGAATCATCGGTAATAACCCGCCAATCCCAAGAAGGAACGAATCTTTGATACAGATTTAGGCGTACTCCAATTCTTCACTTCTTCGATTTTGGAAGGGTCAACATGGATTCCTTGTTTACTAACAATGTGTCCTAGAAACTGTACTTCATTAATCCAAAATTCACACTTAGAAAACTTTGCGTATAAGCGTCCACCACGTAAAAGTTCTAACATCAAGCGTAACTGTCGTGCATGATCAGCTTGGTTATTTGAATAAATAAGAATATCATCAATAAAGACTATCACAAAACGATCAAAGTAAGGTTTGTAAACACGATTCATAAGATCCATGAAGACGGCGGGTGCGTTTGTCAATCCAAAAGGCATGACCACGAACTCGTAGTGTCCGTAACGAGTGCGAAACGCAGTTTTGGGAATATCTTCTTCGAGAACACGGAGCTAATGATAACCAGATCGAAGGTTGATTTTAGAGAAACAACTCGCGCCTTGTAGTTGGTCAAATAGATCATCGATACGAGGGAGAGGATAACGGTTCTTGATGGTGAGTTTATTAAGTTCAAGGTAGTCGATGCGCATGCGAAATGAACCATCTTTCTTCTTGACGAATAGCAAGGGAGCACCCCAAGGTGAGGTATTTGGACATATAAAACCTTTATCGAGTAGTTCTTGTAGTTGACTAGATAACTCTAGCATCTCAGAGGGTGCAAGTCAGTACGGATCTCTAGCAACAGGTGTTGAACCAGGTATGAGATCGATACGAAAGTCAACAGATCGAGGAGGAGGAAGACTAGGCAAATCTTCAGGGAAAACATCAGGGAAATCACACACTACTGGAACATCACTTACGCTCTTTCCCTTGCCTTTTTGTTCCACTATGTGGGCCAAGAAAGCAAAGTATTGTTTACGTAAGCACTTATTCACTTGAGTGCATGACATCAACTTCAGTCCCTTAGAAGGTCGGTCTCCATAGACATGCAAAGTGTCACCAGACGGGAGAGGTAGACAAACATACTTCTCGTGGTAAGCAATTTCAGCATGGTTCTTATGCAACCAATCCATACCGACTATGATATCAAAACTACTTGACTGCATGGGTATGAGGTCAATAGTAAAAACGTGATCGTTAAGGGTCAGGGAACAATCACGGAGAATAGAATCGACTAGGATAGAGTTTCCATCGGCAATCTCGACAGAGAATGACTTAGGTAGTTTAGAGCGTGCACAGTTTAACAAAGATTCAAATTCCACGGACACAAAGCTTCTGTCGGCACCAGTACCAAATAGTATCGAAGCGTAAATATTATTAATAAGAAACCTACCATTAACGACATCGTTGTTGTTACGTGCCTGATTGGCGTTGATGTTGAACGCCTATCCTCGAGCGGCTTGCTGTTACTTCTGGTTCAGCTGGGGACACTGGTTACGGAGATGAGTAGTGTCTCCACACTTGTAACACGCTCGCCTATTTGCTGGTTTCGGGTTCTACTGAGCTGGAAGAGCTGGTTGAGCTGGCGGTGCTTGCTGGACCTGATTAGCTTGACGAAAGTAAGGGGTTGTGTGGCCATAGCGACTGCAGTTGGTACACAGATGGCAAGCAGAGTTGGCAGGGTGATGATAGTTACAAGTGGCACACTTGGGATGAACCCCGGTGTACGACTTCTTGTTGTTTTATGGAGCAGGAGGATTAGCAGCAATAGGCACAATAGCATTGCCAACAGGGTTTGCATTTGCAGAAGGGACAATTGCGTTGCAACCAGAACCTTGGGACTTTCGTATCTTGTTCTTGCTGCCACTTGGCTGCTGAGTGATCTGGTTTGCAGGTTTCGATGGAGCAGAGTTTCCAGACTGTTTATCACGAACACGGTTGTTGTTCAAACTTGCTGCCAGACGGTAAACTTCTTCAATAGAACTGAGTTGATCTGCTTCAATGGCGTCACGCATAGCAGGAGGTAACCCATGAATGTACTTGGTGATCATGCGTTTGGGAGTGGATACCAAGTGTGGCACAATGATGCTGAGTTGCTTAAAACGGGTAGTATAAGCAAATTATCATCTCCAACGTGTTTCAGATGCCAGAATTCATCCTCAAGTTTCTGCTGCTCATGAGGAGGACATAATTCAAGCATCATCAATTCCCTAACCTCGGCCCAGGGTAAAGCATTGGCTTCGTAATTTGAGCGGATGTTTCTCTCATTTGTCCACCATTCTAGAGCTCTGCCTTGAAACACGCCATTTGCACTACTAGTCGTTAGATGCTCAGGGCACTCACTGTTGATGAAAGTAACTTCGATGCTGTGGAACCACTCCAGCATTGCAGTCACCCCATCACTACCCGTGAAAGGCTTAGGGTTGCAAGAGATAAAGTGTTTGTAGTTAAAGCTCACAGGCTTAGGTTTGTCTGCTTTAGAGTCAACAGAGGAGGGAGGAGTGTTTGATCCCTGGATTTCAGTGACAATCTTGGGAACAATGCGTGCAATCTGGTCGGCCATAAAGACATCATATTTTTCTGAGTGTTGGCCTTCGACCTCTTGTGTGGGTTGGAGAGATGACTTGACGACATCTAGAGAGTCAGAATAAGGATCGGGTGAGACTCGATCACCAACACGTAGTATAAAGTTTCACACGTTTGCATAAAAGACTCAAGTTGTTTCACATATCACAAATCGTTCATCATGTTTTGCATAGCTTAAGCAGTAAGCGTTCAACATGCTTCACACATTTTGATCAAATTGTATAGCATAGACGTTCAACATGTTTCTCATAGTTTAATCAAGATTCTCACATAGTATAACACGAATGAATAAAACATCATAAATTTAGTTCGTTCTCGAGAGATTATTATTACTGTTTTAGATTGCGGAGAGACGTGCGAGTCGTGTAAAAGTTTCGAAATGAACAAAGTATCAAGTATAAAACCACATGTAAATCAAGGTAACATAAAAGATAGGCTCATAAAACCTAGGATTGTTTCGGGTAGAGAAACGTTGACTAATCAAAGTGAATCGAACCCCTCTCGAATTGAGGCAACATGTCTTGGCTTACTTAAACAAATACGTCATCGATGTTAGGCCTACGATATTTGTCCTTTCGGTCACTACACATCCCTAATTGATTGGGAATTTCAAGACTTTGGCGAGACTGAAAATCAAAGAGTGGGACTAGTCATCAAGATGTGAGTTTCACCTCTAACTTGACAACATCATACCCTAATAGTGTTGGTACTTATCAAAAGATAAGACCTACTAGATTATGATATGGAAATTTCCCTTCAAGGTTTGGATGTCACTCCTGACTTGAGGGTAAATCTCGTGCGAAAATACAAACACTGCTGAGCGAAAGTCATCATCAAAGGCGGGAATCACCCCTGTTTTGATGACTTGTTTCGAGGGTGTTTTCAAGCGTCCAAGTGTATATTGTGTTAGCCTTAGGAAAGGCATGCAAGTTTAATAGGAAAGTGTTGCTAGGAAGCAGGTACGTTAGAGTGCATATGTCTTAAACAACAAATATGAGTCAAAGTTCCTAGAACTATAGACTAGGGCAAAGTATTCCTAATTTTCCTAATTCCCTATAGTTATGGCTCTGATACCAATCTGTCACACCCCAACCGATGGCGGAAACATCGGGGCGCGGCAGTAAGCGTTCAGATTGCTCAAGAGATTCCACAACACTATTTGTTTCAATATAGATTAATCAAAATTTCATAAAATTGTTTAAAACATCCAACATAATCATCCACAACCAAAATAAGTATCAAGTAACATCATGATTCAAAAATTTTTCGAATTCGCCTAATTAACTAAGATGAGTTTCTAGGCATCATCCTAGCTTGTTTTCTTGAATCCCCGCTATTGTCAACCTGCAACATGTATTAAAATACTATCAACAAAAATGTTGGTGAGCATACAAGTTTGAATACATAGCATAATAGTTTAAAAACTCATATCCAACATGAAAAACATATAAAAGTTTCAGCCATGCTAGTTTACGCAGTCCAAGTGATAGCCCAAGTTTCCAATGCGTTAAGTGCCTTTCCCAAAGTTTAACGGGAGGTTATATGTCTCATCCTAACAATACCCCAAAGACTAACGGGGAGGTGCATTACCCCTATAGCGCTACCATTGTTAAGGCATAACTACACACATGGATTAAACGTTCACATAGCATAAAATTCTCAAGTATCAAAAGTTTCAAGTTTCATGTTTAACTGGATAGAGTATGTTTCCAAATAAGTTTTGAAGTGTCAAGTGTCTTGATATAGAATACATGTTGCATCCCAGAAGTGTTTAAAACAAGAAAGGGATCGAGTATACTCACAGTGGGTGCTTAAACCAAACACTGCCAAGATTGGATCGAAGGAAGCGCTGGACCAGCCTGCGTGCGGGGAACAGAGCATAAGTCCTCTAAGTGCTGACCCGGTCGAGAACAGAGTATCGAACGGTGCGAAAATTGAGTAAAAGTGTCTGATAGGATACCTGAGTGGATGGTCATCCAGACGGATGGTCATCCAGTCGGATGGTCATCCGGACGGATAACCATTCGAACAGTGGTTTAAGTTTGCGAACTGTTAAGGTTTCAAACGTTGTGATCATAGTGTCCTATAAAACAAACAAGTGTCAACATAATCAGATCATCTGGATGAATGGTCATCTGATCGGATGGCCATTCGGACAGACGATCCGTGTGTGAAGTTTCGTGAAATTTTCTAAGTTTCGAGTTAATGGAGACGGTGTAACGACGCGTCAAAAAACGGTAACGTTCCAAACCCAGCTCGTTCAGTTGGCTGGGAACCACCCCTTCTCGAAACGACGAACTGTCTATGGTGAGGTTTCATGTTTGGACCCGTCAATCAGCCTGTTTTCCGGTGGAAATTCAGTTCTCAAGCCGGCTTTTGACTAAAGAACGAGTCAATAGCCTGTTTGAGTCCGATTCCACTACTGTTTTGTATAGAAATTGACGAAAAGTTTGAAAAGTAGTTGTAAAACGTGATATTCATCAGATCTGAGCCGTAAACCATGTGAAATTTCGTCAGATCTGATGTAAAAGTGGGAGATTCTTAAGTTTTTGCATAAAGGTTGTGAAAATCTGTTAGATCTAGGGCTGTTCTTGCTAAAATGGTGCTCCACAATAGTTTGTACCAACTTCTGAGTGGAAACCACCTCCAAGAGACCCCAAATCAGTCGATTTTCGTTAAGATATTGAAGTGTTTTTGTGATTTGATGAAGAATCTTGTGTAGGAGTGATAATTGATGAAAGTTGTACAAGAGTTGGGGAAGAATACTTACGATTTGCCATGATTCTTGCTTAAAATGACTGAGAGTACGTGTGGTCGGATGGCAGAGAGTGAAGGGTGAGAATGAGAGCACTAGGGGCCTATTTATTGCTGATGTTGACAGCTAAGGCGGTGTAAGTGCGCAATGGGTCGGATGGCTATTCGGTCAAATGGTCATCCGATCGGATGTCCATTCGGACAGCCGAGACCCGTTTGCTTGTTTCTCGACTTTGGTTCATTTTGTGAGCTAGATTAAGCGTTGCGTTGCATATTATTGTGGGTAACCATTACATGGTATTATAAAAGTTTCCGTGTTTCCAGTCTGCGTTTAAGCTAGTTAACGAGTACCAAGTTTGGCGTTCAACAAACAATCAAAGTTTCTTGTTCCATAAGCATCAAGTATCAAAGTCTCTTGTCTAATAAGTATTTAGCATAACAAGTGTCATGTTTCAAAGTACCAAAAGAGTCGAGATTCAAGTATCACAAGGTTCAAAGTATCACAAGAATCAAGTATCACAAGAGTCAAGTATCACATAGCGTAAAAGTTTCACATAGAGTCAAAGTTTCACATAGTTTAACATAATTAAGACTCAAATATGTGCCATTAAGTATTATAGGGGCGAGACTTGCCAAATGATAAAAGTTTCGGAACGCAGGGCGTTACATTGGTGACTATAAAGTATGATGGGATCAGCGGTATTCGTGAGCACATCCTGAAAATGAATGACATGGCCCAAAAGCTCAAGGGATTAAGCATGGAGATTACTGATGGCTTTCTGGTGCATTTTATCATGACATCTCTGCCCGCATTAATGTGCTAAAAAGTAGTTTAATTAAAGTAACTAAATTAACCTAATTCTAGACTCTAAGTAATACTCTAGACTTACTAAGACACACTAAACTACTAACCGACAAGTGTACCGATTGACTCTAGTATAGCTAATGTAAGTCCGGATATCGAACCCACGAGACTCTATTGAATTACGCTAATGAATCTACTTAGACTAGACTGACACGAACTGAACTCTATTGAATTACGCTAATGAATCTAATGATTTATGAAAGTACCCTACAAGACTCTCTCCGTTTCGGGACTCAAGTCAAGGATAAATTTGGGTTCTTAACTAGACTTGTTAGACAGCAGCTAATAGGTTTACTTCCTAAGAAGGACCCACCTTACGGTTTAATCGCTTAGACCTAACAATAACCTCGCGTCAGCTATTGAGTGTTAGTAGAACACTTGATTTTATAAGATTATCGAATATTGCTTTTAAGGTCTATTACGTATTCAACCCTAAAGATTCACGATTTATTATGTGATATAGACACTCACCAAAATCTAGAACCTAACACAACTCTATTATGTGATAAAGTTCATCACCAAGAATTTTGTTAAGCAATAAACAATACTCAAACACAATCAAGCATGCATACAATACATAAATAAATCCATAAATATCATAAATTCATAATAAAAATCCAAACTTTATGCAACCATTCATCTTGTCTAGGTAGTTAAAGAATTTAGCCAAGAATCATAGTCAAGAACGAAAATAATAAACTAGGTTCAATAATAGAATTCATTGAAGTAAAAATAAGAAACTAGAAAATAAAAGAAGTGTAGAACCCGTAAATTCCTTAATCTCTAAGCTTTCCACTTGACTCCAATAATTCCTAACCTTGCAAAAGATGCTCTCAACGTCGTCCCAGATTCTCGATCGTGCGTCCCAGATTCTCTCCCAGGCTAGATGGTAAGGCTCGTCAGGCTCCATCCGGAACGAATGGATCTGATCAAGAAGTCGAGATGCCTTGGCGGGTGGGAAATATTTGGCAAGGAAGGCATCTCGAAGGGTGGCCCAGGTGGTAAACGTACCCGCGGGCTGCGAATCAAGCCAGGTGGCTGCGCGGCCCGCAAGTGAGAATGGGAAGACCTGTAGGAACGGGCGTCAAGGTTAGCACCCTCTATAGAAAAGGTACCACAAAGGCGGGAAAGACGATTGATGTGAGCAGGTGCATCTTCGTCATCACGACCATGAAATTGACACGAGTTGGTGATAGCGGTCATGATGTACGAAGGGATTTTACAAGACTTGTCATTATTGATGGTGGGAAGAGTAATGGGTGATTCGCACTGGTGAAACCAGTGGTGGATTACTGATGAACAGTTTGACGACCTGCCATATGGACAACGGGTTGTGGGCTAGCAGGACGGGAAGGTGGTGGTGAATTGTGTGGTGATGACTTCGGTGTGAAGTCAAAGGCTGGTGGTTTAGATTGGAGGGTAGAGTCAGAAATGGTGGAAGATGAAGAAGAAGTACTAACCTTGAGATGTGAAGAGAGGAAGATAGGCTTCGTTGGCGGTCCTTGTGAACGCGTATGGGGCATCCACTGGAAAACCGACAGAAAAACAAGCAAACTGACTCTAACTATGACTCAACAAAATTTTAAAGATACTAGAATACTTAGACTCTTACGACTCAAACAAAAGCAAATAACTACCACGTATGATGTCAATTAAGTCCAAATAAAGTAATCAACGCAATTGCCAAAGAGTCCCCGACAACGGCGCCAAAAACTTGATGTGCTAAAAAGTAGTTTAATTAAAGTAACTAAATTAACCTAATTATAGACTCTAAGTAATACTCTAGACTCACTAAGACACACTAAACTACTAACCGGCAAGTGTACCGATCGACTCTAGTATAGCTAATGTAAGTTCGGATATCGAACCCACGAGACTCTATTGAATTACGCTAATGACTCTACTTAGACTAGACTGACACGGAGTGAACTATTTTGTTTGTTTGATGGAGGGGGGGGGGGGGGGTTTCTAAAAATCCTAAGAAAGCAATTAAGCTAAATTAATTAACTAAACTAACTAGAACGAATTACTTTAGGCTTTTACTCAGACGGCGGAAACACTACCTAGACTCGAATCCTGGTTCCTTTTAGTTATGGATTTTATTTGAAGATTGATTATTATGGACCGGGATCGTAAGATTCTAAACCTTTCGAGTTACCAACTAAGCCTCCTAACCCTTCTCAAGAGTACATTAGGGCACCCTAAAGGCTGTTATAGTCACCGGTAAATAGACTCCTTGTCCGGACCTCTAATGATTTATGAAAGTACCCTACAAGACTCTCTCCGTTTTGGGACTCAAGTCAAGGATAAATTTGGGTTCTTAACTAGACTTGTTAAACAGCAGCTAATAGGTTTACTTCCTAAGAAGCACCCACTTACGGTTTAATCGCTTAGACGTAACAATAACCTCGCACCTGTCAGCTATTGAGGGTTAGTAGAACACTTGATTTTATAAGATTACCAAATATTGCTTTTAAGGTCTATTACGTATTCAACCCTAAAGATTTACGATTTATTATGTGATATAGACACTCACCAAAATCTAGAACCTAACACAACTCTATTATGTGATAAAGACCGTCACCAAGAATTTTGTAAAGCAAAAAACAATACTCAAACACAATCAGGCATGCATACACATCTAGCTAATAATCAAATCGCCTACAATACATAAATAAATCCATAAATATCATAAATTCATAATAAAAATCCAAACTTTATGCAACCATTCATCTTGTCTAGGTAGTTAAAAGAATTTAGCCAAGAATCATAGTCAACAATGAAAATAATAAACTAGGTTCAATAACAGAATTCATTGAAGTAAAAATAAGAAACTAAAAAATAAAAGAAGTGTAGAAACCGTAAATTCCTTAATCTTAAGCTTTCCACTTGACTCCAATAATTCATAGCCTTGCAAAAGATGATCTCAAGGTCGTCCGAGATTCTCGATCGTGCGTCCCCTCTGATCTTTTTCTTTTGTGTCTGATGTTGATCTCCCCTTTTTTTTGTCCGTAATATATATAAAAAATAGGGGTCGCCCCCCTCTTCTTATTCGTCCCTCACAATTTTATATTTTAGGTATAACACAATTGTTCCACCAGTAGGCTTCAACTGATTCATAAAAGTCAAAAGGGACTGGCCCATGCGATTCACTAAATGGCTAGCCTTATGCTCCAAACGGCTCATGTATGAATATAAATGATCTGAACACTTTTGATGTTTTCTCCTCCAATATCTTTTGCCTTTTGTTTCTTTGTTGCTGCCTTTAATTCAACAACAATAATATTATGGCCACTTTTCCATAAATGTAAATATAAAGCCAACAAAAGTAGCCACCCTTTTTATTATTATATAATACATCCTCTAATTTATATTATGCAGCTTTTTATTCTTAGAGATAGCGGGCTCGGCCTACTCGAGAAAAATACGGTAATTTTACTTCGGTCACTGGCATCCTACTCTGCCCAATTGGTTGGTTATTTCCATATTACTCTTTTTTTGCTCCATTTGCACCAGGACCTGACACAACACAAAATAATATAATATACTACTAAAACTAAATAAAACAAATAAAAGCTATACAATAATTATACACTTTACACAAGACAAATATGTATATTTTACCACAAATCACGCATCTTATGAAGCATTCAAAGTCAACTATAACCTTCAGAAGGACCAATGGAAGATGAACGAGTTGATTGCCATGTGTGTGCAAGAAGAAGAACGTCTGACACTGGAGAAAGCCGATGCTGCATACCTGATGACTGCTGACTCGAAGAAAAGAAAGGGGAACTACAATTAGAAGCCTAATCTAAAGGTCCAAAAGCGGGATACAGGTGCAAGTGCTTCTAGCTCTAATGACACCAAAGGGAAGATTCACTGCAAGTTCTGCCGTAAGGTGGGACATAAGCAGAAGGACTGCCCGGACTTTAAGGAGTGGCTAGCCAAGAAAGGTGATAATCTTTTCGTGATACTTGAGTCCTTTAATTTAAATGTTCAATCTAATACTTGGTGGTTTGATTCTGGTTCTATGGTACATGTAACCAATTCCTTACAGGGATTTCATACAATCCGGAAGCTGGAAGGAAACCAAAGAACGCTTATGTTGGGAAATGGAAAGCCGCTAGTAGTCGAGGCCGTGGGAACATTAGATTTAGTTATGAAAACTGGTTTAACTATTAGACTTTATGATACCTTATATATTCCTGAGATTACTCGGAATCTTGTATCAGGACCAAAGTTAGACGTAGACGGTTTTCTTGTTTCTCATGGTCATTGCAAACTTACTATCAGTTTTAATTCTCAAATATTTGGTTGTGGCTTCTTAGATGGTGGTCTCTATCGAGTAGAATTAGATGATGATTTTTCCAAGTCTTTGTTATCATATAATATTAATGAGAACTTAACAAAGAGAAAACGCAAACGAGACTTAGAAACTTCATCCATGTTGTGGCATCGACATTTAGGCCATATTTCACGAGAACGCTTAACTCGCCTCGCGAAGGATGAGGTCTTACCACCTCTCGATTTCAATGATTTTGGAACATGAGTCAAATGCCTTAAAGGTAAAATGACATCAGCGAATAAGAAAGGTGCCACTAGGAGCTCTAATTTATTAGAACTCATTCATACTGATATTAGCGGCCCTTATAACATCGCTGGCATAACTGGACACACTTCATTTATCACGTTTATTGATGATTATTCACGTTATATGCACTTGTATCTCATTAAAGAAAAATCTGAATCTCTCACAACTTTTAAAGACTATAAAGCTGAAGTTGAAAAACAATTAAATCGTCAAATAAAAGTTGTTAGATCAGATAGAGGATGCGAATATTATGGTCGACATACTGACGTGGGTCAGGCTCCTGGTCCATTTTATGAGTTTTGTAAGGGCCAGGGGATCGTGAACCAATATACTATGCCTGGTACTCCTCAGCAGAATGGTGTTGATGAGAGAAGAAATAGAACCCTAATGGACATGTTACGCAGTATGTTAGCCAACTCAGGTTTGCCCTTATTCCTCTGGACCGAGGCCTTAAAAGCAGCTGTTCATATACTCAATAGAGTTCCTTCGATGTCTATCCCTAAAACTCCTTATGAACTTTGGACAGGAAGGAAACCAAGTCTTAGATATATGAAAGTATGGGGTTGCCTTACCGAAGCTAAACTTTATAACCCTTTCTTAAAGAAACTGGATATGAAAACAACAAGTTGATTCTTTATTGGATATCCTGATCACTCAAAGGGTTATAGATTCTATTGTCCCTCCCATGTTACTCGTATTGTAGAAACCAAGCGTGCCGCGTTTCTTGAGGACTTTAAGGTCAGTGGGAGCAGTGAAAATCATTACAATGATTTACAAGAAGTACAAGACGTGGGGGGTGGACACTCGTCCATTTCATTACCTCCTATTACTACTCCTCTTGTATCCGATGCTGCCCAACTGGCTGGTTATTTCCATATTACTCTTTTTGCTCCTTTTGCACTAGGACCTGACCCAACACAAAATAATATAACATACTACTAAAAACTAAATAAAACAAATAAAACCTATACAATAATTATACACTTTACACGGGACAAATATGTATATTTTACTACACATCAAATATCCCCACACTTAAACCTTTTTCGTCCCTGAAAAAGACTTATGCAAACGGAATGAGAATCCGATAAATGTTCAGGAACAAAAAGCTAGATTACTTATTAAAATTAAAACCTGTGTTAACCGCGATTGCAAGTATTTTGATCCTCTTAAACCCAAACCCGGTTCTACGCCCTTATCATGTTTATTTAATTTAAGTTCGGTCAACTCACCTAGGGTCTCACACTAGAATTAGCCGATTCACCTAATCCTGCCTCAAGCTTATAGAACAAAAGGAACAATCATTGGATATTTCTTAACCGTTTTATACCAAAATCTAGAGAATTTAAAATCAAACCTTTATTATATTTTTTTCCTTTTCAATTTTTTTTCTTTTGAGCTTTTTAGACCATCATACCTTATCCAAGAGGCATTCCCAATCAGAGTCACCATCCCCAAGAGAGATTACATTAGGCATCAGTATTTTGCATTATTATTCAACAATCCCAGAGGTATTCCAAGTCAGAGTCACTATCCCCAACAGAGATTACGTAGGCCTTGCCGATTTTTTTTCAGTCTAGCTCTTTTTATTATTATTTTTTCTTTCCATGATTTGATAAGAAATTCCAACGATCTTAGCTTATAAAGGCATCCCTTATACTATCATTGACAGTTTCGGCTTCACTACCTCTCCTAGATGAGAACCCACTAGTAAATCAAGAATTAGGTATGTTTTTAGCTCAAAGGAACCTAAAACCGGGCCAAGCCTACTCACACATCCCAAATTAGACACAGGCTTAATTTATTTATTCTTTTATTATTATTATTTGCAACCCGAACAAAAACCGATTTTTCTATCATCTTCCGCCTTTATTTGCAAACATCTAAAACATGAACATTTTCTATTTTTCAATTTTTTTTTGGATTTTCTATTTTTTTTTGACTCAAGATTCTACTAACTAGACACTAAACGATAGTTACCCATCCCCATACTTAAACTTTACATTGCCCTCAATGTAGGATGGAAACCGACTCAAAAACTAAAATAAATAAGAAATAAAAGACAAAGAGCATAAATGGAAAGGACTTAGTTGGTTAATAACAACGCGTATGCTTCAAATCTCTTCCAATCCAGCTCGATCGTATAGCATTTCAGTCGCGATCGGCTTCGACTCTGACTAACATGCTTGGAAAATGCCTGATATCTGATAAGCAGGTGCAAAATCACCTGAATGGAGATTGAGTACGGGTGGTACATATTCAATCCTGCATAAACAAAAACAAGCAAAAACCAAAGCAGTATCGACTCGACACAGAAAACCAACTCAAAACTACTAAATTAGACTCAGTATACAAAATAAATAACCCAATAAAAAAACTTTACAGGTGGGCTATCAACTTTTCTAACACTCACGGAGGATCATGTAGATGCAGCTCACCTCCGTACCAAGTCTCAAGGGCTGTAGCACCATCATACCTGTAATTACCCGAATCTCTCCAAACTCTTTCATACCTCTGACAACCTCTCAACTCATCATCGGGCGGTTTGAACTTAGATGTTTCAAACCTAAATCTATCCCCACACTGAGCTTCACTCAGTGCTTCTAGCTTCGATTCTAAACACTTTACTCTTTTTTCAAGATCATCTACTCTCCTATCGGGTGGATCCCCACACTTAGGTTCTAACACTGGCTCTAACCTAAGATCGCTCACCCTCTCTGTCTCTATTCTCTCACATCCTTTACTCTCCCCCACCGATGCCACTGCCTCTACTCTAGCATTTGACCCTCTCGTGTTAGTGACCTTGAAAACTACCGACTCCTCACCCGCTCGAAGTGTGATAGTGCCTAAGAAGACATCTATAAGAGCTTTGGCTGTGTTCAAGAATGGGCGCCCTAAAATTAACGGTACGTTTTCATCAGCTTCCATGTATAACACTACGAAGTCCACCGGGAAGACAAACTTATCAACTTTCACTAACAAATTCTCTACAATTCCCCGGGGATACTTAACCGTTTTGTCCGCTAAAGATAGTGTCATACGAGTGGGCTTCAAGTCACCAAGGCCTAGTTTTTCATAAAATGAATTTGGCATCAAATTAATACTAGCACCAAGGTCGGCCAATGCATGATTTTGAACATCACCGCCGAACAAACACGGGATTGTGAAGATACCCGGATCAGTGAGTTTTTCCGGTAGGCTGTTTGTGACCACGACAGAGCATTCGACATTTAATGAAACATTTGAAATTTCCTCTAATTTATCTTTCCCTTTAAGGATTTCTTTTAAGAACTTAGCATATTTTGGCAGATGTTTAAGGGCTTCGATTAGCGGTAGATTGATCTTAAGTTGTTTGAATATGTCTAGGAAGTACCCGTATTCCTTAGCGTATTTTTTGTTCTTTAAACGTTCAGGATAAGGAGCATGAGCATGATCAATCTCAGGACTCGGTCTAACTATCTTAACCGGACTCCTAACACTCTTTTCTAGTGGAGGGGCCTCTAGCTCTATCTCGTCATCCACCGGCTCCTCTTCCTCTATTCGAACCGATGGTGAACCAACCTCTCTTAACTCTAGACCCAACCTAGTAGATATAGCTTTAACGTGATGATTGGCTGCGTTGGGTTGAGAGTTCCCCGAGAACTGACCCGGTGGTCGTTCTCGTAACTGTTGGGTGATATCAGCCACTTGGCTCTGGAGATCCAAAAAGTTGGAGTGATTGTTCTTTAAGAATATGGCATGATCTTCTAGGGTTCTTTGAGTGGCCTCTAAAGTTCTTTAGGTGGTTTCTAAAGTTCTTTGGGCGGTTTGATCTTTAACAAGTAATTGGGATAACATAGATTTTATCTCGTCTAGACCACTACCCAAGTCTTGGTTGTTTGAACCTTGACTGTTTGACCCCCCATTAGGATATTGCCTATTTGAATCCCCTGAGCTAAACTGACCCTGTGAACCCCCACCAGAATACTGACCCTGCTGATTTGAACCCCCACTAGAATAATAACCCTGCTCCCTGTTTTGATTTGAACCTGTTTGGAAACCAGGGAGATTACCAGAAGAACATAAGGTGTTATTGTTACTACGCCAATTTGAACCTAAGTTTAAGATGTTGACAGGGTTCGTTGGACCTCGGTTTTGACCTGCTATGAACTCTACTTGCTCAAGAGTGAGCGTGGGATAATTTATGGTATCGTGACCTCCCCTACACACCTCACACCTATCGAACCTAGCTCTTAAGTCATGAATCTCTTTGGTAAGCTTCCTCTCAAGGTTTTCCATCGCCGTAGCCATCGATGTGTCATAGCTAACTTGGTGCACCCCTCGACCGGCCGAGGATGTACTAGACACAGGAATGAAAGTCCTGGCTATAGCGCGGTGATCGATGTTGGAATGTGCGAAACTCTCAAAAAGGTCGTTGCATTCGGCCACTGTTTTCTTACCCATGAGGTGGCCTCCTGCTGAAGTGTCGAAACGGGCTCGAGTCTCAGGAGTGAGACCATTGTAGAATTTCTCTACAAGTGCCCAATCAGCTAGACCATGTTGGGAGCAACGGGATAGCAAAGTTTGGAATCTCTCCCAGGCTAGATGGTAAGACTTGTCAGGCTCCATCCGGAACGAATGGATCTGATCACGAAGTCGAGATGCCTTGGCGGGTGGGAAGTATTTGGCAAGGAAAGCATCTCGAAGGGTGGCCCAGGTGGTAAACGTACCCGCGGGCTGCGAATCAAGCCAGGTGGCTGCGCGGGCCGCAAGTGAGAATGGGAAGACATTTAGGAAACAGGCGTCAAGGTTAGCACCCTCTATAGAAAAGGTACCATAAAGGCGGGAAAGGTGATTGATGTGAGCAGGTGCATCTTCGTCATCACGACCATGAAATTGACACGAGTTGGTGATAGCGGTCATGATGTACGAAGGGATTTTCCAAGACTTGTCATTATTGATGGTGGGAAGAGTAATGGGTGAGTTCGCACCGGTGAAACCAGTGGTGGATTGCTGATGAAAAGTTTGACGACCTGCCATATGGACAACGGGTTGTGGGCTAGCAGGACGGGAAGGTGGTGGTGAATTGTGTGGTGATGACTTCGGTGTGAAGTCAAAGGCTGGTGGTTTAGATTGGAGGGTAGAGTCAGAAATGGCGGAAGATGAAGAAGAAGTACTAACCTTGAGATGTGAAGAAAGGAAGATAGGCTTCGTTGGCGGTCCTTGTGAACGCGTATGGGGCATCCACTGGAAAACCGACACAAAAACAAGCAAACTGACACTAACTACGACTCAACAAAATTTTAAAGATACTAGAATACTTAGACTCTTACGACTCAAACAAAAGCAAATAACTAGCACGTATGATGTCAATTAAGTCCAAATAAAGTAATCAACGCAATTGCCAAAGAGTCCACGGCAATGGCGCCAAAAACTTGATGTGCAAAAAGTAGTTTAATTAAAGTAACTAAATTAACCTAATTATAGACTCTAAGTAATACTCTAGACTCACTAAGACACACTAAACTACTAACCCGCAAGTGTACCGATCGACTCTAGTGTAGCTAATGTAAGTCCGGATATCGAACCCACGAGACTCTATTGAATTACGCTAATGACTCTATTTAGACTAGACTGACACGGACTAAACTATTTTGTTTGTTTGATGGAGGGGGGGGGGGGGGGGTGTTCTAAAAATCATAAGAAAGCAATTAAGCTAAATTAATTAACTAAACTAACTAGAACGAATTACTTTAGGCTTTTACTCAGATGGCGGAAACACTACCTAGACTCGAATCCTGGTGCCTTTTAGTTATGGATTTTATTTGAAGATTGATTATTATGGACCGGGATCGTAATATGCTAAACCTCTCGAGTTACCAACTAAGCCTCCTAACCCTTCTCAAGAGTACATTAGGGCACCCTAAAGGCTGTTATAGTCACCGGTAAATAGACTCCTTGTCCGGACCTCTAATGATTTATGAAAGTACCCTACAAAACTCTCTCCGTTTTGGGACTCAAGTCAAGGATAAATTTGGGTTCTTAACTAGACTTGTTAAACAGCAGCTAATAGGTTTACATCCTAAGAAGGACCCACTTACGGTTTAATCGCTTAGACGTAACAATAACCTAGCACCTGTCAGCTATTGAGGCTTAGTAGAACACTTGCTTTTATAAGATTACCGAATATTGCTTTTTAAGGTCTATTACGTATTCAACCCTAAAGATTTAAGATTTATTATGTGATATAGACACTCACCAAAATCTAGAACCTAACACAACTCTATTATGTGATAAAGACCGTCACCAAGAATTTTGTAAAGCAATAAACAATACTCAAACACAATCAGGCATGTATACACATCTAGCTAATAATCAAATCGCCTACAATAAATAAATAAATCCATAAATATCATAAATTCGTAATAAAAATCCAAACATTATGCAACCATTCATCTTGTCTAGGTAGTTAAAGAATTTAGCCAAGAATCATAGTCAACAACGAAAATAATAAACTAGGTTCAATAACAGAATTCATTGAAGTAAAAATAAGAAACTAAAAACATAAAAGAAGTGTAGAACCCATAAATTCCTTAATCTTAAGCTTTCCACTTGACTCCAATAATTCCTAGCCTTGCAAAAGATGATCTCAACGTCGTCCCAGATTCTCGATCGTGCGTCCCCTCTGATCTTTTTCTTTTGTGTCTGATGTTGATCTCCCCTTTTTTTTGTTCGTAATATATATAAAAAATAGGGGTCACCCCCTCTTCTTATTCGTCCCTCATAATTTTATATTTTTGGTATAACACAATTGTTCCACCAGTAAGCTTCAACTGATTCATAAAAGTCAAAAGGGACTGGTCCATGCGATTCACTAAATGGCTAGCCTTATGCTCCAAACGGCTCATGTATGAATATAAATGATCTGAACACTTTTGATGTTTTCTCCTCCAATATCTTTTGCCTTTTGTTTCTTTGTTGCTGCCTTTAATTCAACAACAATAATATTATGGCCACTTTTTCCATAAATGCAAATATAAAGCCAACAACAGTAGCCGCCATTTTTATTATTATATAATTCATCCTCCAATTTATATTATGCAGCTTTTTATTCTTAGAGAGAGCGGGCTCTGCCTACTCGAGAAAAATACGGTAATTTTACTTCGGTCGCTGACATCCTACTCTGTCCAACTGGCTGGTTATTTCCATATTACTCTTTTTTACTCCATTTGCAACAGGACCTGGCCCAACACAAAATAATATAATATACTACTAAAACTAAATAAAACAAATAAAACATATACAATAATTATACACTTTACACGAGACAAATATGCATATTTAACCACACATCACACATCTTATGAAGCATTCAAAGTCAACTATAACCTTCAGAAGGACCAATGGAAGATGAACGAGTTGATTGCCATGTGTGTGCAAGAAGAAGAACATCTGAAACTGGAGAAAGCTGATGTTGCTTACCTGATGACTGCTGACTCGAAGAAAAGGAAGGGGAACTACAATAAGAAGCCTAATGTAAAGGTCCAAAAGCGGGATACAGGTGCAAGTGCTTCTGGCTCTAATGACTCCAAAGGGAATATTCACTGCAAGTTCAGCCGTAAGGTGGGACATAAGCAGAAGGACTGCCCAGACTTTAAGGAGTGGCTAGCCAAGAAAGGTGATAATCTTTTCGTGATACTTGAGTCCTTTAATCTAAATGTTCCATCTAATACTTGGTAGTTTGATTCTGGTTCTATGGTTCATGTAACCAATTCCTTATAGGGATTCCATACAATCCGGAAGCTGGAAAGAAACCAAAGAATGCTTATGCTGGGAAACGGAAAGCCGCTAGTAGTCGAGGCCGTGGGAACATTAGATTTAGTTATGAAAACTGGTTTAACTATTAGACTTTATGATACCTTATATATTCCTGAGATTACTCGGAATCTTGTATCAGGGCCAAAGTTAGACGTAGACGGTTTTCTTGTTTCTCATGGTCATGGCAAACTTAATATCAGTTTTAATTCTCAAATATTTGGTTGTGGCTTCTTGGATGGTGATCTCTATCGATTAGAATTAGATGATGATTTTTCCAAGTCTTTGTTATCATATAATATTAATGAGAACTTAACAAAGAGAAAACGCAAACGAGACTTAGAAACTTCATCCATGTTGTGGCATCGACGTTTAGGCCATATTTCACGAGAACGCTTAAGTCGTCTCGCGAAGGATGAGGTCTTACCACCTCTTGATTTCAATGATTTTGGAACATGTGTCAAATGCCTTAAAGGTAAAATGACATCAGCGAATAAGAAAGGTGCCACTAGGAGCTCTAATTTATTAGAACTCATTCATACTGATATTAGCGGCCCTTATAACATCGCTGGCATAACTGGACACACTTCATTTATCACGTTTATTGATGATTATTCACGTTATATGCACTTGTATCTCATTAAAGAAAAATCTGAATCTCTCACAACTTTTAAAGACTATAAAGCTGAAGTTGAAAAACAATTAGATCGTCAAATAAAAGTTGTTAGATTAGATAGAGGATGCGAATATTATGGTCGACATACTGACGTGGGTCAGGCTCCTGGTCAATTTTATGAGTTTTGTAAGGGCCAGGGATCATGAACCAATATACACGGTACTCCTTAGCAGAATGGTGTTGATGAGAGAGGAAATAGAACCCTAATGGACATGGTACGCAGTATGTTAGCCAACTCAGGTTTGCCCTTATTCCCCTGGACCGAGGCCTTAAAAGCAGTTGTTCATATACTCAATAGAGTTCCTTCGATGTCTGTCCCTAAAACTCCTTATGAACTTTGGACAAGAAGGAAACCGAGTCTTAGATATATGAAAGTATGGGGTTGCCTTGCCGAAGCTAAACTTTATAACCCTTTCTTAAAGAAACTGGATATGAAAACAACAAGTTGTTTCTTTATCTCAAAGGGTTATAGATTCTATTGTCCCTCTCATGTTACTCGTATTGTAGAAACCAAGCGTGTCGCGTTTCTTGAGGACTTTAAGGTTAGTGGGAGCAGTGAAAATCCTTACAATGATTTACAAGAAGTACAAGACGCGGGGGGGGGGGGGGGTGGGGGGACACTCGTCCATTTCATTACCTCCTATTACTACTCGTCTTGTACCCGATGCTGCACCGCATGTCACTTCACCACCTCCAACTCATTCAGAATTAAATGTTGCTCCGCATGTACCTGAGAATGAAGGACCCTCAAATGTCGAAGTTGAGAATCAACCTAGGAGGTCATCTAGGGCAAGAAGGCCTACTAATTTTGATGATAATGAAACCTACCTAGCTGAAGCCGTATCAGATGATGGAAATTTTACCGATCCTACCTCTTACAATGAGGCCATTAGTAGTGACCAGTCTTTTGAATGGAACAAAGCTATGATTGATGAGCTTGACTCCATGAAGAAGATTGACGTTTGGGATTTGGTTGAATTACCCGGCGGTGTTAAACTCGTAGGATGTAAATGGGTCTTCAAAATAAAACTAAATCCAGATGGAAGCGTTGAACGATATAAAGCAAGATTGGTTGCAAAGGGCTACACTCAAAAAGAGGGAATCGATTATCAAGAGACCTTTTCACCTGTCTCTCGAAAAGATTCCTTAAGGATCGTCTTGGCCCTAGTAGTTCATTTTGATTTAGAGTTGCATCAGATGGATGTCAAGACTGCTTTCCTCAATGGATACTTGTATGAAGACGTGTTCATGAAGCAACCTGAAGGTCAAGAACATCTTGTCTGCAAGCTGAAGAAATCCATATACGGTTTAAAGCAAGCATCACGTCAATGGTATCTTAAGTTTGATGAAGTCATGAAGACGCAAGGCTTTATGAAGAACCAAGTGGATCAATGCACCTACCTTAAGATGAGTGGGAGCAATTTTTCTATACTTGTCCTTTACGTAGATGATATTCTATTGGCAATTAATAGCTTAGATATGTTGCATGAATCAAAGCGCTTACTCTCGCATAACTTTGACATGAAAGTCTCGTAGAGGCTTCTTACGTTATTGGCATCGAAATACACCAAGATAGAAGTAATGGAGTTTTGGGCTTATCACAAAAGGCTTACATTGATCGTGTCCTTAGTCGATATTACATACAACACAGCTCTCCCTCTGTAGCTCCAATAGTTAAAGGAGATGTTTTCGGTTCTTTTCAATGTCCGAAAACTGAGGATGAAAAGGTGCAAATTAGAATGATACCTTATGCCTCAGTAGTTGGGAGCCTCGTGTATGCTCAAGTCTGCACTCGTCCAGATATCGCTTATGTTACAGGGATGCTAGGCCGTTATCTGTCCAATCCTGGCCTTGATCACGGGAAAGCAGCGAAGAAAGTACTTCGATATCTTCAGGGGACGAAAGACTATAAACTGACTTATAGAAGAAGTGATGTTTTGGATGTGGTTGGTTATTCTGATTCTGACTTTGCTAAATGCAAAGATGACAAGAAATCCACTTCAGGGTATATCTTTATGTTAGCCGGCGGACCTATTTCATGGAGGAGTCATAAACAACAGCTAACTTCAACATCCACTATGATGGTAGAGGCCTTGAGGGCATTCTCATGTTTTTCAGTCCACTCAAACTTTTTATTCTTTCTCAGGATGTCATTGATGTATATAACGCTACTTGTCATGGAATGTTGCCAAAGAATCTGATTACTGGACTCAAAGTTGTTAATTCCATATCTAGACAATTGAAGCTGTACTGTGATAACTTAGCTTAGAGACTATAGAAAACAGAATCACGTTGGTAGTATATCGAAATATACCATAAATCGCGATTTAGCAATACATTCAAATCTTAGTGCATCAAACTACACCTTAGAGACTATAGAAATACCACAAAGGCAAATTCTATTTGGTTAAAATTTTGGTTTCTGACATTCCATACAACAGGAATGGGGTGTCTAGTCCTATAGCGCTATATCGTACTACCAATCGGCTTGATCATTGTTAATGAATGTATAAGTAAACATATGAACAGAAAAATAGTCGTACAAAATTGAAAATCAGTGTTTAAGTTATGGACAATAGTTCAATTCGTCAAAAGATAAGTACTATGCATGTGTAATCATATAGTCGAAATCATGAAAATAGCGTATCGGCACATATGTATCACCCCGAAACATTTGAAAAACGCAAAAGAGGGGACTATGTACTCACTTGAGATTGTAAGTATCCTCGACTAAGTGTCCTAATAAAGCTCGAAAATCAAGGAATCAAGAGGCACTTAGTAATCGGTTTGCTAGTTAATAAATCGACATCTAAATCGGAAGATCGGGTAGAATGAGGTTTCGTAAACCAAATGAGTATTGGAACTCATGTGATATGGTTTAACGAAGCCTACATTCTAAATTGGAACCTATCCTAAGTGCTTACGACCCGTTACGACCCATTAAGGTAGCTTACGCCACTTTAACGCGTCGTTCGCGCGAATGCGCGTTCGAGACGCCTAACTAGTCCTATGACAAGTATTATATGCCTAAATATGTTTAAATATGTTGTATAATCAGTTTAAGTGACAAAAGTTAAGTTACATATGCTTAAATACCAATTATGCATGAAAAGGGTATTTTGGTCATTTTCCTAAGGCATATAAACTACCTATTATAACAACTAATTAAACTAAGTGACCATAAGGTATAACCTTGGAAGGTTATTCCCTATACAACTATGGTCACATAATATGTTTGGTCGGATCCTAACGATCAACCAAACGGGTCGGGTTCGAAAGTCTAAGCGGTTGTTAAGACCGCTTGACTTACGACCCTAAACAAGCACTAGACTAAAAGTGACGAGTTAAACATGTTAAAACATGTTTAACTAAGTTAGAAAACATGTTAAAACATGTTTAACTAAGTTAGAAAACATGTTTTGATATCAAAACAAAGTGTTTTGATATCCGAAGATAGTTTCGTCTCAAAATGCGCATAAACGGCATTTTGACTGAAACTTTGACTCGTCACTTCGAGTAATCAACGTGGTAATCAGTAGGTATAGTCACAAGGGACTATAACCATCGTGATTACGCTCATGTTGCAAAGTTCAAACGAACTTTGTGTTGACCAATTCATGGTCAAAGCAGAAAGTCAAACACTGTTTGACTTTCATCCTTGAAAAGCATAAAAAGCATGAAAGAAGCTTACAAAAGGTCCAAGCAAGGAAGATTTGATTCAAATTGCTCAGGTATGAAGTCTAGAACTCCAACTTAGAGCAGATTTTTGAATCAAGTGTGAGGAATGAATGAGAAAACCCACTTCTATTTATAGGAAGTTAGGATCAAGGAGATCATTCCATGTTTTTAGAAGGTTTAATCTTGACCCTACACTTGTGGGACATAGTTTTAAATACAATGGGAATCCAAAACCAGCTCCAGGTATTGAGAAATTTGCATAATTAACCCTGAAAATCAAGCCAGATGCTGAAATAGAGTTGCTGAGTTTTGGTCCCTGTCACGTGGCGCGCCAGGTAGACATGGGCTTGGCGCGTGGCGCGGGGGAGCTCGGTTCCAAGTTTTCCAAATTGGCAGAACAGGTACCTGCATGCTTAAAACTTGATTTTTGACATGTTTAAGCCCCGTTAACCCCATTTCAAGGCTCCACAATTAAGTTAAAGTATAGGGAACTTAAAATATGCTTGAAATTATCTCGGATGTCGGTTCGTTTGGTCGTACGGTTGCGTTATTCGGTTGATTACGATGAAAACTCGAACGGACGCAAAAACGATCCAAATTTCACGACGAATGGTATTTTTGCATTCCGATCACTAAAATAAAATATTTTAATGATTACAAAAATTTTTGGATGTCCGGATATGTTCAGAACGTAAGATATTGGCGTAAATGCACACTTATGCACTTTTTGACGCTTTTAGTCCCTATTGATCAAATAAGTTTATTTTCGCATACCAAACCCCTCAAAGCCTATTTATTAAGCTATGTAAAGGATATTTAAGGTATGTTTAGCTTATGATCAAGTTCCGGAATGTTCGTTACTGTACAAATCGGCATACTTTCGCAGTTTGACGCAAATAGTCTCTGCGATCGAATAAACTTGTTTTCGACACACCAAACCCTCCAAAACTTATTTCTAAGTTATGTAAAGGTTATTTAAGGTATGTTAAGGCTATGTCACTGTTCTAGAGTGTTTGTTGCGTTAAACTGATTACGTTTACGCATCAGTTCGTGTATAACTTTCCAGAAAGCGATTTAAAGCTTGAAATTGAACTAGGATTGATATGTGCAAAAATCACATGTAATTGTACAAATCCCAAGAATGAAACACAAGATTTCATTGGATTTGCATTTGTATGATGGTCGTAGAGACACAAGTGTCACAGTCTCCCCTACTTTAGGAAATTTCATCCTGAAATTTAAATTCTAGGGGGAAACTTGTGAAAACAAATGTGATTGTTTCACTTTCGAATGAATCCTCCGTTTCCTAAGTAAAACTTTGGGCCACATTTGGATTCTTAGCGAATTTGTTAATTGTCAAAGTGTTGTCCTTGTTGCAGAAACATAGTATGAACTTTAGAGTTTCGAACACGAATAGAAGAATGTTTCCTATGAAGACTATTATAGGGAACTTGTGTGTGCTTGAGATTGGAGTCGGAGATTGTAAGATAAAATAACATTGGTCAAGGTCCAGGACTTCTAGTAACTTAAATAACGCTACGTTCGCAATGTAATAAGGAACACTTATATATAGGAAGTACCAGCGGCGTATCCACCATGCCCTTTTTACATTGTTCCTGTTTTGGTCAAAAATCAAGCTAAGATAATGCAACCAAAATTTCTGTTGTGAGGTGTGATGCTTGAATCAATGAACAATGCTAAGGATCACTCAGAAATGTAATGAACAAGTGACACAATGATTTATACGAGGAAAAAGCCCTTGATCAAGAGTTAATCTCTGGCATAAAAAACCTCGGGTGATGGAAACTACCGATCACCAACTCAAATTAAACAGAAAATGTGTTACAACTTTGGATGATAGCGAGCTAGTTACAAGGATCACTAGAGTGTAATGTGCAAAAAAGTGTGTAATCGCCAAGTAAACTGTTGAGAGCTGATGAGAGCAGTTGCGAGTGTGTGTGTTAAGCTAAAAATAGCCAAGTGTTCTAATATAGCTCGCTATCCCCTTATAAATTTAGAAAATATCTAAAGTAACTAACTATCCGCATTTCATGCAAGTCTCCCACGAACTCCATAACGTCCATATTGGTCAAGCACGTGCGGAATAAAAAGGGAATATGCTCCAGGAATATCGCCAAGACCAAGTCCAAGCTCGTACTCCTGCAAAACAACATCATATTCAAAGCAGACAATCGTTAGTATAAGGATCCTTATGATGATCCTGGATCTTGATCCTACAATATTCTCTGAGGATCACTAATTCAGACAGAATTGAAGATCCCTAAGCCCAACAGTAATTGAGGATCACTGATCATTGGAAAATCCTCCCCTAACAATTGCCCCCAAAATATAAGGAGTAATTTGTAAATAAACGAGTTATATTTTCTCGTTCTTATCCGTAACAAATCAACGGATATATAGCCGTTAATTCCTGACTAGCCGTTGCATCCTGACGTCACTGAAGTGACTATCCTGCAAATTCATGATTATAAATTGAAGTTAGAGATAAGGGTTAGGAAGCATTTAAATCCGTGCGTTTCATCCTTTAAATCCTCATTCGAAGACTTGATCAGGTACTTCTCTTTCCTTTCTCTCTTCATCTTCTCATTCTGTTTCTTCTTCTTCTTCACCATCGTTATGACCAAGATGATGCTGAGATCCTCACCGGCTAAGGATCATAAAAAGGACAGTCCCTTAAAGACCCAAGGGATCATTGAAGACTCTGCGAAAGAAAGATGCTGCTTCACTGATCCACAGATAGACAGAATCCGCCATTGTTTCCCGGCGAACACCGTTTTTAAAACTTTGGACCCCACCATCCTAAGCGACTATGTTTCTGAAACCTGGGTGGCTTTTCCGGTCACCCCCTTCACAATAGGATACTCGTATCCTTTTCCTGATTTCACCCAATCTTTCTTCTCTCTCACCGGCATCTCCTACATTCAAGCGATGCCAATGATATGGAGGGTCTTGTATACCCTTGAAAGGATCATTGTGCATGAAGGTATTAATCTGGGAATGTCGGAGTTAGCAGAGATGTACGACCTTGTTAGCTATGGATCTCATCGATATCTATTCAAACATAAACCTGGTGAAGAACATCCCATCTTCAAAGCCACTAAGAATGGCACCAACTAGAAACGGCGATTCTTCTTTGTCAGAAGGGATTCTATCCCTGATGGAAAGGATCTGCCTAGAAAATGGACCACTCATGGTAGGATAGAGGATCCTGAGAAGGATCACAGGATAACCTTATTTTTGTTGAGGATCACTAACATCCTTTTATTTCCATTTTGCAGCTATTACTGTTTCACACCTTATTACAACACCTGCAACGAAGGAAAGGCTTGCTGCTTTCCGGAGGCTTGATCCTGCAATAAGATCATTTCAAGCAAATACCCAGGATTCTCAAGAGGTATCCTCAGGTTCTGTTACGATGTCAAGTAAGTATCCCATTTTGTGCATAACTAAATGTTTAAATAAAAATGAAATAAGGATACTTATCTGTTTTGGATGTGTAGGTGCTGGAAAATCATCGAAGTCTGCTACCCGTTTCAGTGTCACCGATCTCACCACTGTTGGTCCCAGGTCTGGGAAGAAAAAGGCTGCTGCTAGCCCAAGTACTGCCATCCCCAAGCCTATCACCTCCAAGGGAAAGAAGAGGAAGGCCTCTGAGACTGACAATCTAGAAGGCTTGCCTCTAATCCGCCACCAGTTCCTTAAGTACTTTGCTGATGTAAGGATCATTGACTAAGCATAATTATCCTGCCCACTTGAGGATCATGTGATCCTAAACTTTACATTGTCTTTTTGCAGAAATTTGCTGAAATCGAGGACTATGTAGGCAGTATTGAAGAGGTTGAGCAAAAGTGTGTGAACCTCCAAAAGATCATGCTGGCCAAGGATAAGAAGATTGCCTCCCTAAAAAACGATGTCAATCTGGTGAAGAGGGAACTTGTCCTGGCTCATATCACTGCTGACCAAGGGAAGGCTGAAATCACAAATGATGCCAAAATCTCTGCCGCCATTGCTATGTACAGAACCAAGTTGCAAATGGCCCAAGAAGCTCAGGATCCTAACTTTGACAAGAGCAACTGGGACATAGAGGGCTGGAAGGCAAGGTTGGCTGAGCTGGACGACAAAGAAGAGGCTGGTGATATCCTGGCAATCGAGCCTGGCAGCAGTGGGGTTAAGGATCATGCGGGTGATGCCGAAGCTGGAGGAGCTGGTGAAGGTGATGGTGATGCAGCAAAGGTGTAAGCTGCAAGAATGGGCGATGAAGGACATTTCTAGACGCAGCCAGAGCCCATTTTTTTAGAATTTGGTAGTGGTTTTTGTTTTGATGATGTTTTTCCTGAACAATGCTGGTCTGTAATAACTTTAGACAATAGTTTCTAGGGTGAAGGATCATGGATCCTTGGACAATAGGTAGGATAATGGGTGGTGGATGGATCCTCTGTTTGGGGGATGAAGCCACTCGTTGTCCTTCCGTCTTTTATTTCCTGCACTACAAAGACCTATGAACAATGGACACCCTTTGCCAACCCATGTGGACGGGCCACGTTTTGCTGGTAGAAACGTGGGTTAGCATTTTTGACAACCTTGAAGGGTTTAACTTTTTGTGAATAAATAAAATCTTAACTTTTTGGCTATCTTCCGTGTTGTTATCCTTGTGAATACTTTACCTTTCAATTGTTGTGATATATATTTTTCCTGGATTTATTAAGTAAAGAGGAAAAAATTTAATAAATATCCTCAAAAAGTTTAGGACATGATCAAGGATCACATATCCTATAGTCGACAAGTTCTGAAAAGTAGTGTAATAATAAGGATCATAAGTTCAGTTGTCAAAGGATAAGGGTCACTTATGTAAATAATAAATAGAATTAAAGTAATTAAGGATCATACCTGAGAATCCAAGTTAGGATCCTAACCTTTAACACTTATAATCAGTATAACCAAAAGACAAACCTTAATAGAAGGTAAGGATCAAGGATCCTTGGTCATTTAGCTTCGAAAACCTGAAATAGAATACAACTTGGGACTAAGCCAATATAAGATAAAAGTTAGTAACTGGGGACAAGCCCAACAATTCTGGGGACAAGCCCAATATACTGGGGACAAGCCCAAAGGATAACTGGGGACAAGCCCAAAGGATAACTGGGGACAAGCCCAAAGGATCGTGTGTAAACTGGAGTATGGCCCTCACTGGCGACTATCCAAACTTAGTGACATGAAAATTCCAAAACCTTAGCTAACGTGAAAACGTTAGAAACCTTAGGAACGGATGTATGGTACGTCTACCATTATACGTAGGATCCTGAATACAGCCAGTACAATGAAATTGTCAGCCCCTAAAGCGAGTACTGGTCCCATTGCCATGAACTGTACCAGGATCATCGTGCGCTACTGGCGAAACTGGGGACATGCCCAAACTGGGGTCAAGCCCAAATAACTGGGGTCAAGCCCAAATAACTGGATACTTCTGTGGATACTCAATCCTTTGTTAAGGATACCTGAACCTTCAAAACTCAGAATCAAATGAAAGGAGGATAAAGGATGCAGGATCCTTATCCTTATATAAGATAACTAAAGAATGAAATAGTTTGAGATTAGAATATTACCACAATAAGGATCATCTGTCCTGCAAGGATCCTTCAAGGATACTTGTCAGGTAAGAATCATGGATCCTTATTACATGAAGTATCTCTTCAAATGGACAGCATTCCAAGCTCTTGGTAGCAAATCACCTTCCATTGTTAGCAATCGATATACCCCCTTTCCTGCCTCGGCTTCAATCAAATAAGGGCCTTCCCACTTTGGTGCCAACTTTCCATCAGCAGGATTGGTGGTATTCTGAAATGCTTTCCATAACACCATATCACCAACTTGGAATTTCCTGATCCTGACATTTTTGGTGTAAGCTCCAGCCATCCTTTGTTGATAACTGGCCATCCTTATCCTTGCCAAATCCCTGAGTTCTTCTATAGTATCCAGATCTTGAACCAAGTTTTCAGCATTTTCTTCAGGATCACGAATGCTTGTTCTTGCAGTAGGAACCACCATCTCTGTAGGAATCACTGATTCTGCCCCAAATACCAAAGAAAATGGAGTTTGGCCAGTAGCATTCTTGGGAGTTGTCCTATCAGCCCATAGTACATAAGGTAGTTCTTCTGCCCACTTTCCTTTCTTGGATCCAAGCTTTTTCTTCAAATTGTTGATGATGATCTTGTTGGATGATTCTGCCTGACCATTAGCTTGTGGGTGGACTGGTGTTGATGTTATCATCTTAATCCCCCAGCTGTCACAAAAGTTAGTAGTTCTACTCCCAATAAATTGGGATCCATTATCACAAACAATTTCAGAAGGGATACCAAATCTAGTAATAATGTTTCTCTTAATAAAGGATATCACTTCCTTTTCTCTGACTTGAGCAAAGGCTTCAGCCTCTATCCACTTGGAGAAGTAATCAGTCATAGCAAGCATGAATACTTTTCCACCAGGTGCTTTAGGAAGCTTACCAACTATATCCATTCCCCATCTCATAAATGGCCAAGAAGAGGATATAGGATGCAAAAGTTCAGCTGGTTGGTGAAGGATATTACTGTGTCTCTGACAAGGATCACATTTCTTGGCATATTCCACAGCATCCTTCTTCATAGTAGGCCAATAGTATCCTGTCCTCAGGATCCTTGAGAATAATGCTCTGCCCCCAGTGTGGTTTCCGCAACCTCCTTCATGGAAATCCTTTAGGACTTCTTGGATATCAGGATCCTCAATGCATCTTAGATATGGACCTGCAAGAGATCGTTTATACAACATGTTATTCAATATTATAAATTGAGATACCTTGATTTTGAAAGCCCTGGGGTTTTCTCCTGTAGGAATCTCTCCATGTTATATGTATCTCATGATTGGAAGGAACCATGATCCTGAATGAGATTGAGTATCATCACTAGGGATGATTGCATAATCCTCTCCTATCTCCAAAGCTACATGATCCTCGATAGCAGGGGTCAGGATATGGATAATAGGGATCTTGATATCCTCCGGGATCTTCAAGGATGATCCTAGATTGGTTAATGCATCAGCCTCTGCATTCTCTTCTCTTGGTACCTGTGTCAAACTAAAGGAAACAAAAGAGAGTGCCAATTCTTTGACTATCTCTAAATATTTGATTAGCTTTTCACCTTTAATAGCATAAGATCCATTAAAGTGATTAGTGATCAATAATGAATCCACATGTACCTCAAGATACCTGATCCTCATATGCTTGGCAATTTGCAAACCAGCTATCAAGGCTTCATACTCAGCCTCAATGTTGGTAGTTTGAAATTCACAAGCTATGGAGTGGGGTATTATGTCCCCCTGTGGTGATTTTAGTAGTATTCCAAGTCCGGTTCCTTTTACATTAGAGGCTCCATCAGTGAAGAGTATCCAAGGATCCTTAATTTCTTCAAGCTGTTGGACTTCTAACTCAGCTTCCTTTTGCAAGTCACTACTAAAATCTGCCACAAAGTCAGCTAAAGCTTGGGATTTGATGGCTGTCCTTGGTTCATATCTTATATCATATGCACTAAGCTTCACTGCCCACTTAGCCATCCTTCCTGACATTTCAGGTTTCCTGAGAACATTCTTAATTGGGAAATTAGTCTTAACAATAATGGCATGAGTCTCAAAATAATGTCTTAATTTAGTAGATGCCATAATTAATGCAAGGATAAGTTTCTCTAAGTGTGAATACCTGGATTCAGCATCAAGTAAACTCTTACTTACATAATAAACAGGATGTTGTGTACCTTGGTGATCCTTAACAAGGACCGCACTTACTGCTTTTGAGGATACTGCTAGGTATAAGGATAATATATCCCCCTTTTCTGGTTTCATCAAGGCGGGGGCTGAGGATAGGTAATCCTTAAGAGCTTTGAGGGCACTTTCATGCTTCTCAGTCCATTCAAATTTCTTGTTCTTCCTCAGGATGTCATAGAACTCCTTGCATTTTTCTAAGGATTTGGATATGAACCTATTCAAGGCTGCGATCCTGCCTGTCAATCTTTGCACATCCTTGGCATTGGCAGGAGATTTGATATTCACAATAGCCTTAATCTGCTCTGGACTTGCTTCAATGCCCCTTTTGTCACCATATAGCCTAAGAATTTACCTACTTTAACACCAAAATGACACTTGGAAGGATTTAGTTTCATATTAAATTTATCAAGGATATCGAAGGCTTCCTCCAAGTCTCTAAGGTGATCCTCAGCTTTCTTGGACTTAACCACCATGTCATCTATATAGACTTCCATAGTGTGTCCAATTTGTTCCTTGAACATCATATTGACTAGCCTTTGATAAGTAGCACCTGCATTCCTTAGTCCAAATGGCATAGCAATATAACAATATATACCAGTTGGGGTCATAAAGGCTGTATCCTCTTGATCAGATGGTTCCATCTGAATTTGCTGAAATCCAGATGAAGCATCCATAAAAGTCAACAACTCATGACCCGCGGTAGCATCCACCATGGAGTCAATGTGGGGTAATGGGAAAGGATCCTTGGGACATGCCTTGTTTAAATCGGTAAAATTGACACATACCCTCCACTTTCCATTTTTCTTTTGAACAACAACCACATTGGCTAACCACCTTGGATACTTAACCTCTCTCATCATACCTGTCCGAAGTAGTTTATCTACCTCTTCCTGGATAATAGCATTCCTTTCAGGCGCAAACTTCCTTCTTTTTTGATGAATTGGCTTGAATGACCTGTCAATGCCGAGTTTATGAGTAATTATATCTTTAGATATACCTGTCATATCCTCATGCTTCCAGGCAAAGGTAGTTTTCCTTCTTTTAAGGAAGGATACTAGATCCTGTTCAATGTCACTAAGGATCCCTGACCCTATGAAGATCTTGGATTCAGGATCATGAGGATCCATGAGGATTTCTTTTACATCCTGCTCTCTTGCCTCCAAGACCTCTCTTGAAGGATACTTTAATTGCTATTGCTCCCTTGGTCTTGAGGCTGGCTTCATTGATGAGGTATAGCAATTCTTAGCTTCTTGTTGATCACTCTCAATTTTCACCACTCCCCATGGACTAGGAAGCTTCACGCACTGATGATATGTGGATGGGACTGCCTTCATGTCATGTATCCACAGCCTGCCAAGGATAACATTACAACATGATAAGCAATCTATAACACAAAACTTCTGATAAGAATGGAGTCCTTCAATATAGATAGGGAGTTTGATGTCCCCCAATGTGTTTTTGGTTTCCCCGCTAAATCCCACAAGTACTGAGGATCTTGGGACAATATCAGACTCCGGGATATTCATATTCTTAAGGACATCAAGTTGAATGATGTTCACAGAGCTTCCTCCATCTATAAGGATCCTGCGAACAAAATGATTAGAAATAAACAGGGTAATAATAAGACCATCATGATGAGGATCCTGAACATCAAGACGATCATCCTCATCAAAAGTTATGATCTTATCCTTGGTGATAGTGGACGTCCGGATGGGTCTGTCTCCATTATCCATCTTGGTTTCCTTGGCATGTCTTTTGGCTGCTGAAAAGGAAGTACCACAAATGTCTGATCCACCAGATATAAAGTTTATAACTTGTGCATCTGCTGGAGGAGCAGGAGCCTTTTCCGGGATCCTTTCAGGATCCTGGATCCTTGACTTCTTTCGTCCCAAAAGCTCTTTCAAATGCCCCTTGCTTAACAAGTAACCAATTTCCTTTCTAAGTGTAATACACTCTTCAATGAGATGCCCGAAATCCTCATGATATGCACACCACTTGGACTTATCCTTTGTAGCAGCTGGTTTATCACTTTTTCTCGGCCACCTAGCTTTCTCACCTAGATTCTGCATCGCAAGGATTAGTTCATTGTTATCAACAGAAAAACAGTATTCAGAAATGGGAGGATAATCCTCATCATCCTCTTCTTGCTCTACTGCATGCACATTCTGGTTGTCAGACTTGTTCTAGGACTTGAACTTGTTATTCTTAAAGTAGGATCCTTGCTTCTCCTGTTTTGAGGATCCTGTCAATCTCTCCTGGATCCTTTTGTCATCCTCTAGGCGGATGAATCTAAGGGCCCTGGTTCTTACTTCATCAAGATTCCTGCATGGGGTCATAACAAGATCATCATAGAAGAATGAATCCCTAAGCAAACCCATTTTAAAGGCTTCTACAGCCGTAGCAATATCCAGGTTAGGAATGTCTAAGGATTCTTTGCTAAACTTAGTGATGTAATCTCCAAGTGATTCATTTTGACCTTGTGTTACCTTATATAGATCACTAGTTAATCGTTCAAACTTTCTACTACAAGAGAATTGACTATTAAACAAATTAACTAGATTAGCAAATGAAGTAATAGAGTAAGGGGGAAGACTTAGCAGCCATTTAAGAGCAGATCCTGTAAGTGTGGATCCAAAACCCTTGCATAGACATGCTTCTTTTAACCTCTTAGGAATTGGATTGATCTCCATCCTCTCCCTGTATTGAGCTACATGTTCCTCTGGATCCGTCGAACCATCATATAGCTTCATAGTTGGTATTTGGAACCTCTTGGGTATCTCAGCATCACAAATAGGTGGTGCAAAGCGAGATATCCTATGGCTACCATCTGCAATTTCAGGAATGGGTTTAACCACTCCTGGTGCGCTGGATATCATATCCTTGAGCTTCTGTAACTCCCTTGCCATAGCCTGATTTATACCTGTATCCTGCATAGAGCCAAGGTTAGTGTTATATGAATTATTAAAAGTGTTACCTCCCAGAGGATTCATGTTTGGAATTCCAGATGTGAATCCATATTGATGGGACTCTGGTATGATTGAAGGACCAGAGGAAGCGATAGTCTGCATTGGTATGAAATCTCCTTGATGAACATCCGAGCTTGGAGGCTGCATACTTCTTAAGAATCCTTGATCTTGAAAGATGTTGGATCCTTGAGGCTGAGAGGATCCTTGAACCTGAAAGGATCCTGGAACCATAAAGGATCCTTGGACCTGGGAGGATCCTTGGACCTGGGAGGATCCTTGGACCTGGGAGGATCCTTGGACCTGGGAGGATCCTTGGACTGTGTGCATTCCCAAATATCCTCCTGAGCTGACGAAGGATCCCTGATGCTGAAAAGAGGATCCCGATGGCTGAAAATAGGATCCCTGAGGCTGGGAGTGAGAGCCAAATGTTTGACTCATAGTTGCTGTTCCATAACGCCTTTCTGATGGACCACTTTGATACTGGATGCCCGGAACTGCCGATTGTAGGGTAGTTACAATTGGAGTGTCAAAATTCAATGACCTTGGCATCAGAGGAGAGTGATCCTCCACTGATTTCTTCTGTTTCTTGATCTCAGCGATCTCCCAGAGGATCCTTTCGTTGGTTTTGTCCTGCACTTATGCGTGATTCCTCATCTGCAAAATCAGAGTGTAAAGATCATTAGTAGTAGGATTAGAAGAAACAGAAGAAGTTGGTGGTTTTTGGAAAATGGGGGTTTGTCTCTTCGCAGCGCTTTCAGCATTCTTCTGGGATCCAGAAGGTGGTGGAGGCAAAGGAGGAACGCCCTGTGAAGAACACATTGCCGGCATAGAGCTTGATGTGTTCTTTGTTGAGGAAGCCATCTGCTTGGTTGTAACGAACCGAAATGACAACAAAAATATGAATCTTCTTAGGAGTGAAGCACCAATTCCCCCACGGTGGGCGCCAAACTGTTTTGGTCAAAAATCAAGCTAAGATAATGCAACCAAACTTTCTGTTGTGAGGTGTGATGCTTGAATCAATGAACAATGCTAAGGATCACTCAGAAATGTAATGAACAAGTGACACAATGATTTATACGAGGAAAAAGCCCTTGATCAAGAGTTGATCTCCGGCATAAAAAACCTCGGGTGATGGAAACTACCGATCACCAACTCAAATTAAATAGAAAATGTGTTACAACTTTGGATGATAGCGAGCTAGTTACAAGGATCACTAGAGTGTAATGTGCAAAAAAGTGTGTAATCGCCAAGTAAACTGTTGAGAGCTGATGAGAGCAGTTGCGAGTGTGTGTGTTACGCTAAAAATAGCCAAGTGTTCTAATATAGCTCGCTATCCCCTTATAAATTTAGAAAATATCTAAAGTAACTAACTATCCGCATTTCATGCAAGTCTCCCACGAACTCCATAACGTCCATATTGGTCAAGCACGTGCGGAATAAAAAGGGAATATGCTCCAGGAATATCGCCAAGACCAAGTCCAAGCTCGTACTCCTGCAAAACAACATCATATTCAAAGCAGACAATCGTTAGTATAAGGATCCTTATGATGATCCTGGATCCTGATCCTACAATATTCTCTGAGGATCACTAATTCAGACAGAATTGAAGATCCCGAAGCCCAACAGTAATTGAGGATCACTGATCATTGGAAAATCCTCCCCTAACAGTTCCCGTTTCATTATTCTTAGCACTATAGGTCTTAACACATGACAAAACTTGCTGTGGTTTCTGTGCACTGAATTCCATAATTATGTATGCATCCATAATTACGTAATTTCTTGCACAGTACGCATAGTTCATTTCATAATGTATAGGGGAAGAATCAATCGAACAAACATGTAATGACTTGACTAGACCATCAAATGATCTTTTTAACTAGATCAACGAACGATCTTTTTAACAAGATCAACACATGATCTTCTTAACTAGACCGTCGTACGATCTCTTTAAATAGACCACTAATGGGTCTTTTTTAACTTTTAATCAAATAATCGTTTTGAAATAGCACTTTGGAATCCAAGGTTCTTACTATCTGCATAGATAAGCCCCTTAAGGAATTTAAGATAGTACTTTGAGTATCCTTCTGAGAATCTAACATATGAAAACATGGAAGATTCTACCAGGACTTAGATAGCGAGCTTTAGAATTACACATAAAACATAATCACATAATCGCGTATTTGTTAATTTAGTTATTAGCTCGTTCATTAATTTGAATCAATGCATTTAAAGTACACCAGAAATCGAATCACGGACTTTAATTAGTACTTTAAATATCCCCAAGAATCTAACTATGAAGATAGGAAGATCGTATAAGGATTTGGTTTTGTCTTTGTTGTATCGTAACATTCGTATTAAAGCACACAAGGAATCCAATTAAGGATTCATGAAAGTACCTTTAGGTATCATATCAAAGATTTGAAATGGTATTTTCAAGTATCTGTTTAAGAATTTTGTAACTTGTACCTTGTACTTTGTTTCTTAAAAGAAACGAGTACTTAGGATTTTCGGGGAGATCACGAGTGATCATAAAATGAAAGAATCACACTAGTAGTTTGTTTTGTAAGGAACATGGTTCCTTAGTGTCGGCATCATAAGGGTATGTCACACATACACACAATTGTATCAGTTTCGTAAAATAAAATTGAAACAACAAATTTATTTATATAACAATTGAATTGTTTTAAGCGCCAAAGATAACAATAAGGAAAATACAAAAAGTCTAATTGTTCACTGCTGCATTGTCATTTTCCTTTGCCTCGTTTATGTTAAACACTCGTCCACGTGCTGGATTTGCGTTAACAAGTCTTGGGCAATTGTTCCGATAGCGAGTAAGATCATCACAGTTATAGCACGATCCAGGTGGAAATTGTGCTTGAGCAGCAGCAGGATTTGCAGCAGCTTGGTTTTGGATAGTATAACGGCAGGTATTGACCAAATGTCCCAATCGCCCACAGTGGGTACATTTGTGACACTGTGTTTGTTCCAGGTGATGACGGTTGCATTTGTTGCACAAAGGTCCAGTACCAACATAGTTTTTCTTTGTACGAGGTTGTGCTGGCTAGTTTGATGCAACCTGATTGTTCTGAGCAACTACAGCGAAGTTTCGTGAAGCCTTACGCTTCTTCGACTTTTTGGAGGACTCAGTCTGTTTATCCTTTGGTTTTTCTTATTTAGACTCGTCAGATGGTTTTGGGTCGCCCTTTAGGAAAAGCTTACCTTTCCTGATCTGGGATTCAGTCAGGGTAGCAGATAGTTCAATGGCCTGTCTGACGGTAGTAGGGTTGCTACCAGTAACGATGTCCTGAACTAGGTCAGGGAGACTATCAATGTACTTTTCGGTCACCTTATCCAAAGGCGTAACCATGGTAGGACATAACAGGCTCAGTTCCTCATAATGGTCAGTGTAGGCTCGATGTTCACCGCTGTCTTGCTTTAGATCGTCGAATTCCCTTTCCAACGCCCTGAGTTCATGACGAGGACAGAACTCCTTCATCATTAGAGCTCGAAGCTCTTCCCAAGTTTGTGCCAATGTCACGTCGGCACCCCTATCCCTCATTACACCATTCCACCATGTAAGTGCTATTTTCTGGAGTACGCTCGATGCAAACTCAACCTTTCGCTCGTTTGGGCATTGTACATGACGAAACGTGCTTTCGAGACTCTCAAACCATTGTAGGAGCCCAGTGGCCCCTTCAAACCCAGTAAATGTGAGTGGCTTAGCTGAGTTGAACTGCTTGTAGTTGCACGGAGCATTGTTGTTATTGTTGTTGTTTGCTTGGTTTACTTGGGTTATCAGGTTTGGGAGTACAGCAGCGATTTGCTGAGTGATAATAGCTGCGAGTTCGGCGTTAGTTTGAGGTTGTGCATCACGTCGAGGAGGCATATTCTAAAAGAGCAAAGAAACATAAGAAGAAACGAGTGAGATGATATCGGATAGTAAGAATTGAATGCTTAAAAGAATATCGACAAAGCATGAAGATTGTGATCATTTGTTCGTTACCTAAAACAAACAAATGACACTGTGACTAATCAAAGTAAATGGGTCATGCTAATGTATCGCGAAGACATGCTTTAGCCTATAAGTGGACACTCACCCCAAGAGTTCCCGGGTAAGAGTGACTGGTCCGATTATGTGGATTTGTACGAACACTCTAGCCTTAGACAGAAAACTCGAGGTACAGGCATCCACCCTTCCAGATTTCACGTGTTCACATTATTTAGACCCAAACTTTGACGAGATTTTGAAAACTTTGAAGGTTTAAAACCTTATAATAAATCATCTAAGAAGAGATGATTGGTTTTCAAAAACGGATTTGTAATCGGTGTTCTTGTTTTGGTTGTCACCTAAAGATAGGCGACGGTATTGTTTTAAGACTAAACACAAGATAACTTGCGTTAGGGTCCTAGGAAGGTTATAGTCTAGGTCAAAGCATTACTAATAACCTAATTCCCTATAACCATTGGCTCTGATACCAACTTTTCTGTCACACCCCGACCGCGTAAAACAACAAATCACGGTGGAAACGTCGGGGAGTGTCGTAACAGAATCATTGTTTCACAACCATGGATTAAAAGTTTTATTTTATTGAATCATTGAACTCATTATTTTGTTGCATATCAGATGAATACAAATAATTGTCTCTCAAGTTTTAAAGTCGCTAAGGCACAAGTCTATCCTGTGTGTAACATGCATCAACAATCATCACATAGCAGCACCTGAAACATATGTGAAAATAGGTACGTCAGCAAAAAAATGCCTGTGAGTAACATAGGATTTGTGAATTAGATTCATGGATTTGGATAACACAAGAAAAGGTTTTATGTTTTTTCAAAAATAGCCATGAATCCTTGTAAAAGTTTTTGTTTCTATGATACGTCGTTTTGGTAAAATGTTTATAGTGTATACAAAAATATACTTTGGTTTTGAGATAAGCGGATGAGTAGTATATCTAAATATACTTTAGTTTTGAAATAGTTAAACAGATAGTATATTAGAATATACTTTAGTTTTAGAAATAATAGATTTGGTAGTACATCACAAGTATACTTTGGTTTAAGAATGCAAGCATCGATAGTATATCAAATCATACTTTGGTTCTTGAAAATAACATATCAATTATGTTTTGGTTTGAAAATAGCATATCAACTATGCTTTGGTAGTATCAATCAAAGTCAGTAGTATATCAACTCTACTTTAGTAAATAATATCACGTTGGTAGTATGTCGGAACATACCTAAATCGTGGTTTGGTAATATATCAAACTATATTTTAGTAAACAATAGCATATCAAATTATGCTTTAGCAAACAGTATCACGTTGGTAGTATATCGAAATATACCATAAATCACGATTTAGCAATACATTCAAACCTTAGTGCATCAAACTACACCTTAGAGACTATAAAAATACCACAAAGGCAAATTCTATTTGGTTAAAATTTTGGTTTCTGACATTCCATACAACAGGAATGAGGTGTCTAGTCCTATAGCGCTATATCGTACTACCAATTGGCTTGATCATTGTTAATGAATGTATAAGTAAACATATGAACAGAAAAATAGTCGTACAAACTTGAAAATCAGTGTTTAAGTTATGGACAATTGTTCAATTCGTCAAAAGATAAGTACTATGCATGTGTAATCAAATAGTCGAAATCATGAAAATGGCGTATCGGCACATATGTATCACCCCGAAACATTTGAAAAATGCAAAAGAGGGGACTATGTACTCACTTGAGATTGTAAGTATCCTCGATTAAGTGTCCTAATAAAGCTCGGAAATCAAGGAATCAAGTGGCACCTAATAATCGGATTGCTAGTTAATAAATCGACATCTAAATCGGAAGATCGGGTAGAATGAGGTCTCGTAAACCAAATGAGTATTGGAACTCATGTGATATGGTTTAACGAAGCCTACATTCTAAATCGGAACCTATCCTAAGTGCTTACGACCCGTTACGACTCATTAAGGTAGCTTACACCACTTTAACGCGTCGTTCTCGCGAATGCGCGTTCGAGACGCCTAACTAGTCCTATGACAACTATTATACGCCTAAATATGTTTAAATATGTTGTATAATCAGTTTAAGTGACAAAAGTTATGTTACATATGCTTAAATACCAATTATGCATGAAAATGGCATTTTGGTCATTTTCCTAAGGCATATAAACTACCTATTATAACAACAAATTAAACTAAGTGACCATAAGGTATAACCTCGGAAGGTTATTCCCTATACAACTATGGTCACATAATATGCTTGGTCGGATCCTAACGATCGACCAAACGGGTCGGGTTCGAAAGTCAAAGCGGTTGTTAAGACCGCTTGACTTACGACCCTAAACAAGCACTAGACTAAAAGTGACGAGTTAAACATGTTAAAACATGTTTAACTAAGTTAGAAAACAGGTTTTGATATCAAAACAAAGTGTTTTGATATCCGAAGATAGTTTCGTCTCAAAATGCGCATAAAAGGCATTTTGACCGAAACTTTGACTTCATCACTTCGACTAATCAACGTGGTAATCAGTAGGTATAGTCACAAGGGACTATAACCATCGTGATTACGCTCACGTTGCAAAGTTCAAACGAACTTTGTGTTGACCAATTCATGGTCAAAACAGAAAGTCAAACAATGTTTGACTTTTATGCTTGAAAAGCATAAAAAGCATAAAAAGCATGAAAGAAGCTTACAAAAGGTCCAAGCAAGGAAGATTTGATTCAAATTGCTCAGGTATGAAGTATAGAACTCCAACTTAGAGCAGATTTTTGAATCAAGTGTGAGGAATGAATGAGAAAACCCACTTCTATTTATAGGAAGTTAGGATCAAGGAGATCATTCCATGTGTTTAGAAGGTTTAATCTTGACCCTACACTCGTGGGACATAGTTTTAAATACAATGGGAATCCAAAATCAGCTCCAGGTATTGAGAAATTTGCATAATTAAACCTGAAAATCAAGCCAGATGCTGAAACAGAGTTGCTGAATTTTGGTCCCTTTCACGTGGCGCACCAGGCAGACCTGGGCTTGGCACATGGCGCAGGGGAGCTCGGTTCCAAGTTTCCCAAATTGGCTGAACAGGTCCCTGCATGCTTAAAACATGATTTTTTGACACGTTTAAGCCCCGTTAACCCCATTTCAAGGCTCCTAAATGAATTTAAAGTATAGGGAACTTAAAATATGCTTGAAATTATCTCGGATGTCAGTTCGTTTGGTCGTACGGTTGCGTTATTCGGTTAATTACGATGAAAACTCGAACGGACGCAAAAACGATCCAAATTTCACGACGAATGGTATTTTTGAATTCCGATCACTAAAATAAAATATTCTAATGATTACAAAAATTTTTGGATGTCCGGATATGTTCAGAACGTAAGATATGCGTGTAAATGCAAACTTATGCACTTTTTGACGTTTTAGTCCCTATTGATCAAATACGTTTATTTTCGCATACCAAACCCCTCAAAGCCTATTTCTTAAGCTATGTAAAGGATATTTAAGGTATGTTTAGTTTATGATCAAGTTCTGGAATGTTCGTTACTATACAAATCGGCATACTTTCGTAGTTTGACGCAAATAGTCTATGCGATCGAATAAACTTGTTTTCGACACACCAAACCCTCCAAAACTTATTTCTTAGTTATGTAAAGGTTATTTAAGGTATGTTAAGCCTATGTCACTGTTCCGGAGTGTTTGTCGCGTTAAACTGATTACGTTTACGCATCAGTTCACGTATAACTTTCCAGAAAGCGATTTAAAGCTTGAAATTGAACTAGGATTGAT
Organism: Helianthus tuberosus; assembly: GCA_030545235.1. Lineage (NCBI taxonomy): Eukaryota > Viridiplantae > Streptophyta > Magnoliopsida > Asterales > Asteraceae > Helianthus > Helianthus tuberosus. The sequence goes on along the minus strand of CM060451.1, from coordinate 70,161,935 downwards.
ATGTGCAAAAATCACATGTAATTGTACAAATCCCAAGAATGAAACACAAGATTTCATTGGATTTGCATTTGTATGATGGTCGTAGAGACACAAGTGTCACAAAAGGTCTCCCACCTAAAGTATTCGAAGAACATGTTTTGAAGATGGGCTCTTGTAAAGACCTTATTTAAATGCATATTGTACTTACTTACGTTTTAATGAAAAAAAATTCTCATTTGATTTGTTGTCTCTAACTACGTTTCGCTAGCCTAATGACGTAAAGACTATTATTATACAAATCATCGTTTATGGGCTTACTTGTAAATTGATCCTTACTTTGCTTAGGTTTTATATTTGGGATTGCACTATGATTAATGGGGGTCCTGAGTTGAATAACTGACTCAACAACTGTATTTTTCTACTGCAATTTTGATTTAAAACTAAAATGAGTATTAACTCCTGATCATGCTTACCTAATACTCATAATAAATGATCACTCGGCCAAGTGGGAGAATATTAGTGTAAATTATTTATTAAATAATTTATGGTGCCCTTATTGATCATTTATCTAATAACCAGATCAATATTTACCTTAATATCCATATAAAATTAACTGGGCTTTATTTGATAGACGTAAAGGCCCATACTAGTTAATTAGGGTTTCCCCTTGGGTGAAGCATATAAATACAGGTTATTGGGGAACCCTAAAACACACCATAAAAGTTTACCCCCCCCTCACTGCAATAACCTAATTCGTATCCAACTCTATCCTAACCGCTCACCCTAAACGGGAACTGATTAAGATGGCTTTTTCTTCATTTCTAACCACTACTGGATTGTCAGGTACACATGTGTTTTGTTATTCATGATTGAATTTATTTGATTAGGGTTTATGTTTTACCCATATAATCAACAAGTCCCAATTAATAAATTTTAATTGTTAAACCTTAATAAAAAATAAGACTGCCATGGACGAACTGATGAGTCATGAGAGGCAAGAAGAGTCACGATTGGTGTAACTTAGGGACGATTTCATTCGAACCGAAGTGGCATGAATGATCGATTCGGAATTTCTGTTCAAAGACGCAGAATATTGTACTTTTATTATTATACTGGTTTTATTATGCGATTTGACCTGAACCAAGCAAAAAAATTTGGCATCGGGTTATAAATTCAAGGACAAAAAATGACACCAAAGGAAAATTTTTTTGACTCCGCCACTTAGCGTAACTATATATTCGTCCCATATATTTAAAAAATATTAGGGATTTAGACTTAAAGAAGTTAAGGTTCTAAAAGATTAGGGTCTATTTTTTATTACTTATGCTCTAAAAGAAAAATTAGATGGGGTGCCAAAAGTTTTATTTGGGCTATAAGTCATTTATGACTCATAACTTTGAACATGTGCCTCTCTCATATATTGAAATACAAATTTTATGTATATCCATAATACCTACGACCTAGTATTATAGTGGTATGTTGTTTTTCTTTTATAAAAATGGTGTAAGTTTAAATTCTCGCAAATGTAAGATATGATGGTATCTAGGTGTAAAAAATTATTGGTAAAATATATATCCACATCCCAAAGGGCTAAAAACACCCATAAACACGTCTAGATATCCGACACATCAGATTTCCTAGCATACCTAGAAAACCATGTTAGGATCAATGTGCCTCTAGTAACTGCTGGATGTCACTTTGGTTAGGCCTTCATAGATATTCCTCAAAAAAGCAATTTAGCAATAGGCATGCGGAACTTTTGTAGACATATGATAATAGTACTTTCACCAATGTGTCACAACTCCTGACCATACCCTGGGAGCAGGAGCCGTGAACCAGTCAAGTGGTACCGATGATTATTTTGAAAACATGGCAGCGGAAAAATTCATCAGGATCGTAGTTAGAAAAATATCACAGTTTAGAAACATCGGATTATATTTATAACAAATGGGAATAAAACCCTTGTTTTACAAATGTAGCTTTTAATAAGGGATAAACCCGAATTCATAAACAACGTTTCTTAATTTAATTTATAAAATAATCCAATTCTTGAAGCCTTTTGGGGCCGTATCACAGATCTACTATAATCACCTGAAACATATTTAAAAATATTTGATCAGCAGAAAATACTGGTGAGTTCATTCATTTGGTATAAAATGACACATCTTTTTATATGTCCAGTATTAAGAGTTTTTACATTCACTTATATCTTACTATTACTCAAAGATATTTGTCACTAGGCGATTCTTGTGACGGTGGTCATATCAATGTTGATCATTCTTTCAACTAGTGACTGTGGTCGTGTCACTGTTGGTCATTCTTTCAACTAGTGACTGTGGTTCTATCACTGTTGATCATTCTTTCAACTAGTGACTGTGGTCATATCACTGTTGATCATTCTCTCAACTAGTGATTGTGTTTGTATCACTGTTGATCATTCTTTCAATTAGTGACGCTTATCAAATAATGTATACCAAACCCCACATATCGATAGTAATTGCTCAATACATAACCCAACTCAAACTTTATGCACATATTATTAATTACAGGTGGTAACGTGGGAATACACTATGGCTATATCAACTAGTTACTGTGATATACATTATGGCTATAAATGATATCATTTATTTTGTAATATACCTATGTGCATATATATAGTCAATGCATTATATTTTATTATAACCCCATTAAATATAGGGTTATAATAATTATGGACTTTTGATATGTATATAATTTTATAACACTATGGAGTGCACATACTTAATATACATGTGTTTTATTAAGTTAATATATAGTGTTATATATTTAAGTTTCGTTAAATTATAACATGTTATAATATACATAACGTGTATCCCTATGTATTTTATAGATACATAAATCAAAGTTTTTATAGATACATAAGTTAATATATAGGGTTTTCAATTTAAGTAGCACATTTAAATATCTATATATTAACCTTATTTGTGCTACTTATATGTATAATTTTTATTTATAAAATTATAAGTATTTGTCATTATAATTTATATCTACTTGTAAAGCAAATATGGTTTTGAAAGCATTCCCACATACTGGCAGTAATTTCAGAATGTAAAGGTTTAATCACTGTAATTATAACTGAAAACCTTTAGGGTTTTGCAAAGCATTTTAAATAAAATGACTCACAATAATGTGAGAAAAACAAGAATGACTCACTTTGTAGACTTTAGGGTTTAACTAAAAGCCTCCTGGTAATATTTCCTGGTATAATTCCTCAGCTCTTAATAAAATATACAATGCACTCGTGCTTAGAGTAATAACCCAATTTAACTTTATCAATACATTAGGAGATCAAGACCCCAACGTAGTTAACAAAGTGTAGCCTTATACAGGCAGCACCTTGACATCCGTTGCTGGGTTTAGGATGATCGGACAGGGTATCGAATAAGTGATCAGGGGTTAAAACACTTACAATGGGGCAGAGCTTTGTAGGATTTATGGGTGTAATACTAAAGAAAATGGGGTAACAATATAGCAGAGAGAGGGCGAGAGAGAAAGAAAGGAAAGTGAGCCATTTTTGACTGCTTCCTTCTGCGCTATATATAGTTGATTTGGAAGCTTGATTGTTACGTTTCAAAAGATTCCATTTGATCATTTAGACATACACGTACACAACAATCATTCTCAATTCATTTCTTTGTAATTTTAATTATTATTTTATTATTATAATTAATTCAGCTGCTTCATTCATTTATCGTTTATAACTTATAAAATATAACGTTTTATAAAACGATGAATATGTCATTAGAACGAGTACATTTTTATCTACATTTTGACGTAAGTTTGGTTAAAAACGAAGTAAGGTCAATTATAATGTATTTTTGTTATTTAATTATTAAACGGTTCATATGTTCCTATAAATACCTCATATTTCTAACAGTCAACTTACTCGTAATCTATCCGTTTAATAATATAAGTTTTATATACTTTATTTTAATATATAAAAAAATGGAAATGTTACACAATGCATATGTATTCATCTCATTGGTCAGTTGTTATGCCAAGTGGCGACATGATACATGTGTTGTTTTGTCTAGGCAACAAACTATTTCTACCAATTGCATCAGGTCTTTGAGTAAGGTATTCCAAATGGTGGGATATAACTTCGACAATTCGATTAAAAAGTCATCTACTCATCCAAAAACTTTGTCTAAAGTAACTAGCAAAGAAAACTGGCTCCGAGGCAACGTAGTCCTTCCACAAATGGTAATCTATATATTCATAATATAACGCCTTGCTTTTTCATACTTTTCATAATTAGAAAGCATTGCTTGTAATTCTATTTTTGGAAGTCTTGTATTCTTGTAATCGTCGTAATCATTGTAAAATCCGAGACTTGGATCATAATGAAATTCGTATTTTTATTACATTCGTGTTATACACGCTTTATACATGTTCATACGTTCAAATCAATCAATCATGTGATACTTTAATCATAATTTGTGCTCAATACGTCAAACATGCAAACACGTAACTTATATGTTCAACTGATAAATATACATGTTTATACTTGTTTTATGTTGGTTTTATGAAATAATTACATCCCATACCCTTAACTATGTTTCTTATGCTTAAAACACCCTATAATACCTTAACTACATCACATATGAAAGTCTAGGGGGCAAAGTCGTCAAAAAAATAAACATTTGGTCAGCCACAGGGCCGCTGCGCCCCGCGGCCTCCCCCTCCTAGCCCGTCGCGGGCCGCCAGGGACTCGGATCCGCGACCAGACTTTGCCAGCTCGTGATTGGGCCATTCTTTTGTGTTTTGTTGAACTTAAACTTGTGTTTCTTGCATTTATTGTCACCTAATCAACCCTAATCCTTAACCCTATAAAACCAAATCCTCCTCTACACTTTTTCCACTTTGCAACTCACTTCAAACACTCTCAAATCACTTTTAATCAGCTGGAAATCAGAAAGTGGACAGATTCGTCACAACTTGCTTAAGTGAGCATAACTTCTCCACTTCTCAACCTTTTTCATTGATTCTTCTTTTTAATCACTTGGAACAACCTTAAGTATGATTCCATAGGTTTTCCATGGAAAACCAAGACCTGGAACATCACCAAAACAGGCTCCAAAATGAAGAAAACTTTCAGTTTTGATTTAAACACTTGTTAAACTACTTAAACTTGAGGTTTCTCATACACATTCCTATGTCCTTATGCTCATAATCAAATCTATGGTAAGTTGGGCTTAAAAACAAGGTTGTGACATGTAAAATCAGAGGTTTAAACCTCATAAACATTCTGTTTTGTTTGGGTTTTAACCCACAAGTGATGAACAAGGCTAAGACTTGAAAGATTGTGTGATTATGGGACTAGCTTGGGCTATCCTACTTGAAAATCCACACATCACTTGATGATTTCTTAGATTAGTTGTAGTTATTTCTTTCCTTATTGTGTATTCATGACCCTCCTTGTTGTCTATGACAACACGTGTAGTGGTGGACACCAAAGAGGTACCTAAATGGAAGACTTGTCTTTCCTACTTCATGCATGACTTATGTGATATACAAAGAGGTTCCTAAATGGAGGATTTATCCTCCTACCTCACGCTTGACTTATATGACATTATGATATACTATATAACTTATATAATATTCAAGTAACCAAACTTTTGATGATGAACTAGCGGTCATTTGTCAAGATAGTAGGTTACATGATCTAAAGACCATAATACTTGTTATGATTCTAATGGGCATTTTGACCCATGAAAACATTTAAACTCTTATGAGTTTCTTAGTGTAAAAATAAGTATTATGTGATGGATGATTACTTTCTCATATGTATACTTTCTTGTAATTTAAAACTCTGAATCTTTACTCCTCCGTTAACATCCAATACTCACACACCTATGTTTCTTCGTGTAGAAGGACATGGTGTTCCACTCTAATCAAAAAACAACTCTCGCGGGATTACCAAATGGAAAGCTTGCAAAACCGTGATTATACTCGAACCCATCTTCCTTTTTACACTTTGGGTGCAACATGTATGTTATACAAAATCACACAACACTTAAACTATTTTAAACTCTATCCATGCTTAACATGAACCTATATGATGCTTGTGAATCTTGTATGTTATGTAAACTTTTGTGTCAATATATGCTCATTAACTTTGCTAGCATACCTTAACAATTATAGCGCTATAGGATTAACGCACCGCCCATGAAACTTGGGGTATTGTTAAGTTAAACATGTTAACCTCCCGTTATTATTTGGGATAGGCAAAATTAACGTGTTGTATACCTGGGTTTGAACATATAGTACACCGTTTCAGCATATTAGTAACTTGCATATTGTGATTCATGTTGGATATGAGACTTTACACATTTTTTTATTCTATATTATACTATGTATGATAACTTGTATACTCGCCAACTTTTTGTTGATATATTTTAATACATGTTGCATGTTTATAGACGAGACGATGTTATGTGAAGAAACAAGATTTAGGTGGACTTAGAAACACACCTAGATTAATTTGTTATTTGATGTTATGTTTTGAAACAATGTTGTCTTTTATTTGGATCTTTGTATGACATTTTAGTCTTGATATGAAATTTGAATTTAAATTATATTGTCACATAGTGTTATGAAGTTTTGAGCAATTTGTTCGTCTCGTCCCGATGTTTCCGCCATCGGTTGGGGTGTGACAGATTGGTATCAGAGCCATAACTATAGGGAATTAGGAAAAGTAGAAAATATTTGCCTAGTTTATAGTTTTAGGAACTTTGTTCTTGTTTGTCGTTTAAAATTTACATGCATTCTACCTTATTTACTTCTTATCTATTCTTCACTGGTCTTTTAAACTTACAAGCCTTTCCTAATGCTAACATTATACACTTTTGAAGACTTGAAGACACACGTAACACAAACGAGAAGAGTTTACCAAAATAGGTGTGAAACCCACAATTTGGTAAACGACTCTCATTACACTATGTGATGCATTCATGAAAACGATTTTCTTAAACAAACATTATGATCAAGTCTAACCTATTCGTTCTTTTTGAATCTTAGATGTCTTCTCATCTCTCCAACTCGACTAAGAAGTCTAAGACCAGCTCCCAAAAGAAGATGATGGCATTCATGGCCAATCAGATTGCGCGTATCGTCCCCAAGATCGTCACCGAGATCCAAGCTTCTGCTACTCAAAACTCCTCCGTCGATTCAAAGGTTGATGTGTGCAAGCCCGTGTCTTTCAACTTCAAGCACTTTTCATTGTGCAACCCTAAGCCATTCACTGGCAATGATGGGGTGACTGCTATGCTCGAGTTGTTTGACAGCATAGAGGTCACGGTCATCAACAGTGAGTACCCTGAAGAGCTTAAGACTCGAAGTGCCACTGGGGTCTTCCAAGCTAGGGCCTTGGAATGGTGGACAAATGAAAGGAACATTCGTTCAAACGAAGAGACTTATAAGGGGGCTAGAGTAACATGTTTGCTATGTAACATGTTTCAAGGACGAAACCTAATATAAGGGGGCTATAGTAATAACATGCCAGTTATTAATGGAATATGAAACCCAATATCTATGGAAAGCCCATTTTCTTCATGTTAAAGGGAACCTTGGCATATTTAAAATTTTATCAATAATCCTAAAAGGGTAAGTCTATTACTAGAGTACTAATCACCACCCATTTCATCTACAAACTTTCCTTTTGGAGGAAATCTAAAGAGCGAAAGATGTTAGTATGAGGAAGGTGGTTTTTGAGCACATGATCACCAATTTTTTTCTCGGTTTTGCAAAGGAATCTTGGTGGGTGTTGGTTCTTTCGATTCCAAGGGTTGTTAAGGTTGTCTCACGCTGAAAAGAGGGGCTTCGAGGACTTTATACACGGTTCTCGTTCTGCAATGGTTAAAGTTAAAGTTTGCACAATTGTTTATAAAGTAGTACTTTTATAGATAGTCTTCACGTGGTACATGATAATCTTGTACGGAAACTTCAAGATTTTGCATGAAGGATTTATGCGAAAAGTTGACCCTTTTACAATTGAACCTTTGACTTGATTTGATTTAGTTATCTGAGTGTTTAACAAGGGTCAAGCCAACAAGTTCAAAGTACTCATAGCTATTTCCTCAGGAGAGTTCATAGACCCTTTTTATGTTGTTTTGGGGTGGTTTGCATAATCGACAAATGTTTTAAGTGGAATGTATGTTTTAAAGAAACATATGTTTCTAAAGAGACGTTGTTTGGGCTTTTAGCCATAGCATGGATAAGAATGCGTTCAGGTAAGCGTCTAAAGTTAACATTTTGCTGATTGTGAACATAACATGTGTAATGAATGTTAAAGGTAATGCGTAAATGAAAAGTCTAGCATATAATGTTTTCTAAGGCATTACATTATCGAAATCCACTGTATTCATCACGAAGAAGAATGAAAACTGTCTTATAAGATCATTTTATAAGCAAGTTAAGGGGGCAATGCCTTTGTTGCTTGCCAAGTAATCGATTGTACAACTAGGTAAAGGATCCAATCCGATAGCAACAATTACCAATGTAATGTTTGTAGAAATTAGACAAAAGATTCTTTTACTTAATGTACGTTTAAAGCATGTTTACTTAAAGTGAGTTATGGTGAAAATGTCAAGTTATTTATATTTTATTTAAATGTTTAGTAAATTAGAACTCATTCAACGTAGTTGACTTTTGGTATGCTTGGAAGGCACCGTTGGCACGGACTTGAAGGCTACCCTAACACAGTGGCATCATGTTTATCTATGTTTTGTTTTAAACTATGGATTTGTTTAATAATGTGTTATATTTGGACGTTATGACTTAATGTTTCCATTACCATTGGATGAATTATCTAGTTTAAGAACTATGTGCCAAAGAATAAATCCAACACATGAGACCCCTCGTGTTTGGAGCATTTTAAGATGTATATAAGTAATTTAGCTAGATACTTATTTGACTTTATCTATGTATATGTAAGGATTAAGACACATGTATGTATTCTTGTTTTTTATGTTTGTCGTCTTCTTTAGGTTATATTATGATTAAAGAAACATTATGAACTTGTTTTTATATTAAAATAAAACAATAACATAAAAAGTTTGCGAAAAATATCATAAATATGAAACAAAAAATTATTGAACATAGAATTAAATGACTAAAAATGACGAATAATAGAAATAATTCTAGGTTTTAAACAACAGATATTTGTATGAACTTCATAATTAAGAAAATCAAAAAGACAATTTAAAGGAATCCAATATAATCATTAGTGGAAAGTAATTTAAGAGAATCCTAATGATTCAATATAAATCCTTTACTTAAATAAATGATTATATCTAAGAGATACATGTCATATTGTGGTTCATTCTCACACTATTTTTTCCGCCATTACCCATTTAACCATTTTCATCAACACACGCGGATCCTTTTTACCTGACTGACGTTGTGGAACCTAAACCCTAATTTGAACGGCTTGACATCCTCATTCCTCATCATGATTTCATTCCTCATCCTCCATAGTCGTTTCTAAATCTCAAGACTATAAAGATCAACAATACTTGACAAGAAAACCTAACACCCAATATACGAATTCACTTCTTCGTTTCTCAGGGTCCGTATTCGATTTGATTGTCTTCTACGTGTGCGAATCATTCATTTAATTATACTTTCCACCAACTATATGAGAGACCATATAACCGTATGAAAGGATTAGTTGTTACACAAGAACTCGTAACAGTGCCAACATTGACCCTGCTTGATTCCACCATGGAAGGTTCGTCAGTTTTGTTTTTCTGATTTTTAAAATAATTTCACTGTCAGAACTAGGGTTTTGTAGTCGATTGGTTTTCTTGGTAATTTATGTATTCAAATCGGTATTCCATTCTCTTCCTATAGACGTACCATACATCCGTTCCTAAGGTTTCTAACGTTTTCACGTTAGCTAAGGTTTTGACATTTTCATGTCACTAAGTTTGGATAGTCGCCATTAAGGGCGATACTCCAGTTTACACAAGATCCTTTGGGCTTGTCCCCAGTTTTTTGGGCTTGTCCCCAGATTGTTGGGCTTGTCCCCAGATACTAACTCTTTCTTTTGCAGTTGGCTTAGTTCCAAGTTATGTCTTATTTCAGGTTTCTAAAGCTAAATAGTTAAGAATCCTTGATCCTAACTTCATACAAGGGTTTGTTTTTTGGTTATCATGATTGTAAGTATTAAGGATTTAGGATCCTAACTTGGATTCTCTGGTATGATTTTTATTTACTCTAATTTTATTCTTGATTTGTCTATGTTGCCCTTGGTCTTTGACAACAGGTTATGTGATCCTAAAATAATCTCACTTTTTAAACTTTTCAATTATAGGATATTTGATCCTTGATCATATCCTAAACTTTTTGACATAAACTAATTTTTATACTTTCATTATTAACTTGTAAGTTTAAAGGAATATGCAATAATAATTGAAAGGTAAATAGACACAGAATGAACAACACAAGATAGCCAAAAGTTAAAGGTTTTATTTATTCATCCATAGTTAAACCCTTCAAAGGTTGTCAAAATTACCTACCCCAAGCATCTACTAGCAATACGTGGCCCGTCCGCTGGGGTAGGTAAAGGGTGTCCATATTAACAAAGTCTAAAGTGCAGGAAATAAAGATGGCAGGATAATAGTGGCTTCATCCCCCAAACAGAGGATCCCTCCACCAGCTATCATCCTACCTATTATCCCAAGGATCCGTGATCCTTAAACCTAAATACTATTGTTCAAGTACAGACCAGCATTGTTTAAAACACCATTAAATAAAAACCATTAAACCATAAAAAATGGGCTCCGACCGCGTCTAGATAAATCCATCATCGCCTATTGTTGCAGCCTAGACCTTCGCTGCATCATCACCACCAGCTACCTCTTCCACTGGATCCTTCACCCCGCTGCTACCAGCCTCAATTGCCAAGACCTCCTCAGCTTCCTCTTCATCATCCAGCTCAGCCAGCTTCTGCCTCCAAGCCTCTTGGTCCCAGGCAGACATGTCAAAAGCAGGATCCTCAGCCTCCTTGGCCATTTGTAGCTTGATCTTGAGCATGGTAATTGTAGCAGAAAGCTTTGCCCCTTCCATCACCTCTTCCTTCTCCTGCTGGGCTGTGATCTAGGTCAAGACCAGCTCCTTTCGCACCAGGTTAAGATCCTTATCAAGGGAAGAGATCTTCTTGTCTTTGGCCAGGAACATCTGTTGGAAGTCTAGGTTCTTCTGCTCAGCCTCTGCCAGATTGTGATCAAGGAGCATTTGGATCTCAGCAAATTTCTGCATAAAAGAGGCATAAGATCAGGATCCGTTATCCTCAGAAAGTAAAGACCAGACTTAAGGATCCAGGATCCTTCACTCAGAGACATATTCTTCAAACTGGTGTTGGATGAGAGGGAGGCCTTCAGTGGGCTGAGAGGTCTTTCTTTTCTTAGCACCCTTGCCCCGCGTGCCCATGCCTTTAGGGTTTGGGATGCTGGGACTGGCAGCTAGTTTCTTCTTGATGGACTTTGAGGAAGCAAATGCATAAAGATCACTGACGCTGAACCTGGAAGCTGATTTTGAAGATTTTCCAGCGCCTACAAATGCAAAACACAGATAAGTATACATATTTTACATTCATCTAAATATTTATTCATACATAGATTTGGATACTTACTTGACATTGTGTAGGAACCGGAGGATGCTTCTTGTGAATCCTTTGTTTTAGCTTGAAACGTTCTGACAACAGGATCAAGCTTCCAAAAAGCAGGAATCCTTTCTTTTGTTGCAGGTGTTTCTTGAATGTGAGAAAGCGAAATAGCTGCTCAACAAAAACAGAAAGAAGGATCAGTTATCCTTAAAAGAAAAAGAGTCCTACTATGATCCTTGTCCAAGGATCCCATATCCTACCCTGGGTGATCCATCTTTTGGGAAGGTCTTTCCCATCTGGGATTGAGTCCCTCCTTACAAAGAAGAACTGGTTCCTCCAATGGGTATCATTTTTGGTGGTTTTGAGGATTGGATGAGGCTGACCAGGTTTGTGTTTAAACAGAAAGCGATGAGAACCGTGGCTAACAAGGTTGTACATTTGACTCAACTCAGACACCCTCCTGCTCGATGAGGTTTTCAAGGGTATAAAGAACTCTCCACATCATAGGCATGGCTTGTATGTAGCACATACCAGTGAGTGTGAAGAAGGATTGTGTAAAAGCAGGGAAAGGATAGTTGAACCCTATCACAAAAGGGGTTGCCGGAAAAGTGATCCAGGCATCGGAGATACAATCGCTCTTTATCGAATAGTCGAAGGATCTGAAGACGGCTTCCGCCAGGAAGCAATGACGTATCCGATCAATTTCAGGATCGGTGAAATGGCAGAGTTCCAGCGAAGGGTTTTTGGTTACACCCTGGCTCTTCAGGGGGCTGTCCTTCTTAGGATCCTTGGGAGGTGAGGATCGGAGGGTCATCTTTGCCATGGATGCTCGGGTAATAGAGGATCAGAAGAAGAAAAATTAAAGAGAAGGGAAATAGAGATACCTGTTGGACTCTCCGAATGAAGATTTAAAGGAGAGAAACGCTTGAATTTAAATGCATTTTGATCCTTATCTCTAATTCTATATATATAATGATGATTGTGCAGGGAAGTCTTGTCGCTGACGTCATCCTCGCAACGGCTAGTCCTATCGCAACGACTATATTTTCGCTAACCAACTCGTTCGAGATAAAGCAAAAAATATGACTCATTTCGTTACAATTAATTCTTCATATTTTGGGGGCAATTGTTAGGGATGGATTTTCACAGTTTGTGGATAAAGGATCCTCAAGTGCAGCCAGGATCATGGATCCTCAGTTCAGTTTGAATTAAGGATCCTCAGAAGACGTTGCAGGATTAAGGATCCAGGATCCTCATTATGATCCTTATACTAACAATTGTTTCCATTATATTTGAACTTGTTTTGCAGGAGTATTCGAGTGGGACTTGGTCTTGCCGAGATTCCATGGGAATATGCCTTCTAATTCTGCACGTGCATGGCCTTCGTGACCGTTGTGGAGATCGTGGGAAGCTAGGACCTTTTTCGGATTGTTAGTTTGTTAGCTTATTTCTATTTTTAAATAGGGACAACAAGCTAGATTAGATGATGATTAGCAACACACACTACTCTCGAGAACTCTCTGTAACTTATTGGCGATTACACACTTTTTGCACACTAGTGATCCTTGTAACAAGCTTGTTATCATCCCGATTTGTAAACATTGTTTGTGCAATATAGTTGGTGATCGGTAGTTTCCATCACCCGAGGTTTTTTATGCCGGAGATCATTCATTGATCAAGGGTTTTTTCCTCGTATAAATCCTTGTGTCCAACATTCATTTCATTCATACATTGTTCATACATTTGTTCATTAATTCAAGCATCACACCTCACAAAATCGGATTTGGTTGCATTATCCTTGTGTGATTTTTGACCAAAACAGTTTGGCGCCCACCGTGGGGCAATTGGTGCTTCATTTCTAAGAAATTTTGTTCATTTCATTCATTTCTCTTCGTTACCTCCAATCATATGGCTTCCTAGGGAAAAAACACTTCAAGCTCCATGCCGGCGATCACCTTTTCACAGGGCATTCCACCTTTGCCTCCTGCACCTTCTGGAACCCAGAAGAATGCTGAGAATGCTCCGAAGAAACAAACCCCCGTTTTCCCAAAACCAACTTCTGATGCTTCTTCTGGCCCTACTAACAATGATCTTTATTCTTTGATTTTGTAGATGAAGGATCACATGCAGCAGCAGGACAGAACTAATGACAGGATCCTTCGAGAGATTGATGACATCAAGAAATTGAAGAGATCAGTGGAGGATCACTCTCCATTGATGCCCAGATCACTGAATTTTGATTCTCCAGCCATAACAGCCCAACACTCCACAGCGTCAGGCACTCAATACCAGGGTGGATTGTCGAGTATACGCTATGGATCGTTGGCAATGACTCAGGCTCAAGGATCCTACTTTCAGCCTTCAGGATCCTCTCTTCAGCCTTAAGGATCCTCCTCCCAGCATCAAGGATCCTTTTTCAGTTCTGGATGATATATGGGAGCGCAGACGGTTCAAGGATCCTCATTCCAGGGTCAAGTATCCTCTTCTCAGGTTCAAGGATCCTCTCGGGTTCAAAGATCCTCCTCTCAGGCTCAGGGATCCTCATCTTAGGTTTACGGATCCATGGATTATCCTCCAAGACCCCCAGTCTCGGTGTATGAAGGGTCCAACATCTTTCAGGATCAAGGATCCTTAAGGAGTGTACAACCCGGAAGTTTAGAGGTTCATTTGGGAGACTTCATCCCTATGCAGACTATTGCTTCGTCTGGTCCCTCGATCATGCCAGAATCACATCAATATGGATTCACATCAGGAGTTCCACCCTTGAATCCATCAGGGGGTAACACTTTAAATACTACTTATAATACTAACCATGGCTTTGTGCAGGATACAGGAATCAACCAAGCTATGGCTAGGGAATTGCAGGAACTTAAGGATATGATATCCAGCGTTCCGAGAGTGGTCAAACCCATTCCTGAAATTCCAGATGGGAGTCACAGGATATCTCGATTTGCACCACCTATTTGTGATGCAGAAATACCAAAGAGGTTTCAAACACTAAACATGAAATTGTATGATGGCTCAACTAATCCTGAAGAGCATGTAGCTCAGTACAGAGAAAGGATGGAGATCAATCCCATCCCTGAGAGGTTAAAAGAAGCATGTCTATTCAAGGGTTTCGGATCCACACTGACAGGATCAGCTCTTAAATGGCTGCTAAGTCTCCCCCTTACTCTATTACTTCATTTGCTAATCTAGTTAGTTTGTTTAATAGCCAATTCTCATGCAGTAGGAGGTTTGAACGTTTAACTAGTGATTTATATATGGTAACACAAGGTCAAAATGAATCACTTAGAGATTACATTAATAAATTCAGTAGAGAATCCTTGGAAATTCCTAACCTGGATATAGCTACGGCTGTAGAAGCCTTCAAAATGGGTTTACTTAAGGATTCACAGTTCTATGATGATCTTGTCCAGACCCCTTGCAGGAATCTTGATGAAGTAAGAACCAGGACCCTTAGATTCATTCGCCTAGAGGATGATAAAAGGATCCAAGAAAGACTGGCAGGATCCTCAAAGCAGGAAAAGCAAGGATCCTACTTCAGGAACAACAAGTCCAAATCATACAACAAATCTGATAACCAGAACGTGCATGCAGTGGAGCAAGAAGAGGATGATGAGGATTATCCTCCCATTTCTGAATATTGCTTTTCTGTTGATAATAATGAACTAATCCTTGCAATGCAGAATCTAGGTGAAAAAGCAAGATGGCCCAGAAAGAGTGATAAACCGGCCGCAACAAAAGACAAATCCAAATGGTGTGCGTATCATGAAGATTTCGGCCATCTCACTGACAAATGCATAACACTCAGGAAGGAGATTGGTTATTTATTAAGAAAAGGGCATTTGAAGGAGCTGCTTGGAAGAAAAAAAGTCAAGGATCCAGGATCCTGAAAAGGTTCCGGAAAGAGCTCCTGCTCCCCCAGCAGATGCACAAATTATCAGCTTCATATCTGGTGGATCAGATATATGTGGCACTTCCTTTTCAGCAGCCAAGAGGCAAGCCAAAGAGACAAAGATGGATAATGGGGACAGACCCATTCGAACCTCGATCCTTACACAGGAGAAAGTTATAACCTTTGATGATGATGATCGTATGGATATTCAGGATCCTCATCATGATGGTCTTGTTATTACTTTGTTTATATCTAATCATTTTGTTCGCAGGATTCTGATAGATGGAGGAAGCTCAGTGAACATCATTCAACTTGATGTCCTCAAGAAGATGAACATCCCTGAATCAGAAATTATCCTAAGATCACCAGTTCTTGTGGGATTCAGTGGGGAAACCAAGAACACATTGGGGGACATTAAACTTCTCATTTACATAGAGGGAGTTAATTCTTTTCAAAAGTTTTGCGTGATAGATTGCTTATCCTGTTGCAATGTTATCCTTGGCAGGCCATGGATACATGACATGAAAGCGGTTCCATCTACATACCATCAATGTGTGAAACTCCCTACTCCATGGGGTGTGGTGAAGATTGAAAGTGACCAACAAGAAGCCAAGAATTGCTATACTTCATCGATGAAGCCAGCCTCAAGACCTAGGGAGCAATAGCAATTAAAGCATCCTCCAAGAGATGTCCTGGAGGCAAGAGAACAAGATGTGAAAGATATCCTGATGGATCCTCAGGATCCTGAATCCAAAGTCTTTATAGGATCCGGGATCCTCAACGACATTGAACAGGATCTAGTATCCTTCCTCAAGAAGAGAAAGACTACCTTTGCCTGGAAGCATGAGGACATGACAGGTCGTTCAAACCCATACATCGAAAGAGGAGAAAGTTTGCACCTGAGAGGAATGCCATCATCCAGGAGGAGCTAGATAAACTGCTCAGAGCAGGTATGATTAGAGAAGTTAAGTATCGAAGGTGGTTAGCCAATGTGGTTGTTGTTCAAAAGAAAAACGGAAAGCGGAGGGTATGTGTCGATTTTGCTGATTTAAACAAGGCATGTCCCAAGGATCCTTTCCCATTACCCCACATTGACTCCATGGTGGACGCTACCGTGGGTCATGAGTTGTTGACTTTCATGGATGCTTCATCTGGATTTCAACAAATTTAGATGGAACCATCTGATCAAGAGGATACAACCTTTATGACCCCTACTGGTATCTATTGTTATATTGCTATTGTAACACCCCGAAAATATAAAGTTTTATATTAGAATTACAAAGTATTAAATAAACGAGAACAAACTAATTAGGACTAAATAACCCAGTTAATTACAAGTCTTGTAATGACTCATAAGTGGGTTAAAACACTCAAATATGAACTAAGGAAAATTTGAGGGACTAAAAGTGTTAAATTTGAAACTTGATTTATTAAAAACAAAATAAAATACACCAAACACACATAAGAGTGTGTGTCTGGTCGATTGAAGCACAGGGCGACCAGGAGAAACCCCCACAACCCTAGTTCTTGTCTAAACTCTCAAATTGAAGGTCAAAATCAATTCTAAATCGAAATCCGAGCATGAAATAGTGATCTCCACTGAAAAAGGAGTCACAAGGTATGTGAATTTTATGAGAAATCTCTAGTTGAATTTCTGAGTGAACTTAGAGAATTCGAAATTTATGGTTGCATGTTTGTTATATTGATGGAATAGGAAAAATATAGTGTCTAGGAGTAAACCCTAGACAAGTATATGATGAAATCATGCCTAATTGTAGTGAACCCCATGAACACTATTGAAGGTGATTAGTGGGTTTGTGAGAGCTTAATAAACACTATGATTTTTGGTTGTTATGCTAGTGTACTCTAATTTTATGAAGTAATCTCTGGTTATTGATGTTAAAGGTTAATATGAAATTGTCCGATTGATATTAATTTCGGCTATGTAACAAGTTATGAACTTGATAATGAATTGTATAGAATTATGCCCTTAAAGTGTTTGTAAAAATGCCTAAGAGAAGGCTAAATGTAGAAATATGAACAAAAACGCATACTTGCACTAATTGGTAAATTATGCGTATTATTTGAATCAAAGAGTTCTAAATGTGATATGAATGAACTCTATAGGAAAGGAAGCCGGAGCGTCGATCGGACAAGCCGGTGTTGACGCACGTTTGAAGGGTGTGCACTGAAGGTATGTAACTCGATTCGTTACATTAAGTAAATTTGATATTAGAACATGTATAGTTGTGTTTTAGAATAAAAGTTGTGTTGATTGAGGTGACGAAGTTCACTACTTGAATTAATAGGTTAAGAATTGACTAGGAAGCGTTTGGTAGTCATTATAATGGAGGATTCCATAAATGAGCCAAACGGGTCGAATAATTGTGTAATAAGTAGTGTTAGAGTTTGATAGTTCGCATTTGGCGTTGATAATCACAAGAGCAAGAAGCCATAAGATTGGTAATGAAATGCCGATGATATTAAGCCCCGGATGTTGGGTAAAAGCGCCTTATGGTTACTATTGCAATTGGTAGTAAAATGGGTGTAAATATAATGGGTTGAATAATTGTATAGTGATTTTAGTCGTTCGGACCGTAAGCCAAATTTTTGGTATAATAATTGTAATAGACACTTCAGTAATTAAATTACAGACGTATAGGAAAAAGAATCACCTAAAACGGACCTACGGATCAAAAGTTGTGGGCATTTGAAGTTAAAAAGTGTAAATTTCGGAGCTGGCAGAAAATGCAGGTCACAAACCTGCACTTGCTGGAAAACCGTATCCCCCGCGCCACGCGACAGGATCAACTAGATCTGGCGCGACACGCGAGAGCCGTCGCGGTACGCGACAGAATGAATGATGTCTGGCGCGACACACGACAGACCCAATCCTGAAATTTTATTTTATTTTTGATGATTCGATGCTATAACTCGTTTATATGCATTATATCAATGTCAAAACTAACATTTTAAGTGGTTTTGACTCTAGGTGATAATGGGGTCTTTCCAGATGGCGATCAAGCATGTTTTGAAGAACCGAACACGAACTTTCGAAGCTTCCATGTTAAATTAACCTTGTTAAACAATGTTATGTTGTAAACAATTTACTAATCATGTTTTCGAATGTTCAAACTAGTTAGTAGTTAACTAGTATGTGATTGCTTTAAAACATTCGATTTTGTACTTATGTTGAAGTAAAGTACTTTTTATATTAAATTATGCATATTTTTATTAAAATCGAATAGAAATTAGATGGTTGTTACAGCTATGCCATTTGGACTAAGAAATGCAAGTGCTACATACCAAAGGCTAGTCAATATGATGTTTAAAGAACAAATTGGACACACGATGGAAGTCTATATAGATGACATGGTGGTCAAGTCCAAGAGAGCTGAGGATCACCTTAGAGATTTGGAGGAAGCATTTGATATCCTTGATAAATTCAATATGAAATTGAATCCTTCCAATGTCACTTTGGTGTAAAAGCATGCAAGTTCCTAGGTTACATGGTGACAAAAAGAGGCATAGAGGCAAGTCCAGAGCAAATCAAGGCGATTGTGAACATCAAGTCTCCTGCCAATGCCAAGGATGTGCAAAGATTGACAGGAAGGATCACAGCCTTGAACAGGTTCATCTCAAAGTCATCAGAGAAATGCAAGTAATTCTATGACATTCTGAGAAAGAACAAGAAATTTGAATGGACTGAAAAGCATGAGAATGCTCTCAAGGCCCTTAAGGATTACCCATCCTCAGCCCCAGCATTAATGAAACCAGAAAAAGGGGATATATTATCCTTATATTTGGCAGTCTCTTCTAAGGCAGTAAGTGCAGTCCTTGTTAAGGATCATGAAGGTACACAACATCTTGTATATTATGTAAGTAAAAGTTTGCTTGATGCTGAATCCAGGTATTCTCATTTAGAAAAACTTATCCTTGCTTTAATTATAGCATCTACTAAACTTCGCCATTATTTTGAAACACATGCTATTATTGTTAAAACAAACTTTCCAATTAAGAATGTTCTCAGGAAACCTGAAATGTCAGGAAGGATGGCAAAGTGGGCAGTCAAGCTCAGTGCTTATGATATCAGATATGAACCAAGAACTGCCATTAAATTTCAGGCCTTGGCTGACTTTGTGGCTGATTTCAGTAGTGATCTACAAAGGGAAGCTGAATTGGAAGTTCAACAGCTTGAAGAGACTAAGGATCCTTGGATACTCTTCACAGATGGGGCTTCAAACATCAAGGGAACTGGACTAGGAATACTACTAAAATCGCCACAGGGGGACATAATACCCCACTTAATTGCTTGTGAGTTTCAAACTACTAACAATGAGGCTGAATATGAAGCCTTAATAGCTGGTTTGCAAATTGCCAAGCATATGAGGATCAGGTATCTTGAGGTACATGTAGATTCATTGTTAATTAATAATCACTTTAATGGTTCTTATGCTGTTAAAGGTGAAAGACTAATCGAATATCTAGAGATAGTCAAGAAATTGGCAGACTCTTTTGCTTCTTTTAGTTTGACACAGGTACCCAGGGAAGAAAATGCAGAAGCTGATGCTTTGGCCAACCTTGGATCATCATTGAAGATTCCAGAGGATATTAAAATTCCCATAATCCATATCTTGACTCCTGCTATTGAGGATCACACAGCTATGGAAATAGTAGAGGATTCTGCAATCATACCTAGTGATGGTGCACAATCACATTCAGGATCCTGGATCCTCCCAATCATGAGATATATACAACATGGAGAGATTCCTACAGGAGAAAACCCCAGAGCTTTCAAAGTCAAGGTATCTCAATTTACAATATTAAATATCATGTTATATAAACGATCTCTTGCAGGTCCATATCTAAGGTGTATAGAGGATCCTGAAATTCAAGAAGTCCTAAAGGATTTTCATGAAGGAGATTGTGGAAACCACACTGGGGGCAGAGCACTGTTCTCAAGGATCCTTAGGACAGGATATTATTGGCCTACTATGAAGAAGGATGATGTGGATTATGCCAAGAAATGTGATGCTTGTCAGAGACATAGCAATATCCTTCATCAACCTGCAGAGCTCCTGCATCCTATATCCTCTTCTTGGCCATTCATGAGATGGGGAATGGATATAGTTTGCAAACTTCCCAAGGCACCAGGAGGAAAAGTGTTTATGCTTGCTAGGACTGATTACTTTTCCAAGTGGATAGAAGCTGAAGCCTTTGCTCAAGTCAGAGAAAAAGAAGTGATATCCTTTATTAAAAGAAACATTATTACCAGATTTGGTATCCCTTCTGAAATTGTTTGTGATAATGGATCCCAATTTATTGGGAATAGAACTACTAACTTTTGTGACAGTTGGAGGATTAAGATGATAACATCAACACCAGTCCACCCACAAGCTAATGGTCAAGCAGAATCATCTAACAAGATCATTGTTTTGGTCAAAAAATCTAATGAGGATAATGCAACCAAACTCTTAGTTACGGGGTATGATGCTTAAAATGTAGAACAATGACAAGGATCACTTCAATGTAAATTGCACAGATGACACAAGGATTTATACGGGGAAAAAGCCCTTGATCAAGAGTTGATCTCCGGCACAAAAAACCCCGGGTGATGGAAACTACCGATCACCAAGCTCAAATAAATCAATAAACGTTTACAATTTCGGATAGTAACGAGCTAGGTACAAGGATCACTATCGTGAAATGTGTAAAAGTGAGTGAAAACTAATAAGTGTTCGTCGAGAGCTTCAAGAGTGCGATTATATGAGAGTGTGTGTAGCTGAAAATGGCTAAGTGTTCTAATTCTAGCTCGTCACCCCTTTAAAAATAGAAGTTAGCTACAATAACAAACTATCCGACTTTTGTGCCAAGCTCCCACGTTCTCCACAACGTCCATTTCCAGTCAAACGTGTGCGAAATACCCGTGGAATATTCCATAGTAACGTTGCCAAGACCAAGTCAAGCTTGTTACTCCTGCGAAATAATACGAAACACAAATAAACAATCGTTAGTATGAGGATCCTTAAGGTGATCCATGATCCTGATCCTGAAGCTCTTCTGAGGATCACTATCTGTCACAGAAATACGGATCATTAATTAGGATAACGAATAAGGATCACTAATTGTTAGAAAATCCTCCCCTAACAATTGCCCCCAAAATATAAGGAGTGATATGTTAAATGAGCGAATTATGTTTTCTTGATCTTATCCGCAACTAACTATCGTAAATATAGCCGTTATAAATATAGCCGTTATTGTTGAACTATCCGTTGCAACCATGACGTCACAGAAGTGACAACCCTGCACAATCATGATTATAAATAGGAGATAGAGATAGGATCGATTGCATTTAAATTTTCAGAGAGACTCCCTTTATAACTGCATTCCGAAGATAATCAGGTATTCTCTCTTCATCTTCTTCCTTCTCTTGCTCTGTTTTCATTTCTTTTCATCATTTCATCAAAGATGTTGCTCCGAAACTCCCCAGCTAAGGATCACCCGAAAAACAGCCCTCCGAAAAGCCAGGGGATCATCGAAGATTCCATTAAAGAACGCTGCTGTTTCAATGATGCACAGATTGATAGGATCCGCCACTGCTTTCCGGCGAACACCGAGTTTAGACCTTTTGATCCCAATGCCCTGAGTGATCATATCTCCGACAAGTGGGTTGTTTTTCCCGTCACTCCGTTCACCATAGGCTATACATATCCTTTCCCAGCCTTCACCCAATCTTTCTTTTCTCTAACCGGCATCTCTTATATCCAAGCCATGCCGATGATTTGGAGGGTTTTGTATACCCTTGAAAGGATCATCGAGCAGGAAGGGATAGACCTAGGAATGTCAGAGCTGGGAGAGCTGTATGATCTTACTACCTTCGGTTCCCATCGTTATTTGTTTAAACGTAAACCTGGTGAGGAACACCCGATCTTTAAGGCTACCAAAAATGATGCTAACTGGAAGCGGCGTTTCTTTTTCGTCAAGAGAGATTCTATTGAGGATGGAAAGGATCTACCCAAGAAATGGGCTACCCATGGTAGGGTGGAGGATCCTGAGAAGGATCATCAGAAACTTTCTTTTGATGTAAGGATCACTTATATTTTTGCTTTTTTGTTATGCAGCTATCACCGTCTCACATCTCAGACTGTCTCCAGCTGCTAAAGAGAGACTCATCGCTTTCAAGAAACTTGATCCTGAGACAAGATCTTTCAAGACAACAACCCAAGATTCTCAGGAGGTATCCTCAGGCTCTGTCACGATGTCAAGTAAGTATCTTTGTTTAAAAATTTAAATAAATAGTGAAATATAAGTTAAGTGAAGATACTTATCTTGTTTTGGTTGTGTAGGTGCTGGAAAATCCACCAAGCCTGCTTCTCAATTCGACACGGCTGACCTTGATTCTGTTAGACCCAGGAAGAAAAGGTCCACTACCAGTCCTAGCATCTCCATTCCCAAGGCACCCATTAAAGGAAGGGGTGGCAAAAAGAGAAAGACCTCCGAGGCTGAGGATTTGTAGGGTCTGCCTCTGATCCGTCACCAATTCCTCGAGTACTTCAACGATGTAAGGATCACTGTATCTGCCTGTATATCCTGCTGGCATATCCTGCTAACATATCCTGCTGATTTGAGGATCACTTGGTCCTGACCTTATCTTTTATCCCTTTTGCAGAAATTCGCTGAGATTGAGGACTATGTGGGGAACGTCGAGGAGCAGGACAAGAAGATTGCTGACCTCCAACAGGTTGCAGTGCTTAAGGACCTCAAAATTGCTGATCTTCAAAAGGAACTCCAAGATGCCAAGACTAAGACGGCTAAACTCCTGATTGACCTTGACTATGAAAAACATGATCTCATAGAAGGTGCAAAGGTCTCTGCTGCCATCACAATGTATCAGACAAAACTGAAGATGGCCCAGGAAGCTCAAGATCCTAACTTTGACAAAAGCTGCTGGGATGTTGAGGGCTGGAAAGCAAGGTTGGCTGATCTTGAAGACGATGAGGAGACTGAGGAAGTTTTGGCGATTGAGGCTGGAGGCAAGGTTGAAGGTGGTGAAGCAAGTGGAGCCGGAGGTGGTGATGCAGGGAAGGTTTAGGATGCATGATTGGGCGATGATGGAAACTTCTAGACATAGCCGGAGCCCAATTTTTTTTTAGTTTGATGGTTGTTTTGTTGAATAATTTAATGGTTTGTACTGAACAATAGTTTTTAGGATTAAGGATCATGTATGATCCTTTGGACAATAGGCAGGATTGCAAATGGTGGAGGGATCCTCTGTTTGGGGGATGAAGCCATTGTGATCCTGCCGCCTTTATATTCCTGCACTACTTTTGAACTTATTATCATGGACACCCTTTACCTACCCCAGCGGACGGGCCACGTTTTGCTGGTAGATGCTCGGGGTAGGTAATTTTGACAACCTTTTAAGGGTTAGTCTTTTGTTAATAAATAAAATCTTAACCTTTTGTCGCTTATCTTGTGTTGTTATCCTTTTGTTTCTTTAATTTTCCTTTGTTTTGATGCACATTTATTGAATAAACAATTTTGAATAAGTCATATTGAAAATATTTAGGACATGATCCATGATCAGATATCCTATAGTTAAAGAATCCCAAAAAGCAATATATTTTAAGGATCACAAGTCTAGTTGTCAAATTTTAAGGGTTATTCAAATAAATAATGAATAGAATTAAAAATAGTTAAGGATCATACCTGAGGGTCCAAGTTAGGATCCTAACCATAATAAGGATAACTATAAGATAAACCTTAGAGAGAAGTAAGGATCAAGGATCCCAAGTTACTTATCTTCAAGGACCTGAAATAGATCATAACTTGGGACTAAGCCAATATAAGATAAGAGTTAGCAACTGGGGACAAGCCCAAGGATAACTGGGGACAAGCCCAAGGATAACTGGGGACAAGCCCAAAGATAACTGGGGACAAGCCCAAGGATAACTGGGGACAAGCCCAAGGATCGTATGTAAACTGGAGTATGGCCCTAACTGGCGACTATCCAAACTTAGTGACATGAAAATGCCAAAACCTTAGCTAACGTGAAAACGTTAGAAACCTTAGGAACGGATGTATGGTACGTCTACCATTATACGTAGGATCCTAGGCATAGCCAGTACAATGGAATTATCAGCCCCTAAAGCGAGTACTGGTCCCACTGCCTTGAACTATACCAGGATCATCATGCGCTACAGGCGGAACTGGGGTCAAGCCCCAATAACTGGGGTTAAACCCAAGGAACGGATTGCTTCTGCAGATAACCAATGTTATGCTAAGGATACCTGAGCTTTCAAAACTTAAAATCACGTGAGAGATGGATAAAGGACACATGATCCTTATCCATATATGAGAAAATAAAGGAATGAAATAGTTCAAGATTAGGATATTACCAAAGTAAGGATCACCGATACTTTAAGGATCCTTCAAGGATACCCCTTACGTGAGGATCATCTGTGCCATGAGGATCCTGCTCACATGAAATATTTCTTCAAGTGGACAGCATTCCAAGCTCTTGGTAGCAAATCACCTTCCATGGTTAGCAATCTATATGCCCCCTTTCCTGCTTCAGCTTCAATCAAATAAGGGCCTTCCCATTTTGGAGCCAATTTTCCATCAGCAGGATTGGTGGTATTCTGAAATGCTTTCCTTAATACCATATCTCCAACTTGAAACTTCCTGATCCTGACATTTTTGTTGTAAGCACCAGCCATTCTTTGTTGATAACTGGCCATCCTTATCCTAGCCATATCCATGATTTCTTCAATAGTATCCAGGTCTTGAGCCAAGTTCTCATCATTTTCTTCAGGATCACGAGTACTTGTTCTAGCAGTTGGAACCACCATTTCTGTTGGGATCACTGATTCTGCCCCAAATACCAAAGAGAATGGCGTTTGACCAGTAGCATTCTTAGGGGTTGTCCTATCAGCCCAAAGCACATAGGGTAGTTCTTCTGCCCATTTCCCTTTCTTGGATCCAAGCTTCTTCTTCAAATTATTGATGATGATCTTGTTGGATGATTCTGCTTGACCATTAGCTTGTGGGTGGACTGGCGTTGATGTTATCATCTTAATCCCCCAACTGTCACAAAAGTTAGTGGTTCTGCCCCCAATAAATTGGGAACCATTATCACATATAATTTCAGAAGGAATTCCAAATCTAGTTATAATATTTCTTTTGATGAAGGATATAACTTCCTTTTCTCTGACTTGGGCAAAAGCTTCAGCCTCTATCCACTTGGAGAAGTAATCAGTCATAGCAAGCATGAATACTTTTCCACCAGGTGCCTTAGGGAGCTTACCAACTATATCCATACCCCATCTCATAAATGGCCAAGAGGAGGATATAGGATGCAATAATTCAGCTGGTTGATGAAGGATATTGTTGTGTCTCTGACAAGGATCACATCTCTTAGCATACTCCACAGCATCTCTTTTCATGGTTGGCCAGTAGTATCCTGTCCTCAGGATCCTTGAGAATAATGCCCTGCCCCCAGTATGGTTTCCACAATCTCCTTCATGGAAGTCTTTTAAAACCTCTTGGATTTCAGGATCCTCAATGCATCTCAAGTATGGTCCTGCAAGAGATCGTCTATACAACATATTATTTAAAATTGTGAATTGAGAAACCTTAATTTTGAAAGCCCTAGGGTTTTCTCCTGTAGGAATCTCTCCATGTTGTAAGTATCTCATGATTGGTGAGATCCATGATCCTGATCCTGAATAGGATTGAGTATCCTCACTAGGGATAATTGCAGAATCATTTCCTATCTCCATAGCCACATGATCCTCGATAGCTGGGGTCAGGATATGGATAATAGGGATCTTGATATCCTCAGGAATCTTCAAGGATGATCCTAAGTTAGCCAATGCATCAGCTTCTGTATTTTCTTCCCTTGGTACCTGCGTCAAACTAAAGGAAACAAAAGAGAGTGCCAAATTTTTGACTATCTCTAAATATTTGGTTAGTTTTTCACCTTTAACAGCATAGGATCCATTAAAGTGGTTTGTAATTAACAATGAATCTACATGTACCTCAAGATACCTGATCCCCATATGCTTTGCAATTTGCAAACCAGCAATTAAGGCTTCATATTCAGCCTCATTGTTAGTGGTTTGGAACTCACAAGCTATAGAGTGGGGTATTATGTCCCCCTGTGGCGATTTTAGTAGTATTCCAAGCCCTGTGCCTTTGATATTTGAGGATCCATCAGTATAGAGTATCCAAGGATCCTTGGTCTCCTCTAGCTGCTGGACTTCTAACTCAGCTTCTTTTTGTAAATCACTACTGAAATCAGCCACAAAGTCAGCTAATGCTTGGGATTTGATGGCTGTCCTAGGCTCATATCTTATATCATATGCACTTAGCTTCACTGCCCACTTAGCCATCCTTCCTGACATCTCTGGTTTCCTGAGGACATTCTTAATTGGAAAATTAGTTTTAACAACAATAACATGAGTTTCAAAATAATGTCTCAACTTAGTAGATGCCATAATTAATGCGAGAATAAGCTTTTCAAGGTGTGAATACCTGGATTCGGCATCAAGTAAACTTTTACTTACATAATAGACAGGATGTTGTGTACCTTCATGATCCTTAACAAGGACCGCACTTACTGCTTTTGAGGATACTGCAAGATACAAGGATAGCACATCGCCTTTTTCTGGTTTCATCAAGGCCGGGGCTGAGGATAGGTAATCTTTGAGGGCTCTTAAAGCATTTTCATGCTTCTCAGTCCACTCAAATTTCTTGTTCTTCCTTAGGATATCATAGAATTCTTTGCACTTCTCTGAGGATTTGGATATAAATCTGTTCAAAGCTGCTATCCTGCCTGTTAGCCTTTGAACATCCTTAGCATTGGCCGGAGATTTGATGTTCACTATTGCTTTGATTTGTTCCGGGCTAGCTTCAATGCCTCTCTTTGTCACCATATATCCTAAGAATTTACCTGCTTTAACACCAAAGTGACATTTTGAAGGATTAAGTTTCATGTTATATTTGTCAAGGATATCGAATGCTTCCTCCAAGTCCCTTAGGTGATCCTCAGCTTTTATGGATTTTACCACCATATTATCTATGTAAACCTCCATAGTTTGTCCAATCTGA
The DNA here is from genome assembly GCA_030545235.1 of Helianthus tuberosus. Classification (NCBI taxonomy): domain Eukaryota; kingdom Viridiplantae; phylum Streptophyta; class Magnoliopsida; order Asterales; family Asteraceae; genus Helianthus; species Helianthus tuberosus. The sequence goes on along the minus strand of CM060451.1, from coordinate 70,134,300 downwards.
TCCTTGAACATCATATTCACCAGCCTTTGATATGTTGCACCTGCATTTCTTAGTCCAAACGGCATAGCAATATAGCAGTATATACCAGTTGGAGTCATGAAGGCTGTATCCTCTTGGTCGGATGGTTCCATTTGGATTTATTGAAATCCAGATGAAGCATCCATAAAAGTTAACAGTTCATGACCCGCAGTTGCATCCACCATGGAGTCAATGTGGGGTAATGGGAAAGGATCCTTGGGACATGCCTTATTTAAATCGGTAAAATCGACACATACCCTCCACTTTCCGTTTTTCTTTCGAACAACAACCACATTGGCCAACCATCTTGGATATTTAACCTCTCTAATCATACCTGCCCGGAGCAATTTCTCTACCTCTTCCTGGATAATGGCATTTCTTTCCGGTGCAAACTTTCTTCTCCTTTGATGGATTGGTTTGAAGGACCTATCAATGCCAAGTTTGTGAGTGATTACATCTTTAGATATACCAGTCATGTCTTCGTGTTTCCATGCAAAGGTAGTCTTTCTCCTTTTGAGGAAGGATATAAGGTCTTCCTTCATATCGCCAAGGATCCCTGATCCGATATAGATTTTGGATTCAGGATCATCAGGATCCATGAGGACTTCTACCATATCCTGCTCTCTTGCCTCCAAGACATCCCTTGGAGGATACTTTGATTGCTATTGCTCCCTTGACTTCGAGGCTGGTTTCATCGATGAAGTATAGCAATTCTTAGCCTCCTGCTGATCACTATCAATCTTCACTATTCCCCAAGGACTAGGGAGCTTCACACATTGATGGTAGGTAGATGGGACTGCCTTCATATCGTGTATCCAGGGCCTGCCAAGGATAACATTACAACAAGATAAACAGTCAATAACACAAAATTTTTTATAAGAGTGTAGGCCTTCGATGTATATTGGGAGTTTAATGTCCCCCAGGGTATTCTTAGTTTCGCCACTAAATCCCACGAGCACGGAGGATCTTGGTATGATATCTGATTCAGGGATACCCATCTTCTTTAGAACATCAAGCTGGATAATGTTCACTGAACTTCCTCCGTCTATAAGGATCCTGCGGACAAAATGGTTAGAAATGAAAAGAGTAATAACTAAACCATCGTGATGAGGATCCTGGATATCAACACGATCATCCTCATCAAAGGTTATGACTTTTCCTTCGGAGACACTTGATGTTCGAACGGGTCTTTCTCCATTATCCATTTTAGTTTCCTTTGCATGCCTTTTAGCTGCTGAGAAGGATGTGCCACAAATGTCTTATCCTCCAGAAATAAAGTTTATTACTTGTGCATCTGCTGGAGGGGCTGGAGCCTTCTCAGGGATCCTTTCAGGATCCTGAGTCCTTGACTTTTTTCTTCCCAACAATTCTTTTAGATGCCCCTTGCTCAACAAGTATCCAATTTCCTTTCTTAGTGCAATGCATTCTTCTGTGAGATGCCCAAAATCTTCATGGTATGCACACCACTTTGATTTATCCTTAGTTGCAGCTGGCCTATCATTTTTTCTGGGCCATCTAGCTTTATCACCTAGATTCTGCATCGCAAGGATTAGTTCATTGTTATCAACAGAAAAACAATATTCAGAAATTGGAGGATAATCCTCATCATCCTCTTCTTGATCAACAGCATGCACGTTCTGGTTATCAGATCTGTTGTAGGATCTGAACTTGTTGTTCCTGAATGAGGATCCTTGCTTATCTTGCTTTGAGGATCCTGCCAACCTCTCCTGGATCCTCTTGTCATCCTCTAGCCGAATGAACCTAAGTGCCCGGGTTCTTACCTCATCTAAGTTCCTGCATGGTGTCATAACAAGATCATCATAGAACAACGAATCCCTAAGCAATCCCATTTTAAAGGCCTCAACAGCCATGGCTATATCCAAGTTGGGAATGTCTAAGGATTCTTTACTGAATTTGGTAATGTAATCCCTTAATGATTCATTATGACCCTGGGTTATCCTATATAGATCACTAGTTAATCGTTCAAATTTTCTACTACAAGAAAACTGATTATTAAACAGGTTAACTAGATTAGCAAATGAGGTAATAGAGTAGGGGGAAGACTTAGCAGCCATTTGAGAGCTGATCCAGTAAGAGTGGATCTGAATCCTTTGCACAGGCATGCTTCCTTTAACCTTTCTGGGATTGGATTGATCTCCATCCTCCCCCTGTATTGTGCTATGTGTTCTTCAGGATCCGTCGAACCATCATACAGCTTTATTGTTGGCACATGGAACCTCTTGGGTATCTCAGCATCACAGATTGGTGGTGCAAAACGAGATATCTTGTGGCTCCCATCTGCAATCTCTGGGATAGGTTTGACCACTCCTGGAACACTTGATATCATATCCTTTAGCTTTTGTAATTCTCTGGCCATGGCATGATTGATACCTGGATCCTGCATAAGACCATGGTTAGTAGTATAAGAATTATTAAAAGTGTTACCTCCCGTCGGATTCAAATTAGGAAGAATGGATGTTAATTCATATTGTTGGGGCTCTGGAATGATCGAGGGACCAGTAGAAGCATTGGTCTGCATTGGAATAAAATCTCCCTGATGGATATCTGAACTTCCTGTTTGCACACTCCTCAAGGATCCTGGCATCTGGAAGGATCCCTGAAACTGGGACGATCCTGGAACAAAGGAGGATCCTTGAACCTGGGATGATCCTGGAACAAAGGAGGATCCTTGAACCTGGGATGATCCTGGAACAAAGGAGGATCCTTGAACCTGGGATGATCCTGGAACAAAGGAGGATCCTTGAACCTGCTGCGCTCCTGAATATCCTCCTGAAGTCATGAAGGGTCCCATATGCTGAGGATAGGATCCTGCTGGCTGGAAATATGAACCTGATGCCTGGGTCACTGTCGTTGTTCCGTAGTGCACTCCTTTTGGTCCACCCACATATTGAACATCTGGAACCACTGATGGCTGAGAAGTAATCACCGGAGTATCAAAATTCAAAGATTTTGGCACCAGTGGGGAATGATCCTCTGCCGTTTTCTTTTGTTTCTTGAGATCTCCGATTTCTGTGAGAATCCTTTCATTGGTCTTATCCTGTTGCTGTATATGATCCTTCATCTGCAAAATCAAAGTAAACATGTCACTAGTAGTGGGAGTGTAAGAAGCAGAAGAAGTTGGAGGTTTTGAGAAAATGGGAGTTGGTTTCTTCGCAGCATTCTCAGCATTCTTCTGGGATCCAGAAGGTGGTGGAGGCAAAGGGGGAACGCCTTGTGAAGAAGTGAATGAGGGCATCAAATTTGAAGCATTCTTCGCTAAGGAAGCCATTTGCTTGGTTGTAGTGAACTGAAATGAGCACAGAAATACGAATTTTTCTAAGAGTGAAGCACCAATTGCCCCACGGTGGGCGCCAAACTGTTTTGGTAAAAAAATCTAATGAGGATAATGTAACCAAACTCTTAGTTACGGGGTATGATGCTTAAAATGTAGAACAATGACAAGGATCACTTCAATGTAAATTGCACAGATGACACAAGGATTACAGATGACACAAGGATTTATACGGGGAAAAAGCCCTTGATCAAGAGTTGATCTCCGGCACAAAAAACCCCGGGTGATGGAAACTACCGATCACCAAGCTCAAATAAATCAATAAACGTTTACAATTTCGGATAGTAACGAGCTAGGTACAAGGATCACTATCGTGAAATGTGTAAAAGTGAGTGAAAACTAATAAGTGTTCGTCGAGAGCTTCAAGAGTGCGATTATATGAGAGTGTGTGTAGCTGAAAATGGCTAAGTGTTCTAATTCTAGCTCGTCACCCCTTTAAAAATAGAAGTTAGCTACAATAACAAACTATCCGACTTTTGTGCCAAGCTCCCACGTTCTCCACAACGTCCATTTCCAGTCAAACGTGTGCGAAATACCCGTGGAATATTCCATAGTAACGTTGCCAAGACCAAGTCAAGCTTGTTACTCCTGCGAAATAATACGAAACACAAATAAACAATCGTTAGTATGAGGATCCTTAAGGTGATCCATGATCCTGATCCTGAAGCTCTTCTGAGGATCACTATCTGTCACAGAAATACGGATCATTAATTAGGATAACGAATAAGGATCACTAATTGTTAGAAAATCCTCCCCTAACAATTGCCCCCAAAATATAAGGAGTGATATGTTAAATGAGCGAATTATGTTTTCTTGATCTTATCCGCAACTAACTATCGTAAATATAGCCGTTATTGTTGAACTATCCGTTGCAACCATGACGTCACAGAAGTGACAACCCTGCACAATCATGATTATAAATAGGAGATAGAGATAGGATCGATTGCATTTAAATTTTCAGAGAGACTCCCTTTATAACTGCATTCCGAAGATAATCAGGTATTCTCTCTTCATCTTCTTCCTTCTCTTGCTCTGTTTTCATTTCTTTTCATCATTTCATCAAAGATGTTGCTCCGAAACTCCCCAGCTAAGGATCACCCGAAAAACAGCCCTCCGAAAAGCCAGGGGATCATCGAAGATTCCATTAAAGAACGCTGCTGTTTCAATGATGCACAGATTGATAGGATCCGCCACTGCTTTCCGGCGAACACCGAGTTTAGACCTTTTGATCCCAATGCCCTGAGTGATCATATCTCCGACAAGTGGGTTGTTTTTCCCGTCACTCCGTTCACCATAGGCTATACATATCCTTTCCCAGCCTTCACCCAATCTTTCTTTTCTCTAACCGGCATCTCTTATATCCAAGCCATGCCGATGATTTGGAGGGTTTTGTATACCCTTGAAAGGATCATCGAGCAGGAAGGGATAGACTTAGGAATGTCAGAGCTGGGAGAGCTGTATGATCTTACTACCTTCGGTTCCCATCGTTATTTGTTTAAACGTAAACCTGGTGAGGAACACCCGATCTTTAAGGCTACCAAAAATGATGCTAACTGGAAGCGGCGTTTCTTTTTCGTCAAGAGAGATTCTATTGAGGATGGAAAGGATCTACCCAATAAATGGGCTACCCATGGTAGGGTGGAGGATCCTGAGAAGGATCATCAGAAACTTTCTTTTGATGTAAGGATCACTTATATTTTTGCTTTTTTGTTATGCAGCTATCACCGTCTCACATCTCAGACTGTCTCCAGCTGCTAAAGAGAGACTCATCGCTTTCAAGAAACTTGATCCTGAGACAAGATCTTTCAAGACAACAACCCAAGATTCTCAGGAGGTATCCTCAGGCTCTGTCACGATGTCAAGTAAGTATCTTTGTTTAAAAATTTAAATAAATAGTGAAATATAAGTTAAGTGAAGATACTTATCTTGTTTTGGTTGTGTAGGTGCTGGAAAATCCACCAAGCCTGCTTCTCAATTCGACACGGCTGACCTTGATTCTGTTAGACCCAGGAAGAAAAGGTCCACTACCAGTCCTAGCATCTCCATTCCCAAGGCACCCATTAAAGGAAGGGGTGGCAAAAAGAGACATAGCAATATCCTTCATCAACCTGCAGAGCTCCTGCATCCTATATCCTCTTCTTGGCCATTCATGAGATGGGGAATGGATATAGTTTGCAAACTTCCCAAGGCACCAGGAGGAAAAGTGTTTATGCTTGCTAGGACTGATTACTTTTCCAAGTGGATAGAAGCTGAAGCCTTTGCTCAAGTCAGAGAAAAAGAAGTGATATCCTTTATTAAAAGAAACATTATTACCAGATTTGGTATCCCTTCTGAAATTGTTTGTGATAATGGATCCCAATTTATTGGGAATAGAACTACTAACTTTTGTGACAGTTGGAGGATTAAGATGATAACATCAACACCAGTCCACCCACAAGCTAATGGTCAAGCAGAATCATCTAACAAGATCATTGTTTTGGTCAAAAAATCTAATGAGGATAATGCAACCAAACTCTTAGTTACGGGGTATGATGCTTAAAATGTAGAACAATGACAAGGATCACTTCAATGTAAATTGCACAGATGACACAAGGATTTATACGGGGAAAAAGCCCTTGATCAAGAGTTGATCTCCGGCACAAAAAACCCCGGGTGATGGAAACTACCGATCACCAAGCTCAAATAAATCAATAAACGTTTACAATTTCGGATAGTAACGAGCTAGGTACAAGGATCACTATCGTGAAATGTGTAAAAGTGAGTGAAAACTAATAAGTGTTCGTCGAGAGCTTCAAGAGTGCGATTATATGAGAGTGTGTGTAGCTGAAAATGGCTAAGTGTTCTAATTCTAGCTCGTCACCCCTTTAAAAATAGAAGTTAGCTACAATAACAAACTATCCGACTTTTGTGCCAAGCTCCCACGTTCTCCACAACGTCCATTTCCAGTCAAACGTGTGCGAAATACCCGTGGAATATTCCATAGTAACGTTGCCAAGACCAACTCAAGCTTGTTACTCCTGCGAAATAATACGAAACACAAATAAACAATCGTTAGTATGAGGATCCTTAAGGTGATCCATGATCCTGATCTTGAAGCTCTTCTGAGGATCACTATCTGTCACAGAAATACGGATCATTAATTAGGATAACGAATAAGGATCACTAATTGTTAGAAAATCCTCCCCTAACAATCATCATCAACAACTTGAAGAAGAAGCTTGGATCCAAGAAAGGAAAATGGGAAGAAGAGCTACCTTATGTGTTATGGGCTGATAGAAAAACTCCCAAGAATGCAACTGGCCAGACTCCATTTTCTTTAGTGTTTGGAGCAGAATCAGTGATCCCTATAGAGACGGTAGTCCCTACTGCAAGAACAAGCATCCCTGATCCTGAAGGAAATGCTGAAAACTTGGTTCAAGACTTGGATACCATAGAAGAACTCAGGGATTTGGCAAGGATAAGATTGGCTAGTTATCAACAAAGGATGGCTGGAGCTTATAACAAAAATGTCAAGATCAGAAAGTTTCAAGTTGGTGACATGGTGTTAAGGAAAGCATTCCAAAATATCTCAAATCCTGCTCATGGCAAGTTAGCACCAAAGTGGGAAGACCCCTATCTTATTGAAGCTGAGGCAGGAAAGGGGGCATACCGATTATTAACAATGGAAGGTGATTTGCTACCAAGAGCTTGGAATGCTGTCCATTTGAAGAGATACTTCATGTAAGAAGGATCTAGGATCCTTGGCCATCTTCATATTGGGTATACATTAAGGATCCTTAGAGGATATATGATCCTCATTCTGGTAATGATCTAATTCTTCATCCTTTAATTTATTTTATTACAAGGAGAAGGATTCAGGATCCTTTATCCCTTTTTACTAAAATTCTGAGTTTTGCAAAAGTTCATGCATCCTTAACAAAGGATCAAGTATCCACAGAAGTCTCTTAAGTTTTATGGGCTTATCCCCAGTTTTATGGGTTTATCCCCAGTTTTTGGCCTCGTCCCCAGTTTAAGGTATCTACTACCTTCGCCAGTAGCGCACGATTATCCTAGTGCAGTTAAAGGCAATGGGACCAGTACCCGCTTTAGGGGCTGACAATTTCATTGTACTGGCTGTATTCGGGATCCTAAGTATAATGGTAGACGTACCATACATCCGTTCCTAAGGTTTCTAACATTTTCACGTTAGCTAAGGTTTTGCATTTTTATGTCACTAAGTTTGGATAGTCGCCATTAAGGGCGATACTCCAGTTTACACAAGATCCTTTGGGCTTGTCCCCAGTTTTTGGAGCTTGTCCCCAGATACTAACTCTTTCTTTTGCAGTTGGATTAGTGCCAAGTTATGTCTTATTTTAGGTTTCTAAAGCTAAACAGTTAAGAATCCTTGATCCTAACTTCAAACAAGGGTTTGTTTTTTGGTTATTATGATTGTAAGTATTAAGGATTTAGGATCCTAACTTGGATTCTCTGGTATGATTTTTATTTACTCTAATTTTATTCTTGATTTGTCTATGTTGCCCTTGGTCTTTAACAACAGGATATGTGATCCTAAAATTATCTCACTTTTTAAACTTTTCAATTATAGGATATTTGATCCTTGATCATATCCTAAACTTTTTGACATAAACTAATTTTTATACTTTCATTATTATGTTGTAAGTTCAAAGCAATATGCAATAATAATTGAAAGGTAAATAGACACAGAATGAACAACACAAGATAGCCAAAAGTTAAAGGTTTTATTTATTCATCCATAGTTAAACCCTTCAAAGGTTGTCAAAATTACCTACCCCAAGCATCTACTAGCAATACGTGGCCCGTCCGCTGGGGTAGGTAAAGGGTGTCCATATTAACAAAGTCTAAAGTGCAGGAAATAAAGATGGCAGGATAATAGTGGCTTCATCCCCCAAACAGAGGATCCCTCCACCAGCTATCGTCCTACCTATTGTCCCAAGGATCCGTGATCCTTAAACCTAAATACTATTGTTCAAGTACAGACCATCATTGTTTAAAAACACCATTAAATAAAAACTATTAAACCATAAAAAATGGGCTCCGACCGCGTCTAGATAAATCCATCATTGCCCATTGTTGCAGCCTAGACCTTCGCTGCATCATCACCACCAGCTAGCTACCTCTTCCACTGGATCCTTCACCCCGCTGCTACCAACCTCAATTGCCAAGACCTCCTCAGCTTCCTCTTCATCATCCAGCTCCGCCAGCTTCTGCCTCCAAGCCTCTTGGTCCCAGGCAGACCTGTCAAAAGCAGGATCCTCAGCCTCCTTGGCCATTTGTAGCTTGATCTTGAGCATGGAAATTGTAGCAGAAAGCTTTGCCCCTTCCATCACCTCTTCCTTCTCCTGCTGGGCTGTGATCTAGGTCAAGACCAGCTCCTTTCGCACCAGGTTAAGATCCTTCTCAAGGGAAGAGATCTTCTTGTCTTTGGCCAGGAACATCTGTTGGAAGTCTAGGTTCTTCTGCTCAGCCTCTGCCAGATTGTGATCAAGGAGCATTTGGATCTCAGCAAATTTCTGCATAAAAGAGGCATAAGATCAGGATCCGTTATCCTCAGAAAGTAAAGATCAGACTTAAGGATCCAGGATCCTTACCTCAGAGACATATTCTTCAAACTGGTGTTGGATGAGAGGGAGGCCTTTAGTGGGCCCAGAGGTCTTTCTTTTCTTAGCACCCTTGCCCCGCGTGCTCATGCCTTTAGGGTTTGGGATGCTGGGACTGGCAGCTAGTTTCTTCTTGATGGACTTTGAGGAAGCAAATGCATAAAGATCACTGACGCTGAACCTGGAAGCTGATTTTGAAGATTTTCCAGCGCCTACAAATGCAAAACACAGATAAGTATACATATTTTACATTCATCTAAATATTTATTCATACATAGATTTGGATACTTACTTGACATTGTGTAGGAACTGGAGGATGCTTCTTGTGAATCCTTTGTTTTAGCTTGAAACGTTCTGACAGCAGGATCAAGCTTCCAAAAAGCAGCAATCCTTTCTTTTGTTGCAGGTGTTTCTTGAATGTGAGAAAGCGAAATAGCTGCACAACAAAAACAGAAAGAAGGATCAGTTATCCTTAAAACAAAAAGAGTCCTACTATGATACTTGTCCAAGGATCCCATATCCTACCCTGGGTGATCCATCTTTTGGGAAGGTCTTTCCCATCTGGGATTGAGTCCCTCCTTACAAAGAAGAACTGGTTCCTCCAATGGGTATCATTTTTGGTGGTTTTGTGGATTGGATGAGGCTGACCAGGTTTGTGTTTAAACAGAAAGCGATGAGAACCGTGGCTAACAAGGTTGTACATTTGACTCAACTCAAACACCCCTATTTCAACACCCTCCTGCTCGATGATGTTTTCAAGGGTATAAAGAACTCTCCACATCATAGGCATGGCTTGTATGTAGCACATGCCAGTGAGTGTGAAGAAGGATTGTGTAAAAGCAGGGAAAGGATAGTTGAACCCTATCACAAAAGGGGTTGCCGGAAAAGTGATCCAGGCATCGGAGATACAATCGTTCTTCATCGAATAGTCGAAGGATCTGAAGACGGCTTCCGCCGGGAAGCAATGACGTATCCGATCAATTTCAGGATCGGTGAAACGGCAGAGTTCCAGCGAAGGGTTTTTGGTTACACCTTGGCTCTTCAGGGGGCTGTCCTTCTTAGGATCCTTGGGAGGTGAGGATCGGAGGGTCATCTTTGCCATGGATGCTCGGGTAATAGAGGATCAGAAGAAGAAAATTTAAAGAAAAGGGAAAGAGAGATACCTGTTGGAGTCTCCGAATGAAGATTTAAAGGAGAGAAACGCTCGAATTTAAATGCATTTTGATCCTTATCTCTAATTCTATATATATAATGATGATTGTGCCGGGAAGTCTTGTCGCTGACGTCATCCTCGCAACGGCTAGTCCTATCGCAACGGCTATATTTTTGCTAACCAACTCGTTCGAGATAAAGCAAAAAATATGACTCATTTAGTTACAATTAATTCCTTATATTTTGGGGGCAATTGTTAGGGATGGATTTTCACAGTTTGTGGATAAAGGATCCTCAAGTGCAGCCAGGATCACGGATCCTCAGTTCAGTTTGAATTAAGGATCCTCAGAAGACGTTGCAGGATTAAGGATCCAGGATCCTCATTATGATCCTTATACTAACAATTGTTTCCATTATATTTGAACTTGTTTTGCAGGAGTATTCGAGTGGGACTTGGTCTTGCCGAGATTCCAGGGGAATATGCCTTCTAATTCTGCACGTGCATGGCCTTCGTGACCGTTATGGAGATCGTGGGAAGCTAGCACCTTTTTCGGATTGTTAGTTTGTTAGCTTATTTCTATTTTTAAATGGGGACAACAAGCTAGATTAGATGATGATTAGCAACACACACTACTCTCGAGAACTCTCTGCAACTTATTGGCGATTACACACTTTTTGCACACTAGTGATCCTTGTAACAAGCTTGTTATCATCCCGATTTGTAAACATTGTTTGTGCAATATAGTTGGTGATCGGTAGTTTCCATCACCCGAGGTTTTTTATGCCGGAGATCATTCATTGATCAAGGGCTTTTTCCTCGTATAAATCCTTGTGTCCAACATTCATTTCATTCATACATTGTTCTTACATTTGTTCATTAATTCAAGCGTCACACCTCACAAAATCGGATTTGGTTGCATTATCCTTGTGTGATTTTTGACCAAAACAATAACATACACAGCAACCACACAACATTTCATTAGACAGTCTTCATAGCAGTTTATTTATTTTTATTTTTTTTTTCATAATTCAATAATGTGATATTTATGGGCTAAATACATTCATTCACCAGATCGCCTGCCTGAATACATATAACGTCGAATACAATTTGAGTAATAAAATCATCATATGTTTCATTGTATCTTCTAAAGTTTGACCCCTTCATAAGAAGTATTAACAGATTTATGAATTAAATCATTTTCATTACTAAAATCGTTTAATAACGGCCTATAACCTAGTTAATATACTATTTTGTTACTACCTCCGTCCCATTAAATGTGTCTTATTTTGAATTTTCAAAGTCTTTATTTATAAACTTTGACTTTAATTATATATTTTTGTGTTATATAAAACTTGATAAAAATTAACCCGATAAAAACACTTATAAAACACACTCAAATCATATAACTTTCATCAACTATTATCTAACACAAACAAAATTATTTAAGGTCAAAGTTTACAAATAAAGACTTTGAAAATTCCAAATAGGACACTTTTAGTAGGACGGGGGGAGTATTATTTTTCTCTTGTTAGTATTTATGTTTATGTGTGTGTATATATAGGGATTGGGAAAATGAGAACTCTTATGAGTTGTGAAAATCATAGAAACTCATTTTAGCCTTTGATCTTCAACAAATGAATGACCAAGATTTAATCCAGCTTTTTGATTTTTGTGTTATTTGCTGATAGTTTTTTAATAGTTTAGTTGTACCAAAAGGGTAGACATGTATTTTTTTTACATTACTCTCTCTTTCCATTGTCAAAGGTGCTGTCAATCAACTATTTGTGCATTATTTACAAAAAAAAAAAATGAAACTCTTAAAAGAACCAATATCCATTATTTTACTTTACAATTACATAAATGTATGTAATAACAATATCCAAAATCTATTATAATCAAAACAAAAAAGATATAAAACCATTTTTTCTTCTTTTCTTGATCGTCATCATCTTAGACAAAAAAATGACCAACAACTATCAACACAAAGAAAACAAGTGTCATGATAATAATCAACAATACACATGGGTAATATTGTATTTACATCTACGTAAATGTATAATACATATGTGTGATATCGCATTTACACTTATGTAATGCTTGTTACGTAAAAAAAGTGATACTTTTATAACAAAAAATATAATTCTTTTACAAAAAAAAGTTACACTTTTATAACAAAAAACTCATGTAAATATTAAAAAATACATATATATATACATTTCAAAAATCCTTGTAATACTAACATTCCATGTGTGACTAAAAAAATATTATGTTACCTAGTGTAAAAAATTTACATTATTGTAAATCATATAAAAATTATGTTCACAAATCACAACATTCGTATTTCTAGTGTAACGGTTTTTACAGTAATGTAATTACACCATTTTGAACAAAAGAATCCAGATTTGAAAAACAAAACCCAAATGTTTTGCGGCAATTTTTACATCGATGTAAAATGTTTTTGCATCCAGTTTTTCCTGAAAAACCTAGTATAGATCTGGAATTTACATTTGAATAATTATGTTTCCTAGTGTAAAAAAATTTACATCGACGTAAAATTCCTAGGTTGTTAATGTTTTTTTATAATAATTTAAATATTTACATGGAAATTTTTTACACCTTTTTATACTAATGTAAATATTTTATGTATCGACGTAAAATAATTTTTACATCCAGTTTTTCCTTAAAACCTAGTGTAAATCTGGAATTTACATTCGAAAAACGTTTTACCAGACCAAAGAAAAATGCTCACTCGCAAATATTCACAAAACATCACCCCTGCAAAAAATATTTACACTAATGCAAATATTCACAAAACATCACTCGCAAATATTCACAAAACATCGACGCAAAATTCCTAGGTTGTTAACGTTTTTTTACACTAATGTAAATATTTTTTACATTGACGTAAAAAAGTTTTTGCATCCAGTTTTTCCTTAAAACCTAGTGTAAATATGGAATTTTTTGGTAACGTAATTCAAGGGTATCATTATCATCTATACTATATAATAAAAGAAACCAATATAGGGACACTTGTCATTATTCTAGACCATCATTAATTATATATAATTATTATTATTTAATCTAAATTATTAAATTTAATATGTTTCAAACATTTAAGAAATTACGGATAAAGTTTCATAAAATATCTTATAATTTATTTACATTAATTACTAGGTTACAAATTATATCTTAATTCCTTAATTGTAGATAATTATTATTTAATTTAAATTATTTATATAATAAAAGAAACCAATATAGGGACACTTGTCATTATTCTAGACCATCATTAATTATATATAATTATTATTATTTAATCTAAATTATTAAATTTAATATGTTTCAAACATTTAAGAAATTACGGATAAAGTTTCATAAAATGTCTTATAATTTATTTACATTAATTACTAGGTTACAAATTATATCTTAATTCCTTAATTGTAGATAATTATTATTTAATTTAAATTATTAAATTTAGAGTAAAATGCACGGATAGTTCCTGTAGTTTTGTAAAATAACACCTTTAGTCCTCAACTTTTGGAAATTACACCGGTGCTCCCTGTGTTTTAACATTTTTTTACTCGGATAGTCCCTAGCGTGGGGGTTAGTTTTCTCGGTTAAGTGGGTGTGAAATGACCTTAATGCCCTTACTGTATTAAAAAATATTAAAAGATAAAGTTAACTCAAGTGGCCCCACCCCACCCTCACCCTCACCACCTTCAACTCCCTCATCGATACACGTCTTCTTCGTGCATTTTACAAAAGTTGGGACTATATGTGTTATTTTACAAAATCACATCGACTATCCCTGCATTTTACTCTTAAATTTAATATATGTTTAAAATTCAAGAAGATTAATAATTACATTTATCATACTAATAAATTTATCAAAAAACAACCATCCTTTTAAGATGCAACTCACGTCCAGATATTTAAATTTTAGAGATATATAATTTAATAATTACCGATAATTTATACTTATTTAAATAATTTAAATTGAAACATTATTTTTTTTTATATAAGTTTATCTAATTGGATAATTGCTATATGCGGTATGCCCAATCTGGACATTTCAACATTTTTTTAGAACTAATAAATTAAGACCACTATTATTTAAATAAAACTTGGGTTATTAAATGTATGTTCACATGACTGTTAAAACTCCTGAGAAAGTCGATGATACAGTCTGTCTTCTAATTGATGGTTCAAATCCTTTCATATATACAAACTTTACAAACATCACAAGTTTTGATCATACATGACACAAAATTTTGTTTGAATATCAGAAAAGCGTCTTAAAAATATTGTTTTATAATTGTTAAATCTTCATTATTAACTATTTGATTTTTTATTTACTTAACCCGTGTAATACACGGGGTTATAACCTAGTTATAGTTTATAAATGAAAGATAAATTTGACAGATGGATTTTATGAGAAGGTTTAAGAGATTTAATCTAACAAAAGATATTGATCAACTTAAAAATATCTTTGAAGTAAAAGGTAAGGATTTAAAAAAAAATAATATTATCATTCTATAATATTACCAGATTTAAAAAATAATAAAAAGTCAGTTTTAGTTAAAAAGAATTTTTAAGGATGATATGGTGTAATTGACGCATGACATTGTTTGAAATTGTTTAGTAGAAGTAAGATAGGATGTTATATATAGTTAAGTTTGTATAATAATATTAACTAGTGAAACTTACCGCATTGCGGCGGCGTGGTACGATACGTGACAAGCTTTCGGTAATATCTGTTTGTTTCATTATATTACCATTGCGGCACATTACATAGCAATGGACACACATGTGTTACATCGATCACAAATTATAAAAACGTATACCAATATTCATGTTGTTTGGACAATATTGGTTTTGTTCGTCATGGTTCAATACGAAATACTTTATTGGGAATACAACTATGTTTTCAACAAAAAATATACCTAAAAATCGAGATAACTATAAATACAAACGAACACCTGTACTGATACCGGTGTTGTTCAAAAACCTCACAGAATAGTGAGGAAAATTATATAAAAAAACAGAAGTGGCATGATCTAAACAAAAGAAGATAATAACAATAATAATTATAATACTTAAAGAAAATAAAAAAAACCCTGATAAATTGCAATGAATGACAAAGTTTTAAAGAAAAAAAGTAAACTATAATTTCGTCCCTATGGCTTGATGGTTTTAACACTCTCAATCTAATAGTTTAAAAATTACATTTATCGTCCATTAATTTGCTGGTTCTAACAATTTCAGTCTACACCATTGACACTGTTAGTGTAGTTCTCTTACGTCATGATAAAAAGACTACCGGACGTGGTTGTCGCCACACATAACACCCTCGTTTATTGTCGATCTAAAACCTTAACGACAAGAAAACGGATCCAGATTAAAACCCTAACGATTCTAGGTTTTGCCCCAAATCGATTTCATAAACTTCTACTACAACATGATTATAAAGGAAACGAATTATTTAGGGGGTGTTTGGGATTCTTTTTCACTTATGACTTATTAACTTCTTATAAGTCAAAAGGCAGAAGTTAGAAATTCTAACTTCTCATTTTCTCCTTTTTTAAGCATAAAACTCCTTCTCAACATTTATCCAAACACTATCAAAATGACTTGTTAACTTTTTATAAGTCAATAAGTTAAAAATAGCTTCAAAATAAGCTAATCCAAACACCCGCTTAGAAGAACAGACGTAACCCTCGGTCGCCGGAGGTAAGAAATGATGGCCAGAAATCTAGTTTTTCTAGACAAAGAGAATAAAAAGAGTGAGTGGGTGTTTAGAGAGAATACGTGGGTATTATAGTCTTTTAATATAGTTGTTTTTTATTTAAAAATACCAATGGCATTATAGTCTTTTTACCATGACTTGACAGAACTATACTAACGGTGTTAGTTGTGTGGATTGAATCTGAACAAATAAGCAAACTAATGGACTATAAATGCAATTTTTAATCTATTAGACTAAGAATGTCATAATTAGCAAACCTCATGGATGAAAATTTTAGTTTACTCAATGAAAAATAAATATTGATGTAATATCTATGTTTGAGGGTAAATAATCATAGGAAAACTTCTTATATGTCGTTAGCTTAAATCTCTTCATAAAGATAGTAAAAAAAAAACTAATAAATTAACCGTATGCCATACAAAAAAGTAAAAACTTAAATAGTTTAACCATTTGGTTATCAATTTATCACATTAGCCTATTTCTAAGAGTAAACTTATCCTACAAAGTCTCTTAAAAATTTAGAAAGAGTACAAAGGTATAATGGATTGCAAAATATATCACAATGCCGGAGAAAAGAGACAATGACGTACGTAAAAGAAATATAAACTTAAATAAAAAGGCCCAATGATTTAAAAAAATATTCTAAAATCTACAAGCTAAAAATCCAAAAGCAAAACCTAAAATCTAAGATCGTAGAGTTGTACAAGACGGTTCCAATGCCGCTAGAATGAGTTCAATCAGAGTCCGTTTGATACCATTCCTATGACTTTCTATTTTTAAGAGACTAAGACATCATGGGGGAAGTGAAATCGAGAAGTTTTGTTTGTTTAAATCAATTTGATGGGAGGAGTGGTGTAAATATCCGATGTATATGTTGTAGTTGTCTGGTCCCTTGCCCGATTGGGTCGGGGTCGTGTTTTGTATTGGCCCTTTGCCCTTTTGGGTCGGGCCGTTTTGTTAATGAAGTTTAATTTAAAAAAAATTGTATTTGAACTTTTTCCCTATTTACAAAATATATAGTCCGCATATCAAAAAGTCATACACTAATGCTGATGAGCCACCAATCTAAATAGCACCATTTACCTCTTCTATTAAGCTACAGTGTCGCTTGGAAAAGCTATATATAAACCAAAGTGCTGACCTAAAGATTGTGACAACTTCAGTAAACTATGTGATTGAACAATTGAGTATAATTGATTAATACATAAGATAATCTACTAAGCCAACTCGTTGTTATGGCAAAGTTTCACTTCAAAACAAAAATTAAGACAATAATTGAGTCTTGGTGTTGACAGAAAATTAATAAACATATTTATAAGCTTAGTACAACATTAGATAACTAATACAAGAATCACATGGTTATGTCGAAACGTGAGTGTATGTATATATGTGTATTTTTGTATATACGTATTTGTTTTATTAATTTGTAAATATTTAACTTCCCCCTGCATGACTAAACCAATAAATAGGTCTGCATGTGTTGATTGTTAAATAAAAAAATAATAGTTTATTAGTCCACTAAAATGCACGGATAGTTCCTGTGATTTTGTAAAATAACACTTATAGTCTTCAACTTTTGAAAATTACATCTATGGTCCCTGTGGTTTGACAATTTGTTATTTGGATAGTCCCTGAAGTGGATGGACGTTGATGTGTACGAAATGCAACATATAAATTACATAATAGAGGCATAAAACCAACAAATTTTTTAGTACTAATGTTAGAAAAAACGCGTTTCTTTCATCCTTTTGAATTTACAGGACCAAATGAGCTTAAAAGAACAAAAGGAACAAATAAGCAACCAAATACCAACATAAATACAAGAAGAAAGAATAACGTGACATGCCTGACCCCTCGGCAGCATCTCCCAAAGCAAAAACAAGAAGACAGAAGCTGACCACGGGGCCGTGCCCAGCTCACCACGGGGCGTGGTCAGCCCTGACACAAGAAGACAAATCCTGCAGAAGCTTCTACGCCCACCACGGGGCCATGCCCAGCTCACCACGGGGCGTGGTCAACTCTAAGATTTGCAGAATCTTGATAGTACAGCGAAGAGTTGACCACAGGGCCGTGTCCAGAGGCCACGGGGGCGTGTGGGGCCCTCTGCTGACAACTGCAATTAATGAAGGGAGAGAAAAGAGTGACCACAGGGCCGTGCCAAGCGGGCACGGGGCCGTGGCCAGAGCTCTGTTCTTGCTATAAATAGGGGTGCTTGGTTCACCTCAAAGGCATCCATTGCCAAACCACTACTCTCCTACTTTGCCACCATTACACCACCACTACAACACCAACACCCACCACCATCATCCATCATCCATCATCCATCATCCATCTTTAGAGTGTGTAGTAGTCTCGGGATCCAAGATTGTTTGTGAGAGTTCTTGCCATTCAAAGGCCATGTTTGGCTAAGCCTCTTACATCACTTGGTGAAGACAAGTTTTTAATGTATTACTTTTGATTTTTAATCTTTCGGCACTTTTTATTTGGGTTTGTATTAATGACTTTAATAACTAGTTTCTTATGTTGAAGGTGAATTTTCTTTATCATTTTTTCATGGTGTCTTGAGGTTACTTTACTGTCTATATAAAGTAAATGATGTCATCATTCGTGTCTTTACGGTCTATATAAAGCGCGTTAACTACCTGGAATGGGGTTATGGGGATGGTTTGGTAAAGTTCTTGTCTCGTTCAGTGTATAGATCCTGTGAGGACCTGGTTCAAGCTTACTAGGACCTCCTTCAATACCCAGCGGTATTGGATGGCGGGGGTGCGAATAGCTTGAACCCCTCATATGTAAACTACTATTAATACTTTAAACCGGCTTCTTGGGATTGTATCCTTGTTGACTCAAACCACTTAGCCGAGGGTAACGTCACCTTCAAAAGAGGGGCCTACCATTTTTCGCATTAATAACTTACTTAATTGTCTTTCAATATTCCGATCCTTTGGGATTGTATCCCTGCTGACTCAAACCACTGGGTTGAGGGTAACGTCACCTTCAAAAGAGGGGCCTACTACTATAACTAAGAGAATCTCTTAAAAAGTCTGAAAGTGCGAAAATCATCAAAGGATACATTAAAGACGAGTTGGATCCAAGTGATTCAATCTTGTCTATATGTTTTTGTTTTTATTTATCTTTTCATTTTTTGTTTTATTTTCATGTTTCAAAACTTTTCTCAAATATTTAGATTGATTAGACGTTGAGGATAAACCGGTATTAAAAGGTCTTGTGTCGACCTCGGTATCTTACCAACACTATACTACGCTCACGATGGGTGCACTTGCCCAAGTGTGTGTTTAGTGTTAGTACAATATCGTGTTTTATAAAATTAAAACTTGACTAATACGTAAAATGGGCTCAAAATATCAATAAAAATATATCACACCGAACGCACACCAGACGTTAATTTTCTCAGTTTAAGTTGATGTAAAAAGACTAAATTAGCCTTTCTAAGAATTTAGTTATAATTTATACAAACAAAACAAACAGCTTCTTCTCACCTCTCTAACCCCTATCACATACGGCTGCCATCACTACCGCCACTTTCCAACCACCTCCAGTAGCCACCACCTTGGCGACAAGATTTGAAACTAGCTAACGCCCGGCGACGGAAATGAGCCGGTGGGGATGTCTTTTTCAGAGATGAGAGCAGTAACATATCTAGAAGAGAGAGAGAGAGAGAGAGAGAGAAAGAGAGAGAGAGAGAGAGAGAGAGAGAGAGAGGGAAAGCCTCCCAGCCAAGATGTGAAGGCGGTTCTTAATTCCCGCCCTATCTCTGGTTTTCTCGAAGCACACCACAAACCTTCTTTGAGGTACGATTTCTAATGTTTGTTTAATAGGCTTTTATTGGTTCTTAATTAATTGTTTTGTGATTTGGTTTGTGCATATCTTCAACTCCCAACCATTAGCCACTAGTCATTATCCTCCTTAATGCCACCACCACCAGTGTTTTCGAAAATCAGAGATAAAATAAAAAACAAGAATATGTATTTATAAAATGGTAGGTAATAAGAATTGGTACTCGATCATGACCTGCTTCAATTCAAGTCTACGGAATTCAATATTGCCACATGGCCTGCTTCTTTCTAAATCTCCAGAATTTTAACATGACCTGCTCCAAGTTATATGTAAAAGTCTAAACGGTATGAGCTCTCATAACAATCAAATCAACATAAACTGATACACTGAAAAGCCTCATCTACTTCATCATGAAGAAGAAGTTGTTGTTCGTGGCATTTTCCTTGATTTGGTACTCAAAATTTGCAGCAAAGCTCAACCCGCAAGAAGGTTTTCTTTTTCTTTTTTCACTAATTACTTAGTTTAACCTCCTATTAGAAGGGTTAATGGTGGTTGTTTTGTGTAGTAAAGGCCTTGAACCAGATTTGGGGAAAGTTAATACTTGGGGATTTTGACAAGGATCCGTGCAGTGATGAAAGGAAGTGGAGCATATTTAACGACGACGACAGAAATGAGCCGGTGGGGGTGGCGGCAAGTGGTGGTGGGGGTTTGCCTGAGAGAGAGAGTAGAGATAGTCGGTGTGTATGTTTTAGAGAGAGTGAGTGTGTGTGTTTATGTAGCTATACATATGTGTGTGAATATTTTTTCTTATATTTTAATAAAACCAAGGCTAATTTTGTAATTTCAAATGGGCTTAACAGAGAAAACTAACTGTCATCCACTCTAGGGACTATCCGAGTAACAAACTGTCAAACCATAGCGACCACATGTGTAATTTCCAAAAGTTAGGGACTATAGGTGTTATTTTACAAAACCACAGGGACCATCCAGACATTTTACTCTAACCTAATATAACATATCTTAGCTAATTTATATGAAGTTCTACATCTTCATTTAGTGTTAAACATTTTTTTAAAGGCAAAATATCTTAGACCACACGGTATGGGCGTGGATCTATGGCGTTTAAGCTTTTCTATGCCACACACACCACACCGTCAACGGCGTTTTGCATGGCGTTGTGGGATTGGCTTGAACATTTCCACTGGCGTTTTGCTAATATGTTGGTCGACGTGGCATTCTTATTGGATGGTAAAATCTAGCCGTTGGCCCTAACGGCTAGTAAAAGAAAGGTTGTATTTTTTTTTTAAATTTACTCCTATATATAAATACACCTATTCTTCCATTTAACCACATCACTCAACTATCATAAAAAAACACCCTCTCAAAAAATTATCATAAAAAACACCCCCTCAAAAAACCATACGAAATGCCGGTGATTCCTTGGGTCGTACAAGAGGACATTGCGTTATGCGAATCGTGGATCGCGGTGGTGACCAACCACGGGACTACGTTACAAACGGCTCCGTTTGGAAAATAACATGCATGGCCGTGACGCTACGCGGGGTGGCAAATAATGCGTTTTAAGTTATCTAATCTTTTAATTTTAAATTATGTAACCTTTTAATTAGTATTAGTTGGGTTTTATTTAAATTTAACTAGTGGTTTTCCCCCATGCTATGCGGCGGGAACTCAATTAGTATCGGTTCACTTTGTTTCAGTACCGACATTCACTACAGTAGCTGAAAGACAAATCTAAAAAGATAAAGTCGTGATATGCTGAAAATGATATATGTTTTATATCAATTGAAAACTATAAAAAGAATATTGGTTCCGATACTACCGACGTTAGTACCGATGTTCGATTGAAATCGGTTTGGTTAGTAACATATCAAATACTCGTATAGTTTATGATACAAAAAATATGTGTTTTTTAATATTATTATGGGCACTTTACGATAAAAATAAAAAAATTACTATTCATTTTCAATTAAGAAAACAAATCAAATTAAAATAAATCAAAATAAATAGAATATAATATTATTAAAACTTTAAGTTACTATTCTTCAAGAGTTCATATTAATATGTTTAATTAAGAAAACAAATCAAATTAAAATAAATCAAAATAAATAGAATATAATATTATTAAAACTTTAAGTTACTATTCTTCAAGAGTTTATATTAATATGTTTAATTAATAGATTTTATATTATTTATAAATATAAAATAATGATAAAAAGTGTGTGACACGTGTTGAATAACGCTACTCTTCCATGCCTTTTTTCATCCTTCCATTTTATGTACCACACCACTTTACTGACGCGCGTTGACCTGTCGTCCACGTATGGAACCACGCCCAATTTTCAAGCCCCTTCACACCGTATGATCTTATTAGATAAACAAGCTACCAGCAAGGGGCTAAGTAAAGGCATACAGATGTTACACATGCACGTGAAAAATTGTGAAATTAAAATTACCCCAACCTACCCACTCTAAGACCATCCATAGTGGGATTGAAGCGTTTTTTCACAAAACCACGCCCCAAAACTCCCGATTACCACCCCTGGCCGTTTTTTTTTCAAAAGAATTGCTTTTGGCGTTCTTTTTTCAACGCCCTACTTCAATTGTTTTGGCCAATCACTGGTTTCCATGCTCGGCTTTGTCCAATAACATTTTTTATGGTTTTTTTTATTTAATTCTATTACACCCCTTTTAACATAATGTCCCACAATGCCCACATCCCCACTACACCCATTTTTAGAAAAACGCCCCATAATGCCCCATTACTGACTGGACTGCCAAATGACGCAAAAAACACAAGAGTGAGGGCATTATTCATGTTTATCAATACACATGGTCTAATGAGGAAATTTCCGCCTTGTTTTTAATCCATTTATACGCATGTCTCAATCTCTTTTACCTTTGAAGTAGATATCGGTTTGTTGTTAACTACTTTGTCACTACTCGCTCTCCAAAAAAAAAAAAAGAAAGAAAGAAAGAAAAAAACTACAAGGCAACCAAAATGACGCTTTGTATAACCTTATTGATATTTGGAATTTTCTTCTGGATCTCCAGAACTTATTCCCCATGCCACAAGAGTGGGATGGAAGTTTGCACCATTCACAAATTTGAGTTTAAATGCATCTTGCAAGAGAGTAGGATACAAGTAGATGATTGGTCGACTTGATAGTCTCGTCACAGTATATGCAACCAGAGGAGTTAGTATTTACACACCGTCGTGAGTAAATAAGGATGGGGAGACGTATTGTCTTTACTTGTTGATGACAACAAAACTTAGCTTCCATGCAATTACTAATGAAATCTAGTTTGATCAACAAAAAGCCTAAATACAAGTGGTAGTTTTTATAACAAGACAAACAATAATTCCTAATTATTTATAAACAAATATCACTTATTATCATTAGTCATCTCAATATAAATAAATACCTATTAGGTCTAGTGAACAATTAATCCAAATACATGATATAGAACCAACCTTCATATAAACTTGAATAATCAAATAGAAATCAGCATAAGCAACAAACTTTAATCATATTTTGTAATTAACAGTTCTTCATATCTAAGAAATATAAAAGTAATGAAGAGAAAAATCTAAATGTGATAGTTCACTAAACAAAATTTTATGCGCTGCACATGCTATATTTCTTGGACAAACACGCATAGGGCTGTAAACGAACCGAACGAACACGAACAAGGCTATGTTCATGTTCGTTCGTTAAGGAAATTAACATGTTCGCGAACTGTTCACGAACGCATACCGAACATAAGTTTATGTTCGTGTTCGTTCGTTAAGGAAATTCAGTTGTTCACGAACAGTTCGTGAACACTGGTCTAACACAAACGAATGCAAGCAAATAAAAATAAACGCAAACAAACATTTAACTTGAAAATAAAAAAATAAAAACATCGTTATCCTTAAACATTGAATAGAAGTAGTTAAATACAACCATAAAATGATAAATCAAAACACAAGAAGTCTACTAGACCACCAAACGATGAATCAAGTTTAACTAATTTAGACATAATTATCCCCAAAAATGTCTTAGAATGTCCAAATTTTAGCTACTTAGGAAAAAAGGGTTTCAAGTTTTCAATATGTTTAGATAAAAGGTTTTTTTTTTTTTTTTGATATAATCAAACAAACACGAACGAACGTAAACGAACATATTACCGAACGTTCACGAACGTAGTCGAACGAACGAGACTTGTGTTCGTGTTCGTTCGCTAAGCTAACCGAACGAAATTTTTTGTTCGTGTTCGTTCATTAAGCTAATCGAACGAACATAAACGAACTTCCCGCCGAACGGTTCACGAACTGTTCGCTGAACGTTCGGTTCGTTTACAGCCCTACGCATCACAACAAATTAATTTTGCATTGTTGATCATCATCACCATTGTAAATCTATTAATAAAATGTAAACAATATTTAATTCCTTTTATTTAGTTGAAGAAATTTAATTATTCAATAATTAGTTATGGTGGTAGTTAAAGTTGCTTATCGACAACTATTATAAATTTATTTCGTAATCACCGTTATCTTTATATATAACTAAAACGCTTATTAGGTACTCAAATTTTACAGTTTTTTACACTATATATTCAAAGTAAGAACCACATTGTTCCCAACTTTGCTCTCTTCAAAGTCTTGAGCATCAAAATATAGTTTTCTACCCTAAAAAAACATTGGTTTCAAATATTTTCAACTTAATGTCAACATTAACTCAAGCATCAAGTTTCTTGTGCTACCAAAGGGCAAGAACAATCACAAGGGCAAGCATCCAAGTGCCCAAAAAACTCACTACAGACCCTCTAAATCTTCCTAAGCTCCCCTCACAGGGAGTTTTGTCTGTAGATCAAGAATTAAACCAAAACCCTAAAACAAACACCAAAGAAACCGATCCGACAGCCGTTGAGAAGCTTTACCTGATCATGGAGGCAGTGGCTGATAGGGTGGAGATGCACAAGAACATCGGAGAGCAAAGAAACAACTGGAACAGCCTGCTCTTGACATCTATAAACGCCATCACACTTTCGGCTACAATCATGGCTGCAATTGCTGCTACAAGTGTTGCATATGGTGCATCTGTGGAGGTACCCAAGTTTTCTTCTAGCTTCATGTACGTTGCTGTCACTGGCATGTTAATTGTTATGAACAAGATTCAGCCATCCCAATTGGCTGAAGAACAAAGAAACGCTGCTAGGTTATTGAAGCAACTCCATGGTCATATCCAGACAAAAATAGCTATTTCTAACCCAACCCAAGATGATGTAGATGAAGCCATGGAGGAAGTTTTAGCCATTGATAGAGCCTACCCACTTCCTCTACTTGGAGTTATGCTTGAAAAGTTTCCGTCAAAGGTACTATAAACCGAGTTTATCATCTATCCGAGTTATTATTAGTTATTTGATTTATCATTTATTTTTAAGCTTGTATATAATTTATTATTTTATCTCTATTTTAAGTAGTAGATAGTTATTGAGGATTGATTATTATAAATTGTCTATTTTATCATTGTTTAGAATTAGTTACCTTATTATCTTTTTCAATATAATTTCTTCATATAAGGATATCTGGTTTTCAGTTATTGAACACATAGAAAAGATTATTTATCAAGATCGTTTCGTCTTCGTTTCAATTCTTTCAGGTACAAGCGGCGGTTTGGTGGCCGGAAAAACGAAGTAATACGGTAAAAGGGAAGGATAATAAAAATGGTTGGAATGAGGGTTTGGAAGATGAAATGAAAGAAATTGCTAGGGTTTTGGAGAATAAGGATAAAGCTGATTACTTGAGGCTTGATGAGAAGTTCTTGATGTTTAACAAAGTGTTGGCTTTATCGGGTCCATTGCTAACAGGTTTTGGCGCGATTGGTTCGGCTTTTCTTGGATCTTCCCATCATTCTTGGGCTGCGGTGGCCGGAGTTATGTGTGGAGTGGTGGCGAGTGTGGTAAATAGTATCGAGCATGGAGGACAGGTTGGGATGGTGGTGGAAATGTACCGGAGCAATGCCGGATTCTTTGGAATGGTGGAGGAATCCATAGAACTGAATTTGAAGGAAGGGGATGTGGAGAAAAGAGAGGATGGAGAGTTGTTTGAGATGAAGTTGGCTTTGCAGCTTGGAAGAAGTGTACAAGAACTTAGAGATCTTGCTGCTTCCTCCACCAAAAATGAAAAAGAAATGAAAGAGTTTGGAAGCAAGTTATTCTAGTCCTTGTATTGTTGTTATAGATTAAATGATGTTTTTATTTTTGGAATTTCATCATTAGTAGTTGTATATATATTATGTGTGGAGGTTGATGGAATAAATTTTCATGTTAATAAAATGACATTATGATTTTAATTTGATAGTTTATTTAAAGAGTAAACTGCAATTTTACCCCCTGGGGTTTAAGCCAATTGACACTCTTACCCCCTCCATGGAAATAATTGCAATTTGCCCCCCCCCCCCCCCAACGTTGATGTTCTGTCGCAACTGTTGATAACCAAAATACCCGTACCTCAAATTCACTCTCATTGATAAGTGATTAGTGTATGTGATATCGTATACATAACAAACAACAGAATTCAATCTTGCATACTAAATATTAAAATGGTCAAAATGTATATACATTCAAGTTTAATAATTTACAACTAATCGAACGTGAAACATATATTTAAAATATCTAAGAAGTCAAGAATTACTTATGAAGATGGGGTATAAATGCATATAGCACCATTAATACATGGCCCCTACAAGGCTACTATGGGATCATAGCATTCACAGTGTACTACGCAAGTTATTGAGCGTAGAGGTGGTCCATCACTTGATGATGGGCCGCCATGTAAGCGGCCACATCATCGGGTGTTGGTGATGAGCCCCAAGTGATGGAGGGTGTAACGCTCCGCTTTTTCGTAACTTTCTTTAACTAGAAAGCTCATCTTGTATTTCTTTTTTGAAAACTTGTAATTCTTGTTATCGTATTTCGTTTCGTACCATTGTAAATCCGAGGCTTCGATCGTAATGAAATTGATCTTTTGTTTATACATTGATATGTGCATTTGTTTGATACTTTGATCATAATAAAATACTATTTTTATACATGCTTATACGTGTCGCAATACTTGGGTTATACGTTACCAATCTCGAATTCATACGCGCAACCGATACCCGACATACCAGTACTCATAACTTATACGTGCTTGTTAACTATTAAATACATGGTTAAATCTAACAACAACAACAACAGCAACAGCAACAATAATAATAATATAATAGAAAAAAATTTAAACATCAACGTGAAGTTGATGTTATTGTTTCAAATGTTATATTGCAAAAAAAAAAAAAAAAAAAAGAATGAAAGGCAGCAACGTTAACTTTGTCATTTTTAATTAAATGGAAAGTTGTATGAATAATTAATATGACATAACCTAACAATACACTAACTAACTCACGTTGTAGTAAAAAAAAATGAAGTTAATGGCTGGAACAAGCCTTCCGATCGCAGATTGGGGGTGGTTGTAAGTTGTTTTTTTTAATTCATTTAACATCCAACTACCATATTTAATGCCAACCCATTTAACTCTAATCCTTCCCCCTGTAAATACCACACTAATCCAAGCCCTAATCACTTTACAAACTCATCAAAATCACTCTCAAACTCTCAAAAACACAGCTGCAATTCAATGTTCGAGCAGATTCTTCAAGCTTCACAAAAGTGAGCATAACTCACTCAATACTTGTCCGATTTAGTCCATTCTTTTTCCTATGTGCTTGGATTGACCTTAGCTTCGATTCCATGGGTTTTTCAAAGTAAATAAGTCCCTGGAACGTCGCCAAAAAGGCTCCAAAGTTCACTGTTCATTTCTGATTTCATCTAATCTTGACTAAACTTGTTCAACTTGAGTCTAACTCATCTCAAACCTATGTCCTTATGTTTATAACCACTTCCATGGTTAGTTAGGCTTAAAAACAAAGTTGAGAAATTCAAAATCAGAGTATAAACCTCATATACATTATGTTTTGTTTAGGGTTTTTAACCCACAAGTAATGTTTAAGTCCGAGACTTAGTGTAGGTGTGATTATGGACTAACTTGGGTTGTCCAACATAAAATCCCCACATTACTTGATGATTTCTTATAGAGTAGTTGTTTATATTCTTGTATTATTCATAGTTCATGACCCTCCTTGAATGTTTTTACATCAAGTGTAGTGGTGAACACTTAGAGGTACCTAAATGGAAGACTACTCTTCCTACCTCCTACATGACTTCCATGAAACTTAGAGGTACCTAAATGAAGATTTAATCTTCTACCTCATGCTTGACTATTGGACTTATTAATATATATTACATAACCTATATAATACATAAGTATATTATCCAAATAATCGAATCTTTGATGATGAACTAGTGTTCATATGTCAAAGTACTAGATTACACCATTTAGACTTCGATAACTTGTCACGATTCTAATGGGGCCTTGTCCCATGAAAACATTTAAACTCCTTAGAGTTTCCTAGTGTCAAGACAAGTATCATATGCACTAAATGTTTATTTTCATATGTCTAAGTTCATATTGTTTACATTCCCAATTCTTAATCTACCGTTAAACTCCGAAACTCATACACTTTGCTTCTTCGTGTAGAAGGACTTGGTGTTCCAACCTCCTAATCAACAAACAACTCACTCGCGGATTCTCAAGTTCAAGACTTGCAAAACTGTGAGTACACTTGACCCATTTACTTTTAAAGACACTTTGGGTTGTAACATGTTAATATACAAAATACACACTCACACACTTAACCATTCTTTATACTCTCAACCGTTATACATGCTACTTGTTTACTTAGGTTCATGCTAGATTATACATGCTATATGTCATTAACTTTGCTAAGCCCTCAACTTAACATATATAGCGCTATAGGAGTAGCACACCACCCGTCGGGGTCTTGTTAAGTCTTTATTCTAAACGGTCTCGCCACTTTTGTGGCGAGGGATGCTAAATACTAGTGGACACTTGGGTTTGACGTATTGCTATGCATGCTAGTTACCTTGTTTACAAATTGCCATGTAGATTCGAGATAATGCTTTTTATACTTATGCTATACTTATTCAAACCTTGTGTACTCGCCTTTGCTTTTGAATTGAAATTATTTTAAACATGTTACAGGTTGAGGATGATGATGCTATGAAACGAAGTAGCGATGATGCCTAGATACACATTTAGACGTCTTAGGTTGAAATTGTTGTATAAAATTTTGTTATGTTTATGTTATGAACAATGTTGTTATTTAAATTTCTTGTAATATGTTGACAATTTTATTATGAAATGAAAATGGTTGATTTAAATATTGTCACAAATAGTGTTATGAAGTCTCTTGCAATCTATTTCGTCTCTTCCCGATGATTCCGCCATCGGTTGGGGTGTGACAGATTGGTATCAGAGCCATAACTATAGGGAATTAGGTAGAATTGTCATGTTCGACCTAGTCTATAGTAGGAACCATATTTTTGACCATTCTTGATTCTTGCTTAAAATGTTTATTCTTCTTACCTTGCTTCTTTATATTCTTTTGGTCTTAATATATACATAATGTCTTTCCTAAGACATTTTACACAATACACTTGAAGACTTGAAGACACTCTTTATACAAAAGAGAAGAGTTTACCAAAATAGGCGTGAAACCCACAATTTGGTGAACGACTCTCATTCCGCTTATTCTTATTTTGCAAGAAATTTCACCATTAAGCTAGGAGTGAAATTCACATCTTAATGGTAAATTTCCAATTCAAACTCTAGTGGACCCTCGTCAAAGTGTTGAAATTATATTTTGACCCGACGAGTACTAATCACATTAGGGTACGAAATCGTCAAGTTAGGGGTGAAACCCGCACCTTGTCGATTAAGTCCCATTCCTCGATTTTCAATCTCGCCAAAGTTTCGATTGTTTCAATCGATTAGAGACGTGTAGTAACTGGAATGGTAAGATACCGTTAATCGCTTCTCGACGAGAGTATCTTACCTATAGGCCAAAGCACGTTTCTCTAATTTGAAAGGACTTTCGATTCACTTTGGAATAGTCGACGTTTCTAAACCCGAAACAATCCTATGTTTTATGAGCCTCTCTTTTATGTGATTCAATTTATATGTGATTTTATACTTGTTACCTAGTTCGTTTCAAAATCGTTACACAATTCGCACGTCTCGCGCAATCAAAAACAATAATAATTCTCGTGAACAAATTAAATTTATACTCTTTTTATGCACTCTTACGTGATTATACTTGCGAATACATGTTGCGAACTTATGCTTATGTGAATTATACGTGATACATGAACACTTACATGCTTTTACATGCACAAAACTTTGCTTTAAAATTTATGATCAACTCTCATCCTTTTCTTTTCTTTCAAACTTCTAGATGCCTTCCTCAAGCTCCTCCGAAAAGCCCAAGTCCAAGAAGGGTTCTCGCTCAGGTTCCATCTCCAAGAAGGAACTCATAGGCCTCATTGCTGAACAAATGGCCGATTAAATGGCTCGAGTTAACCCTGACATCGTTAGCCGCATTCACCCTACTGGCACCAAGAAGAAACTACACTGGGACATGGCCCAAGTGTAACCAATGTTCTTACCATCACCCTACTGGCACCCTATGTCGCAAATGCGCCACCTGTCATAGGCTGGGGCATTTTGCCAATCGTTGTCGCTTCAACCCAAAGCCTGCCCAAGATCAGGCTATCATTGCAAACCCTGTCCCCAATCAAGCTCAGAACCAAGTCGCTCCTGTGCGAGCGTGTTTTAAATGTGGTGATGTCAACCATATGGCTAACGTTTGTCCCTAACGAAACCAGCCTCAACAGCAACATCCACCACAACAGCAACAATAGCAACAGGCTCAACAACCCACTCGAGGCAGAGCCTTCCTACTTACTACTGCTCAGGCTCAAAACGCGAACGACGTCATTACTGGTATGTTCCTTGTGAACCATGTTTATGCTTCTTGTCTATTTGATACTGGCGCCGATAAGAGTTTTGTGTCATTAGAATTCGAATCTTCGCTTAAGTGTAAACGCTCTAAGTTGCCAAGATCTTTCGCTGTCGAAGTCGCTGATGGTAAAACCGTCGCTGTCGATTCCGTTCTTTCCAATTGTTCTTTGATCCTTAACGATCATACGTTCTCAATCAATCTTATACCTATGCAAATGGGTAGTTTCGACGTCATAGTAGGTATGGACTGGCTTAGGCGAGTTCGTGCTGAAGTTGTGTGTTCTGAGAAGTTTATTCGTCTCCCTCTTCCAAACGGTGATTCCCTACACATCTATGGCAAAAAACCTTCTCAAGGTCTTAAGCTTATGTCGTGTATCCAAGCGAACAAGTGCTTGCGCAAGGGTACCTTCGCCTTTCTCGCCCACATTGTGGAAAAGAAGGACAAAGGCCCAACCATAAGCGACGTTCCCGTCGTACCTGATTTCCCTGATGTGTTCCCTGACGATCTTCCTGGTCCGCCTCCTGCTCGTTCTGTCAACTTTCGTATCAATTTAGTGCCTGTCGCTAAGTCTCCTTACCGTTTAGCACCCTCTGAGATGCAAGAGCTCTCAAGTCAACTTCAAGAGCTTCTTGATAAAGGCTCTATACACCCTAGTACTTCTCCTTGGGGCGCTCCCGTTCTATTCGTCAAAAAGAAAGATGGGTCATTCCGCATGTGTATTGACTATCGTGAGCTCAGCAAGCTTACTGTCAAGAACCAATACCCTCTACCTTGCATCGATGACCTCTTCAATCAATTGTAAAGCACGACCTGCTTTTCAAAGATCGATCTTCGTTCTGGGTACCATCAACTTCGAGTCCTCAAAGAAGATGTACCTAAAACCGCCTTTCGTACGCGTTATGGTCATTACGAGTTCGTAGTCATGCCCTTTGGTTTGACCGACGCACCTGCTGTTTTCATGGATTTGATGAACCGCGTGTGCAAAGCGTACTTGGACCGTTTCATGATCGTCTTCATCGACGATATTCTTATTTATTCCAAGACACAAGGAGAGCATGAGCGACACTTGCGTCTTATCCTTGAACTTCTTCGTACTGAACGTCTATACGCCAAATTCTCCAAGTGTGAATTTTGGTTAAAAGAGGTTCAATTTCTTGGTCATAATGTCAACGAACTTGGTATTCACGTTGACCCCGCTAAAATCGAAGCTGTGAAGAACTGGATCGCACCTAAGTCTCCGTCTGAAATCCGTTCGTTTCTTGGTCTTGCTGGTTATTATCGTCGTTTTATCTCTAACTTTTCCAAGATCGCTGTTCCTTTGACCTCCTTGACTCAAAAAGAGAAACCTTTTGTTTGGGGTCCCGAACAAGAGGAATCCTTTCAAACGCTCAAGGACGTGCTTTGTAATGCTCCTATTCTTGCACTTCCTGATGGTAACGACGACTTCGTCGTGTATTGTGATGCCTCAAACCTTGGTCTTGGTTGTGTCCTTATGCAACGCGACAAGGTTATCACTTATGCGTCGAGGCAACTCAAAATACATGAGAAGAACTATGCTACTCATGACCTTGAACTTGGCGCAGTTGTTTTTGCGTTGAGGATTTGGCGACACTACCTTTATGGTACTAAGTGTGTGTGTAACACCCCGAAAGCAGGTTTGGTAATCAAACCCCGTTAATACAAAAAGACGGGTAAAAGTAACCCGGTAAATATTAGGATTTAAATAAATAATCCTAATATTAAATATAAGCGAATCAAAGTTTTAAGGAATTAAGTTTGTAAGAGCCCCGAGTTAACGTGACTTAAAATAAACCTAGTCATAAATTCCCCGAACCCACTAAATTAACTAGGAATATTTAACCTAGTTAATTAGTGGGGATAATGTCAAGAGCAATTAGGTTGTGATCTAGTTAAAAATGAACAAAATAAGAGATGGGGGACCAAAGTTGTTAAGTTTGAAATTAAATATAATTAAAACAATAAAATTAAAACCAAACACACACTAGTGTGTGTGTCTGGTTCGATTAAACACAGGGGGCGACACCAGGGTTTCTCCTCAAACCATTTTCAGTGATATGAACTGCCTAAATGAAATCGCGGTCTACTTGGTTGTGTGTAAAACGTGGTTATATTAAGTGTTCAGATGAATGCATAGAAATGTGTAAGGTGGAAGATCATATTGAATTATGGTTAATCTAACCAACTTGTGAACAATGAATAATAGTTTGGCGCTTAACAAGCTAGATGGAAGCTTGTGGATGAAGCGGGTCAAACGGAGCGAGTATGGAAAGAAAAGCGTGGCATGGATGCAAGGTAAGTGAAGCTTACACCCCCTTTGTAATTACATTACATTTATTTGCATGTATTAGTCATGAAACATGTTAGGTATTGGAATTATGACGTTCCAGCATGATGGAACGCAAGTTGGAATGAATGAAAATGGTAAGAAACCATTAATTAGGTTTAAGGGGCGAGATGGTGTTAAAATACCATCACACGTAAATAAAAGGTTATTTCGACTAAACGGGTCAAATGGTGTGTTAATACCATTTGACAACAATAACTGATGACCGTTTGTTGAGTTTTGCGATCACAGGAATTAATTTATGGCTTGCTTTGCTTTAAACTAGCAAGTTAAAGAGCAAAAGGTATTTAAACGGGTTAATTTTATAACCCGAGCCAGGTACGCGTAAATTGGCGAAGTATAAGTAGACATTTTAATGTAGAAATGTGATGTGTGGAAAGAGAAGAG
Organism: Helianthus tuberosus; assembly: GCA_030545235.1. Classification (NCBI taxonomy): domain Eukaryota; kingdom Viridiplantae; phylum Streptophyta; class Magnoliopsida; order Asterales; family Asteraceae; genus Helianthus; species Helianthus tuberosus. The sequence goes on along the minus strand of CM060451.1, from coordinate 70,100,884 downwards.
CGAGATTTAAACTTAAATCTTTAAATCTCCTAAACGGGTCAAAATGAATTATGCGCATAGCTTGGGTATTGGTCGCATAATTCATAAAAAGTTATGTTCATGAGTTAAAGACTTTTGAGTTAAGTAGTAGTCCAAGGTTTTAGAATGATTTAGAAACAAGCCGTTTAATAGATTATGAAACGGGTCAAATAATTGTATAAGAGATTTATAAGCCGTTAGCTTATAAATCAGCATCGTTACAAACCTTAGTGTTGTTTACGTAGGAGACTGCATTACGGTCAATATGAAACAAGAATCGTGTAAAACGGATGTGTAGATTTAAAGTTATGTAAGTTTAAGTGTTAAACATAAGAAAATGCATAGCTGGGTAAAATAGCAAATAAGCAGAACTGTGCGCCACCGTAGCTTATGGTGGTACCGTAAGTTACGGTAGGCACTAAAAGGAAACAACTGTCCACCGTAGGGCAGACTCTTATCACCGTAGCCACTTTTTCGTCACCGTAAGCTACGGTGGCACCGTAGCTTACGGTAGAAACCTTTGTTGTTTTGTTTATGGAACTTGTTTAAAAGTGTTCAAAACCCTCATAACTAACGTTTATGTTGGTTTTGATTTTAGGTAAACGTATCTGTCTCCGGATGAAGATCAAGCGAAGAACAAGAACCGAACACACACAACTAAATAAAGCTTCCGCATTGATCTTGTTTTATTTTATATAAAGTGAATTATGTAATCACTAATAACATAGTTTTTGAATGTTTTAAACATGTATGAATACTTTGATGAAAAAGTTTTTGTTAAGTCGCATTTTGATATAAAATGCGTACTTTAATGATATATATTAATGTTAAAATTTCAATGGGTCTTACAAGTGTGGTCTTCACCGACCATAAGAGCCTTCAACATATCTTCGACCAAAAGGAACTGAACATGCGTCAACGTCGCTGGGAGGAATTGTTAAACGACTACGACTGCGAAATCACATACCATCCAGGTAAAGCGAATGTAGTAGCCGACGCTCTTAGTCGTAAAACTCATGTGAATTTCATCCTCGTATTTCTTCCATAATTATGTATGCATCCATAATTACGTAACTCCTTGCACAGTCCGCACAGTTTATTTCATCCTCGTATTTCTTCCTTCAGATGGGCCATCGCTTTCAAATAAAGTCACGTATACTTGTGACCTTCTACTTCTAGTACATGCCAATTATCACACATAATTGCAATTAACTCTCAATCACAGACGAGTGCTACTCTTGTGCACCCTAAGTCTCGTAGTGACTTTTCTAGACTCATGTAATCAGTTTCAGGTAGTGGATGTCGCGGGACGTTTTATGCAATGAAAACTCTTTGAAAATTGTTTTCGTGAAAGGATCCTAGAGATTGTAGACTAGACTCGAGAAGGAATCCTGGTTCACTACAATCGCAGCTCTGATACCAATTTGTCACACCCCTTTCTGCGGCGGAAGCACGAGGTGTGATCATGAAAGGTTCTCCTTGCATACAAAGAGTAAACATACTACATGCTCAAAAATAACTTCAAATATTACATTACTGAAAACATATGTCAAGTGTTTACAACACGAGATAACATATTGTCTTAAAAGTCACAACTTTATTTAAAGATAAACAAAGCGACATCCACGAGCATGAGTAAGACCACGCGCACATCCATCCTAGTTACCTGAAATACATGTGAGTTTTGGAAAAACGTCAACATAATGTTGGTGTGAATTCATGCAGTTTTGTATTTCACGTTTGTATACTTTGTATGAAAACATAGTTTGTGAATAAATCAAGTTTTCATATATAAATCCAGTTTCATGTGTACACCACGTACTCATGTATAATTCAAATTCTTCTTGAGTACCCCACGTACTCAAGTACAATTCCCATTTTCTTGAGTACCCCACGTACTTCAAGTATAATTCAAGCTTTTCTTGAGTACCCCACGTACTCAAGTATTCATCAAGTTTTAGTATGGTATGAATTTTATGTAAATAAAGTATTCCTGTAAGTATCAGGATTGTTAATGGGTTGCAAAGCCATTAACATGTGACACGACATAGGAAGTCACCAAACCTTAGGCATTTAATTGGTATATTCTGAGACACAAAAGCACCACTCGATTCTCGCCCTCACCGAGAGTGTGGCTGCCCGGCACCCGTTAGATCTAACCTTTTGTTCTGCGGTCTAGGTATATTGTTGATTAATGGTGCTTCTGTACCCTATTCGTGACACGATTTCTAGCATCATTTCTCATAACGGCTCATACTTGGTTCTCGTTCTCACCAAGTGCGCTTCTCATATTCTTATATTTCGTCACACTTGGTTCTCGTTCTCACCAAGTGTACTTCTTGTATTCTTACATTTCGTCACACTTGGTTCTCGTTCTCACCAAGTGTACTTCTTGTATTCTTATATTTCGTTACACTTGGTTCTCGTTCTCACCAAGTGTGCTTCTTGTATTTATATCATACCAATTATAAATATTGTACATTTGTACATGTATTTCACCCCCGAAGTTATAAAACTGAAAACAGTTAAAAGAAAAGGGGGAGCATGAACTCACAACTTTGCGTTCCTTGCGTCGTAAACTTCACCGGATTTGCTTAATTAACGTCGTAACCTATACGCGTTTTCTTAACGTTAGTTACTAGACTTGCGTCGCACTAGTACAGTCACTTTCTTTGGTGTATATATTCTTGTGTTAAAAATATTTTATATTTTTAACTAAGTATCTTACTTATATTATTTTCTCTAAAATTAATATAAGTATCTCGTGTTTTGCACTTTGCACCCGAATTATGTATCTTGTATGTTGTATGTGTATTTTTATGTTTATATTCCTCATGAGTATTTAGTGTATTTTTAAGTCTTTAATACACTAGCACGTATAACACATACTATATACACTTAGCACAAAAGTTGGTGATAAAATAATATATATTTTTCTCCCAAAAATATACATACTTATATCCATTTTTATTCTTGAAGAAATCCTCATTTTCTTATCACCAAAAATTAGGGAAACCTTGGTAATACTTTTAAATACATTTTTAGGGAATAAGTTTCTCAAAACTTATATTTTTCTAAGTTTCAAAATTTATAAAAATTTTGACAGAGTTTCCCCTAAAAATGGAGGTTTCCAATGTTTTCAAAATATGTGTTTATTTTCTTTTAAATCGTCAATAGTCATCAACAACAATTATCAACAATAATCATCAACAATAATCACTAATTTCTCCATTTCATAAACTTGAATATTTACAAAAATGTGTAGTAACTTACTAGCACATTTAGTAAGTCTTTCCATCTCTAAAAATAAAATCATTATCTCGAAAACTTATTTTTTAAAGAATATGAAGTTTTACAACTTCTAGTCGGTATTTACGAAAATATTTCTTGGTTAAATCTTTTCGTTACACAAGTGTCTATACACTTTTTGGTTCATAAAAACATCTCTAGTTCATGAAAGATCCGACTTAAAATAAGACTTGTATATATTTTACTTGGATCTCCGAAAATACCACTCGTAGATCTTTAGATCTACTAGTTTAAAGCTCTATTTTACAAGTAAAATCGTTTTTACACAAGTTCATGTTAATAAGTAGTAGTGTTCGTCATCTAATCATTTTCACATTTAAACATACACTAGTTCATGTTCCATGAACATGACTTAGCCGGGTTAGATGACGATCCGAACTACTACTAGCATCAAACAACATACAAGAATCATAACAAAACAAGTGTCAAGAGTTTTACACTAATATTTACTCATTAACCACCATGTTTATTATTTTTAGTAGACTTTTAGTTTTGGTCTCAAGTGTTCATGATTTTTACCCGTTAAATTTCTTATTAACCACTTTAGATATGAACAATAGGGTGTTTAGAGTTACTTACTACTAGCTCGAGGCTAGGGAAGAAACTAGACGAAAAACGGGTGGATAATCGCGTTGTGGTGAGGTCCTTGGTAATCCGTAAGCACCGGGTCTCCTCGAACGAGCTCTAACACACTTGTTTGTAGATGGATTTATAATATCAAAATTGAAAAGTGGGTGGATGTGTGGCTTGGCTCTCGGCCGAGAGTGATGAGAGGAAGAGATGAGATGGAAATTTTTTTTTTGCTTAAGTGTTGTGCAAATGAGATGGTGATCACATGGTCTCATTTAATATCCACTTTTAGAGTTTTATCCATGGTATATTGTGCAATCTAGATATTAGGCAACTAGATTAAAATAATCAAAAAGGATGAAAGTGTGTCCCCATATGGGGAACTCGGTCAAGAAAGGGGGATTGCAAAATGGTTGACTGCTAACCATTTAGTTAGTGGTAAATTATGTTTAGTTGAGATTTAAATTAGTTATTTGTGTGTTATAATTTATGACGGGTGTTAGGGTATTCGGGGACCCTAACTAGCTTAGAAAAAGAAAAATAGTGTCATTGACAATATTTTTAGGTTCCGGGTAATGTCCGGTTGTTCGGTTATAAACCGGTTCGTTAAAGTGCTAAATCACACTTTTTAGTGTCTTTTAAGTACCTTTTTGTATCCCTTTCGATTCCCAACACTTGGGGAAATATTCTGACAGAAAAATTATATTTTCTGCATAATATTCGTGTGCTAAAATCTGAATTATTGCTGAATTATACAAAATTCTGCACTTAAAGTGCGTTTCGGGTGCTTTTTAGTGCTTATTTTTGCTTTCGCAATGTCTATAAATTAAACCCTTACATGTACTCTTGGGTTTTTAATGTACTTTTGTCGTCGGACCTACACCTAGGCATCAATTCTAATGTCTGACTGCTTTCTGCAGTTCTGTTGACACAGTGTGTCTTACCGGTGAATTTACTATTATTTCTGACGCAACGCTCTCGTTTATGCATAAAGCAATATTTTTGTAGTATACAACGTGCATGAATTCACTTGTTTAGTATGTGTTCAGACATTGCTGAAAATTAAGCATATAATTGCAGTCATTAAATAATGATTAAAATGTACGGAAATTACCGGTTTGGTGCCAGTTGTCACAGTCTCCCCCCGTTAAAAGAATTTCGTCCCGAAATTCAGGCTGAACTAGCTCTCGCAGGATTCTTCTTGAATAGGTGGGGATACTTTTCTTTGAACTGGTCTTCGCGTTCCCATGTGTACTCGGGTCCGTGCTTAGAGTTCCAACGTACTTTAACAAGTTTCACACTGCTCCTCCTAGTCTTGTTGACTTTCCAGTCAGTAAACTCAACGGGTTGTTCTGTAAATCGGAGGGCTTCATCAATATGCACTTCATCCACCGGGATGATCACGTTTTCTTGTGTTGGACTCTTCTTCAGGTTGGATACATGAAACGTATCATGTACTCCATTAAGTTCTTCCGGTAACTCCAATTGTATGCCACGGTACCAATTCTTTTCAATATTCTGAATGGTCCGATGTATCGTGGATTCAGCTTTCCACGCTTTCCAAATCTGACTACGCCCTTCCAAGGTGAGACTTTTAACAACACTTTGTCTCCCACCTTGAATTCTACTGATTTTCTTTTCGGATCAGCGTAGCTCTTTTGTCGATCTCGAGCCGCCTTAATGCGCTCTCTGATCTGTGCAATCTTGTCGGTTGTCTCTTGTACAAGTTCCGGACCAACCATACGTTTATCTCCAGCGTCTGCCCAACATAAGGGCGATCGGCACTTGCGGCCATACAGAGCTTCGAACGGCGCGGATTTTATGCTCGTATGGTAACTGTTATTGTAGGAGAACTCAACTAAAGGTAGATGAGTATCCCAGCTGCCGCCTAGGTCCATGACACATGCGCGAAGCATATCTTCTAACGTTTGTATGGTCCGTTCGCTCTGGCCGTCTGTTTGCGGGTGGAATGCCGTGCTCAGATCTAACTGAGATCCAAAGGCTTCCTGAAATGATTGCTAGATTCTTGAGACAAAGCGTCCATCTCTGTCTGAAATGATTGAGATTGGCACTCCATGACATGCCACAATTTCTCTTAAGTATATTTCAGCAAGCTTTCCAGTGTTGTCTTTTTCACGGATCGGTAGGAAGTGCGCAGACTTTGTTAACCGATCAACTATTACCCATATCATATCGTGCCCTCTCGGGGTCCTGGGTAATTTCGTTACGAAGTCCATCGAGATTTGTTCCCACTTCCACACGGGAATCTCTGGTTGTTGTAGTAGGCCGGACGGTTTCTGATATTCTGCCTTAACCTTGGCACAGGTTAGGCATTTTCCAACATAAACAGCAACGTCGCTTTTGAGTCTCGGCCACCAATCTTGATACATTTTGTCCGATCCTGGGTGGATCGAATATCTCGATTTGTGGGCTTCATTAAGGATGACTTCTCGTATGCCACCATAGAGTGGAACCCAAATACGCTTCTTGAAGTATAAGGCTCCCTCTTCGTTTGGCACCATGTATTTCAGCATACCCCGTAGGTATTCAGCTTTACGGTTCTCTTCTTTAAGAGCTTCTTGTTGTGCATCACGAATGCATGCAGCGAGGTTCGTTCGAATCGTCATTTCCAATGCTCGAACCCTTAGGGTCTTAACCCTTTCTTTTCGGCTCAACGCGTCCGCTACAACGTTTGCCTTTTCAGGATGGTACTTAATCTCACAGTCATAATCGTTCAGCAGCTCGACCCAACGTCGCTGGCGCATATTCAATTCCTTCTGATCAAATATGTGTTGTAAGCTTTTGTGATCTGTGAAAATTGTACATCGAGTACCATATAAATAATGTCGTCAGATCTTCAGGGCGAATACCACTGCGCCCAGCTCCAGGTCGTGAGTGGTATAGTTTCTTTCATGTACCTTTAGTTGTCTTGAAGCGTAAGCGATGACTTTTTGGCGTTGCATGAGCACGCAACCCAAGCCTTGTCGTGAGGCGTCGCAGTATACCACGAAGTCTTCAGTGCCTTCGGGTAATGATAGTATCGGTGCATCGCAGTGCTTGTTCTTATGTAGCTGAAAGGCTTCTTCCTGTTTGTGACCCCAGTCGTATTTCTTGTCTTTCTGTGTAAGGGTTGTTAGCGGTTGAGCTATCTTTGAGAAATTCTCAATGAATCGCCGATAGTAGCCCGCTAAGCCCAAAAATTGTCGAACTTCAGTTGGGGTCTTGGGAGCTTCCCAGTTCTTTATTGCTTTTATCTTGGACGGGTCTACATGAATGCCCTTCTCATTCACAACGTGACCAAGAAATTGTACTTCGCGAATCCAGAATTCGCATTTCGAGAACTTTGCATAAAGCTTCTCTTTCTTCAGTAGTTCCAAGATTGTTCTGAGATGTTGCTCGTGCTCTTCTTTCGTTCGCGAGTAAATCAGGATATCATTGATAAATACAATCACGAATTTATCGAGATATGGTTTGCATACGCGGTTCATCAGATCCATAAAGACCGCTGGTGCATTCGTTAGCCCAAACGGCATCACAAGAAATTCGTAGTGCCCATATCGCGTTCTGAATGCAGTCTTTGGTACACTTTCCTCTTGGATTCTCAGCTGATGGTATCCAGATCGAAGGTCGATCTTGGAATAGTAGCTTGATCCTTGCAGTTGATCAAATAAGTCATCAATCCTTGGTAGCGGGTACCGATTCTTGATAGTGAGCTTGTTCAGTTCCCTGTAATTGATACACATCCGCAGTGTTCCATCCTTCTTCTTTACGAATAATACTGGAGCTCCCCAGGGTGAGAAGCTTGGCCTTATGAATCCTTTGTCCAACAACTCCTGGAGTTGTGTAGATAATTCTTGCATCTCGGATGGAGCAAGTCGATAGGGCGCCTTGGCCACAGGAGCGGCTCCTGGAACCAAGTCTATACGGAATTCGACTTGTCGTTGCGGAGGTAGTCCTGGCAGATCTTCAGGGAACACATCAGGAAATTCCTTCACCACAGGAATGTCTTCGAGTTTTGGCTCCACAGCCTTCTTGTCTATAACGTGTGCTAGGAAAGCGACACATCCTTTCCTCAAGCACTTCTGTGCCTTCATACAATTGATGATTCGAAGAGGCGCGTCTCGTTTTTCTCCATGCACGATGAGAGTTTCACCATTCGCTAAAGGGATGCGAATGATTTTCTCATGACAAATAACTTCAGCTTTGTTCTTGGACAACCAGTCCATTCCGACTACTACATCGAAGCTACCCAATTGAATAGGTAAGAGGTTGATGCAAAAATTTTGTTCGCCAAGTTCCAGTGTGCAGCCTCTAACAACTTCGCTCGATTCAACAAGTTTACCATTGGCTAGTTCTATGGAATAAGGAATTTCTAATCTACTAGATTCTATTCCGAGTATGCGTTTAAATTCCACAGACATGAAGCTATAATCGGCGCCAGTGTCAAATAATATGGATGCAAAGTGATTGTTAATGAGAAACGTACCGGTGACCACGTTAGGGTCCTCGCGTGCGTTCTTTGCTCCAATCACAAATGCTCTAGCCTGAGCATTGTTTCCCTCTGGGCAGTCCTTCATGAAATGATCATTGCTTCCACATTTGAAGCATCCTTGGTTCCGCCCTTTACCGTTACCATTCTTGCTAACAGCACCATTTCCATTCCGATTCTTTACTTTTCCCCAACAGTCTTCTGTTTGATGACCCAATTTACCACATTTGTCGCACCTTGGAATGCGACAAGCTCCATCATGATGATACTTACATTTTTGGCACTTAGGCATGGAGCCTTGGTATGCTTTGGTTGCAAGGGTCTTTGTTTCCTGAGACGGGTTAGCGTCACGCTTCTTGTTGTTGAAACCTTTGTTGTTACGAGTTGCTTGGTTCAGGTTTGCATGTTTTCTTTTCTTGTCGCCGGACGACTCAGCATGTGTCTCGGTCTTCTCTGTTGGGTTCAACGATAACTTCTTCATACGAACACAATCTTCAGTAAGGCTGACAGCCAGAGTTACAGCCTCAGTGATTGTTTGTGGTTTGGCCGACGTCACCATGCCACGAAACTTTGGGGCCAGTCCCCAAATGTAGCGTTCAATGCGCTTGAATTCGGGAGTCACCATGTAGGGAAGCACTCTAGACAGATCGTGGAACCTTCGAGTATAACCATTGATGTCAGCACCTTCCATGGTCAAGTGCCAGAACTCCGTTTCCAGCCTTTGGAGTTCAGCGCGAGAGCAATATTCTCTCTCATTCTTTCCTTCAGTTCTTCCCAAGTTAGGCCATAAGCGGCATCATCACCCAAAGTTTGGGCTTGCAGGTTCCACCAAGTCAGAGCTTCATCAACAAACAACCCGGTAGCAAAAGTGACTTGCTGATCCGCGGTACACTTGCTCATGCGGATAGTAGCTTCAGTCTTCTCCGTCCAGCGCACAAATGCTACTGCACCTCCTGTGCCGTCATAGTTCATCGGCTTGCAGTCGAGGAACTGCTTGAAAGTGCAGCCTGGAATTGATTCAACCAATTCACATGTGAGCAATCGAAGAAATAATGAAACAAAGACTGTTCATAAATTTCTCCATGCTTAGCAAATTGTCTTAAGGTTACCTTGAGCTGCGTTGCCTCCAGACGAATCCCCATGCCCGTTACGTCTAGCGTTGCTTGGTCCTCTACTGTCTTGAGTTCGGTTTGCCTCGTACCGGGCGATACCAGCGGAGATCCTTTCTTCCAGTAGAGCATTCAGCTCTTCAGCAGTTCTTGGCAGTGGGGGAGGAGGAGGTTGATCGTCATTGCGAGCATTCACAGCTTTCCTGGGTGCCATGTTCTGACAGAACATAACACAACAGGGTTAATCATTTGTTTGATATCATCATACTAGACAGTAGTAGTATATATATTCACAGGTATATACCACATAAGTGACATCAAACAATTATTACTCCAGCAGAGTACTTAGTAGGCTTGCACTGAGGGAATCTATACGCGACAAGGCTTGCTGTGATTTCTGTGCACTGAATTCCATAATTATGTATGCATCCATAATTACGTAACTCCTTGCACAGTCCGCACAATTCATTTCATCCTCGTATTTCTTCCTTCAGATGGGCCATCGCTTTCAAATAAAGTCACGTATACTTGTGACCTTCTACTTCTAGTACATGCCAATTATCACACATAATTGCAATTAACTCTCAATCACAGACGAGTGCTACTCTTGTGCACCCTAAGTCTCGTAGTGACTTTTCTAGACTCATGTAATCAGTTTCAGGTAGTGGATGTCGCGGGACGTTTTATGCAATTAAAACTCTTTGAAAATTGTTTTCGTGAAAGGATCCTAGAGATTGTAGACTAGACTCGAGAAGGAATCCTGGTTCACTACAATCGCAGCTCTGATACCAATCTGTCACACCCCTTTCTGCGGCGGAAGCACGAGGTGTGATCATGAAAGGTTCTCATTGCATACGAAGAGTAAACATACTACATGCTCAAAAATAACTTCAAATATTACATTACTGAAAACATATGTCAAGTGTTTACAACACGAGATAACATATTGTCTTAAAAGTCACAACTTTATTTAAAGATAAACAAAGCGACATCCACGAGCATGAGTAAGACCACGCGCACATCCATCCTAGTTACCTGAAATACATGTGAGTTTTGGAAAAACGTCAACATAATGTTGGTGTGAATTCATGCAGTTTTGTATTTCACGTTTATATACTTTGTATGAAAACATAGTTTGTGAATAAATCAAGTTTTCATATATAAATCCAGTTTCATGTGTACACCACGTACTCATGTATAATTCAAATTCTTCTTGAGTACCCCACGTACTCAAGTATAATTCCCATTTTCTTGAGTACCCCACGTACTTCAAGTATAATTCAAGCTTTTCTTGAGTACCCCACGTACTCAAGTATTCATCAAGTTTTAGTATGGTATGAATTTTATGTAAATAAAGTATTCCTGTAAGTATCAGGATTGTTAATGGGTTGCAAAGCCATTAACATGTGACACGACATAGGAAGTCACCAAACCTTAGGCATTTAATTGGTATATTCTGAGACACAAAAGCACTACTCGATTCTCGCCCTCACCGAGGGTGTGGCTGCCCGGCACCCGTTAGATCTAACCTTTTGTTCTGCGGTCTAGGTATATTGTTGATTAATGGTGCTTCTGTACCCTATTCGTGACACGATTTCTCGCATCATTTCTCATAACGGCTCATACTTGGTTCTCGTTCTCACCAAGTGCGCTTCTCATATTCTTATATTCCGTCACACTTGGTTCTCGTTCTCACCAAGTGTACTTCTTGTATTCTTACATTTTGTCACATTTGGTTCTCGTTCTCACCAAGTGTACTTCTTGTATTCTTATATTTCGTCACACTTGGTTCTCGTTCTCACCAAGTGTGCTTCTTGTATTTATATCATACCAATTATAAATATTGTACATTTGTACATGTATTTCACCCCCGAAGTTATAAAACTGAAAACAGTTAAAAGAAAAGGGGGAGCATGAACTCACAACTTTGCGTTTCTTGCGTCGTAAACTTCACCGGATTTGCTTAATTAACGTCGTAACCTATACGCGTTTTCTTAACGTTAGTTACTAGACTTGCGTCGCACTAGTACAGTCACTTTCTTTGGTGTATATATTCTTGTGTTAAAAATATTTTATTTTTTTAACTAAGTATCTTACTTATATTATTTTCTCTAAAATTAATATAAGTATCTCGTGTTTTGCACTTTGCACCCGAATTATGTATCTTGTATGTTGTATGTGTATTTTTAAGTCTTTAATACACTAGCACGTATAACACATACTATATACACTTAGCACAAAAGTTGGTGATAAAATAATATATATTTTTCTCCCAAAAATATACATACTTATATCCATTTTTATTCTTGAAGAAATCCCCATTTTCTTATCACCAAAAATTGGGGAAACCTTGGTAATACTTTTAAATACATTTTTAGGGAATAAGTTTCTCAAAACTTATATTTTTCTAAGTTTCAAAATTTATAAAAATTTTGACAGAGTTTCCCCTAAAAATGGAGGTTTCCCATGTTTTCAAAACATGTGTTTATTTTCTTTTAAATCGTCAACAGTCATCAACAACAATTATCAACAATAATCATCAACAATAATCACTAATTTCTCCATTTCATGAACTTGAATATTTACAAAAATGTGTAGTAACTTACTAGCACATTTAGTAAGTCTTTCCATCTCTAAAAATAAAATCATTATCTCGAAAACTTATTTTTTAAAGAATATGAAGTTTTTCAACTTCTAGTCGGTATTTACGAAAATGTTTCTTGGTTAAATCTTTTCGTTACACAAGTGTTTATACACTTTTTGGTACATAAAAACATCTCTAGTTCATGAAAGATCCGACTTAAAATAAGACTTGTATATATTTTACTTGGTTCTCCGAAAATACCACTCGTAGATCTTTAGATCTACTAGTTTAAAGCTCTATTTTACAAGTAAAATCGTTTTTACACAAGTTCATGTTAATAAGTAGTAGTGTTCGTCATCTAATCATTTTCACATTTAAACATACACTAGTTCATGTTCCATGAACATGACTTAGCCGGGTTAGATGACGATCCGAACTACTACTAGCATCAAACAACATACAAGAATCATAACAAAACAAGTTTCAAGAGTTTTACACTAATATTTACTCATTAACCACCATGTTTATTATTTTTAGTAGACTTTTAGTTTTGGTCTCAAATGTTCATGATTTTTACCCGTTAAATTTCTTATTAACTACTTTAGATATGAACAATAGGGTGTTTAGAGTTACTTACTACTAGCTCGAGGCTAGGGAAGAAACTAGACGAAAAACGGGTGGTTAATCGCGTTGTGGTGAGGTCCTTGGCAATCCGTAAGCACCGGGTCTCCTCGAACGAGCTCTAACACACTTGTTTGTAGATGGATTTATAATATCAAAATTGAAAAGTGGGTGGATGTGTGGCTTGGCTCTCGGCCGAGAGTGATGAGAGGAAGAGATGAGATGGAAATTTTTTTTTGCTTAAGTGTTGTGCAAATGAGATGGTGATCACATGGTCTCATTTAATATCCACTTTTAGAGTTTTATCCATGGTATATTGTGCAATCTAGATATTAGGCAACTAGATTAAAATAATCAAAAAGGATGGAAGTGTGTCCCCATATGGGGAACTCGGTCAAGAAAGGGGGATTGCAAAATGGTTGACTTCTAACCATTTAGTTAGTGGTAAATTATGTTTAGTTGAGATTTAAATTAGTTATTTGTGTGTTATAATTTATGACGGGTGTTAGGGTATTCGGGGACCCTAACTAGCTCAGAAAAAGAAAAATAGTGTCATTGACAATATTTTTAGGTTCCGGGTAATGTCCGGTTGTTCGGTTATAAACCGGTTCGTTAAAGTGCTAAATCACACTTTTTAGTGTCTTTTAAGTACCTTTTTGTATCCCTTTCGATTCCCAACACTTGGGGAAATATTCTGACAGAAAAATTATATTTTCTGCATAATATTCGTGTGCTAAAATCTGAATTATTGCTGAATTATACAAAATTCTGCACTTAAAGTGCGTTTCGGGTGCTTTTTAGTGCTTATTTTTGCTTTCGCAATGTCTATAAATTAAACCCTTACATGTACTCTTGGGTTTTTAATGTACTTTTGTCGTCGGACCTACACCTAGGCCTCAATTCTGATGTCTGACTGCTTTCTGCAGTTCTGTTGACACAGTGTGTCTTACCGGTGAGTTTACTATTATTTCTGACGCAACGCTCTCGTTTATGCATAAAGCAATATTTTTGTAGTATACAACGTGCATGAATTCACTTGTTTAGTATGTGTTCAGACATTGCTGACAATTAAGCATATAATTGCAGTCATTAAATAATGATTAAAATGTACGGAAATTACCGGTTTGGTGCCAGTTGTCACAGTCTCCCCCCGTTAAAAGAATTTCGTCCCGAAATTCAGGCTGAACTAGCTCTCGCAGGATTCTTCTTGAATAGGTGGGGATACTTTTCTTTGAACTGGTCTTCGCGTTCCCATGTGTACTCGGGTCCGTGCTTAGAGTTCCAACGTACTTTAACAAGTTTCACACTGCTCCTCCTAGTCTTGATGACTTTCCAGTCAGTAACCTCAACGGGTTGTTCTGTAAATCGGAGGGCTTCATCAATATGCACTTCATCCACCGGGATGATCACGTTTTCTTGTGTTGGACTCTTCTTCAGGTTGGATACATGAAACGTATCATGTACTCCATTAAGTTCTTCCGGTAACTCCAACTTGTATGCCACGGTACCAATTCTTTTCAATATTCTGAATGGTCCGATGTATCGTGGATTCAGCTTTCCACGCTTTCCAAATCTGACTACGCCCTTCCAAGGTGAGACTTTTAACAACACTTTGTCTCCCACCTTGAATTCTACTGATTTTCTTTTCGGATCAGCGTAGCTCTTTTGTCGATCTCGAGCCGCCTTAATGCGCTCTCTGATCTGTGCAATCTTGTCGGTTGTCTCTTGTACAAGTTCCGGACCAACCATACGTTTATCTCCAGCGTCTGCCCAACATAAGGGCGATCGGCACTTGCGGCCATACAGAGCTTCGAACGGCGCGGATTTTATGCTCGTATGGTAACTGTTATTGTAGGAGAACTCAACTAAAGGTAGATGAGTATCCCAGCTGCCGCCTAGGTCCATGACACATGCGCGAAGCATATCTTCTAACGTTTGTATGGTCCGTTCGCTCTGGCCGTCTGTTTGCGGGTGGAATGCCGTGCTCAGATCTAACTGAGATCCAAAGGCTTCCTGAAATGATTGCTAGATTCTTGAGACAAAGCGTCCATCTCTGTCTGAAATGATTGAGATTGGCACTCCATGACATGCCACAATTTCTCTTAAGTATATTTCAGCAAGCTTTCCAGTGTTGTCTTTTTCACGGATCGGTAGGAAGTGCGCAGACTTTGTTAACCGATCAACTATTACCCATATCATATCGTGCCCTCTCGGGGTCCTGGGTAATTTCGTTACGAAGTCCATCGAGATTTGTTCCCACTTCCACACGGGAATCTCTGGTTGTTGTAGTAGGCCGGACGGTTTTTGATATTCTACCTTAACCTTGGCACAGGTTAGGCATTTTCCAACATAAACAGCAACGTCGCTTTTGAGTCTCGGCCACCAATCTTGATACATTTTGTCCGATCCTGGATGGATCGAATATCTCGATTTGTGGGCTTCATTAAGGATGACTTCTCGTATGCCACCATAGAGTGGAACCCAAATACGCTTCTTGAAGTATAAGGCTCCCTCTTCGTTTGGCACCATGTATTTCAGCATACCCCGTAGGTATTCAGCTTTACGGTTCTCTTCTTTAAGAGCTTCTTGTTGTGCATCACGAATGCATGCAGCGAGGTTCGTTCGAATCGTCATTTCCAATGCTCGAACCCTTAGGGTCTTAACCCTTTCTTTTCGGCTCAACGCGTCCGCTACAACGTTTGCCTTTTCAGGATGGTACTTAATCTCACAGTCATAATCGTTCAGCAGCTCGACCCAACGTCGCTGGCGCATATTCAATTCCTTCTGATCAAATATGTGTTGTAAGCTTTTGTGATCTGTGAAAATTGTACATCGAGTACCATATAAATAATGTCGTCAGATCTTCAGGGCGAATACCACTGCGCCCAGCTCCAGGTCGTGAGTGGTATAGTTTCTTTCATGTACCTTTAGTTGTCTTGAAGCGTAAGCGATGACTTTTTGGCGTTGCATGAGCACGCAACCCAAGCCTTGTCGTGAGGCGTCGCAGTATACCACGAAGTCTTCAGTGCCTTCGGGTAATGATAGTATCGGTGCATCGCAGTGCTTGTTCTTATGTAGCTGAAAGGCTTCTTCCTGTTTGTGACCCCAGTCGTATTTCTTGTCTTTCTGTGTAAGGGTTGTTAGCGGTTGAGCTATCTTTGAGAAATTCTCAATGAATCGCCGATAGTAGCCCGCTAAGCCCAAAAATTGTCGAACTTCAGTTGGGGTCTTGGGAGCTTCCCAGTTCTTTATTGCTTTTATCTTGGACGGGTCTACATGAATGCCCTTCTCATTCACAACGTGACCAAGAAATTGTACTTCGCGAATCCAGAATTCGCATTTCGAGAACTTTGCATAAAGCTTCTCTTTCTTCAGTAGTTCCAAGATTGTTCTGAGATGTTGCTCGTGCTCTTCTTTCGTTCGCGAGTAAATCAGGATATCATTGATAAATACAATCACGAATTTATCGAGATATGGTTTGCATACGCGGTTCATCAGATCCATAAAGACCGCTGGTGCATTCGTTAGCCCAAACGGCATCACAAGAAATTCGTAGTGCCCATATCGCGTTCTGAATGCAGTCTTTGGTACACTTTCCTCTTGGATTCTCAGCTGATGGTATCCAGATCGAAGGTCGATCTTGGAATAGTAGCTTGATCCTTGCAGTTGATCAAATAAGTCATCAATCCTTGGTAGCGGGTACCGATTCTTGATAGTGAGCTTGTTCAGTTCCCTGTAATTGATACACATCCGCAGTGTTCCATCCTTCTTCTTTACGAATAATACTGGAGCTCCCCAGGGTGAGAAGCTTGGCCTTATGAATCCTTTGTCCAACAACTCCTGGAGTTGTGTAGATAATTCTTGCATCTCGGATGGAGCAAGTCGATAGGGCGCCTTGGCCACAGGAGCGGCTCCTGGAACCAAGTCTATACGGAATTCGACTTGTCGTTGCGGAGGTAGTCCTGGCAGATCTTCAGGGAACACATCAGGAAATTCCTTCACCACAGGAATGTCTTCGAGTTTTGGCTCCACAGCCTTCTTGTCTATAACGTGTGCTAGGAAAGCGACACATCCTTTCCTCAAGCACTTCTGTGCCTTCATACAATTGATGATTCGAAGAGGCGCGTCTCGTTTTTCTCCATGCACGATGAGAGTTTCACCATTCGCTAAAGGGATGCGAATGATTTTCTCATGACAAATAACTTCAGCTTTGTTCTTGGACAACCAGTCCATTCCGACTACTACATCAAAGCTACCCAATTGAATAGGTAAGAGGTCGATGTTAAAATTTCGTTCGCCAAGTTCCAGTGTGCAGCCTCTAACAACTTCGCTCGATTCAACAAGTTTACCATTGGCTAGTTCTATGGAATAAGGAATTTCTAAACTACTAGATTCTATTCCGAGTATGCGTTTAAATTCCACAGACATGAAGCTATAATCGGCGCCAGTGTCAAATAATATGGATGCAAAGTGATTGTTAATGAGAAACGTACCGGTGACCACGTTAGGGTCCTCGCGTGCGTTCTTTGCTCCAATCACAAATGCTCTAGCCTGAGCATTGTTTCCCTCTGGGCAGTCCTTCATGAAATGATCATTGCTTCCACATTTGAAGCATCCTTGGTTCCGCCCTTTACCGTTACCATTCTTGCTAACAGCACCATTTCCATTCCGATTCTTTACTTTTCCCCAACAGTCTTCTGTTTGATGACCCAATTTACCACATTTGTCACACCTTGGAATGCGACAAGCTCCATCATGATGATACTTACATTTTTGGCACTTAGGCATGGAGCCTTGGTATGCTTTGGTTGCAAGGGTCTTTGTTTCCTGAGACGGGTTAGCGTCACGCTTCTTGTTGTTGAAACCTTTGTTGTTACGAGTTGCTTGGTTCAGGTTTGCATGTTTTCTTTTCTTGTCACCGGACGACTCAGCATGTGTCTCGGTCTTCTCTGTTGGGTTCAACGATAACTTCTTCATACGAACACAATCTTCAGTAAGGCTGACAGCCAGAGTTACAGCCTCAGTGATTGTTTGTGGTTTGGCCGACGTCACCATGCCACGAAACTTTGGGGCCAGTCCCCAAATGTAGCGTTCAATGCGCTTGAATTCGGGAGTCACCATGTAGGGAAGCACTCTAGACAGATCGTGGAACCTTCGAGTATAACCATTGATGTCAGCACCTTCCATGGTCAAGTGCCAGAACTCCGTTTCCAGCCTTTGGAGTTCAGCGCGAGAGCAATATTCTCTCTCATTCTTTCCTTCAGTTCTTCCCAAGTTAGGCCATAAGCGGCATCATCACCCAAAGTTTGGGCTTGCAGGTTCCACCAAGTCAGAGCTTCATCAACAAACAACCCGGTAGCAAAAGTGACTTGCTGATCCGCGGTACACTTGCTCATGCGGATAGTAGCTTCAGTCTTCTCCGTCCAGCGCACAAATGCTACTGCACCTCCTGTGCCGTCATAGTTCATCGGCTTGCAGTCGAGGAACTGCTTGAAAGTGCAGCCTGGAATTGATTCAACCAATTCACATGTGAGCAATCGAAGAAATAATGAAACAAAGACTGTTCATAAATTTCTCCATGCTTAGCAAATTGTCTTAAGGTTACCTTGAGCTGCGTTGCCTCCAGACGAATCCCCATGCCCGTTACGTCTAGCGTTGCTTGGTCCTCTACTGTCTTGAGTTCGGTTTGCCTCGTACCGGGCGATACCAGCGGAGATCCTTTCTTCCAGTAGAGCATTCAGCTCTTCAGCAGTTCTTGGCAGTGGGGGAGGAGGAGGTTGATCGTCATTGCGAGCATTCACAGCTTTCCTGGGTGCCATGTTCTGACAGAACATAACACAACAGGGTTAATCATTTGTTTGATATCATCATACTAGACAGTAGTAGTATATATATTCACAGGTATATACCACATAAGTGACATCAAACAATTATTACTCTAGCAGAGTACTTAGTAGGCTTGCACTGAGGGAATCTATACGCGACAAGGCTTGCTGTGATTTCTGTGCACTGAATTCCATAATTATGTATGCATCCATAATTACGTAACTCCTTGCACAGTCTGCACAGTTCATTTCATCCTCGTATTTCTTCCTTCAGATGGGCCATCGCTTTCAAATAAAGTCACGTATACTTGTGACCTTCTACTTCTAGTACATGCCAATTATCACACATAATTGCAATTAACTCTCAATCACAGACGAGTGCTACTCTTGTGCACCCTAAGTCTCGTAGTGACTTTTCTAGACTCATGTAATCAGTTTCAGGTAGTGGATGTCGCGGGACGTTTTATGCAATTAAAACTCTTTGAAAATTGTTTTCGTGAAAGGATCCTAGAGATTGTAGACTAGACTCGAGAAGGAATCCTGGTTCACTACAATCGCAGCTCTGATACCAATCTGTCACACCCCTTTCTGCGGCGGAAGCACGAGGTGTGATCATGAAAGGTTCTCATTGCATACGAAGAGTAAACATACTACATGCTCAAAAATAACTTCAAATATTACATTACTGAAAACATATGTCAAGTGTTTACAACACGAGATAACATATTGTCTTAAAAGTCACAACTTTATTTAAAGATAAACAAAGGGACATCCACGAGCATGAGTAAGACCACGCGCACATCCATCCTAGTTACCTGAAATACATGTGAGTTTTGGAAAAACGTCAACATAATGTTGGTGTGAATTCATGCAGTTTTGTATTTCACGTTTATATACTTTGTATGAAAACATAGTTTGTGAATAAATCAAGTTTTCATATATAAATCCAGTTTCATGTGTACACCACGTACTCATGTATAATTCAAATTCTTCTTGAGTACCCCACGTACTCAAGTATAATTCCCATTTTCTTGAGTACCCCACGTACTTCAAGTATAATTCAAGCTTTTCTTGAGTACCCCACGTACTCAAGTATTCATCAAGTTTTAGTATGGTATGAATTTTATGTAAATAAAGTATTCCTGTAAGTATCAGGATTGTTAATGGGTTGCAAAGCCATTAACATGTGACACGACATAGGAAGTCACCAAACCTTAGGCATTTAATTGGTATATTCTGAGACACAAAAGCACTACTCGATTCTCGCCCTCACCGAGAGTGTGGCTGCCCGGCACCCGTTAGATCTAACCTTTTGTTCTGCGGTCTAGGTATATTGTTGATTAATGGTGCTTCTGTACCCTATTCGTGACACGATTTCTCGCATCATTTCTCATAACAGCTCATACTTGGTTCTCGTTCTCACCAAGTGCGCTTCTCATATTCTTATATTTCGTCACACTTGGTTCTCGTTCTCACCAAGTGTACTTCTTGTATTCTTACATTTCGTCACATTTGGTTCTCGTTCTCACCAAGTGTACTTCTTGTATTCTTATATTTCGTCACACTTGGTTCTCGTTCTCACCAAGTGTGCTTCTTGTATTTATATCATACCAATTATAAATATTGTACATTTGTACATGTATTTCACCCCCGAAGTTATAAAACTGAAAACAGTTAAAAGAAAAGGGGGAGCATGAACTCACAACTTTGCGTTTCTTGCGTCGTAAACTTCACCGGATTTGCTTAATTAACGTCGTAACCTATACGCGTTTTCTTAACGTTAGTTACTAGACTTGCGTCGCACTAGTACAGTCACTTTCTTTGGTGTATATATTCTTGTGTTAAAAATATTTTATTTTTTTAACTAAGTATCTTACTTATATTATTTTCTCTAAAATTAATATAAGTATCTCGTGTTTTGCACTTTGCACCCGAATTATGTATCTTGTATGTTGTATGTGTATTTTTATGTTTATACTCCTCATGAGTATTTAGTGTATTTTTAAGTCTTTAATACACTAGCACGTATAACACATACTATATACACTTAGCACAAAAGTTGGTGATAAAATAATATATATTTTTCTCCCAAAAATATACATACTTATATCCATTTTTATTCTTGAAGAAATCCCCATTTTCTTATCACCAAAAATTAGGGAAACCTTGGTAATACTTTTAAATACATTTTTAGGGAATAAGTTTCTCAAAACTTATATTTTTCTAAGTGTCAAAATTTATAAAAATTTTGACAGAGTTTCCCCTAAAAATGGAGGTTTCCCATGTTTTCAAAATATGTGTTTATTTTCTTTTAAATCGTCAACAGTCATCAACAACAATTATCAACAATAATCATCAACAATAATCACTAATTTCTCCATTTCATGAACTTGAATATTTACAAAAATGTGTAGTAACTTACTAGCACATTTAGTAAGTCTTTCCATCTCTAAAAATAAAATCATTATCTCGAAAACTTATTTTTTAAAGAATATGAAGTTTTACAACTTCTAGTCGGTATTTACGAAAATGTTTCTTGGTTAAATCTTTTCGTTACACAAGTGTTTATACACTTTTTGGTTCATAAAAACACCTCTAGTTCATGAAAGATCCGACTTAAAATAAGACTTGTATATATTTTACTTGGTTCTCCGAAAATACCACTCGTAGATCTTTAGATCTACTAGTTTAAAGCTCTATTTTACAAGTAAAATCGTTTTTACACAAGTTCATGTTAATAAGTAGTAGTGTTCGTCATCTAATCATTTTCACATTTAAACATACACTAGTTCATGTTCCATGAACATGACTTAGCCGTGTTAGATGACGATCCGAACTACTACTAGCATCAAACAACATACAAGAATCATAACAAAACAAGTTTCAAGAGTTTTACACTAATATTTACTCATTAACCACCATGTTTATTATTTTTAGTAGACTTTTAGTTTTGGTCTCAAATGTTCATGATTTTTACCCGTTAAATTTCTTATTAACTACTTTAGATATGAACAATAAGGTGTTTAGAGTTACTTACTACTAGCTCGAGGCTAGGGAAGAAACTAGACGAAAAACGGGTGGTTAATCGCGTTGTGGTGAGGTCCTTGGCAATCCGTATGCACCGGGTCTCCTCGAACGAGCTCTAACACACCTGTTTGTAGATGGATTTATAATATCAAAATTGAAAAGTGGGTGGATGTGTGGCTTGGCTCTCGGCCGAGAGTGATGAGAGGAAGAGATGAGATGGAATTTTTTTTTTGCTTAGTCTTGTGCAAATGAGATGGTGATCACATGGTCTCATTTAATATCCACTTTTAGAGTTTTATCCATGGTATATTGTGCAATCTAGATATTAGGCAACTAGATTAAAATAATCAAAAAGGATGAAAGTGTGTCCCCAACTCGGTCAAGAAAGGGGGATTGCAAAATGGTTGACTTCTAACCATTTAGTTAGTGGTAAATTATGTTTAGTTGAGATTTAAATTAGTTATTTGTGTGTTATAATTTATGACGGGTGTTAGGGTATTCGGGGACCCTAACTAGCTCAGAAAAAGAAAAATAGTGTCATTGACAATATTTTTAGGTTCCGGGTAATGTCCGGTTGTTCGGTTATAAACCGGTTCGTTAAAGTGCTAAATCACACTTTTAATGTCTTTTAAGTACCTTTTTGTATCCCTTTCGATTCCCAACACTTGGGGAAATATTCTGACAGAAAAATAATATTTTCTGCATAATATTCGTGTGCTAAAATCTGAATTATTGCTAAATTATACAAAATTCTGCACTTAAAGTGCGTTTCGGGTGCTTTTTAGTGCTTATTTTTGCTTTCGCAATGTCTATAAATTAAACCCTTACATGTACTCTTGGGTTTTTAATGTACTTTTGTCGTCGGACCTACACCTAGGCCTCAATTCTAATGTCTGACTGCTTTCTGCAGTTCTGTTGACACAGTGTGTCTTACCGGTGAGTTTACTATTATTTCTGACGCAACGCTCTCGTTTATGCATAAAGCAATATTTTTGTAGTATACAACGTGCATGAATTCACTAGTTTAGTATGTGTTCAGACATTGCTGACAATTAAGCATATAATTGCAGTCATTAAATAATGATTAAAATGTACGGAAATTACCGGTTTGGTGCCAGTTGTCACACGTATAGACTGGACCTGCCTGAAGAACTCACCAATGTGCACCCTGTCTTTCACGTATCCAATCTAAAGAAGTGTCTAGCTGACGAAGGACTTCAAGTTCCACTCGAGGACCTCCAAGTCAACGAGAACTTGCATTTTGTGGAAAAACCCGTCGAAATCATGGGCCAAGGAGTCAAGTTATTGAGGCGAAGTAAAATTCCTATCGTTAAGGTTCGATGGGAAGGTAAACGTGGCGATGAATTTACTTGGGAACTCAAGAGTGACATGAAGACGAAGTATCCATACCTTTTGTCACAACCCCCGATCCCTGATCCCCGGGAACGGGCGGACGTGATCACAGAGTTTGGTGGTATCAGGTTTTATTTAGTCTCGCAGCGGAATTTACATCAGGACCGTAGTTAGGAAATGTTTATCAGAGTAAAACCACCTTCTTTTATATTAATAATAACATGAGCAAAACTCAAGTTTCTTTATTACAATACATTATAGGGATAAACCCTATTTTATTTAATTTAAAACATCGTGTATTAGGTAACTTTTATAGCCACATTTTCCCAAGCCTTCAGTGCTCTCCAGCTGGCTTTTTACTAATTGGCTTTCACATTGGGTTACCTGAAACATGTTTTAAAAATATTTGTCAGCGGGAAATACTGGTGAGTGAATCCCAATTTAATCAAGTTTAAAGTCACAGTGAACAGTATTGAGAGCGATCACATTGTTTATGTCTACACAATTACTCCAATTGGTACTATCAATCCTGACTTGTGGGTCATATTACCCATTGGCTAACTCATTGTCCAATGGTAACGTATTGTCATCCCGACTTACTACTCGCAAGTAGTACAAATTTTGTATACAAAACCCCAACATACCGGCAGTAATTGAATAACTACAAAGACTCAATCACTGCTAATTTTCATAGTAAAACATTTAAGGTTTGGTAAAACATTACCAAAAACATTATCAAAAAGAGGATAAACTCACATTGCTGTCTTAGGCTTTTCGTAAGGGTTTCCTGGCTATAATATATAATTTATACAAATGTACATTGATTAGTACCATAACCCTTTGAAATTATTAATAATACCCTCCCCGAGACGGCATTCCAACAACTACGTCGGGCAGAACCACGACAGTTGTTACGGAACCCTAAATCAATCGGGCAGCGTAACTATTATGAAACCGGGGTTATAATACTTACAATGGAGCAGAACCTCGCTAATTAGGGGTATAGTACCCAAAATATTACTACCAATATCAGAGATTTCGAGATTGAGAAAAGAATGTGAGCGACGGAAAATGAAATCTGATGCTGGCTATTTATAGTTGTGAAATCTGATCCTCACGCGGCCCGCGTTCGAAAACGCTAAACCTAAAGCGGGCCGCGTCAACATAAGTCAACGCGGTAGCTTAGCTGAGTCGTTTACTAGACTTGACACGATTACGACACGTGTCGACCTCTGGTGCATTCGCGTAACCAAGTCACTCGCGGCCCGCTTCAACTTAACCAAAACCTAAAGCGGCCCGCTTTGACTAGAAAAGTCAGCGAAGTCAACACCTGGTCCTAATACGGCCCGCGTTAGTCTGAGGTGAGGTCGTTCGCGGCCCGCCTCAGCTTATACTTTCAGAATTTTATTTATTTTATATAATTATAACATAACTAAGGCTCGGTTTTCACATACGGGGTGTAATATAAGATATATATAAGGGTATTTTATCATATATCAGAGAGTCGGAAATATTATGAGGGTTTTGGTTTTACCAAGGGTTGTTACATTCTCCCCACCTTGTTTAGAGCTCGTCCTCGAGTTCTACTGAAATAAGTGCGGATATTTCTTTTTCATTTCTGACTCGAGCTCCCAAGTGTATTCAGGTCCTCTTTTGGAATCCCACTTCACTTTGACTAGAACTAGTCTTTTGTGTTTGAGATTCTTGACTTTCCTATCTTCAATTTGTAGAGGTCTTTCTACAAATTTGAGTTGTTCATTTACCTCTATATCTTTGAGAGGCACTATCAGTGATTCATCAGCTAAACACTTTTTAAGATTAGATACATGAAACACATCATGTATTCCTGCCATTTCCTCTGGCAATTGTAGCTGATAGGCTACAGGTCCTATTCTTCTAATAATCTTAAAAGGTCCAACATACCTGGGACTTAACTTCCCTCGTTTGATGAATCTTACCACTCCTTTCCAAGGAGAGACTTTTAATAACACTTTATCTCCTACTTGAAATTCTAACGGCTTGCATCGGTTATCAGCATAACTCTTTTGTCGATCACGTGCAGCTTTCAGTCGTTCCTTGACTTGAATAATTTTGTCAGTTGTTTCTTGCACTATCTCAGGTCCAGATAATTGTTGTTCCCCAATTTCTGCCCAACAGACTGGGGTTCGACACTTTCTTCCATAAAGTGCTTCGAATGGTGCAGCGTTGATACTTGTGTGATAACTATTATTATAAGAAAATTCTATTAAAGGTAAGTGTTCATCCCAATTACCTCCAAAATCAATTACACAAGCTCTAAGCATATCTTCCATTGTCTGGATTGTTCTTTCACTTTGTCCATCTGTTTGTGGATGATAAGCTGTACTTAACTTTAACTTGGTTCCCATTGCCTTTTGGAAACTTGACCAAAAACGAGAGGTAAATCTACTATCTCTATCAGAAACAATTGATAAAGGAATGCCATGTAAAGAAACAATTTCATTTACATACAATCTAGCTAATTGTTCCATGCTAATTGTTTCCTTCATTGGTAGAAAATGAGCTGACTTAGTTAGTCTATCTACAATCACCCAGATTGTATTATTTCCTTTCCTAGTTTTGGGTAATTTAGTAACAAAATCCATTGTTATTAATTCCCATTTCCAAACTGGCATTTCTAATTGCTGTAACAAACCTGAGGGTTTCTGATGTTCAGCTTTAACTTGTGAACAAGTTAAACATTTAGAAACATAGGTTGCTATATCCTTTTTCATTCCTATCCACCAGAAATTTTTCCTTAAATCCTGGTACATTTTATCACTTCCTGGATGCATTGTATACTTAGATTTATGGGCTTCTTCTAATATACAATTACGTAGATTCCCTAATTTAGGTATCCATATTCTCTTTTCATGGAATCTCCATATCCCATCTATTCCTTGTTTTAATTCTTTTAACATACCTTTTAATTTTTCAGAATCATCCTTGATTACTGATTCTTGTGCTTCTCTTATCTGATCATTTAAATCTACTTGCAGATTTAATTTAAGAGAACGTACCCTTTTTGGCTTTTCATGATACTTGCGGCTTAAAGCATCTGCCACTACGTTTGCTTTTCCTTCATGATACTGGATATCACAATCATAGTCACTAAGGAATTCCATCCAGCGTCTTTGTCTCATATTCAACTCTTTCTGCCCGAAAACATACCTTAAACTTTTATGATCAGTGAATATGGTAAACTTACTACCATAAAGGTAATGTCTCCAAATCTTAAGAGCAAAAATTATAGCTCCTAATTCTAAATCATGGGTTGAATAATTCTCTTCATGATTCTTAAGTTGTCTAGATGCATATGCTATAACCTTTTGGCGTTGCATCAATACACATCCATAACCTAATTTAGAAGCATCACAATAGACTACAAAGTCTTCAGTTCCTTCTGGTAATGCTAATATTGGTGTATAGGTTAATCTTTGCTTAAGAATTCTAAAGGCTTCTTCTTGTTTTACTCCCCATTCAAACTTAACAGATTTACAAGTTAACTTAGTTAAGGGAATGGCTATTCTAGAAAAATCTTTAATAAATCTTCTATAATAACCGGCCAATCCTAAGAAACTTCTAACCTCAGTTGGTGATTCAGGGGTTTTCCATTTCGTAATTGCCTCGATTTTGGTTGGGTCTACATGAATTCCTTCATGATTAACTAGGTGTCCAAGAAATTGTACTTGTTTTAACCAAAATTCACATTTTGAAAACTTAGCATAAAGCTTTTCTTTTCTTAACAAACTTAAAAGTATGTGCAAATGTTTTGCATGATCCTCTTTATTCTTAGAATAAATTAGAATATCATCTATAAACACAATTATGAATTTATCCAAATATGGCTTACATATTCGGTTCATCATGTCCATAAATGCAGCTGGGGCATTGGTTAAACCAAATGGCATGACAGTAAATTCATAATGGCCATACCTTGTTCTAAATGCGGTTTTAGGAATGTCCTCTTCCTGTACCTTTAATTGATGATATCCTGACCTTAAATCGATCTTAGAGAAAAATCGAGCTCCTTGCAATTGATCAAACAAATCATCGATTCTCGGTAATGGGTACCGATTCTTAATCGTGACCTTGTTTAATTCCCGGTAATCAATGCACATACGCATTGATCCGTCCTTCTTTTTAACAAACAATATCGGCGCTCCCCATGGTGATGAACTTGGCTGTATAAATCCTTTTTCTAATAATTCATCTAGTTGTTTCTTCAATTCTTGCATTTCTGCAGGTGCCAAACGGTAAGGTGTTTTAGCAATTGGTGATGTTCCTGGTAATAAGTGAATTCTGAATTCAACTTCTCTGTCTGGAGGTAGTCCTGGTAATTCTTCTGGAAAAACATCTGAAAACTGAGATACTATTGGAATATCTTTTAGTTCTTTCCCTTTAGTGTTAGTGATTATAGAAATCAAATACACTATAGAACCTTTTCTCATACAACTTGCAGTTTTCATTGCAGATATGAATTTTGTAGATCTAAAGGGCTTATCTCCTTTAATTGTGATCTTTTTACCTTTTGGTGATTTTACTTGGATTAACTTTTGATCACATAAAATACTAGCTTTATTGGCTATTAACCAATCCATTCCTAGAACAACATCAAATCCTACCAGATTCATGGGATAAAGATTTGCAATAAATTTCTGATTTAAAATTTCTATGCTTGCTCCCTGCAAGATTTCAGAAATTCTAATGGTTTCTCCATTAGCTGTTTCTACTACACATTCTTGTGGTAGTTTAGTTAATGACTGATTTAGAAATTTGCAAAACGATGTATTAATAAAACTTTGGTTTGCACCAGAGTCAAATAATACTTTAGCAAAAACATCATTAACTAAAAACGTACCAGCTATGACATCTGGAATTATTCTGGCTTCATCTGCAGTTAGAACAAATGCTCTAGCATTTTTGGTATTCTTGTTATCTGTGGCTGGAGCTAATTTTGGACAATTTAGCCTGATATGACCTTTTTCTCCACAGTTGTAGCATAATCCATTGCCGGTTTTCTTCCTACAACTTTCTTCTTTGTGTCCTGGCATCTTACAATGATTGCAGAGAATGGAGCATTTTCCCGAATGCTTTTTCTTGCAGACCTTGCAATATGTTGCAGAGGTAGAACCCATATTCCTACGATTGAAATTCCCCGAACGGAATTCTTGAGTAAGCCTTTGGGTTAGGTTCCTTCTCTGGTCTTCTTCTCTAGTACGGACTAATTCATCAGTCAAGGTATTGGCTAGTTCTACAGCTTCTTCTATGGTTTGAGGTCTAGCTGCCTTGACTACATGTCTTATTTCCCCAATTAATCCCCAAATATAACGGGAAATTAACACTGGTTCTGGTGAAGCAAGAGTTGGCACTATCCTAGCATATTCGAAAAATAGCTTTGTATACCCTTTGCTATCTACACCAATCATCCTAAGGTTTAGGAATTTGTTTGCTATCTGTTCTTTCTCATTAGGTGGGCAGAATTTCCTTTCTACCTTGTTTTTAAATTCTTCCCATTCCATATTATAGGTTTGATCACTTCCTCTTGTCTGGAGGATGGTGTTCCACCATTCTAATGCTGCATTCTTAAACAGATTAGAAGCAAACAATATCTTATCTTCTTCAGCACACTTACTTATCCTTAAGACTGCCTCCGTCTTTTCTATCCAGCGTAAGGTTGCAATGGCCCCTTCGTTGCCCGAGAATTCCATTGGTTTACAAGACCAGAATTCTTTATAAGAACAACCGTTAGGCACGGTTCTTCTTCTTTTAGGAATAGGCATTTGAAGTACAGGTCCATTGTTCACACTGTTTTCTGGTTCAAGTGGTCGCTTACTGCTATGCCTACTTTTATTATCAGCATCCTTAACCGTTTGAAGAATAAATGGCATTGCATCTATTATTCCTTGTGCTACTATATGTTGGATAGCACTATTATCCATCTGGTTCCCATTGTTATTGTTGTTCGAGTTCCCATTATTCAGATTATCATCAACCACGTTAATGTTACTCTGGTTATCGTTATTCAGATTTTCTTGAATTCCTTCATCGGCCATCTGAATTTTAAACATTTATCCAATATTAATCTCACAAATAATATCTTAATCACATGACACGCAGTTTTGCCAAAAGCGTAGATCATTGCTACTTTACTCTTTTCATATACTTATGCGTCTAATACACACTAGTACAGAAATGAAATTACAATACCAACAGAAATAAAATAATAATATGCATCCGTACACACATATCTTATTTTATTTTATTATATTATTATTACTACTGCTTCCTCCATTCTAACATTCATGGATATGGATTTATCCAGAAATCCATATTGCGCTCATCGTATTTCCATACGAGACGCTCTCCCACCTGACGCATCCTCTCACTACTTTCTAAGATCTCCTCCCCGAAATTCCTAAGTTCTTGCACGTTTTCTGCACTCATTGGGGGTGCAGGTTCTCGGACTGGGTTTGGAATCTGGGGTACGGGTTCCTGATATGGGGGTGACATTTCCTAAAATTGGTAAGGATCCTCTAATATTTCCCTAATATAGTCATTTTGATAATAGGGATCTAAAGGGTCCATACCTGGGTAAGCTTCTATGTTCTGTATGGGTGGATAATCCTGGATAGGGTAACGTTGCACAAAATCTCTATTGTCGTCCCACCAGGGGTCATAATTCGGGTCTATGGGGTTTGGTGCAGGCACTCTAGGAATTTCTTCTGGGTTAAAGTTGTACATCTCTTCTTGGTTTTCCTGATTTTCTATTTCCATGGGCTGTTCTGGGTTTTGTGGTTGTGGGGCTACTAATTGTTCTAGACCTGGGTCAGCAGCAGTCGTAGCTAAGATATGGAAATTAGCTAGGCTTCTATTAAGTATTTCTTGAGTTTGGGCATCTGTCTCTCTCTTAATAGCTGCTAAAGCCCTTTGCTGTTGCAATTTCCTCATTCTTTTTCTACGAGCAAAAGCATCTTTACTGAACCATCCTCGTTTCTTAGTAGGAAATGGTTCTTCAGATTGAGCTCTAAAAGCAAATATCCCGTCTTCCTGATCAGCAACATACCCCGAGAGGGCAGGCTGTGATGATGTACCTTCACTCCTAGGTGAATCAGCTAACTGACGATTCACATCTGATGGCCCTTGATCACTCATACTGAAAACTAACAAATAGTCAAATAACACATAACACATAATTACAGTTATGCATATATTTCCTTATTTTATTTCCTAACATTAATTCAAAATTTAAGTGTCAGCAGAACACTTCTTTGGCTCAGACCAGTGGCTAGGCTCTGATACCACCTTCTGTCACAACCCCCGATCCCTGATCCCCGGGAACGGGCGGACGTGATCACAGAGTTTGGTGGTATCAGGTTTTATTTAGTCTCGCAGCGGAATTTACATCAGGACCGTAGTTAGGAAATGTTTATCAGAGTAAAACCACCTTCTTTTATATTAATAATAACATGAGCAAAACTCAAGTTTCTTTATTACAATACATTATAGGGATAAACCCTATTTTATTTAATTTAAAACATCGTGTATTAGGTAACTTTTATAGCCACATTTTCCCAAGCCTTCAGTGCTCTCCAGCTGGCTTTTTACTAATTGGCTTTCACATTGGGTTACCTGAAACATGTTTTAAAAATATTTGTCAGCGGGAAATACTGGTGAGTGAATCCCAATTTAATCAAGTTTAAAGTCACAGTGAACAGTATTGAGAGCGATCACATTGTTTATGTCTACACAATTACTCCAATTGGTACTATCAATCCTGACTTGTGGGTCATATTACCCATTGGCTAACTCATTGTCCAATGGTAACGTATTGTCATCCCGACTTACTACTCGCAAGTAGTACAAATTTTGTATACAAAACCCCAACATACCGGCAGTAATTGAATAACTACAAAGACTCAATCACTGCTAATTTTCATAGTAAAACATTTAAGGTTTGGTAAAACATTACCAAAAACATTATCAAAAAGAGGATAAACTCACATTGCTGTCTTAGGCTTTTCGTAAGGGTTTCCTGGCTATAATCTATAATTTATACAAATGTACATTGATTAGTACCATAATCCTTTGAAATTATTAATAATACCCTCCCCGAGACGGCATTCCAACAACTACGTCGGGCAGAACCACGACAGTTGTTACGGAACCCTAAATCAATCGGGCAGCGTAACTATTATGAAACCGGGGTTATAATACTTACAATGGAGCAGAACCTCGCTAATTAGGGGTATAGTACCCAAAATATTACTACCAATATCAGAGATTTCGAGATTGAGAAAAGAATGTGAGCGACGGAAAATGAAATCTGATGCTGGCTATTTATAGTTGTGAAATCTGATCCTCACGCGGCCCGCGTTCGAAAACGCTAAACCTAAAGCGGGCCGCGTCAACATAAGTCAACGCGGTAGCTTAGCTGAGTCGTTTACTAGACTTGACACGATTACGACACGTGTCGACCTCTGGTGCATTCGCGTAACCAAGTCACTCGCGGCCCGCTTCAACTTAACCAAAACCTAAAGCGGCCCGCTTTGACTAGAAAAGTCAGCGAAGTCAACACCTGGTCCTAATACGGCCCGCGTTAGTCTGAGGTGAGGTCGTTCGCGGCCCGCCTCAGCTTATACTTTCAGAATTTTATTTATTTTATATAATTATAACATAACTAAGGCTCGGTTTTCACATACGGGGTGTAATATAAGATATATATAAGGGTATTTTATCATATATCAGAGAGTCGGAAATATTATGAGGGTTTTGGTTTTACCAAGGGTTGTTACACCTTTTCGTTTCTTCTTCCTAAATTTCGGGACGAAATTTCCTAAAGGATGGGAGACTGTAACGCTCCGCTTTTTCGTAACTTTCTTTAACTAGAAAGCTCGTCTTGTATTTCTTTTTTGGAAACTTGTAATTCTTGTTATCGTATTTCATTTCGTACCATTGTAAATCCGAGGCTTCGATCGTAATGAAATTGATCTTTTGTTTATACATTGATATGTGCATTCGTTTGATACTTTGATCATAATGAAATACTATTTTTATACATGCTTATACGTGTCGCAATACTTGGGTTATACGTTACCAATCTCGAATTCATACGCGCAACCGATACCCGACATACCAGTACTCATAACTTATACGTGCTTGTTAACTATTAAATACATGGTTAAATCTAATAATAATAATAATAATAATAATAATAATAATAATAATAATAATAATAATAATAATAATAATAATAATATTTTTATTATTACTAGGGAAAAAGCCCGTGCGATGCACGACATGCATAATAGCTATTGTTTGTTCGTGGTAAGACGTCTGACACGACCGGTGCATAACATGTAAGACAATACGCCTATAAAGGGGCGTGCTTAAACTTTATTAAACCATGGACCATAAGTTGTTTCCTTGGCAAAACTTGCCGGCCAAAAAGAAGTGAAAAAAGATGTCTTCCAAGGAAAAAAAACATGAAACAGAAAAAGGAAAAACGCATAAACTCTCGCACGCCTTCCTATCTTATTGGATAACACATAGACCAAACTTTAGCTAACGCATGCCACCGTCATCCCCAATCCCATCACCAGCCAACTGACTACAGTGAAATAACGAAAAGAAAACTATTAAAAATGGTATACTATGTTTACGTATATATGCATCGAAAAGTAGTACGGGTTTTCATTACTAACACTAAGTGCAGACGGTATACCTTTCATGTGGGTCACTGTCAGCTGTTTCTTCTGAATCCGAATCTGCATAAGCAGGCCTGTGAAGGAAAAGATTCATAATGACTTCCTTATATTTATTGATTTATTTATATATAAGTATCTCAGTAAAAATAACATATAAAAAATAAATAAAATATGTATTTATTTAATTGTTCATCACTTATTAATAATAATAAAGTAATTAAATTTACTATTTATAATGACTTGCTATTTATAATACCTTTCATGTGCAGACGGTATATTTACAACTAATTGGATGAAGGATTATAAATTTCTTGATTTTATGATATAACTTCCTTAAAGTAGTGAAGTATATAAAAAAAAGGTATGCATTAGGTGTTGCTAAAGGTACACCACCATTTCCACCGCACCACAAACACTAACCCGATTCCATTTCCACCACCACCTACAACCATCCTCATTACCGCCGCCATTAAACCTGGAAAGAAATCATACCATTGTCGTTGTACACCACTGTCTCCCTTATCAACAGTTGTTCATCACCATTGCTCCCCTATTTTCGAAACTGAACTACCATTGCCACCATCATTATCAATTCGAGACCCAAAAGGGTTTTGAGGTTTATTAAAAATATATATTAAGTAAGGATTTAAAAAGACCAAAATACTCACAAATGCTTTGCATGTGAGTTGACTTACCCAAGAAAATAAGCTGAGTTTGTGCCAAAGGCTGATTCTCGCAACAAAAAAAGCAAAAGGTTGATTAGAATATACATTTTTTAAACTGAAAGGTATGCAAGTTTAAGCATACATGATGGTTGGTTTTTATAATTTTGTTTTTTATATAATGTTTAGAATATGGAACAAATAAAAAACAAACAAACATTATATGAATCTAAAAAGAGTCATTCACGAAAATGAATAAATACATAGATGAAACTCTTTTTCTTTTTTAGAACAAAACCTTTTCATCGATCATATCTTTTAGATTCTTTTTTTTAGAACAAAAACTAAGGCATAAATACTTTGTTAGAATTATAATAACTTTTAAGTATTAAGAGTTGTCGATCTTGGAGTTGACCACTCTTATGACCATGTGAGATAAAAACAATTATAAAACTTTATCACATAACCATATATTCACCACATTTTTCTGCCTTCAATATAATGTGTCAATCTAGTTTCCAAATTCTTTTATGTACAAATCGAGTACACAAATTGAAAGTGTAAAATTAACAAACTTACCAAGACTCTGAAGAGCATCAAAAACCTCAGTTACATGAAAAGAATCAGCAGTTATACTTTTGAATTCATTGCATAGTTCTACCTGTTCTTTTCTAAAATTCTAAAACAAAATAAGTGCAGAGTTGTTAATCAAGAATTAATCAACCAGGGGTGTTCATCGGTTCAGTTTGAATATTTTTTCACTGGAACCAAACCAAACCGAATAAATATTTTTATCAACTTTTACCATAATCTGTTATTGGGTTGGGCTAAATAGACTCGGCCAAAACTTTGGGCTGAATAAAATAACCATTATTTGATTGAAATTTGGTTTATTCTATTCAAACAAATGCCAAAAACCAAACCGAAAACCAAATATGTAATTGGATTCGGTTCTAAATAGTTACGCTTCACCTTTCAATTTAAAACCGTACAATAAACGCACCTAAATCAAACCGTTACAAAACAAACCAAGTTTTTGTAATGCATACCGTTACTATGTTGCTCAATTTTCAAAAATAGGAAGAATTTGCTCTGATTCTTCTACTGTTTTTTATCGGGATCAGGGTCTAAGAGCTTTGTGTTCATGGTTAAGGTTTCCGGTTCTTGAATTTTATCTGAAAATTTCAACATAAACTATCAAGTATTCAACATTCTATCAATATAACTGATACAAACCCCAAAATAATCGAAAAAAACAAATATTACCTTGTAGTTAGAGAGTTTAACGTACCAGTCTGGGGTGCGGGTGTTGAGAGATCGCCGACAATCAGAGAGAACAAAGAACCCTCTACAGTTTCCTGTATTAAAAACCTCATTATTGGGATATTTTAAGCAACATGGTATCAGTTGAACTTCAATCGCCATTCAAGAGTCGCAATTATAAAGTCTCAAAACTTCTTAATACTGATGATGGCGATTAGTTGGAGCATGGGTGAAATCCCTAAATTTTAAAAGACGATGGTTGAAAGGGGGATGAAATTAGCCAAGAGGCACAAAAACAGATTCAATATTATCAAATATACACAGCAAGTGCATCAATAAACAACCTCATATTTATATTCAATAACATCAATCAAATTCAAAATAGTATAAATCAAAACAACAATGTGTATAATTCGATTACCAATCTTACATGCCATAATCATCAAACCTATCATACTCATACTCTCCATAAAACTTAACAATAACAATAAATTAAACACAACTTATATCTAACCAAAACTCCTTCTGAACAACAACGCCCCTAAATAAAAAAAATAAAGCTTAAAACGTACTTGTCACCATTCCATATCGGCATATCTTAGCCCATCGGATCACCGCCGCACTCCACCACCGCTGCCCCTCCGTTGCCGCCACCATCTCCTCCGCCACCCTCCGCCTGCTACTCATTCTCACGACACCCTCCAACCGCCGCCCTCTCCGTCAATCGTCGCCTCCCTCCGTCGACCGACCACTCTCTTCAATAGGATTCCACCTCCCTTCTGCATGTTTGCTCACATAAGGAGCCAATTCAAGATCTTAATTTGAGTTGTAGGGAGGAAAGAGGATGGAGGATATTGGAGGTGTGGATGAGGCTAGGGTTCCAGATCCAGAGGAAATAGGGAAAATAAGTGATCTAAATTTTGAAACGAAAGTGATGATTAAGATCGAATTGATGAGGTCGAATTAAATTCATGAAACTCATGAAGCGATTTGAGGCCTTGTAAGTTGTAACTAATACAAGTGAGGAATGTGATTGAATTGATGAGGTCGTAGGCATTGTTGTTGAGTAATGAAGAGAGCAGAGGTAGTTATGGAAGAAAAGTGTAGAAAAAATAGGATTTCTTCTTGAGAGGAAAGATGAAAGGTCATGAATTAAACGTGCTCATCAATATTTCCATTCAAATGGTGGTAACTGCTCATCAATTTCATAATGTCGACATAGTAGTTCAGGGGTCTTCAATTAAAGTAAGGTTAAAAGTGGAATTGATGTTAAACAACTTTGAAGTACTTCTTAGCCTTTGATTACCTGGTCATGATTCATAGATTAGAAAAAATATAAGCCAAGAAGATCTCAACCATCAAAATACGATCCAAGGGCTAAAAAGTGGTTCCTAATTATGCAATGGTTATCATTTGAACCTTATTCCATGAGACTTGAGGTAAGATGCAAGGAGCATTCTTTTGAGTTTTAAACCATCTATAATTAAGTTCATTATTTAATCATTATTGTTGCAATTATTAGGTATTATAGATAATAATACCCCATGAAATTACCTTTTAGTAATTTTCGTTTCTAATTGGTTAGCATCTTTTAAGTTTTAAAACCATTTATAGTTATAATTAAATTCATAATAACGTTGATTAAGTTTTTTTATATTTAATTATTATTATTATTATTATTATTTTTATTTCATATGATGTTCATCAACTATGTGATAAAATTGCAAAAAAGGTTGTAACCTTATTTGTATGATGTTTAGCAATTACTAAACCAAATAATAATGACTTAATTATAAAATTTGTAGGATCGATTTGACCGATCAAATGAGTCAATTTGAATGTGTTTACACTATTTAGATGGCGGAAACATCTAAACAGCTTAGAATCAGACAGAAAAGAGTAGAAAACAGAATAGATTCACTATTAACACTTGTTCTCTGTTATATAATGACTTGATAAACCGGCAGCACCTTGTTACAACTTTTCAGGATGCGTACCAACTGAGAACTACACAAACCTATTTATAGGCAACAAGATTTCGC
Source organism: Helianthus tuberosus (assembly GCA_030545235.1). Lineage (NCBI taxonomy): Eukaryota > Viridiplantae > Streptophyta > Magnoliopsida > Asterales > Asteraceae > Helianthus > Helianthus tuberosus. Next base: position 70,064,287 of record CM060451.1, on the reverse strand, counting down.
TTCAACATGCCTCAAGCGAAATCTAATCACTTGATTTCGCTTGAGGCTTACATCATACTTCCTGAAGCGAAACCTTATCACTTGATTTCGCTTGAGACTTACATTACATACCTTCAAGCGAAATCTTTAAACATAACCTTAACTTTTACATTTAGACCCCTATATTTCACATACTTGGCGTAAACAGACTCTAGACTTATCTAACAAGACTAAGACGCAGGCTTTAGACATACTGCACCAACAAACTCCCCCTTGGATACAGCCGCAGTCTTTGTCTTGTCTTTGTGTCTTCAAACAACTCTAAACTTTTCTTTCTCTTTCTTCAGGCTCCCCCTTTCAACAATCTTCCAAGCATTTGGGATCGACACCTGGATTACCAGCAACAAGCTTCCTTTTGTATCAAGCTCGTCTTCAGACTCCCCCTAAGACTCTGCTATAGGGATCTTTCACCTGCAAATCTCAAACATTTATAAGAATAGACATTTTAAATGTCTAGAATTGATGATCTGGTTCTATCACAATTCTATAAAGATTTGATTATCTTAAGAATCCAACAACTAAACCTAACACTTTCAAAAATTTGATTTTTAATATTTTTCTGATTAAACATCGTCACACTCAGTCAACCAAGTCCAAGTTAATGACCCTGGTTAACTTACTAGCCTGCCAAGTCCAACTCAATGACCTTGGCTAACCAAACTATGAAGATATCGGATTTCTTAAAAAAAATTAAGTTCAAATTAATGAACTTTTGAATCATTTTGATCTTTCAATCTCTTTTTAATCAACAAACACTTGTACCAAACATTGTACTGCATCACAAGCTTACCCAATCCTCATCAATCTCAGACATGATCTGCACAAGACTTTGAACTTTCGATTCCCAATGTCAGTTGTCGAAAATAAAAAAAATTAAAATCTTTTTGAATTTTAAACTAAATAAACTGAAACTATGTACACACAATCTTTTTGTGAGCGTGTTAAGGGATCATATCAGCTGCCGACGAAATACAAGTACCGTTAAGCTGTTATTTCATTTTAAGCATTAAACAATTCACGTAGATTGCCGATATACTGATCCTCTTAAATTCTCACAAAACTTTCAATCTGCTCGGGATACTGAATTAGTGTTTTAGGACTTAAACATCTACATGTGTCCCACCTCAGTATATACTCCCGTATCCAGACCCCAGTATTCAGTCTTACAGGTGAATATACCTAGATGATATCTGTCAAGGGAATAAATTATAGTACGAGGGCCGTGAGAGCTCAGGTCGATCTTTCGATACGCAAAGAGATGACGGCTTCGACTTTCGGTGGGTCCCCTTTGGGGATCTTCTTTACAACAGCACATGATTAACAATTTTGCAATGTGTTATCATTTTTTATGCTGAGGGGAGGCTTATATTTCAAAGCAGTGTAAAGTATTCTCCGGGGACTAGGTCAGAAATTTCTTTCAGCAGAAGTCCCGGGATAATACCCCAGATATCACTAAGCATAAAGACCTAGTATCTCAGAATACGGGACCCTTCAAACAGGATTTCAGGGGTTACCTATATATCCTGGAGGTGTTCCCCACGTAAACGTAAGTAAATTTATGTTTATATCCCAAACTTATCTACTGATTTTGTGAAAACCTATCGGCACATCCTTAGTGAGACTGCTTAAATTGCATTTTATACATTCCAATTCTTTAGCGTACTGCACCTGTCTAGCTGATGTACTATCATTTCCCTTTTATACACAAACTCATTTTTACTTTTTCAAATGTTTTTGGTTTTTATAGATTTTATCATGTTTTTGTATTTTTCTGCAAACTTTCTCCCCCTAAAAAGAAAAACATATTTTTGTGTTTTTGTTTTTATTGAAAAGCAGAAAATAAACTGTACAAACAAAATTGACAACTTGAAAAAGGTTCACGTCAGATCGCCGTCCAATTCGGCATCACATTCAACAACCCTCCCAGATTGCAGATTTTTCATTCCATTCAATTTTAAAAGATAATAAAACCTCTTTTTGTCAAATGGTTTGGTATAGAAATCCGCTTTCTGTTCATCGGTGTGCACATATTCAATCCGAATTAATTTTTTCTCGTTACAATCACGAATAAAATGGTGACGGATTTCAATGTGTTTTGTTTTTGAATGGTGAACCGGATTTTTAGTAATGTTAATGGCTGCTTCATTGTCCACGAAAATTGGAGTATCTAAGAATTGCAAACCAAAGTCACACATTTGTTGTTGGATCCAAAGGATCTGCGAACAACAACTGGAAGCTGAAACGTATTCAGCTTCACAAGTAGAAAGCGCTACAGTGGTTTGTTTCTTACACTGCCAGGTAACGAGTCGAGTTCCTAAGAACTGACACCCAGCAGTGGTGGACTTTGCGTTTTGCTTGCAGCTTCCAAAATCTGAATCAGCGAAACCAGATAAAGTAAAGTCACCCAATCTAGGATACCACAAACCGATGTTTGGGCAGCCTTTCAAATACCGTAGTATACGTTTCACGATTGTCAGGTGTGACTGCTTCGGATTCGACTGATATCTGGCACATAAGCATGTCGGATACATGATGTCCGGACGGGAAGCTGTGAGATACATCAAGGAACCAATGATTGATCGGTACAATGTTTCATCCATCTTCGCTCCATTCTCATCTGGACAAATCCCATGATTCTGTGCAAGGGGAGTGGATGCTGGACTGCAATCTGCCATATCAAACTTGTCTAGCACATCCTTCACATACTTTGACTGATGAATGAAGATTCCGTCGGGCATTTGTTCTACCTGCAACCCGAGGAAAAACTTCATTTCGCCCATTGAGCTCATCTCAAACTTTTTCTTCATCACTAGCTCAAAATCTTTGCACATATCGTCGTTAGTGGATCCAAAAATGATATCGTCCACGTAAATCTGCACAATCAACAAATGGTTGTCTTTTTCTTTAATAAACAAAGTGCTATCTACTGTACCTCTTGTGAACCCGTTGTCCAGCAAGTATGTCGAGAGCGTTTCATACCAGGCTCTCGGGGCCTGATGAAGTCCGTATAATGATTTGTCAAGTAGAAACACCTTGTTTTTGTGTTGTGGGTCTGTGAAACCCGGCGGTTGCCCCACATACACTTCCTCTTTGATAGTTCCGTAGAGAAAAGCAGATTTCACGTCAAGTTGATATACTTTAAAGTTCTTCCATGATGCGAAGGCCAGAAAAATCCGAATTGCCTCTAGCCTTGCAACTGGTGCGTAGACTTCATTGTAATCAATTCCTTCTTGTTGACTGAATCCTTGAACGACCAGTCTTGCTTTGTTTCTCACCACGACTCCTCTATCATCTCTTTTGCATTTAAAAACCCACTTTGTTTTAATCAACTTTTGATTCTCAGGCAAATCTACAAGTCTCCAGACGCCCAGCTTCTCGAATTGTTGTAACTCCTCCTGCATTGCATTAACCCAGCTCTCCTCGGTCAATGCTTCCCTGTACGTCTTGGGCTCTATCACTTTGCAAGTCGCCGATAATTTGTTCTGAAGGATGGTAAGACAGAGTCCGTGGCATCACAGAATCAGGCACTACAACTTCCGATTCCAGATTTGAAATGTCAAGATCAACGATTTGGTCAACAGCCTCTTCTGTTGTCTCATTTGGTTCCTCGTCAAAGGTAGGAGCGGGTTCCTCCTCTGAGTCGTCAGATACATCAAATGACGGAGCTGGTTCCTCTGGTTCCTCTGGTGGTATATGAACGGTTCCACTTGGTCCGGCTTCATCATCATGAGTATCCACGGTGAGCGTAGGAACATCTAGCGGTCTAGATTCCGGCTCTGGCAAATGACTTTGTTGATACAAGTACATGAGAGCAAGTTCCTCCTCACTTGGCTCGGACGGCAGATGAAACGATTCCCAGAGTTTATCGTAGTCAAATAGGAATCTTTGTCCGGGAAGTTGTGGTGACGGAGTATGCTTCTGACAATCCACATGAAGGACCTGAATCACCTTGCTCAGACATGGTACGAACACCCTTTTTAGTGGGCTGGCGTATCCTACAAAGAAACCTTCATTTGATTTTGCCCCAAACTTTCCGTCTTCATTAATGAACGTACACGGTGATCCGAAAGGTTCCAAGAACTCAAGATTCGGCTTGTAACGATGCAGCAACTCAAAACATGTCTTTCCATACTTCTTGACAGTAAGAACTCTGTTCAGTGTATAGCACGCTGCAGATACGGCTTCACTCCAAAAGAAAATAGGTAACTTGGAATCTGCTAACATTGTACGCGCTGTCTCGATTAGGGTTCTATTCTTTCTTTCAGCTACGCCATTTTGCTGTGGAGTATATGGCGCACTGAATTCATGAAGAATTCCCTTTTCATTACAGAACTCGTACATTCTGTTGTTTTTAAATTCAGTTCCATTGTCGCTTCTAATTCTCCGGATAGGCAGTTTGTATACAGTTTCCATCTTCTTGAAAAGTATCATCAAAGACTCAAATGTTTGATCTTTCCGTTCTAAGCACACAACCCAAGAAAATCTTGAAAAATCATCTGTGACTACCAAGCAATACAAATCCCGGCTGATGCTTCTAACATTGACAGGCCCGAAGAGATCCATGTGCAATCTCTCAAGAGGTAACCTGATCGAATTCATGACTTTCAAAGGATGTGACTTTCGAACCTGTTTACCTTTCTTACATGCAATACAATCATCATTTAAATGAAAATTTTTCAAGTTTACCCCCTCAACTAAATCATTATGAACCAAAAAATTCATTTTGCGAACATGAATGTGGCCCATCTTACGATGCCACATGATTGAATCTTTTTCTGTTGCTTTGTTTTTAGACACAAAACACTGTTTCTGATGAGACGTTGGCGTTGCTGTACTCATATCAAGATAATAAAGATCATACTCCCGTGGAGCACGCAACAACACCATCTCATCAGGGATTTTAAACCCTGGTTTCAAAACCACACATTCAGTTTTTGTAAAATGTACACTGAAATCTTTATCACAAATTTGTGAAATACTAAGTAGATTGTTTGTCAACTCCACTATGTAGTTTACTTTGTCAAAGGATATCACACCATTTGTCAAAATTCCTTGACCAACAATTCTTCCACCTTGACTCCCAGCAAACCCTACATGACCTCCATTGATGGATTTTACATCATAGAGCAAAGCAAGCGTCCCAGTCATGTGCCTTGACGCACCACTATCCATGATCCATTTTGATAGAATTGACTTGGGCAGCCCCTGCACATATCATATCAAATTCATTCAAACAATGAACTCCATGACTTCTTAACTTCTGAAACACTTCCAAATACTACATCACACTTTTCATCAATCTTAGGAAAGTCAAATGTGACGTTTGGAACAACAGATTCCACTTTTGATTTTAACATATTTTCTTTGATAGGAGGAAACTCTGCAAGAAACTTATCAAGCTCAGATTCAAATTCTTGTTTATCATTAGCACCCACTTTTGATGCATAAAATTCCTTTGTTCCTTTGACTTTTCTGTCAACCATTTTTCCAAAAATATTTTGAATAGTAGGATTAAAAGCTTTTGAATCAAACTTTAACTCGTTCTCCATTTTCTTTACCTCAACTGATTGTGATTTGGTTTCAACAACTTTTGTTTCATTTTTCAAAATGTTTTCAGGATGCGTACCAACTGAGAACTACACAAACCTATTTATAGGCAACAAGATTTCGCTTCAACATGCCTCAAGCGAAATCTAATCACTTGATTTCGCTTGAGGCTTACATCATACTTCCTGAAGCGAAACCTTATCACTTGATTTCGCTTGAGACTTACATTACATACCTTCAAGCGAAATCTTTAAACATAACCTTAACTTTTACATTTAGACCCCTATATTTCACATACTTGGCGTAAACAGACTCTAGACTTATCTAACAAGACTAAGACGCAGGCTTTAGACATACTACACCAACAAAATTCAATCAAGTAATCGGTTACGGAGAACTTGAAACGGAAAAGCAATGTAAATATGAGGAAGGTGATGATGTTCAACTAAGTCAAACGATTTAATTCTTTATCAAGTATTTAACAATACTTAATTTATAAAGTTATCAATTTAATTGTATTTATCAATTTATACTCATGTAGAAAGACTAATTTGTCCCTTTACTAACTTCATTGAGTTGTTGTACTATAAGCATAATATGTTGCAATTATTTAAATTTGGTTGGAACCCTTGTGAAATGCTTTATACGATAGTATAGATAAACGCAATCAATTTAAATCTTTTGCGCGGGTTGAAAACATCCGAGCCCTTAAAGTTTGCTACCCAATCCTGTCAAACAATACCTCCTCAAATATTTCCTCTGCATCTATATTGCCTATATATAGTATCAATTAAATCACACAAAAGCATCATATGTTTAAAAAAAATAGTAAAGTAGAAATTAAAAAAAGAAATACCAATAGGCCAAATAAATGTCTATCTCCAAATGAATAACTTTTCTCGTACCCACCCTTTTACACCTCCATATACATGAAGCTGCAAAAAAGGAAAAAGACTATAAATTTATGAACAATTAAACAATACATTGGTAAATGGTTCCAGATACTATAGTCATGCAAGGGTACCTTGATGAAGTATGAAGTGTCTGTCTTTTTGTGTCCAATAACCTGTGTGTATACTTTATATGTAATATAAAATCATAATTTGAAAAAAAAAACCACTAAATCACCACAAACATAATAAAACATCAATATAAACTCATAGAATATGTAAAAGAAAACTGTTATCCCATTTGAATATTTTAAGAAACAAACCAAAGTTTTTTCGAATAAATGTTGAAATGGGTATAAAAGAACACACCTTTCCACCAAGATAAATAAATTTCATATCAACTTATCTCTTTCTTATCTCTTTCTTTTCGACTCTAACTCGCACAATAGTAGACAAAGGAGTTGATGTTGAGTGAAATGGTGAATTTATAGCAATGATAGGAGATTCCTTAATCGATCAAATTTATTACATATTGATTGAAATTGGACCTTTGGAGTGCTTTTGCGGTTTATCCCAATAGGTTTCGTTTATTAATTGCATTTAAGTACCGAACTTATTATTGTATTATTATAATTAATTGTGATTATATTCTCATTTAATTATTTTTTTATTTTTTAATATTAATGTAGAAAGTCCATTTCACCCCTTACTAACATCATTAAGTTATTGTACCATAAGTATAAAAGATTGTAATTACTTAAATTTGGTTGGTATCCTTATGAAATGCTTTATAATATAGTATAGATAGATAGATATAGATAATTATTTTTTTTATTTTTTAATATTAATGTAGAAAGACCATTTCACCCCTTACTAACATCATTAAGTTGTTGTACCATAAGTATAAAAGATTGTAATTGCTTAAATTTGGTTGGTATCCTTATGAAATGCTTTATAATATAGTATAGATTAGGTTCTAGCATTAATGTACTGTACTATATGTTAATATGGTGTTTCATGCATTGCTTTGTTGCAAATTGTGTTGTTTTATTTGTAAATTATTATTATTATTTATAATAATCTAATTAATTTAGCCAAAATCTTGTTAATAATATATTGGAATATATATATATATATATATATAGTTATTTTAATACTTTTATTATTTTAATATTATAATAATAATTCCTTTTTTACTGTTTAACTTTAATTTAATGATTTTTTAGTATCACGGGGTGGGATAAACTTGGTGTCAACCGGTATTGGTATCGAAAATACCGGTACGGTCTTGTTTGGTATTGGTACAAATAGTAATTTTAATATTTTAATAATATATATAGTTTTTTAAATATTTTTATTATTTTAATATTATAATAATAATTCTTTTCTTTACTTTTTAACTTTAATTTAATGATATTTTTATGATACTTATGATCTTTCGGTTTAAATTTTATCTTAATCTATTAAATTCTGATACTAATATCATGGATAAGTTCTTAATATTTGATATCATTTGGATCCCTTTACCTATTTTTTTTATTATATGTTTTCTTTGAAAATATATTGTTGTGTTTTTATTACGAATTATATTTGAGCTACTTTTAATATATTAGTTACTTCGAAATTTAAATTTATGGTTACCTTGTCAAAGATCATTTTATAGAATAATCATAAGTTTGGAATAATTATCTTTAAACCAATTATTAAAAAAAATTAAGATCAAAGTTAACTTTAAACTAATCTACCTTTATCTATAATATATTATTTAGTATAATGTGTTATTGATTGATATTAATTTTAATGATTATTGATATATAATTATTTTATTTTATTTTTTATCTTATCTCTTATTTATTTAATGTAAATTAAATGCAATTAATAGGATTTTTATAGGATGATGCATTTAAAACAACCATAAATTTTGGTTTTAAAATAGAACCAATAACTAAACTTTATAATATATATAGATTATTATGTGTGGAGGTTGATGGAATAAATTTTCATGTTAATAAAATGACATTATGATTTTAATTTGACAGTTTATTTAAAGAGTAAACTGCAATTTTAACCCCTGAGGTTTAAGCCAATTGGCACTCTGACCCCTTCCATGGAAATAATTGCAATTTGCCCCCCCCCCCCCCAACGTTGATGTTCTGTCGCAACTGTTGATTACCAAAATACCCTTACCTCAAATTCACTCTCATTGATAAGTGATTACTGTATGTGATATCGTATACATAACAAACAACAGAATTCAATCTTGCATACTAAATATTAAAATGGTCAAAATGTATATACATTCAAGTTTAATAATTTACAACAAATCGAACGTGAAACATATATTTAAAATATCTAAGAAGTCTAGAATTACTTACGAAAATGGGGTATAAATGCATATAGCACCATTAATACATGGCCCCTACAAGGCTACTATGGGATCATAGCATTCACAGTGTACTACGCAAGTTATTGAGCGTAGAGGTGGTCCATCACTTGATGATGGGCCTCCATGTAAGCGGCCACATCATCGGGTGTGGGTGATGAGCCCCAAGTGATGGATCTAGGGTGTAACGCTCCGCTTTTTCGTAACTTTCTTTAACTAGAAAGCTCGTCTTGTATTTCTTTTTTGGAAACTTGTAATTCTTGTTATCGTATTTCGTTTCGTACCATTGTAAATCCGAGGCTTCGATCGTAATGAAAATGATCTTTTGTTTATACATGTTTATACATTGATATGTGCATTCGTTTGATACTTTGATCATAATGAAATACTATTTTTATACATGCTTATACGTGTCGCAATACTTGGGTTATACGTTACCAATCTCGAATTCATACGCGCAACCGATACCCGACATACCAGTACTCATAACTTATACGTGCTTGTTAACTATTAAATACATGTTAAATCTAACAACAACAACAGCAACAACAACAATAATAATAATATAATAGAAAAAAATTTAAACATCAACGTGAAGTTGATGTTATTGTTTCAAATGTTATATTGCGCAAAAAAAAAAAAAAAAAAAAAAAAAAAAAGAAAGAAAGAATGAAAGGCAGCAACGTGCAGCCTCGTTGACAACATTTAGTTGTTTTTTTTAAGGTTAAAATCACCAAACTTTGTCATTATTATATTATATTATACATATTAATAGAAACTTAGGATGAACAGTCAAATATTAATATTTTAATTATTATTTTTATTAATAATAAGGATTAACATCGAACATATATATATATTAATATAATTTTTTTATTATTCTCTAATTATATTTGGTAATATTATTTCTAACTAACTTCGCAATAATATTGTTTTTACTTTCGATAAACTGACTCGGTATCACTATCATATTGTACCGTACCCGAACAAAATCGATACCTTTATTCATTTTAATGATATCCGGTTTTGATAATTTCTCATTCATACAACTTCGTCTGCAATGATAAATGAATATCGTTACCAGTTTCGTGATGATCTGAACCAACCGATGTCCTTCGAACAACATCAGAGCCGGTACCAGTGACGGTGTTCATTTATATCGTTTCCGGCCGATGTAAAATACGTGTTGTTTTCTATACCGAGTGCATGTATCATACCGATACTGCAACAAATCAAATCAATACCCATCGAATGTCCGCGATAATGTAGCGACGCAAATAACCTATATATATATATATATATATATATATATATATATATATATATATATATTCGTTATCAAAGAAGAAACCAAATAAATTAATGCATAACGATACTGATATTGTTCAGTTCGATACAGTATGGTAGTGACACAATGTTAGTTTATCAAAATAAAAAACAATATATAAATATTGGGACTGATACATATGTTTTTCTATTGGTTTCGATTCGATCTGGTACAGTATCAGCACAATATTCATTTAAAAAAATATATCGCAATGTTAAAAATAAATAAACATAGAATACAAACGAATCGGACCAATCTCAACTGAACAACATCGGTATTGGTATCGATATTTAGTTTTTATTGTTTTCCATTGATGTGATGTTTTCCTTTTCGATTATTGTAGCGAGTGGCGATATCGCAACGAATCGAACTGATAACAACTGAATTCCCGCCGCGAAGCGCGGGGGAATCACACTAGTACATATTAATACAAACCGGTGATGAATAGTAGTTCAACATTTTTTAATATTATAGTTTTTTAAGTTTTTATTATTTTATTACTTTAATTTATTTTTTTATTGTTTCCTTATCTTATTAGTTTAAGAAATCGGTGATGAACAATAGTTCAATATTTTTTAATATTATAGTTTTTTAAGTTTTTATTATTTTATTACAAGGTTATAACCCCATGTATTATACAGGTTAAATAAATAAAAAATCAAATACTTAATAACGAAGATTTAACAATTAGAAAACGATATTTTTAAAACGCGTTTCTAATATCCAAACAAAATTTTGTGTCATGTATTATCAAAACGTGTGATGTTTGTCAAGTTTACAAATATGAAATCATTTGAACCATCGATTAGAAGACCACCTTTATCATCGACTTTCTCATGTGTTTTAACAGTCATGTGAACATACATTTCATAACCCAAGTTTTATTTAAATAATAGTGGTCTTAAATTATTAGTTCTAAAAATGTTGAAATGTCCAGATTAGGCTAGCAATTAGCCAAATAGATAAACTTATCGCTACAAAATAATATTTAAATTTAAATTAATCAGATAAGTATAAGTTATCGGTAATTATTAAATTATTTAACTTTAAAATTTAATATTTTATGAAACTTTATCCGTAATTTCTTAAATGTTTGAAACATATATTAAATTTAAGAGTAAATAGCAAGTTTTGTCCTTTATGTTTGTCCCAAATTTCAGGCGTTGTCCTTTACCTCTAAAATTGATGAGTTTTGTCCTTAATGTTGCAAAATCTTGCACGTTATGTCCTTTAGGGCAAACCCAGTTATTTTTTTTGGTTAAATCTGGTCATGTGCAAGGCACATGAGGGTAGCATTGTCTTTTCACATCCTAATTTATTTTATTTATAAATGATTTTTAGAAATCAAATAAAAATAGCTAATCACCTGCCGCCACCACCTTCCACCCTCACCTGCCGCCGACCACCACCAGCTCCTACACTCACCGGCCGCTGACCACCCACCATCTCCACCATCGCCTGACCCACCATCACCACTCACTCCACTATCTTTTACCCAACCACCGCCAGTGCCACCAGCCACCATCGTCCCCACCTACCACCGTCACTGTCAACATCATCATCTGCCACCGCCCCCACTCTCTCTCTCTCTCTCTCTCCTCTCTACCGCCGTCCTTCGTCTTCCGACCCTGTTACATAAAAGATCGCAGAGAGAGAAACCCCCAACAAAAAAAACCCTAATTCAACTACTCAACATCATTAAACCCAACCACAATCAAACCCATATGCTCAATCATCAAATCCTCCATCCTTAATCAAACCACTAACATCAAACCAAGATTGTCGGTGATGCAAATGAAAGACCGAAAAGATCGCAGAGAGAGAAACCGCAACACCAAGAATCAAAATAAAAACACAATTGAAACTGAAAAATCGAGCAAATCTTGAATAACCCTAATCTGCAACAACACCAGATTCAACATTAACATTCATCTCTCTATCTCCAGGCTGCAAAATCAAAGGAAGAAAATAAGAAATTAGAGCCACCACTTCGCCGGTCAAATAGCGTCGGAAGACGAAGAAGAAGGACGGGGAATCGCCGATAGAGAGAAGAGAGAGAGTGGGGGCGGTGGCAGTTGGTGGTGTTGACAGTGGTGGTGGTAGGTGGGGTGGGGGCGGTGGTTGCAGGGGTGGTGATGATGGTTGCAGGGTTGAGGATGATGGTTGCAGGGGTGAGGATGGTGGTTGCGGTGGTAGAGAGAGAGAGGGAGGTGTAGAGAGAGAGAGAGTTGTAGATAGAGGGAGAGAGAGTGAAGATCTGATATATACTTGTATATGTATATAAATAATAGTAATAATAATAGTATTTTTTTAAATATATTTTGTTTTAATTTTTTAAATAATAATACTAAATATATAGGTAAAAAGACAAAAATACCCTTTGGTGAGCAGATTTAACCAAAAAATCTAACTGGGTTTGCCCTAAAGGATATAACGTGCAAGATTTTGCAACATTAAGGACAAAACTCATCAATTTTAAAGGTAAAGGACAGCGCCTGAAATTTGGGACAAACATAAAGGACAAAACTTGTAATTTACTCTAAATTTAATAATTTAAATTAAATAATAATTATCTACAATTAATGATGATCTAGAATAATGACAAGTTTTTTTATTGGTTTCTTTTATTATATAGTATAGATTTTATAACTTTAATTTATTATTTTATTGTTTCCTTATGTTATTATTTTAAGTTTTCTCATATAATTTTCCGTTCAAAAAAAATTATAGTTTTTTAAGTTTCTATTATTTTATTATTTTAAGTTTTCTCATATAACATTGAAGGGGTATGGTCCCAAAAAGGCCGCGCAGACCTCATTCAGGTCGCGCGCAGGACCATACTCCTTATTCATCAACTTGTTTACTGCCAACCTCGCGCGGGTTACATCATCACGTATTGATCTAGCGCGAGGTCTCAACAAGAGAAAACACCACATTCAACACTTAGCATTCTGAATAGGAGCCTTCAACCACCCATACCCTGCGCGGGCTAGTTATGTGCTCAGCAAGAGTCGCGCAGGGCTATGGCGCAGGGCTACTTCAGAAGGCACACAAGGTACAAGTGGCAGAAGAAAAGCGCCAATCCGCGTCCTCCAGGTTCTGCTCAATCGTGCTCCACGATCGTTTGACGTGCAGGAGACAGAGAGTACTTAAGGACGCCTATATGGCACCAATCACAGGGCAGAGACACCTGCCCCATGATCTCCACTTACTTGCTGATGGCAGAAGGACGGCCAGGCCGAAAACGGTGACACGTGGCTCCAATCACGGTGCGCCAGCACCGAATAACTTCTAGAAGCCACTAACGGTCGAAACCGGTGAGACAAGGAACATATCCCCTATGTTGTCGCCTTCCGGCCCAAGGCCCATCAGCCCACATCCTCTTACACCTCTCCGGCTATAAATAGAGACCTCAGTTCACAGGTTAAACATTCTGCTCTCTTCACTCTCACTCTTTACCACACACTTATTTCCTCAAAGCAGATACTTATTCTCACGCCGGAGTCTGGTTAAGAGGGAAACCCCCATATTCCCCTCTTAACGAGCTAACGGTGTTCTGTTTTGCAGGATTAGCGGATTATTAAGGAGCTCATAAAGTTATAAGAAGAATAACCCTTATGGTAGAAACATAAACCAAACTAATCAACTCCTAAAATTAGTTACGTGTTTCTTCATTGGCGCCCACCGGTTTTTACAAATCACTTTCATCTTCTTTTTCTGAGTTTTCTAAGCTATTTTTTCCTTCGATCATGGCTGGTCAAGGAATCATTCACGATTTTGGTTTCGGAACAAACTCTAATGCAGTGTTGGGGGAGGACAATCAAAACGTCCAAGTCCAACATGTTGAAGAAATCGGTGAAATCGAAGTAACCAACACTGAGGGACCCCGCACGAGTGCCACTTGCGTCACTCAGACGGTAACTCCAGCTTCTTGGTATGCCAAACAAATTGCTACTATAAATAAGGCGTATCAATCTTTGAGCGCACAGCAAGCAGTCTTACAAGCAGAACCATCCTTGGTTACACCTCAGGGTCCTAGTCAGGGGGTGCGCCAGATAACCCCACAACAAACCTTGCACGGAAGGGTCAACATGCCTCCTCCCCTAAGAAGACCAAGCGCACATGACACGAACGAGATACGGGGAGAGACCGAAAGCTATTATGACTATCCGTCAAATGTTCAAAGAGGTCCAATTCATAGCCGGCTCGGGCCGCGCAATATGAATAACGAGTGGGATGACACAGACCCAAATGACCCAACTTGGCAAGACGACGAGGGATCCTCAGTCTTTAACCGTTTGCAGCGGAATCACGAAAATTACAAGCCAAGGCAGCGCATTGCATACAACGAAGAAGCAGAACGAGACTTCAGCCTCGCCTATAGACCAGCTGAAGCTGCAGAACACTCGAAGTTTATCCCAAAGATTGCTTTGGCACCGCTTTCAAGAGAAAAGTTACCCCCAACAGTGGGAAAATTCAATGGTTTAACCTATCCTGACGATCATGTCAGAGTATTCACAAGTGTCGGTTGTATGGGAGGATGGAATATGCCAATGTGGTGTCATTTGTTTATCCAGACGCTTACTGGGGCTGCTCGCGCTTGGTTTGACAGCCTTCCGCCTGGAAAAATCAGTTCATGGGTTGATTTCAGAATACAATTTGTGAATCATTTCAGCCAGCAGAGGCGCTATCAACGAGATACGTCTGAAGTGACATATATCTGGCGAAGAAAGAACGAAGGTATGGAAGACTTCATCACGCGCTTCAATAAAGAATGTCTAGAAATCGGCGGCGTAAGCGAACAACTCATGTGGGCTCACTTCAAGAAAGCCATTCGGTGTGATAGTCTCATCAGAACCATCACCGGAAAAGATGGTATGCCTAAGGAATGGAGTAAGCCGATGGAAGCCGCAAAAATCGTAGCGCAAACCCAGGAATTGCTAGCTGGAGCCAAGAGCTCATACTCTGAAGATCGCTTTTCCAAGAAAAGCTCGCGCGACCATGGCAAGCGCAACAAGGGCAAAAGTCATGATTGGAAATCTAGAAAACCAAGTGGTTACGAGGAAAGACCGCGCTACAGAGAAGATGCGCGGGAGACAATTGACATAATTGGGTATCGAAAAGCAGTCAGGGATGATAACCTAGAAAAGCACTGGACTCCGCTCATAAAAACACCAAAAGAGGTGCTAATGACGGAGAACCACAAATTCAAGGCTCCAAGGCCTATGACGAACAAGAAGGGGCAAGACCCAAACCTATACTGTGACTTTCACAAGGATACAGGTCATCTGACAGATGACTGTATCAGCCTGCGACAAGAGATTGAGAAAGCACTAAAAAGCGGAAAGTTGAGCCACTTGGTGAAGAACGTGCGTAAAGAAACACGCTAGATCCAGCGCCACGATGAGGGGAACCATAAGAAGGTCCGACGCCTGGAAACCCATATGGTCAACGGACCAAGATACAACGCCAGAGAGAAAGGCAAACGCCCTTATGAACCTTCATGGCAAGAGCAGCATGTCATTTTCCCGGTAGTACGTGGGGGCCCACGCGCCTCGTCGTCATTACCGGTATTATCAGTCATTATGAAACGGAATACGTCTTCATTGACCCGGTAAGTACAGCCTACATAATCTATGAGCAATGCTTTAATCAGTTTGACGACGAAGATAAAGCGAGACTTGAGCCGGTTGACTACCCTCTGTCAGGATTTTGCGAAATGGTCTTCCCGTTAGGCCAAATCAGCTTCCCCGTCACGTTTTCTGACGGGAAGCATTCAAGAACCACAAATGTGAACTTCATGGTAATGCCTGTTAAATCAAGGCATGATGTGTTGATTGGGAGAGAAACCCAAGGTGAACTGAACATGGTAACTTCCACACCCCACTCAGCCATCGGGTTTCCAACTGAGACAGGGGTGGCAATCATCTATGCGAAGAAAGAAGTAATGTCAGCAGAAGAGGCGCGCCCAACAAAAGCGGCAAAAGTTTCAACGATTGAGCCAGAAAAGTGGGTTTTAAACCGCAAATACCCAGAGCAAACGGTGACGATTGGCCACGCAATCTCGCCAAACATCAGAACGCACCTCAAACAACTCTTGTTCAGAAACATGGACATTTTTTCCTGGACCCTGGAAGATATGACCGGCGTCCCGCGCGATGTTACTGAGCATTGTCTGAACACTTATCCCTCTGTTGAACCAAAAGTGCAAAGAAGGCGCAGCTTAGGGGCAGACAAGACGAAAGCAATGAATGAGCAAGTGTGTGAGCTGTTGAAAGCAGGAATCTTAAGAGAGGTGCGCTATCAGAGCTGGGTTGCAAACCCCGTGATGGTGGAGAAGTCTAATGGAGGATGGAGAATGTGCGTCGATTATACCGATCTCAACAAGGCATGCCCTAAAGATTGCTACTCTTTGCCTGAGATCGACAAAAAGATAGACTCTCTCGCACCGTACAGATGGAAATGCTTCTTAGATTGTTACAAGGGGTATCATCAGGTTCAAATGAAGCTTGAGGACGAAGACAAGACAGATTTTCAGACCGATCTCGGGATCTTCTGTTATACAAAGATGCCGTTTGGCCTCAAAAACGCTGGCACAACATACCAGCGCCTGATGGATAAGACCTTTGCTGGAGATATTGGGAAGCATATCGAGGTTTACATCAACGATCTGGTGATTAAAAGTCCCGAGGAGGACCAAATGTCAAAAGATATCGAGAAAACATTCAACTTGTTGAGAAGCGTGAATATGAAACTGAATCCAGCCAAATGTTCCTTTGGTATGGAGGAGGGAAAATTCTTGGGCTTCGTGGTTACAAATGGCCGTTTTAGAGTCAATCCAGAAAAAGTTCAGGCCATAGAGCGGATGCCGTCACCATGAACGATCAAGGAGATGCAAAGGTTGGCCGGCCGCCTAGCCTCGCTTAACCGTTTTCTGTCAAACCACGCTGCAAAGTCATATCCTTTTATCAGCACTCTGCGCAACTGTGTGAAAAAGCAAGAATTCAAGTGAACGCCTGAAGCAGAAGTTGCTTTTCAGCAAATGAAAGAGTGTTTGATTGAGCTCCCTACTCTGACCGTGTCGTTTGAAAAGGAACCGCTCATCCTGTATTTGTCCTTTTCGGACACGACAGTGGGTTCGGTATTATTGGTGGAGAGAAATGGAGTTCAGACTCCAATTTACTACGTCAGTAGGGTGCTCACCGATCCAGAAACGAGATATTCCACAATGGAAAAGTTGGTACTTGCGCTGCTACACGCCTCCAGAAGGCTGCGCAGATATTTTACAGGGCATGTAGTCACGGTACTCACCAACTTTCAAATCGGCACCATATTACAAAAGCCAGAAACGTCAGGTCGCCTAGCGAAATGGGCAATCGGACTAGGGGGCCACAACATTCTCTACAGGCCGCGCCCGGTGATCAAGGGTCAAGTTCTAGCGGACTTCATCACAGAGGTCCCAGAGGATAAAATCAAAGATTGTGAAGTTGTGGATACTCCTATCAAGGATACATCAGGCAAACTATGGTTGCTATACACCGATGGGGCTTCAAACGAAGATGGCACAGGGGCCGGATTGCGCCTGGTTAGCCCTGAGAAACATGAATTTACATACGCCATCAAGTTGGACTTCAAGAATACCCACAACGAGGCGGAATACGAGGCATTCCTGGCAGGCTTGTGCCTCGCCATAAAAATGGGAGCTCAAAATCTGCGAGCGCATGTTGATTCACTCTTGATTGCCAGTCAAATCAACGGACTATACGACGCGAAGGGCGAAGTTATGGCTTTGTATCTAGATCAAGCAAAGGAGTTGCTTCAGCAATTCAAGTCCTACAAGGTGGTGCATATCAATCGCTCAGAGAACAAACCAGCAAATGCCTTGAGCAAGCTCGCTTCAACTTCTTTTCAACATCTCGCCAAAGATGTAAGAATCGAAGTATTAAAAAACCCGTCGGTTTTGCTGCGTCAAGTGAATGTGATAGAGTTAGGACAACCATCCTGGATGAGCCCTATAATCAAGTATTTGCAAGAAGGAATACTCCCTGACAACAGAGCAGAGGCAAGGAAGATACAGAACAAGGCCTTGCATTATGAGATGAATGGCGGTATCTTGTACCGAAAATCCTTCTTGGGGCCACTTTTGCGCTGCGTGGACCCCCAAGATGCCAATTACTTAATCAGGGAGATTCATGAAGGAATCTGCGGCATCCATGCAGGACCGCGCATGGTCGTGGCGAAAATTATGAACGCTGGATATTATTGGCCAGGGATGCACGTTGACGCTATAAAGGAATTACGCAAATGTGACTCCTGTCAAAGGCACGCCCCTAAGACCCTGCGCCCGAAAAATGATCTCATTCCTGTGTCCACTGCATGGCCTTTCCAGCAGTGGGGAATCGATATGGTGGGACCTTTCCCGGAAGCTCCTGGAGCTGTGAAGTTCATAATTGTTGCCGTCGATTATTTCACCAAGTGGGTGGAGGCCAAAGCACTCGCTTCAACAACTGCAATAATGGTGCCCAAGTTCATCTGGGAACACATCATTTGCAGGTTTGGCCTCCCACTCAAAATTGTAACCGACAACGGCACCAACTTTGCGTCTGACGACCTCCAAAAGTGGATGAAAGAGATGAACATCAAACACACTTTCTCATCTGTTGCGCACCCTGAAGTAAACGAACAAGTCGAAAGTGTTAACAAGAGTATAGTTGAAGGGATAAAAGCCCGTCTGGGCACTAAGAGAAGAGGCTGGGTAGATGAGCTCCCAAGCATCCTATGGGCTCATCGAACCATGCCGAAAACGAGCACTGGCGAAACACCTTTCAGCCTAGTCTATGGCTCAGATGCAGTTATCCCAGCCGAAATTGGCCTGCCCTCGCCACGCTTGACAGCAGCCAACACGATCGACAACGAGGCAGAGCGTCGTCTTGACTTGGATTTACTTGAAGAAAGGTGCGAAATTGCGCGAATTAAAGAAGCCAAGTACAAGACATAGCTGGAAAGGTATTACAATGCGAGAGTGCGCATTTGTACCTTCACTCCAGGAGAGTATGTCTTCAGAGACAATGAAGCTTCGAATGCTGAACGCCCAGGAAAGCTAGCACACAAATGGGAAGGCCCATACTTAATACACGAGGTGCTAGGGAAAGGGGCATACAAGTTGCGCACTCTGGATGGATACATCATCCCACGCGCGTGGAACGCGCAACAACTGCGCAAGTGCTATATGTAACTACTCTCGGCCTTGCGCCTCTACTCACTCATGATGGCCACACGCCTTTTTAATTTCTATGTTGGCTAAACGCCCCTTATGTTGCATGCGATGTATGTTGGCCTAAGCGCCTGTTTCTTAATCAACGAAAGCATATGCCTTATGTTTCTTTTATCATGATGACTTCTACATTACAAATGCATGTTAAAACTTTTGATTAGCACGAAAACACTTCAGTAAATTATGAGCTCTTGAGTTATGCCTCCAAGGTCCTCCGCGAACATAGCACGAGACCAGCCAGTTACACTCGCACAAGAGCCACACTTACATTTATTCGCGCTAACTTAACCAAAGTTTCTAACAACAGTGCAATAACTGTAACTGGACAAAGAGAAAGTAAACATAAACATCATATTCAACAGGCGCAACCGCGCAATAGTTACATTGAAACAAACCATCATCGATTCAATTCAAAATAAGCGCGACCGCGCAACGAGTTACATTTAACATCTAAAAAAAATACAAGGCACAAAGCCTGTCAATGCCACCTACTCATAACCGTCACCACCATCATCATCATCGTCATGCTTATCACCATCACCATCACCATCATCATCACCAGCTAGCTCTTCTTCATCAGATAGCAAAACAGTCTCTGGTGGATCGAGGATGGCCTTTAGCCGTTGACACCAATCATCATGCTTCAGCGCCTCTGCAACCAAATCCATCACAGGTAATGATAGATGGTTATAAGCCTTTTCAGCGCGGGCTAACTCAGCATCAGCCTGATCAGTCACTGAGCAATGACTAGTATCTAACGCTTGTCCAAACACCTCTTCCACATGCTCCGCACACTCTAGATAACCTCCACGGTGACCAACCACGCGTGAGGCATCTATGAGAGCAGCAACAGCTCCATCCAGTTCTCCAGCATTCAGGATAGAGTTGGCCATCTACAACAAAGGCAATGGATTAGAAGTAGGTTTTAGCAAATAAAACCTAAGTAAGAAAAAAAAGAGAAAGAACATACCAGAACTACTCCCCTGCCGCGCATCCACTCAGCCTCAGCAGCAAGAGTATCAACGATGCCCTGAACCTCGGAATAGTTATTATGCGCTACGTTGAGGGCCGCCGTACTAACGTCTCATGCTTCCTCGGCTCTCGCCTTAGCCTCCTCAGCAGTAGCAGCCTTGCCTTTCTCAGCTTCAAGGTCGATTTCCTAGGACTCGCTTTTGTCAACATGCTCTTGCAGGCGACGTTTTAACTCTGCAATCTCGACGTCCTTGGCCGCCAAGTCCTTGTCCTTACCAGATAACTATGTTTTCAATTCAGCCTGCAAAGGATAAAGGACTTAGATAATTCTACAAACAAAAAGCACAAGGACAGAAAAGGTCAACACTTTCCGAACCTCAGCATGCTCCTTAGCAGCCTGCACATCTTCAACCTTCCCGGTCAGCTCAGCAACCTTACCCTCGAGCTCGGTAATCTTGTTACGAGCTGCATACGCGCGCTGGTTATCCTTCTCACAAATCTTTTTCCACTCGGCATGCTCCTTCGCCAGGAGATCTTCGGCAACACGAAGCTTGCCCCTAATGCCCTCGCGGCCCCACTCCTCTGATTTCCTATCAGCCTCAAACTTGGATTTCTCCTCTTCAAACTTAGCATTGGCCTTCTCAAACTCCTTCACCTGCCTCACAAGGCGCTCATGATATTTCTCCCAGTCAGCTCGCTCCTTAACCATTGTACACCACTCACGTACAATTTGGTGATTGGCGGCGCGAGTATTAGCCTCTCCAACCACATAGGCTTGGTATAGACCATCGTCAGACCAGGCCCTTTGCCGGTTAACCTCACCAGGAGGGAAGGAGTTCAAAAACCAGTCACGGCACGGACCAAACTCTTGAAAAGTATCTTTCTGTTTCAATCCCCAAGGAGCTTGGTGAGGAGCATTACCGCGCGCCTCCTCGGTGTAAGTCTTGTAATATATATCACCAAGGGTATCCTTTGGGCCAATTATATGTGGAGTATATCCTCCAGCGCCGCCAGAGCTCGCACCACCTGCAGCATGAGATTTTTCCTTATGAATCAGAGAGCCTGATCCCCCAGTAGTAGAAGTTACTTTAACGAATTGGAGGGGGTATCAGGTTGCGCAGCTTTGGTGGGCTTCTCAACCTCAGGTTCCTTCCTTTTCTCATGATGGGGCTGGTCAAGCCCCGTGATATGAACAACCTCCGGACCCTGCGCTTTATCACGGGAAATTGTAGCAGCGGTCCCGGTCTCCTTCGGATCGCCACCGACAGGCTTTTCAGCAGCTTTCTTCTCCTTTTCCTTCTCTTTATTTTTCTCCTTCTCATTCTCCTTTTCAGCAGCCTTGTGAACAGGCTTCTCAGCAACCTTCTTCTCCTTCTCCTTCTCAGCAGCCTTCTTCTCCTTCTCAGACTCTACCCCAGCAGTCTTGAAGGGTTTGATGGTAACCTTGGGCCTCTTCTGTGTCGGCTCCTGAGGGTCTTTGATAACAACACCCTTCTTTTCAGGGGTCTTCTTTTTCGCCTCTGCAAAAAACGGAGTGTTAAATAGAAATAAAACAGCAAAGAAAGCAAGGTAACCAAGAAACTAACCAGGAGAAAATTTATACAGAGAGCGCAAGTTGCTCTGCTTCCCGATCAAGGGAACCTCTCCAGCCTTCGGCGCGACAGAAACACCAGCCGTGGTCTCGTCCCTACTTCTTTTTCTGCTGATCAACTTTGCAGCAGGCTCCTCCTCTTCTTCTTCTTCCTCCTCTTCATCGAGCGCGATAAAAGACGGAGTGGCTCCAGCATCTGGGTTTCGAGACCCCGCGCTCCCTGAGCTTTTTGAACCAGCAGCTCCTGTCTTCTTCTCACCTATATGCGAAAAACCTTCAAATGAGTCACTGATAATAACGTAATCTTCCAAGTTACTCTAACGAAGGCGGAGAGTACCTTTGTCAGCAGCACCAGCAGTTGCACGGCTACTCCCGCCCTTCTTGCGGGTCACCTCAGCGTCTAAGGTAATCACCTTCTTCCGCTTGTTAGGTTTCTTCTTCTTTTCTTCTGGGTCAATCCCCATTCGAAGACCCTACAGACTCCTCGCTGGAAAGGTAAACAATTTCTTTCCCAGCGAAGGTCACAGCTCGCAAGGGTCGGGGATTGGGAAGATGCGCACCTTCAGTTGCGGTAGGAGGAGTGGCTAAGGCTCCAGCAACAGGGTACATGAAGCGCGGCTTGATCGTTTCGTACCAATACTGCTCCCCTGACTTCAGCGGGCGCACGCCCATAGATCCACCGAAAGTGGGAAAGGCAGCTTGGTAAAGGCGCGCCTCTACAGTCAAAATTCAACAGTTAAGTGAAGCGAAATTAAACAGAAAATAAGGGAAGCAACTAACCTCTATCCTCAAACTTCAATACTGGCACCTCTTCACTATCCTGCGGCCACTGGTCACTCATCTGCGCCGCAACCAGAACATTTTCACTAAACACTCGGTTAGGAGTGGCGGTAAGCTTCACATACCAATCTTCCTTCTTGGGAATAGCTAGCTCCTCCTTCTCGATCACTTCAGACCATGGACGGAAGGTCATGGCAATAGGCATCACCTCCTCGCGAATGAAGAAGAACTTCTGTTTCCAATCATGGAAACTCTTGGGTGGGTTCAACAAGACCTTTTTCGCAGACCCCCGGCTAGCAAAGGAGTAAAAACCCATATTTCGAATTAACTGGTAAAATACCCGGAATCTTTCAACTGTGGGCTCTACGTCATGGGATCGGCATAAGAACTCAAAGTGCCGCACCCTTACCATACCAGGTGGGCTCATCTGCGAAATGTGAAACCCATAAAAGTGTAGGATATGGGCCAAGAACTCCGTCGCCGGCAACCGGAAGTTGCCTTGTAAAAAGAAATCTTCAAACAACGTGATATACCCCGGCGGTGCATCGGCGGCCATTTGATTTTGACCAGGGTATCGTGCATCCCATTCCGGTGGAAACCGGAAGCTTCGTGTAATCTGCTCGAACAACCCTAAATCCCATTTAAGGACCGGAACAAGACCTTCTTCACCTGGGTTTTCTTCCTGTTGATGTTCTTCAGCTATGGATAATCAAAGATGAAGTTTCGAATATGCAGAAAACTTGAAGATTCGATGAAGATCTTGAAGATCTGCTACTGAGTTTGAAGTTTTGAAGAAGAGAAGGAGAGAAGATAGCAACAGTGGAAGAGAGAATGATCTCTCCTCTCATCTGCACGAATATTTATACTCATCGCATTTAATGCAATGAGCAGACGTGCCGGATTCACCGCGCGCGTACCCAATCAGCGACTGCCACGTCGATCGCAAATCCCGGAGCGACGGTTACCACGCGCGCGTGGACCTCACTCTCCTGACGGAAAACCGAACCGTCAGAGACAACTTGATGACGGTCGTGTCAGCGGTCAACTCAAACGTCGCCATCGACGAAATTTCTCACCAACCTGTCAGAATTCAAAATTCGAGGGTTTTGCCGCCCAAATTTATCAAAAACTTCATGCAGAAGTCACCCAGGCCGCGCAGTATTCATGGTTACCAAACGAACCCAGGCATAGTAGTCGCTCCGTAGCAACTGTCAAACATTTACACGCGCGCGCCTACCCAACAGAAAGCAAGCATTTTTAGCACTTTTCTTTTTCTAAGTCTAGAGCTCCAACCACTCGCCTCGCGCATGGTGCAGCACTGGACTGGGGGGACTTGAAGGGGTATGGTCCCAAAATGGCCGCGCAGACCTCATTCAGGTCGCGCGCAGGACCATACTCCTTATTCATCAACTTGTTTACTGCCAACCTCGCGCGCGTTACATCATCACGTATTGATCTAACGCGAGGTCTCAACAAGAGAAAACACCACATTCAACACTTAGCATTCTGAATAGGAGCCTTCAACCACCCATACCCTGCGCGGGTTAGTTACGTGCTCAGCAAGAGTCGCGCAGGGCTATGGCTCAGGGCTACTTCAGAAGGCACACAAGGTACAAGTGGCAGAAGAAAAGGGCCAATCCGCGTCCTCCAGGTTCTGCTCAATCGTGCTCCACGATCTTCTGACGTGCAGGAGACAGAGAGTACTTAAGGACGCCTACGTGGCACCAATCACAGGGTAGAGACACCTGCCCCACAATCTCCACTTACCTGCTGATGGCAGAAGGACGGCCAGGCCGACAACGGTGACACGTGGCTCCAATCACAGTGCGCCAGCACCGGATAACTTCTAGAAGCCACTAACGGTCGACACCGGTGAGACAAGGAGCATATCCCCTATGTTGTCGCCTTCCGTCCCAAGGCTCATCAGCCCACATCCTCTTACACCTCTCCGGCTATATATAGAGACCTCAGTTCACAGGTTAAACATTCTGCTCTCTTCACTCTCACTCTTTACCACACACTTATTTCCTCAAAGCAGATACTTATTCTCACTCTGGAGTCTGGTTAAGAGGGAAACCCCCATATTCCCCTCTTAACGAGCTAACGGTGTTCTGTTTTGCAGGATTAGCGGATTATTAAGGAGCTCAGAAAGTTATAAGAAGATTAACCCTTATGGTAGAAACATAAACCAAACTAATCAACTCCTAAAATTAGTTATGTGTTTCTTCAATCATTTAAGATAATGTCTTAGCAACAATGATGCCCTGGCGATCTCGACTGTATAACGTCGCTATCGGTATCCTTATTATCAGAACGTTACTGATATTCGTATTTAAGGTTTTTGAACGATGTAAAACACATATCGATATTATTTTGGTCATATCGTGACTTTATTTTTTGGGTTTTATCTTTCGCTTGATATACCGAGTGGCGATACCGTACCGATGTCCTAATGAATCGAACCCATACCGAATGAATACCCGCCGCAACGTGCGGGGGATTTAACTAGTTTTTAATTAAATGGAAAGTTGTATGAATAATTAATATGACATAACCTAACAATACACTAACTAACTCATGTTGTAGTAAAAAAAAGGAAGTTAATGGCTGGAACAAGCCTTCCGATAGCAGATTAGGGGGTGGTTGTAAGTTGTTTTTTTTAATTCATTTAACACCCAACTAACCATATTTAATGCCAACTCATTTAACTCTAATCCTTCCCCCTATAAATACCACACTAATACAAGCCTTAATCACTTTACAAACTCATCCAAATCATTCTCAAACTCTCAAAAACGCAGCTGCAATTTAGTGTTCGAGCAAATTCTTCAAGCTTCACAAAAGTGAGCATAACTCACTCAATACTTGTCTGATTTAGTCCATTCTTTTTCCTATGTGCTTGGATTGACCTTAGCTTCGATTCCATGGGTTTTTCAAAATAAATAAGTCCCTGGAACGTCGCCAAAAAGGCTCCAAAGTTCACTGTTCATTTCTAATTTCATCTAATCTTTACTAAACTTGTTCAACTTGAGTCTAACTCATCTCAAACCTATGTCCTTATGCCTATAACCACTTTCATGGTTAGTTAGGCTTAAAAACAAGGTTGAGACATTCAAAATCAGAGGATAAACCTCATATACATTCTGTTTTGTTTAGGGTTTGTAACCCACAAGTAATGTTTAAGTCCGAGACTTAATGTAGGTGTGATTATGGACTAACTTGGGTTGTCCAACATAAAATCCCCACATTACTTGATGATTTCTTATAGAGTAGTTGTTTATATTCTTGTATTATTCATAGTTCATGACCCTCCTTGAATGTTTTTACATCAAGTGTAGTGGTGAACACTTAGAGGTACCTAAATGGAAGACTACTCTTCCTACCTCCTACATGACTTCCATGAAACTTAGAGGTACCTAAATGAAGATTTTATCTTCTACCTCATGCTTGACTATTGGACTTATTAATATATATTACATAACCTATATAATACATAAGTATATTATCCAAATAATCGAATCTTTGATGATGAACTAGTGTTCATATGTCAAAGTACTAGATTACACCATTTAGACTTCGATAACTTGTCACGATTCTAATGGGGCCTTTTCCCATGAAAACATTTAAACTCCTTAGAGTTTCCTAGTGTCAAGACAAGTATCATATGCACTAAATGATTATTTTCATATGTCTAAGTTCATGTTGTTTACATTCCCAATTCTTAATCTACCGTAAAACTCTGAAACACATACACTTTGCTTCTTCGTGTAGAAGGACTTGGTGTTCCAACCTCCTAATCAACAAACAAGTCACTCGCGGATTCTCAAGTTCAAGACTTGCAAAACCGTGAGTACACTTGACCCATTTACTTTTAAAGACACTTTGGGTTGTAACATGTTAATATACAAAATACACACTCACACACTTAACCATTCTTTATACTCTCAATCCGTTATACATGCTACTTGTTTACTTAGGTTCATGCTAGATTATACATGCTATATGTCATTAACTTTGCTAAGCCCTCAACTTAACATATATAGCGCTATAGGAGTAGCACACCACCCGTCGGGGTCTTGTTAAGTCTTTATTCTAAACGGTCTCGCCACTTTTGTGGCGAGGGATGCTAAATACTAGTGGACACTTGGGTTTGACGTATTGCTATACATGCTAGTTACCTTGTTTACAAATTGCCATGTGGATTCGAGATAATGCTTTTTATACTTATGCTATACTTATTCAAACCTTGTGTACTCGCCTTTGCTTTTGAATTGAAATTATTTTAAATATGTTACAGGTTGAGGATGATGATGCTATGAAACGAAGTAGCGATGATGCCTAGATACACATTTAGACGTCTTAGGTTTAAATTGTTGTATCAAATTTTGTTATGTTTATGTTATGAACATTGTTGTTATTTGAATTTCTTGTAATGTGTTGACAATATTATTATGAAATGAAAATGGTTGATTTAAATATTGTCACAAATAGTGTTATGAAGTCTCTTGCAATCTATTTCGTCTCATCCCGATGATTCCGCCATCGGTTAGGGTGTGACATAGGGTGTGGGTGATGAGCCACATTACTTAATGTTATATATACAAGATGTATGTATGTATATGTTTGTTGGATAAGAAAGAGAGGGGAGTGTCGCCTTCAGCAATAGGCCGACGAAACCTACGGGACGAGCCTGGGGCAGTGTGAACAGCCCCTGACGAGTCGTGACTCGCCAAGGCCGTCCCCTACACCCAGCAAGCTTAGTGAATGAAGGAGGCCGTATTGCATCGACCCTATATAATTTTCTTAAAGATAACCATACCAATTTCATATCATAGGGTTAGGGTAAAATAAAAACTCTTACGTGTTGTTAGAACTTAAAGAACTCGGCCTTACGAAAGGTTTTTTAAAAAAAATTACAAAAAACCCTAAAAATATCAATTTTTCCAAAAAGAAAAAAAAAACTAGTATTTTATTTATACTAGTCGTAAATGTTGTAAAAAGCTGATGTCCACAGCTTTTACGATAGTTATAAGAAAGTCGAAAAACACGACTATAAAATTTTCTTCACAACGTCTTTGTAACATTTTAATCTAAGTTTGTGCAAAAATATGGGCAAAACTCGCATGAAAGCCGAAGTTCTCTAAGTTCTCACAACTCGTAGGAATTTTCTCTTTATCCGAATCATCACACACACACATATGAGAAGATTAACGTACAATATTCCTTAACGTGTGATGCGTACGATATAAAATCACACATGTTATAAAAATCAAACCCTAATCACGCATTAACAAAAACACATCACTCATGAACAAAAACACATAATCACGCATAAACAAAATCAGAAATCATGCATGAACAAAATAAGAAATCACGCATGGGGTAAACCTTAATCATGCATGTTATAAAAATAATCATTCACGTTGTAATTTTCCCGCATACACATCACCTGTTAAGAAATATTGTATTTTAGTCATGTTTTAAAATAAACACTTTCACGACAGAACCATGAACCGCACCCTTTTACCCACCCACCAATTACACACATCCTAAAGCAAATGGACCCCACCTCCTCACACATGTCTTAAGGTTTGCCTAGTGGAAAACTACCCGTGCAACCCAACGAGGGTGGTGGCGGTGTTGCCGCATGGCTTCGAACCCTGAATGGGTTTGCCGCATGCGCTCCACCCCCCTAATATGTTATAGCTTGTGTAAAAGTTTTTTTTTTCACTAAGCCCCTGAATATTTTGGATATTAGTTTCTAATAAGGTATCTCAAAAAATTTTAAGATAAATTGTCAACCTGCGATACTTTCCTATTAAGGTAGAGTCTACATTAATAATCGAAAACTGAAAAGCAATCATTGATCCTTCCATATACGTACACAAATGCATTCAAGACTAAATATAAGTTCATAGCTCGTTCTAAAAATATCAAGAACTGATTTTCAGTCCTTAATATTAAGGATTGATTATCAGTTACTAATATAAGTCGCATAAAAAACAATCTCCAATATCAGTCCTAGCTATTACATATTTGAGACTAATATATCTCTCATACTTTATTCTGTAATGTTGATTTGTTTGTAGTGCAGTTATATTGTCGGCAAACACGATCATGACGATTATTCCATTTCGGGTCATCATCCCTTGATAATGATAAGTAACGATACCTAGTATAAGGAACAAGTGACAATAGAGAATTCAAGTCATGTACTCTCTCACCATACTCATGTAGTTCCCTAATTATTCTCTCATACGCATGTTTACTCTCATGACATAGGGTGGTCACGAAAGGAAATCCCACATATATGGTAATGGTTACAATCATATATTTTAAAGTGATATGAGTGGTCATGAGGGCTCAGAGATCCATATCCTTGAAGTAGTCAGTGACGAAATTAAGTTCTTCACTAACCATATAATTAATTAAATCAGCTAGAAAACGAAGCTGGTTTAAATCCCCTATCTATGGTAATGGTAACAATGATATATGTCACAATTGGTAGCAAGAATGAAGTAATCGATACAAGAAACCCAACCCAATGTTGTTTATTGCCCTAAACGTTTCAGCGATTACACAATATGAAAGAACAGACAACACAATCTTACAAACTCTCAACTCTCTACTAACAAGATTATCAACAAGATAATCACGCACAAGAACACCGAATCTCGATCAAGATCACTCATTCAAGATGAATCAGTGTTTAACCAAATGAAACCCTAGGTATCTAGAGAGAGAAACAAGAGAAATTGTGTAAAAATATCTGCTACAAGACTTCCTTCTGAACGACTTCTCTAATCCTTTTTATTCAGCCATCTGCCCACTTGTCCATATGCGAAAACTGAAGCCCAGAAGCCCACTTTGTTATGCGATACCTGAAGCCCAGAAGCCCATTTGTCCAAAAGCCGCAGCAGCCCAATACTTTCATTAAGACCTCATGAAAACATGAAAAATAAAACCAACACTTCCATTAATAAAACCAATTGAAAAGATATTAAACTGAAAATAAAGGAATATATTTTAACACCCCCTCAGTTTAATATCCAAAAAAGGATTAAACATATTAATACCTGTACAAATAAACTCATGCTGTTGTATTAATAACCCTTTAGTAAATAGGTCCGCCAATTGCATTTTTGAACCAATACCCAACGGCTTTAAAACATTTTTAGCTATCAACTCTCTTAAAAAGAACAAATCAAGCTCAAAATGTTTAGTCCTGTCATGGAAGACAGGATTTGCAGCTATAGACAAAGCTGCTGTATTGTCGCAATACAAATTAATAGGCAACTCAACTTTAATACCCAATTCTAATAGCATATTTTTTAGCCAAACCAATTCGCAAGCAGCAACACACATAGAGCGATACTCAGCTTCAGTTGAGGATCGTGAAACAGTAGATTGTTTTCTAATTTTCCAGGAAAGTAAACAGTTTCCTAGAAATACACAAAAACCTGTAATAGACTTTCGTGTCTCAAGACACTTAGCCCAATCCGAATCTGCATATGCACTCAAGTTAAAAACAGATCCTTTACTAAATAAAATGCCTTTTCCAGGTGAATGTTTTAGATATCGCAATAACCTAAACGCTATTTTTAGATGACCATGTGTAGGAGAATGCATGTATTGACTTAAATAATGCACAGTGTAAGAGATGTCCGGTCTAGTATGTGCAAGATAAATTAACTTACCAACTAACTTTTGATAGCCTGTAATACTATCAAGAACACCACTATTTTCTTTACACATATTTACCAAAACATGATTTTGCTCAATTGGGTTATTAACTGGTTTGCATGCAGTCATGCCATACTCAGTTAATAACTCTAAGCAGTACTTCCTTTGTGAAAGACAAATTCCTTTATCTACCTTCACCACTTCAATTCCAAGAAAATATTTTAACTCACCCAGATCTTTGATTAAAAACTTCGATCTAAGTTTAGCTTTAACATTTTCTATCTCATCAAAGTTGTTACCAGTAACAACAATATCATCTACGTATACAAGCAAATAAACAATTACACTTTCAGTTTTCTTATAAAACAAAGAGTAGTCACACTTGCTTTGACAAAAACCTAAATCAAATAACACACCGACTAATTTCTCATTCCACATTCTGGGAGCCAGCTTAAGGCTGTACAAAGACTTTTTTAACTTACATACTCTATGCTCATCTTTGAAATAATAACCATCAGGAAACGACATGTAAACATCTTCATGCAAATTTCCATACAAAAAAGCATTGTTCACATCTAATTGGTACAAATTCCAATTATTTTCTACAGCAATAGCAATTATGCATCTAACAGTAACAAGTTTAACAACGGGAGAAAAAGTTTCATCAAAATCAATACCAACTTTTTTACTATAACCTTTAGCTACTAATCTAGCTTTAAACCGTTTAATTTCTCCTGTTGATTTATACTTTATTTTATATATCCATTTACACCCAACAACACTTCTACCCGGAGGTAATTCAACAAGATCCCAAGTATCATTGCGATGAAGAGCTTCAATTTCTTCATTCATCGCTGATACCTAATTGGGATCCTTAGAAGCCTCATAAAAGTTTTTTGGCTCATAGCTTTTATCTAACACAGATGTAAAACATTTATGTTCTGATGACAAGTTGGAGTAGTTTACCACCCTTTCTAATCCATACTTGACTTTACCCTCGACTATAAAATCACTAAGTTTCCTAGGTAAGGTAGAACTCCTAGTTGACCTTCTGAGTTGGCTTTGGTTACCTATTTCCTCACTAATATTTCCCTCAGAAATGGTTTGTTCTTCAGTCATAGATATCACAGACTCATCCCTATTAGTGACATGTTCCCTCACACTGGACTGCTCACTAGAAACCTTGTCAACAGCATCAGTATCCTTATCATCTAAACCGGAAGACACCTGTGTCCCTATTTCTTTTAGTTCCTTTCCTTCATCATTGGGATTTTTAAGTTGTTCGGCTTCTGTGTTTTCATAAGTATAAAAAAAATTCAGATTATTTACTTCACTAAAAATATTATCATTAGTTTGTGGTAAAAGATTTTTATCCTTAAAAGGAACCACAGTTTCAAAGAATTTAACATCTCTAGAAAAAAATACAGTTTTATTATCTAAAGTGTACACTTTATAACCCTTTTTCTCATTGGAATATCCAATAAACACACATTTCTCAGCACGAGTGTTGAGTTTATCAGATTCATTTAACACAGTACAAAAACACAAACACCCAAACAACTTCAAGTGATTTAAGAAAGGTTCAAACCCGTACACCAACTCATAGGGAGTTCTACCACCTAGCACCGAAGAGGGAGTCCTATTAATTAGATAAGCAGCAGTTAATACACATTCTGACCAGAATCTAACAGGTAAGCAACTTTGAAATAACGAAGCCCTAGCAACATTCAGCAAGTGCCTATGCTTTCTTTCCGCTATCCCATTCTGTTGGGGTGTGTATGTACAAGTAGTTTGATGAATAATCCTTTTTTGTTTACAAAAAACTGTTCATTTGGTTTTTAACAAACACAGTTCCATTATCACTTCGAAAACATTTTGTCTCTTTTAAACTGAGTTTTGACTATATTTACAAAGTCAACTACATTTTCAAAAACCTCATGTTTAGTTTTCATTAAACACACCCACACTACCCTTGAGTAATCATCTACAATAGTTAAGAAAAACTTATGGCCTTCCCTACTAGCAATCCTATAGGGACCCCATACATCTAAGTGTACAAGATCGCCTAAGTTACTCGATGTATGATTACTCAATGGAAATGGTTCCCTATGTTGTTTGGCACGTTGACAAACTTCACACGGAAGAGTAGAGTCAGAAATTTCTAAGTTCAATTTATCTTTTAAAACTTTAATAGCATGATCGGAGGGATGCCCCATCCTAGCATGCCAAAGACTAGTGTAACTACTAGAACTACAACACACCTTATCAGACATGTAAGAACTGCCACAGAAATACAAACCATCCAATTGATTACCAGTCACCAGGACTCTCTTGGTTGACAAGTCCTGAACACAACATTTGCTTTCATAAAAAACAACCAACATTTTGTTATCTCTGGCCAATTTGTGAACAGAAATGAGGTTTATGTTGTACTCAGGAACAACAAAGACATCCTTTAAAATCACATTATTAACTAATCTTACAGAACCAATCTTGGTTACCAACGCATTTGTACCATTGGGATGTTTAACTGTTATTTTAAATTCAGAAACATCTATAAAGTCAAGTAAACAATTCTCATCTTTGACCATATGTTGATTCGCACCTGAATCAACAATCCAACCAACATTCTGTTCACAAGTAGACTCACTACTAAAACAAAAAACAGGTTTAGAAAACAAACTAGCACAAAATGGACTACCTGAAACATTACAACTCTGCGGAGACCCACCGGGCTTATCTCCTAACAGACTAAGAAGCCTTGCAATTTGATCACTAGTCAACAAATTACCAGACTTATCAGAAGATTCAACAGAACTACTATTACTTGCAACTACCTTCTTGCCTTAACTGTTTCTTGGTGGTTTCATCCAAGATGGATACCCAATGATTTCAAAACATTTATCCACAGAATGACCTACTTTATTACAGTGAGAACATTTTAAATTTTGATTCGAAACTTTACTATTTTTCTTAAACTCAAAAGGTTGATTAACTTTGGACACAAAAGCCATAGTCTGTCCTTTTTTACCACCACTGCTGGAATTTCTATGGGATTCTTCCCTAGAAACAACAGCAAATGCTTCCTTAACTGTAGGTAAAGTTTCTTTTATTAACAAATTTGTCCTAACACTTTGATATATCCCATCAAGACCCATTAAAAACTGCATTAGCTTAATCATATGATTAAAGCTATTGAATTCTTTTGCAGCATCGCAAGTACAAGCAGGTAGTTGCAAGATTTGATCTAATTGCCTCCACATAACATTCAATTTATGATAGTAGTCTGAGACAGTTAAACCATTTTGAGAAAAACTATTTATTTTCTGATAAAGATCAAACACAACTGACCCATCTGTTTTATTGTAAGTCTCTTTTAAATCCGTCCACACGTCACTAGCAAGTTTAGAAAAAACTTGACCCATGTACAACTCCTCACTACTTGAATTCATGATCCAAGTTAATACTATAGAGTTACATCTATCCCATTGCCTAGCAAGAACCTCGTTGTTTTCAGATTTAACACAACTTTTATCAATAAATCCCCACTTATTTTTTACTTGTAAAGCAACTTGCATAGCATTAGACCAAACCGTGTAATTCTCAGATCCTTTCAGTTTAATAGAAACAATAGTCAAATTACTAGAGTTAGATGGATGCAAGTACAAAGGGTCACTTGCATCGAGTTTACTCACAAGAGTCTCAGGTGGTGGATCACTAGGACCACCACTTGAGATAACCGGACCATCAACCATTGTAACACAAAATCAAGTAACAATCAAGAACCAACAACAAGAAAATAGCAACAAAAACACTAAGAATTACAACAAAACAGAACCTAACAGGCGAAACCTTGACAGGGACCAGATCAGAGGTTCATCACTCAAGGTGCCTCTGCAAGCCTTATCAAGGGAGCCGACTAGACCTAGAACCAATCTAAACCACCAACAACAAGTAACACAAGAAAAGGAAACAAATAACAACCAGTACAGAAATCAAATAACAACAAGTACCAAACAGAATAAGAGACAGATAACAAGTAACCAGCAAATAATCACATAAAATGCAACAGGATGTACCCTTCCTGTGTCCCAATCAACACCGGCCCGACTAGTCCGGCAAACAAGAATGCCTAAATGCAAGAACAGAAATAAAAAAACAAAAACAAAACAGCAAGAAACGATCTCACCCAGATAAAAACCCAAGTCAGGGTTTCTCCAAATCCAGTTAAGGTTTTACAATCTTCAAGGATTGAACCTTAACTGGAGCGGCAGCTTCCAAAAAACTTCTGTTGAAGATGTCCACAGCACAAGACCAACGTCAGCAAACAGATAGTCCACCAAGACTTTGATCAACCACCAAACCCTAGATCTAGGGTTTTAGACTTTTGAACGGCGCAACTCCAAGTGAACAGATCTTCAAGATCTAGGAACAGCAGCAACAATCCAAGAGAGAATTAAGAAGATCGAACAGCGATCGGACAAACAACCACATCGGAACAATGATCGGACCAACTACCACCGATTAATCACCAAGAGCTATGAAGCTCTGATACCATGTCACAATAGGTAGCAAGAATGAAGTAATCGATACAAGAAACCCAACCCAATGTTGTTTATTGCCCTGAACGTTTCAGCGATTACACAATATGAAAGAACAGACAACACAATCTTACAAACTCTCAACTCTCTACTAACAAGATAATCACTCACAAGAACACCGAATCTCGATCAAGATCACTGATTCAAGATGAATCAGTGTTTAACTAAATGAAACCCTAGGTATCTAGAGAGAGAAACAAGAGAAATTGTGTAAAAATATCTGCTACAAGACTTCCTTCTGAACGACTTCTCTAATCCTTTTTATTCAGCCATCTGCCCACTTGTCCATATGCGAAAACTGAAGCCCAGAAGCCCACTTTGTTATGCGATACCTGAAGCCCAGAAGCCCATTTGTCCAAAAGCAGCAGCAGCCCAATACTTTCATTAAGACCTCATGAAAACATGAAAAATAAAACCAACACTTTCATTAATAAAACCAAGAGTAAACTGCCATTTTGGTCCCTGTGGTTTGGGCACTTTTGCCATTTTAGTCCAAATCTCAAGCTTTTTTA
This sequence comes from Helianthus tuberosus, assembly GCA_030545235.1. Lineage (NCBI taxonomy): Eukaryota > Viridiplantae > Streptophyta > Magnoliopsida > Asterales > Asteraceae > Helianthus > Helianthus tuberosus. The sequence goes on along the minus strand of CM060451.1, from coordinate 70,028,688 downwards.
CATCTGGGTCCCTGTGGTTTGCATTTTGTTGCCATTTTAGTCCAAAATTCAAAAATCCTCTATTTTGACTGTTGAAAACTGATTATTTTGTCCTTTAGTGCAGGGGCATTTTGGTCCATGTTATTTTATTATAACATTTCAATAATTAATAACATCATCTTCAAGAACATCATCAAACTTCATCATCAAAACCCAGAAAATCAAGAACATCATCTTCAAGAAAATCAAGAACCCAGAACAAAACCAGAAACCATCACAAAAATCAAAATACAGACAACAACAAATCAAAACAAAAACCGATTTGTAAAAAGAACCGAGGCTCCAACAACAAATCAAAACAAAAACCGATTTGTAAAAAGAAACGAGGCTCAGATCTGTATCTTCAAGAACATCATCATCAAAACCCAGAAAATCAAGAACATCATCTTCAAGAAAATCAAGAACCCAGAACAAAACCAGAAACCATCACAAAAATCAAAATACAGACAACAACAAATCAAAACAAAAACCGATTTGTAAAAAGAAACGAGGCTCCAACAACAAATCAAAACCGCCATGGCTGCAAACAGAGGTTACAAGCGCACTTGCCCTCCTCCGATTCTGCCACGCCAAGCTGCGGAAAATCTCAAATGTTGACCCAATTTTGACTCGGATTAGGTGAAATCATCACAGCCTCGTGGTGAATAAAAGGACTGGGTTCAAGTTTTGATCATCCTGTTTGTTACAAAATCACCCTCAACCACCTAAAACATTAACAAAATCACATATCATCATCCATCATCTCGATCCCTTAAAACTAACAAAATCACAGATCATCATCCATCACAAAATCACAGATCATCATCCGTCTCCCCTCCACCACCATACACCCTCCACCACCGTACACCCTCCACCACCGTACACCCACCACCACCGTCTCCCTACCACCACCCTCCACCACCATACACCCTCACAACCACTGCTTGCTCTTGCTCCAACCCATATTTAAACTGCCATTTTGTTCCGATTCCTCTTGCTCCAGCCCATATTTAACACCTCCATCAAAATCAAACCCTAGCTTCATCGCCGCCATCCGTACAGCAAAAAACCTCTCCAACAATGGCGGCAACTAACTCCGATCTTAATCAAACAGATGCCGCCGTTAACTTATCGATTTAGGTCTCAGTTGCTGCTGATTTATTTGGGGTTTTATGTTGTTTATTTGGGGATGATGATGATCGATTTAGAGAGAGAAGAGAGAGAGTCAGGTATGGTTTTATTTTGGGGATGATGATGATTTATTTGGCGAAGAATATGTTAAATGAAAAGCAAAATGACCAAAATGCCCCTGAACTAAAAGACAAAATAGGAGGTTGCAACAGTCAAAAAATGGGGTTTTTGAATTTTGGATTAAAATGGCAACAAAATGCAAACCACAGGGACCCAGATGTAAAAAGTTTAAGATTTGGACTAAAATGACAAAAGTGCCCAAACCACAGGGACCAAAATGACAGTTTACTCTAAAACCAATTGAAAAGATATTAAACTGAAAATTAAGGAATATATTTTAACAATATATTTTAAAGTGATATGACCAATTGAAAAGATATTAAACTGAAAATAAAGGAATATATTTTAACAATATATTTTAAAGTGATATGATTGGGCGCTTAAAGATCCATATTCTTGAAGTATTGGCATGGAATTAGTCGGTGATGGAATTAAGTTCTTCACTAACCATGTGATTAAACCAGCTGGGAAACGAAGTTGATTCCTTAAGATTTAACCTATCACACATAAATATTTTCTTTGGCCAGCCTATCACACATAATTGTATCAAAGGATGATTTTATTTACATGTAGCTTTAAGTTTATTCACCAAAGTTTTAACCCCTCTAATCTTTTTCTTTAAGTGCAAAACTTCAGATGATAGCTCTTTCTCTATATTTTTTTTAGTGTTCTCAGATAAACGTGCACATGATGTATATCTATACTTGTTTTAATTAATCGATTTTAAAATTAGTTCTATAGTTGGTGTAATCAATCATCAATATGTTATTAATAATCTACAACTAAACGACGTCTGCGGTGATTTTATTTGATATAGTTGTTAGGTAGTCGTTATCTATCTCTTTTTGTTTAGTAAATAACTAGCAATTATGAAATGTGGTTAACTAAAACTCAGTTTCTACTTTCTAGAATTTTAAGTTGTACATCATTTTTAGAAAATCACGAAGTAAAATAAATTTCTAATGATGTGTACGTTTAACCGGATATGAAGACCAAGTATTAATTTCAATTTTTCTCATGAGTTACGTATGCTAAAATGTCTATCTATACTTATAATATAATATAAAAAAATGTTAGAGGACTTTGTCATAATTTTAAGTCATCCATTTTTTTATATGTCTCTCTCCTATTTAATTATGTAAAACTATTATTTAACTGTTGATAATTATTATTTTTCAAATAAACGTTTGATTTTACTTAAAAACTTATATTTAAATCTCTAAATATCCCGAAATTTAAAATTATGTTTGTTAAAATATTATAAAAATAAAAAATAAAAAATAATGATAATATTATTTTTCTAGGCGATTTCTATTTAAATTCAAATATTTAATGTCTTTAATAGTTGAATGGTAATTAAATATGTCATAAAAAATCGGTGGTATTAAAAAATCCAAATTTTAGTCCTTATTTTTTATAGGTACTAATATTGATATATATTTAGGGTTGTTTAGCATGAAGTTTTTAGGAGCTTCTAACTTTAAACTTTTAAGAAAAAGCTCATACTCAATAAAAAAACATTGTTTGGCTGAATGAGCTTGAAGCTTTTAGGTTAGAAGCTTGAATCTTTTGGTTGAACGCTCCAACTAGTAGCGTTTATAATGAGCTATAAAACTTTTAGGGAAAATGACTAAAGATAATGAATTTTTTAATGCACAAACTTTTTAAATTTTTAATTATGTCAATTTTGGTCATTTTATACATTTTATTAAAAGCTCCAGCTATTCTGTCAAACACTAAATATATCTAAAAAGGAGTAAATTGCCATTTTAGTCCCTGAGGTTTGGTACAAATTGTCATTTTAGTCCAAATAGTTTTTTTCTCCTCTGGGTACCTGACTTTTCCATTTTCTTACCATTTTGATCATATTGCCTAACTCAGTCTAAAAATCTTGTTTAACCAGGGGTATTTTTAGCATAACTGTTGTGTAGTGATAACCAGTGATAGTTTACAACATAATTTATAAACCTCGTAATAATTTAATGCCAAAAATGCCCCTGATTATAACCTGATTTTTATACTAAGTTAGGCAATGTGATCAAAATGGCAAGAAAAAGGAAAAGTCAGGGACTCAGAGGAGAAAAAAAAACTATTTGAACTAAAATGACAATTTAGACAAAAACTCAGAGACTAAAATGACAATTTACTCATCTAAAAAGCTACAGCTACCAGCTTCCAACTTCCAGCCACGAGCTACTTTGTAATTGTAATTTAAATTAACATAACTTTGTTAATGTGATATTTAAGGAAGTACCTACACTTTAGTTGAATTAATATTTATCAATTTATAAAAAAAAGTTTATACATAGCTGAAAAAATGTTTTTAAAATTAACCTAACTAACTGAATATATAAGATGAAAAAACAATATTTTAAAGAAAGTAAAGAGTTGGTTCAATAAAAATGATAGTTATTTATAGGTATAGTCGTAAAAGTTGCTAAACGCTCCCTAGTTGAATTTGAGAGTACTCCAGAAGTACTCAGCCTAGACGAAGAGTACTCGGGACTCGGCAACTTACCTTGTAGCGAGTACTTGGCCTTCGAGACCTTGTTTTAAAACCATATTTATAGGTCACCTTACTAATCTATACTTTCTATAAAAGGAGAAATCCAAGTGACATAAGAAAAGCTGATGTGTCAGCTAGAGAGCATGTCCAACAAGGCTTTTCTTATGTCATCAACGATGAGGTGGCAGCCATAGAAAAGCTTATGTGACATCATAATTCAAAGATCTGCCCCACTTATGGCATCAAACCACTGCCCCACTTTTCAATTTCAAAGGTCTGGCCCACATTCAATTATGAAACCACTGATGTTCATTCAAAATTGAAACCACTGATGTTTCGTTAAAATGAGAGGGTAATTTGAAATTTAAACTTTATAGGGATATGTAATTTGCATTTAATGTCATCAGAGCTTCAATTCTTCTCTCTCTCAAATATAAATTCAAACCCAAATCCAAACTCGATCATAATTTCAAAAACCCATTTCAATCTCTCTATCTACTCTCTCTCAACTCTCTATCTCTAAAACTATAGATACATAGAAGATGATGAAGACGACAGAGGCGTTGCATTTAGCATCGATTTGAATATTATGCAGACCGACGGTAGTTTAAAAATAAATATTTTTTGATTTTTTGAAATTATCACAAAACTAAAGGTTTGTATGCTAAATGTTCTTTATGTAGATCTTGCTGGATTTGTTATTTGGTGTTGAAGTCTTGAGTTCGTTGGCCGAGCTTTCGAATGTGATCAAGGTTATAAACTGGATCTCAACTTTATTGATGAAGAGGTAATGTCTCTTTGTGTTTAAAAATAGATGTATACGTGTTTAAAATAAACCAGGTAATTGTTATTTTTTTGGTAATTGTTAATACACTTTGTAATCAGTTCTTCTTCTTCTTCGTGGTTTCTTGAGCTTTGTTACATGGTTGACAGATTGAAGTTTATTCAAATCGTCATCTTCTCCAATGCTTCCATCGATTCTTCTCTCGCTAAATCTGGTAACAATCCATGACCTAATTTCTTTCATGATTGTATGAAATTTGATTCATATGTTTGTAGCTTTTGATTTTGTCTTTGATTTGTTATTGTTTATTCAGATGCTTGCATTGGTGTACTATGTGATTACGAGTAGATTGATTTTGATATGTTTGTAAAAGGAGAGATCCCAATGACATAAGAAAAGCTGGTGATATCTGTTTATTAATCATGTTTAATATCGATTTGAATATTATGCAGACCAACGGTAGTTTAAAAATAGATATTTTTTTATTTTTTCTTTTTATCACAAACTGAAGGTTTGTATGCTAAATGTTCTTCAGGTAGATCTTGTTGGATTTGTTATTTGGTGTTGAAGTCTTGAGTTCGTTGGCCGAGCTTCCGAATGTAATCAAGGTTATAAAATGGATCTCAACTTTATTGATGAAGAGGTAATGTCTGTTTGTGTTTAAAAATAGATGTATATGTGTTTAAAATAAATCATGATTCTATGAAATTTGTTTGATATGTTTGTAGCTTTTGATTTTGTCTTTGATTTGTTATTGTTTATTCAGATGCTTGCATTGGTGTGCCATGTGATTACGAGTAGATTGATTTTCAGTTGGTATATTGGGATTAAATACTCAATTGGTGTAATGACAGCAAGTCCAGGTTATGCTTCGAGCTGTCTCGATTTCTTTGGAGGCGGATAGGTGGCTTTGGGAGGTCTGAAAAACAGAATTGATAAATTTATGGAAAATGGGGTTGAAAGATGATAACCCAACAGTTGAGGATCTCATTCTACATCTTCGATAAATTCAAGGTTATTCTCAAATATCTAGGAAGCATTATTTGAGAATACGATTGAATTTATCGGAGCTGTCGAATGAGATCCTCCACTGTTGGGTTATCATCTTTCAAACCCATTTTCCCTAAATTTATTGATTCTGTTTTTCAACAGGGATGTAATGTAATGATTCCTCTCAATTGAATAGACGAACACTTGCTTCCTCTCAAAGGGTTATTGAGTGGTTTTAACAGCTGATCCTAAAGCCAAGGACTATTATAACTAACCACTGCTCGGAATAAAGACTGATGGACTTAAAGACTGATGTATCAGTTTTTCTTATGTAACAGTGTTTAGTGTATCGGTGTTTAGATTTTGTTACAACTTCGATGATGGTTGTTAGATTTATGAAAATGTCTAACAATTTTGGATTGGGTATATTCGCTCACAGTTTTATGATACTTCAGTGTCTATGATGAAAATTATGTTGCTTTCATGATTGACTGGTCCCCATGTTGATTCGATTAATGTTATGTTATGTATATATACAATCTCTTGAGACAAACCCTAGAGTTTATGTATTACAATCTCCCCATGTTGATTCGATTAATGGTATGTTGATTCGATTAATGGTATGTTATGTAATTGCTACATTTTGAATATTATTGTTATTATATTATCATCTGTTGATCATGGTCTGTTAAAGCATAGAGGGAGCATAGTGACATCATAATTCAAAGATCTGCCATCGAAACCACTGCCCCACTTTTCAATTTCAAAGGACTGGCCCACATTCAATTATGAAACCACTGATGTTTCATTAAAATGGGAGGGTAATTTGAAATTTAAAACTTTATAGGGATATGTAATTTGCATTTAATGTCAACAGAGCTTCAGTTTGAATATTATTGTTATTATATTATCATCTGTTGATCATGGTCTGTTAAAGCACTGCTATTAAAAATTCTCTGTTGAAATGCATCATCTGTTAGTCCATAGCAGAGGTTCTCTTTGGCAGACCTTTGTTTGAACCGTGTCGGTGTTTATCAGCAGATGTTCATCATGAGGCGTGTGTAAACAGATGTTTGAAATCCTCTGTTGAACTGCATCATCTGTTAAGTCACAGCAGATGTTAGCAATCTGTAATGTGGAATGATCAGCAGATGTTATGTTTGGCAGACCTTTGTTTCAACAGCATATATTAGCTTTATGATGCTTTTGTATTCATATTCAGCAGCAGAGGTTGTTTTATCAGCAAAGGTTATTTGCTATAACAGTCTTTGTGTTTATCAGCAGACTTTATCTGAATAGAGGTTGAGTGCATAAATTTGTTTGTAGTCAGAGGTTTGTATCAGAGAGGTTATGACAATAATAACCCATAAATTTGTTGAAGCCTTTTAAGTGTCGATGACTGCCCATAAATTTGTTGAAGCCTTTTAAGAAAAGCCTTTTAAGTAACAGCAGATGTTAGCTTTATGATGCTTTTGTATTCATATTCAGCGGCAGAGGTTGTGTTTATCAGCAGAGGTTATTTGCTATAACAGTCTTTGTGTTTATTAGCAGAGGTTGTTTGAACAACAGACTTTACTTGAACAGATTTTCTGTTTGACAGAGCTTTTGGTTTGTCAGACTTTATCTAAATAGAGGTTGAGTGCATAAATTTGTTTGTAGTAAGAGGTTAATTCAAGTGACGTTATGACAATGATCACCCATAAATTTGAAATAGCCCTTTAAGTGTCGATGACTGCCCATAAATTTGTTGAAGCCTTTTAAGAAAAGCCTTTTAAGTGTCGATGATTGTCCATAAATTTGTTGAAGCCTTTTAAGTATCCCTCACTGCCCGTAAATTTACAGAGTATAATTAAAGTTGTAATGTATCATGAAGAGCCAATTAAAATATATGGAGAATGTACAATAAAGGTTTAAGTTAATATAAATAACAAGATAAGCATACATGATTATAATTTAAATATTCGTAAGTCGTAAGTTTTCAAAATATAGAAGTTTGATACATCACCATCCCATAATTTATCTCAAATGAGATAATACCAACAACCACAACTATCTGTAGACTTTCTTTAAGATCAGCTTGGCTTTTTCTTGAGAGTAGACAAATTTGCATCTCATATTTTTGTAGATACCGTTGGGCTTCGTGAACTTCTTGGTGAATTGACAAGCTGCGTATCTAAATCCCTTGCCATGCTTCTCCCGTCGAAAGTCAATTACAGTGTCAACTCCATTCATATTTTCAACTGTCATCTTCAATGTTCTATGAATCCTTGATAAAGACGCTACTTTCACATTCAGACGCTTAAAAATAAATATAAAATACCAATAATTAATAAGAAATACATAATGTATTTAAGTAAAGTAACAAAAAACAGCTTAATTGTAACAAACATTTAACATCCAAAGAATGAGGAATAATATATTAACAGAATAAACTTACAAAATGTTTGCTGCAGTACCATACGGTGATGTTACTCAGAAACATTGATCAGGAAAATGGATTGTGTAATGGTACACGTTTACAAGTCACGAAGCTCGGAAAAGTTGTGATTGAAGCAAAAATTATCACAGGGACTAATATAGGTCATCATACTTAGATTTCAAGACTGAAGATGACACCTTCAGATAAAAGAATACCAGTGAAGATTTCTCGAAGACAATTCCCACTTTCACTGTGTTTTGCTATGACAATAAATAAAAGTCAAGGACAATCATTGGAGCGTGTTGGTTTATATCTTCCACGTCCAGTGTTTAGTCATGGCCAGCTCTATGTTGCTGTATCTAGAGTAAAAAGTAGGAAGGGGTTGAAAAATTTGATTTGTGATAAAGAGAAACGAGTCTGTACAACCACTACTAATGTGGTTTACAAAGAAGTTTTACAAAATCTATGATGATACTAAACATCTGTCAATCTGGTAATGTCTGTTGGGTATAATGGAGGAACTGTTTTTAGGAAATATTTGTTGGAAAGTAATACAACTTTTTGAAAGCATCTGATACTTGCTCTGCATTAAGCTTATCCTGAGAACACATGTTATTAATAATTATTCTCTTAACATCTGTTTACTAACCTTTGTAATTTCTGTTGACTGACCTTTTTAACATGGGTCGATTAACATCAGATAGTTACTATCTATCCATCTGGCAAGCTCTGTTGGAGATAATGGATGACAGTTTTTAGTAAAGTCTGTTGGAAAGCAACAGAAGTTTTTAACAGTTAATAGACAACAGTGGTTTCCTATCAACATAATGGAATTGCTGTTGAATAAACCTATTGATCATTAATTTATATCAATTTTGTAAGTCTGCAGTAATTATTTTTTTACTCTCTGTCAATATGTGTTATGCATGGTTTTCTAAGAAACGACCCGTGTTTGCACACGGGTCTTACCGCTAGTACACTTAGTAGATTAATCTCTCCTAGAAATCCCTTTAATAACACACATGCAAACACTTGAAATCTAAGAAAAAATAAACAGTGGAAAAGTAAACAAGAATACCTCTCAAAGTGTGGCTGGTCTTTAAAAGGATAATGCTTGCTAGGTTTGAAAAACCGAACTAGCTGGTCCAGTCTGGTTGGTTTTGGGTTCTCGAGTTTTAGAGAGAAAAGAGTTTGCAATTAGGTTCTCGGCTCAAAGTAACTGTTATCATTACTTTACGATGAAGAACCAGACGGCAGACCCATCCTATATGACATGAATATATGACAAATAATATGTGACAAAATAATATAGAAATACAAAATAATTCCACCTGTATTTTTTTACATACAAAAGAATAAAACATGAATCTGACAAGTGTTTCAAAAACCAGTTCTCAGTTTGATGCACATAAAGTAATGACTATCTATCTATACTTTCTATAAAATGGCAAATGACGCTTACATAAGAAAAGCTAACGTGACAGCCATCCAGGCTAGCCAACAATATCTTTCGTATGTCATTATTGCATCATAAAGCTTAATATTTTCAATTTTCTAGTTGATATTTAATCTATTTAAAATACAAAAAATCTATTAGCAGAGGTTTCATTAAAATGGAGGGTAATTTGAAAATTAAAAACTCATAGGGATATATATTATGCATTTAATGTCCAAATCATTCCCTCTGTCTGTCTCTTTGCAATCTCAGTTCAAAATTTGAATTTGAATTTGAATTCTCAATTAAAGCACATAAAAAGAGAGTTAAGAGAGAGACGAGTTGACACTACATCTCCTCCCAGTCTCTTCCAATTCTCTCTCCATCCCTTATTCTCCACTCTCACTCTATCGTCCTTTGAACCTTCTTTCAAAAGAAGCTCCATTTCGGTTCCCCAAAAACCCACAACCACCGTCGCCGCTGCATCTACCCCACCGGAATCGATCGATGAAGATAATGGACTGGCCAAAGTTTCGAGTCTCACTGCGGAACAGAAACTTATGGCTCAGTTTAATCAGTCACTAGCTAAGGCTAAACGTAATCTCAGAGTATGTGCCAAAAGAGTCCAGAAGTCAACTTCAGGTTTGTTTATTATCGTTCGTGAGTTTTTATAATTTTTTAATTAATCGCTATGGAAATAAAGAGAGGTTCTTGTAATTTGGGTGTTTTGGGAATTGGGTAATGAAAGTGAGTGTGTGGTTTTATTGATTCTGATGCTGGTTATTTGATCCCTAAATAAGATGGAAGCTAAACAAACATCATTGATATCCACTGTATGACTACGGGTCAGTGTGACTTGGTTTCTCCTGGTGTGAATTAATCGTTTTTCTCAATCTCCTCATACTCAAATTTCTGGTGTGACTACGGGTCCCTTAAATGCTATGCAGTTAATATCAGTGATATATCAGTTATCGGTCCCCATGTAAAATATCGGTTAGAATATATGTACCGCGATATTGACCGATATTGCACCTATATAACCGATATATCAATGAATTGTTAAGTGTTAAATTGCCATATATATAAATTCTACTTGATATTAAAATTATCGATATCTCACCAGGATAACCTATAACTCAAATAATCGGTCCTTGACAGATATCCAATATTTTATTAACTACATAGCTTAAATTTAGAGGGACAACTTTTCTTTTGTTTATCATTTACTAATAAATTTGAATCTTATTACAGGAGCATGTGAAGGATCACTTGCGTGTTCCACGTGTCATGTGATCGTGATGGTACACCACAAACACGACTACTTCGACATAAAATTATTTTTTAGATAACATCATTTTATGATTTAGAGATTAACCAAGTATTATCGCCGTTGATTAGGATGTGGAGCACTACAATAAACTTAAGGAACCAACATATGAGGATAATGACATGCTTGATCTTGCTTTTGGGCTAACAGAAAAGTGAGTTGTTTGCCCACTAATATTAATATAATCACTATCATATTATTATCTAACTAGGATTTCATAAACGTTTGTTTTATGCAGGTCATGTTTGGGTTGTCAAGTGGTTGCAAAACCTGAACTTGATGGACTGCGGTTAGCCCTCCCTGCCGCCACTAGAAATTTTGCTGTTGATGGTTTCAAACCAAAACCACACTAGAAATACTCATTTATAAAAAGATTGTTTTATGTTTTGAAACCTCTGTTTGTTGTGAACAGAAGTTAGAAAATAAAATAGTGGTTGATACATCTGTTGACTTTGGTCAACAGATGGATGAAATAGATGTTTGTAACCACTGTTGGGTTAAAACAGTGTTTTGTGAAGAAAAAGTGAAACCACTGTTTTAGGTTAAAACAGATGTTAGAAAATAAAACAGTGTTTGAAACCACTGTTGGGTTAAAACAACGTTTTTGAAACCACTTTTGAACCACTAAAAGAGTGGTTTACTCTTTTAAACAGAGTTTTGTTAGTTTTTTAGGTTTGTTGTTTAATCGATATCGCTGAGCAAAACGGCATCGTTTCATGCGAATCTTATCCGTAAGTTTGAAGATTAGCATTTTGTTGTTTGATTTAGGGTTTTAGATTTGCGGATATTGATTCGGTTTTTGTTAGTAGAACTGAATAAAATCGTTGAAATGTGAAAGAAACGAAACTTATAGGTTTAGTTTTGTGAATGTGTAAGTATATATAGTTATATACAATCTTATCAGATGTTTGTTTTTCATAAATGTTGTCTCTGTTTTTAAAACAGTGGTATGAGAAATATATGTTTGAAACCTCTGTTTGGTTACAAACAGAGTCTTGAGAAACAATGAATCTTTGATGGAATGTTTGTAAGGTGAAATTCGAGTGAGGATGATTCACTTTCTAAACAGGGTGAAAAGTTAACTCAAACGGTTTGTGAGTTTGAAAAAGCTGTTTTGGCTGCTGGGGCCACTGCTAATATTGTGTGGGATTATGAGCGAAAAATGAAAGAGATTAGTGTAAGTTTGAGTTAACTAAATTTTAGTTAACTTTTTTTTATAAATCAGTTCTAATTTTTGAAACATTGTGTAGGAAGAAAAGAAGATACTGGACCGTGAGTTAGCACGTGCTAAAATTTCTACAAAAAAGTTAGTAGGTAGATAATTGGATAATTATGTTGTTGTTTATGTGATTTTAGTGTCTGTGTGTGTGTGAGAGATTGGTTAATGATTGTGAATCTAGTGTGGTACGTGGTTCAAATTCGGAACAATGTTGCGAAAGATATCAGATTTGGAGTGGATGCTAGGGCTTTGATGCTTAGAGGTGTTGAAGAGCTTGCTGATGCTGTTAAAGTTACGATGGGTCCTGTTAGTTGTAAATAGTTGTTAGTTCAAGGACCTGGTTGCTATTATATAGGTCCCTGTATGTAATTAGTTATTTCTTTTTAGTCCCTCACTCTCCCTATAAGTAGAGGGGTCATTTACTCTTGTAAAGACATATTCAATAAATACAAGTTCGGTTTTCATACCATTACCATTTACATGGTATCAGAGCTAAAGGTAGTTTAGCTCAAGAATATCCTCATTCGGATGACCATTTCCGTCTCTCAGTTTAGAAAATTCGTAGTATGCTCTGTGGTTGCAGCTCAGTCTGACCTTCCACATCAGAAACGGATTCTCTTTCATACCATTTCTGGTCACCACCAGTTCCGTCCTAAAAACCCGTTCCAGATCTGTTCAAACACCCAAAACCACCACAACCCGTCACCTACTTTTTCAGATCCGTTCCTTTTTCCGGCGAGTTAACATACACCACCACCACCATCGTGTTCGCAATTGCCCGATCTACAAAACCCCTCAAAAACCGCCGCCGTCCGCCGCCCCACGCGCCGCCGCACCTTCCGCCGCGCTCATCCACGCGCCGCGCGTGACGGCGCGTCGCCGCCTCTCCGGCCGCCGTTTTCTGCCAGCTTGGTCGGAATTACCTCCCCGTCCATCCCGTCAAGTTAATTTTTCGATCCGAGAACTTTTTCGTTTCTGCCTCGTTTCGCGTGTCCGTAATCCAGTTCAGTTTTTCGTTTAAAAATGGGAGATGATAAGAAGAATGAGAACCAAATTGCTCCAGGCATTATCAACTATGCCTCCGTTTTACGTATTCCTGTTAAGCTAGACTCGAGCAACTGGAGTTCATGGAGCCTCTTTGTCCAAAAAGGTCTTGCAAGTGTGGATAAAGAGGACCATCTAACAAAACCACCCCCTGATCCAACTCCTCGGGAATGGCGTATTGACGATAGTGGGATACAAATGGCTCTATGGAATTCCATGGAGCCACAAATCCTCACTATCGCTCAAAACTTCCCTACAGTAAAGGCAATGTGGGACCACCTGTCTTCATCCTTCTCAGCTAAGGAATCTTTGTCCCATGCCTATTCTGTTGTTCAAGCCTTCACCCGGGCGGAACAAGGTGACTCCACCCTCACCGATTACTTTACTCGTTTCTCAAAGCTTCAAGATGAGTTACGAGCTCTTTTCCCACCTACTGCTGATTTAAAGGTTCAGGAGGAGCGTAACACCAAAATGGACGTCATGATGTTTATTGCGGGTTTATCACCTAAGTATGCAAGTGCACGTCCATTATTACTAAGTAACTCTACCGCTATTTCATCTGTGGCATCCACATATCACCTATTGCGCGAAATGTATGGTCCGGACGCATCTCCAACTGATATGTCTGCCTTGGTCAGTAAGGGTACAGGGCAAAGTTCTTATATGAAGAAAGGCACCGGACGAGGCACTGGGGGACATGGTGGTAATCTTGTATGTCACTTGTGTCATGAACCTGGACATGCAAGGTACAACTGCCCGAACAACTGTCATTATTGCAAGCTGCCAGGGCATACAAATCATAATTGCCCAAACCGTGCTCCTGGATCTCAACCAAAAGCTCGACTAGCTTCTACTGATGAGTCTTCTCCTACTGGTGCGTATTCTGACCCAACTACTGGTACTGCCTACACGTTGAGCAAGGAGGATCTCAGTAGACTTCAACAGCTGTTGGCCTCACAGTCGCCTGCTCCTAGCCCACAAGCCAGCTTGGTCAATTCAGGTATACTTTCTTATCTTGACTTATCCTGAATTATTGATTCTGGAGCTACTCATCACATGACTGGGATTCAGGATCTTCTTTCTAGCCTACGTATTGGTTCTCACCCACCAGTTCGTCTTGCTGATGGATCCTCATGCCCAGTCCGTGGCATTGGATCGGTTAGTAATTCGAAAGACCTAAATCTTTCTTCTGTCTTGTTGGTTCCTAAATTCCCTGATAACCTTTGTTCGGTAAGTCAAATTACCAAACAAAATAACTGCTCCGTAACCTTTTATCCTACTCACTGCATTTTTCAGGAACTAGGGACGAACCAGCTGATTGGCATAGGTTTTGAATCAGGAGGCCTCTACCGTATGTCTTTACCGTCACACCCTAAAGCCAACATATGTGATTCCAGTATCAGGGAGGCTCACTGCCGGCTAGGCCACCCTTCTGCAGCGGTTCTGAGGAAAATGAGACCGGATTTTCCATCTTCCTTTGATTTTCATTGCGAGTCATGTCAGCTTGGTAAACATACCAGGCGTCCCTATCCCCCTAGAGTGTCTAATCGAGTCAGTACGTTGTTTGAACTTGTGCATTCTGATGTCTGGGGCCCATGTCCCACAAAATCGACTTTGGGTTTTCAATATTTATCACCTTTATTGATGATTATTCGCGTGCTACTTGGGTTTATCTATTGAAATCTCGTGCTGAAATATATTCAATATTTCGTGAATTTCATGCTTACGTTAAAACTCAATTTCAAACCTCAATTAAAACTTTGCGTACAGACAATGCAAAAGAATATTTGTCGACCGACTTTTCTTCTTACTTAAAATCTAATGGCATTATTCACGAGTCGTCTTGTGTTTACACACCACAACAAAATGGTGTCGCTGAACGCAAGAACCGACACTTATTAGACATCACTCGCACTCTCATGATTCATTCCCATGTTCCTCATCGTTTCTGGGGAGACGCTGTCCTTACTGCCGCTTATCTTATTAACCGTATGCCCTCACCTGTCATTCATGGTCAAACCCCGTTTTCTATCCTTTTTCCTAAAGGGACTATGTTTCCACTTCCACCCAAAATATTTGGATGTGTTGCATATGTTCATGATCATCGTCCAGGGACCCCTAAACTTGATGCCAGAGCCATTCGTTGTATCTTTGTGGGTTACTCACGTGTCCAGAAAGGTTATCGGTGTTATAGTCGTTCTCTTCGTCGTTACTTCACTAGTTCCGACGTTACTTTCCATGAGGAATGTCCCTTCTTTCCTACATCCTCTACTCCTGTGTCAGATCCATTTCCAGAACCTGATCTTCCCGAATCTCCTTTCATCCCTGTTGTTCCTTTGTCCTCTGTTCCGTCTACCCCTCCGGTCTCAGACACCACAGTTCCAACTTCTGCAGATTCGGGGCTACCGACAGGTCCTCCACCATTACTCTTCACATATGCTAGGCGAGGTAAGGAATCAACAACAGAGACTCTTGATTCACAACCAGCCTCTACATCTGGTACGTCCACAGTTCCACCACCTGACACTGATCCTGTTTCACCATTACCAGAAACCGTTGCCTATGATCCTCCAGGTGCACTGTATCCTGATATACCTATTGCCTTTCGAAAAGAACCTAGACATACCACCCGTTATCCCATACAGGATTATGTTGCTTATGCTCACCTATCCACGGAGTCTCATGCCTTCACCACTTCACTTGATTCCTATCCGATTCCCAAAAATGTGATGACAGCTCTCGCTCACCCAGGATGGCGTCAAGCTATGGAAGAAGAGCTTGGGGCTTTAAGGACTAATCATACATGGGATCTTGTGACGCTTCCGCCTGGAAAACGTGTTGTTGGTTGTCATTGGGTCTTCACGGTTAAACTTAACCCTAACGGTTCTCTACATCGTCTGAAAGCTCGTTTGGTAGCCAAAGGCTACTCTCAAGCTTATGGTATTGATTATGACGAGACTTTCTCTCCGGTTGCCAAAATGCCCTTCGTGCGCATTTGCATTGCTCTGCTGCCATTCATCATTGGCCGCT
This sequence comes from Helianthus tuberosus, assembly GCA_030545235.1. Taxonomy (NCBI): domain Eukaryota; kingdom Viridiplantae; phylum Streptophyta; class Magnoliopsida; order Asterales; family Asteraceae; genus Helianthus; species Helianthus tuberosus. The sequence goes on along the minus strand of CM060451.1, from coordinate 70,012,665 downwards.
CCACCAGCTTGATGTCAAGAACGCCTTCCTTAATGGTGTTCTTGAGGAAGAGGTTTATATGGAGCAGCCACCAGGGTTCATTGTTAAGGAGGAGGCATCCAAGGTATGCAAACTACGTCGCTCTTTATATGGTCTTAAACAATCTCCCAGAGCATGGTTTGGGCGGTTTTCTAGTGTCATGGAAGAATTTGGAATGGTTCGTAGAACATATGATCACTCTGTATTCTTCAGACATCATCAGGGTCGAAGGATCATCTTAGTTGTTTATGTGGATGATATCATAGTTACAGGGGATGATGAAGATGGGATTACCAAGCTCAAACAGTTCCTTCAGTCTCAGTTTCAGATTAGCAACTTAGGTCGACTTCGGTACTTCCTTGGCATAGAAGTATCTCGTTCCCCACAAGGAATACTCCTTTCTCAGCGGAAGTATGTCCTTGATATGTTAACTGAGTGTGGCTTATTGGGTTGCAAACCGGTTGATAGTCCTATGCTTCCTACGAGGAAGCTCATTCCAGAGGACGGAAGTCCAATGAAAGATCCTGAGCGATACAGACGATTGGTCGGAAAACTTAACTACTTAACTGTCACCCGACCAGATATCTCCTTTGTCGTTAGTGTCCTAAGTCAATTCATGGCCACTCCATACACAGGACACTGGGATGCTGCTCTCCGTGTCTTAAGATATCTCAAGAGCACACCAGGCCTAGGGATCTTATATTCCGATCAGGGTCATTGTCGTGTAGGTGCTTTCATAGAAGAAGGAGATGGACGTATATCTGGATTCTCAGACGCAGATTGGGCAGGCTGTCCTATTTCCTGTCGATCCACCACTGGGTACTGTGTTTTCGTTGGAGGAAATCTTGTTTCCTGGAAGAGTAAGAAACAACACACCGTATCTAGATCAAGTGCCGAATCAGAGTACAGAGCTATGGCAGATGTTACATCAGAGATGATATGGGTTCGTCGTCTTCTCAGAGAACTTGGGGTTATCTCTGAAGACTTGATGCGATTATACTGTGATAATCAATCAGCTATACATATAGCCAAAAATCAAGTATTCCATGAGAGAACTAAACACATTGAGGTTGATTGTCACCTAATCAGAGATCGGATAGTCGGCACTCAAAAGGATCCTCCATCTATTCAGCCAATTCATGTTAAAACGGATCTTCAATTAGCAGATATCTTCACAAAACCACTGCGGAAGACACAAATAGACTTCATATGTAACAAGTTAGGCATGATTAACATCTATGCTCCAACTTGAGGAGGAGTGTTAGTTGTAAATAGTTGTTAGTTCAAGGACCTGGTTGCTATTATATAGGTCCCTGTATGTAATTAGTTATTTCTTTTTAGTCCCTCACTCTCCCTATAAGTAGAGGGGTCATTTACTCTTGTAAAGACACATTCAATAAATACAAGTTCGGTTTTCATACCATTACCATTTACAGGTCCTAAGGTTGTTTCTTTTTACATTTTTTTGTTTTTAATCCTTGAAAGAGGTACTTTTTATGGTTAAAGTTGTTGATTCTTGAAAGAATAGCTCATTAGAAGTTTAGTTGTTGACTTATTGCTGTTTTGTGTGAGTAAATCAATTTTATATTTGAATCTTTTTTTGCATATGTTAGGTCAAATGACAACTGACAACACAGTTGTTAATACTTGATAGTGTTATTTTTGATGGTATAAATGTTAGATGAAATTTTGTATCATGATGTGAAGTTATGGATGGTGATACACGGTGGTGGTTGTAGCGGTAAATAGCCACTGTTCCCCCACCGAGAGGAATCATTCGTGATGAGGTCTGGATTAGGCTCTTTCTCTCGATTTTTCTCCGGCTGCCTCCTTTGATTCATCTTCACCCATCATCTTCCTTCGGTTTTGAAAAGTTTGAACGTTTGGGAGCGCCGATTTGGATTGCAATTGTTCGATTTGACAACGTTGAATTCTAAGTCGTACGATTTGACAGTGTTGAAGCTTACAGGTACCCTTATCTCACAGATCTAAGTTCCCTCTTTCTCTATTTTTTTACTTTTTTTTTAATATGTAATGACGTTCGTTTGATTAAAGTGCATGAATTGATGATACTTACAATGGCTTCTTTGACTTGTGAAACAACCTATAATGGCCCTCTTATGTGTAATTATTCAAACCCCTCATGAATTGATGATACAAAAAAAATACACAATTGATTTAAGATTGTGATTATTATTAGACTAAATATTTTCATATATTCAGTAGTTTATTATGTATATTCTGTATTAATTCTGTATTTCATAGTTACCATATTTACAGGACCATTAGCTGTATCTTAGCTGTATACTATGTGTACTCTGGGTATATATATTTGTGATCAGATCAATAAGATTATTCATTCAGCATATATACCTTTCTACATGGTTATCAGAGCTACGGTTCTATAACCCTAGCCGCCACATTCCATCTTTTTTTTCCTTTCGATCACAGCCTCTTCTTCTCTGTCTCATTGTCACGATGGGAGACAAACCTGAATCATCAACCCAACCCAAAAACTTTCATCCAGCCTACACTGTGACTGACATTCAACGAAAGATCAGAGTCTTAGATGGGGTGAAAGTTTCATACTCCTCATAGGTTAAGTTATTTCAGTTACACGCTAGAGGCTACAAGGTTATGCAACATATTAATGGAACAAAGGCACCGGCTGCCAGCGATCCTGAATACGCGTCATGGTCTGAAATCGACGCTATTGTCCTACAATGGATCTACGGAACATTGTCGGATGACCTACTCATTCGTGTGCTTGACAGTGGATCTACTGCTCTTGAGGTTTGGACCAAACTCAAATCTATCTTTCTGAATAATAAGGGTGCGAGAGCGGCTGCTCTTGAACATGAGTTTAACAATCTCACTCTCAAGGGTATGCCATCTCTTGACGCCTATTGCCAAAAAATCAAGGAGCTCGGGGATCAACTCAATGACGTGGACTGCCCCGTCAACGAACAAAGGCAGGTTTTACAACTTGTTTATGGCCTACCCGTCGAATATGATGTGGTTGGGGCTTATTTCAATCAAAGCTTACCATCATGGGAGACCGCATGCAGCATGCTTCAGCTTGAATCCCAGCGCCAAACTGCCAGAGAAAACCTGTCATCTTCGGCTGCCAACCGCAGGAGAGGTGGATCTCGGCCAAACTACTCCAGACGCCCTCAACAGCAGCAGCCCAGTAACTATGGGCTAAGAGGCCGCGACCCAAACCAGTTTTCAGCCCAGCCGTACCAGGCCCAATATCAGTAGTCCACTCCTCAGCAGCCCATGCAATGGCCCATTACAGGTACTAAATCTCAGCAGCCCAAAACCTCAGCAACCCACTCCTCTGCTCCTCCTTATTGGGCTTATTGGGCTCCTCCCCTTGCCCATATCCCACACAAATGGGATGGGCTCCTCCCCCTTGGCAGGCTTATTCACAGAACCAAGCCCCTACCCATGGGTCAACCTACAACAGAAACTCCCAGCAGCCCGAATCTTCCAATGCTCAAGCCCATATTGGGGAGTTCGACCCACTTCAGCCAACAGAACTAGGAGAGGCACTTCAGGCCCTATATGTAAACTCTAAGGAAGCAGATGCACAGTGGAATGCACAGTGGATTATGGATACAGGGGCCACAGATCATCTTACTGGGGATGAAGGTACTATTACTAACCCAATTTTTTCTTGTCCTTCTGGTTCGATTTCTGTAGGTAATGGTGCACGCATACCAGTCCTTGGATCGGGACACTCCACTATTCAAAGCTCAAACCGAACCCTACATCTGAAAAACATCCTTTATACCCCGAATATTATTAAGAATCTCATCTATGTCCGTAAGTTTACTGTTGATAATTTTGTCTCTGTTGATTTTGACCCTTATGGTTTTTCTGTGAAGGAATACCCGAGTGGGAAGATCATCTCCCGCCACAATAGCTCAAGTCGCCTCTACCCATTTTCCTACCCGATTACCCCATCTGATGAACCCATTGCTCTTGCTTCATCCTCTCAAGAAGCATGGCATGAACGTTTGGGACACCCCGGTCTTCCAGTTTTTGATTATCTTGTTTCGAATAAAGTTATTTCATGTAATAAACGTGCTAAGACATTAGTTTGCAATTCTTGTCAATTGTCTAAGCACAAACATTTGTCGTTTTCAATTTCTCAATCTAGTACTATTTTACCCTTTGATATCGTGCATTGTGATTTGTGGACATCACCTATTGTAAGCAAAACAGGTTACAAGTACTATATGGTACTCATTGATGACTTTACACAATACACGTGGGTGTTCCCCCTTAAATTTAAATCGGAAACCTTCACTAAATTTGCCACATTTCATAAATACATAAAAACACAATTCAAGTTGGTTATCAAATCTTTCCAGTGTGATTTAGGGGGTGAATTTGATAACCACACTTTCAAATCATTTGCCGCCTCAAATGGTCTCCAATTCCGTTTTTCATGCCCACAAACTTCGCAACAAAATGGAAAATCGGAACGTATGATTCGGCGGTTAAATGAAATCATGCTTACACTTCTCACTCATGCCTCACTTGCACCAACCTTTTGGGTCGAAGCTCTTCACATCGCATGTTATATCCATAATATCCTACCTACCAAACTTCTCCACTTTCAAACTCCAACTTCCACCCTTTACCTTCGTCACCCTTCCTATGATCATCTTAAAGTCTTCGGTTGTGCTTGTTATCCAAACACATCCTCTACTTGCCCACACAATCTTGCCATTCGATCAACTTTGTGTGTATTTCTTGGATACCCGGCTGATTACCGCGGGTATCGCTGCCTTGAGCTTTCATCAGGCAAAGTAATATTCTCTCGCCATGTGACCTTTGATGAAAATGTATTTCCCATGGCTAAACCTCATCCTCATAACTACTCTTTCTTACATCAGGATCCATCTCCCATTCTGTTTGCACCATCTTACAACGAAAATCAAACAACTCCAGACCAAACCCAAACAGAAGCCCAACCTACTCCAGCCAACACCGAAACCCAGCCCAATCCAGCCCAACAGACACAAACACAATCTCAACCAATTTTCAGCCCACACACCACTCCAGCTGCCAACATAACTAACAATGAACCTACGTCAAACCGTTTTGGTATTGAATACCAACGCACCAGCCGTCCCACTCCCAAGTCAACCATAACCACAACCACAACCGACACTCAAACCCATTCCACAACCGCAGCTCAGCCACCTCCACCACCACCGTCCACGCACCCAATGACCACACGTTCCAAATCTGGAATTTCAAAATAGCGGGTCTCCATAAACCTACACACCCAAACTGATCCTTCACTCTCTCCTATTCCCACCACCCAACTTAAAGCCCTCACTGATCCAAACTGGTATGCTGCCATGACTGACGAATATCGTGCCTTAATGGACAATAAAACATGGGTTCTTGTTCCAAGACCTCCAAACACTAACATCATTCGGTGCATGTGGCTTTTTCGTCACAAATTCAATGCGGATGGCAGCTTACAAAGGTACAAGGCTCGCTTAGTAGTGAATGGTAAAATTCAACAAATTAGTATAGATTGTGATGAGACTTTTAGCCCAGTGGTAAAACCCACCACCATTCGCACAGTTCTAAGCCTTGCAGTCTCTAGAGGTTGGCCCATTCACCAACTGGACGTTAAAAACGCCTTTCTTCATGGTGACCTCAATGAGACAGTTTACATGTTTCAACCCCCTGGTTTCAAAGATACCCACTATCCTAACCATGTTTGCAGGTTAACTAAGTCTCTGTACGGGTTGAAACAGGCACCACGTGCATGGTATGATCGATTTGCTACGTACCTTATCAGATGTGGTTTTCGGAGCACCGTAAGTGATACCTCTCTTTTTGTATACAAAAAGGGAAATCAGATGGCCTATCTTTTACTATATGTAGACGACATAATCTTGACCGCCTCTGATGATTCCCTACCCTGACACATTATTCGGTCACTATCTAAGGAATTTAGCATGTCGGATTTAGGAGAATTACATCACTTCCTCGGGATTACCGTTACACGTAACAAAGGTGGTCTCTTTCTCTCTCAGGGTAAGTATGCTACTGAAATTTTAGCCCGAGCAAACATGTCAGATTGCAAGCCTTCAGCGACTCCGGTGGACACGAATTCCAAACTCAGCGCATCAAGTGGAAATCTTTTAGCTGATGGCACTCTATATAGACAGCTGGCGTGTCACGGCCCACGACCCGGTTTGACCCGTTTCAGGAGCCGTGGCAGAAAATACTGCGGTATTGATTTAATTGATTTTAACAGCGGAAGCAGGATCGCTTAAAGCTAAAAAAAATTTTCCCCGATTATTTTATTTCACAATTCGGGATAAAACCCCGATAATTTACAATAGTATGTTTTTACTATAAAAACGTGATATTACAAAATCATTTATTTATTTTATATTGAGCCACTATCAGTCAGCTTGAGATGCTTCCCAGTACTTTTCCTGAATTACAACAGATCACCTGAAACATGTTTGAAAAAGGTTTTGTCAGCGGGAAATACTGAGTGAATCATTCTTTTTACTAAAATGACACATTTGTTATAATATACAGTATTAAGAGCGATTACAATGTTTCTGATATCAAGCCAATTACCCACGGTACTTGCCACTCGACCCATTGGCCCATTCGTCCAATGGTGTCTGTGACTGCGGTCATATCCCCCACTGGCTGCCCCAATGGTGACGATTATCAAGTAATGTATACAAAACCCCACATACCGGCTGTAACTTGGTGATTACAAAGACTTAATCCCCGTAATTATAACTTTAAATAAAACATGATTTTGTAAATAGATTTGATAAAAAGAGAGAATGACTCACATTGCTGATTTAATATGATCAGAGTCTAATCTATGATTTAGCCTTGTTAACCTAATATAGATAATGCATACAAAACTGGGTTAGTAATCAATCCAGCAATTACGATAATTTACGAGATCAAATTATCACAATGAATGTCAAAATGCAATACTTTGTCCATCGAATTAACGATGATCCATTGAATTAACAATGAATGACAATGTATAATACTTTACCCATCGAATTAACGATAATCCGTTGAATTAACAACGAACGATAAAGTATAATACTTTACCTATCGAATTAACGACAATCCGTCAAATTAATGACGAACGATAAAGTATAACCCTAATGTGGGCGGCATTTAAACATGCATTGGATATCTTGATCTTCGGATAATTGAATCGTAGCAGCGATTGTGCTAATACCCTGTTTTGTAGCAGAATTTCGATACCCGGGGGTATAATTTCGGAATAACAGAACGTAAGCAGTGTATTTGTGAGAATTTGGTCGACGTAATAAGTTCAGAAGTCGAGTGCCAATGTCTGCTATTTATAGGTAAAATTTTTCTAGCTTACGGACCGTAAGCTTGTCAACGTTGAGGTCCGTAGAGCACCATACGGACCGTAAGGTTGAGAGTGTTGCGGTCCGTATGGAATCAAAATAGGCTATAGGGTAGCCACGACTGAAACTAGCTTTGCTGAGTTAAAATTTTCGAAATTCAGTAACTTGACAACGAATTTTGAAGATAATTATCAACTAGGGTTTACCCCCTTTGAGTTTTAGGGGCCCTAATCCTGATTCTGAAAATTATGAAAATTTCAGGGTTTGTTCAGAATCACTTGGGTCTCTCAATTAGGTTTTCCTTTTTTTTGACTAATTAATATAATAAGTATGACTTTTGATGAGAGTTGTTACATTCTACCCACCTTAAGAAAAATCTCGTCCTCGAGATTTACTGGAATAAGTGTGGATACTTCTTCTTCATTTCTGACTCTAATTCCCAAGTGTATTCAGCTCCCCTCTTTGAATCCCACTTGACTTTGATTAAAACTAGTCGTTTGTGTTTGAGAAACTTGATCTTTCGATCCTCAATTTGAAGAGGTTTCTCAACAAATTTCAACTTTTCGTTTACCTCTATATCTCGAAGAGGTACTACCAGAGATTCATCTGATAAGCATTTCTTGAGATTGGATACATGAAATACATTATGTACTCCAGATAATTCTTCTGGTAATTGTAAACGATAAGCTACTGGTCCTATACGTTGGATCACTGGAAATGGTCCTACGTACCTGGGACTTAGTTTTCCTTTCTTTCCAAATCTGACTACTCCTTTCCAAGGAGAAACTTTCAACAGTACTCTGTCTCCAACTTGGAATTCTAACGGCTTGCTTCTATTGTCTGCATAACTTTTCTGACGATCTCGAGCCGTTTTCAACCTTTCCTTAATTTGAGTAATCTTATCAGTTGTTTCTTGCACTATTTCAGGTCCTGATAACTGATTTTCTCCTATTTCTGCCCAGCAAACTGGGGTTCTGCACTTTCTTCCATACAGTGCCTCGAATGGAGCGGTTTCAATACTTGAATGATAACTATTGTTATAGGAGAATTCAATTAATGGTAAGTGATCATCCCAACTTCCACCAAAGTCTATTACACATGCTCGGAGCATGTCTTCTAGAGTTTGGATCGTCCTTTCACTTTGTCCGTCTGTTTGTGGATGATATGCAGTGCTTAGGTTTAGTCGAGTTCCCATAGCTTGCTGGAAACTTTTCCAGAAATGGGAAGTAAAACGACTATCTCTATCCGAAACAATGGAGAGTGGAACTCCATGTAAGGATACAACTTCATCTACATATAATTTAGCCAGTCTTTCCATGCTAAAGGTTTCTTTCATAGGTAAAAAGTGAGCTGATTTGGTTAATCGATCCACAATTACCCAAATCGCATCATTACCTTTTCTGGTTTTAGGTAACTTAGTAACAAAATCCATTGTTATAAGCTCCCATTTCCATACTGGCATCTCTAATTGTTGTAGTAATCCTGAAGGTTTCTGATGTTCTGCCTTAACTTGTGAACAAGTAAGACATCTGGAAACATAGCTGGCTATGTCTCTTTTCATTCCTATCCACCAGAAATTCTTCCTTAAATCTTGGTACATCTTATTGTTTCCTGGATGCATAGTGTACCTAGATTTATGAGCTTCTTCTAAAATCTTAGGTCTTAAGTCTCCCTGCTTAGGTACCCAGATTCTACTTTTATGGAATCTCCAAATTCCATCTGCTCCTTGCTCTAATTCCTTGATTCGTCCTTTCATCCCTTCCGCATCATCCTGGATTGCCGTAGTTTGAACATTCTTCAATTGTTCCATTAAATCTATTTGTAGATTTAATCTGAGAGCACGAACCCTTCGTTGTTTCTCATAATACTTACGACTTAAGGCATCTGCAACTACATTCGCCTTTCCTTCGTGATACTGAATATCACAGTCGTAGTCACTTAAAATTTCCATCCATCTCCTTTGCCTCATGTTTAACTCTTTTTGCCCAAAGATATATTTTAAACTCTTATGATCTGTATAGATAGTAAACTTACTTCCATACAGATAATGTCTCCAAATCTTAAGGGCAAAAATTACGGCTCCTAACTCTAAATCATGAGTCGTATAATTCTCTTCGTGCTTTTTCAACTGCCTTGATGCGTACGCGATTACCTTTTTGCGTTGCATAAGCACACATCCATAACCTAATTTTGAAGCATCACAATATACTTCAAAATCTTCAGTTACTTCTGGTAAGGCTAAGATTGGTGCATGGGTTAGTTTCTGTTTCAAAATCCTAAAGGCTTCTTCCTGTTTAGATCCCCATTCAAACTTAGTGGCTTTACAGGTTAACTTAGTTAATGGTACGGCTATCTTGGAAAAATCCTTAATAAACCGTCTATAATACCCAGCTAAACCTATAAAACTTCTAATTTCCATTGCTGTTTGTGGAACCTTCCACTTGGTAATTGCCTCTATCTTAGCAGGATCTACATGAATACCTTCATGATTCACCATGTGTCCTAAAAATTGCACTTCCTTTAGCCAGAATTCGCATTTCGAGAATTTGGCGTACAACTTTTCTTTTCTTAACAAGGTTAAGAGTGCATGAAGATGTTCACAATGCTCTGTCTGACTTTTGGAATAAATAAGTATATCGTCTATAAAAACAATTACAAATTTATCCAAATACGGTTTACAGATCCTATTCATCATGTCCATGAATGCTGCAGGTGCATTCGTTAACCCGAATGGCATGACTGTAAACTCGTAATGACCATACCTAGTTCTGAAAGCAGTCTTAGGTATGTCTTCTTCTTGTACCTTCAATTGATGATATCCAGAGCGTAAATCTATCTTAGAAAAATATCTAGCCCCCTGAAGTTGATCAAAAAGATCATCAATCCTAGGTAATGGATATCGATTCTTAATTGTAACCTTATTCAATTCCCTATAATCGATACACATTCTCATTGAACCATCCTTTTTCTTCACAAACAACACTGGCGCTCCCCAAGGGGATGAGCTAGGTTGTATGAATCCTTTACTTAGTAATTCATCTAATTGCTTTTTCAACTCTAACATTTCTGTGGGTGCTAACCGATAAGGTGCCTTGGCTATCGGTGTAGTTCCTGGAATTAAATGAATTCTAAATTCTACTTCCCTATCTGGAGGTAATCCTGGTAAATCTTCTGGAAATATATCAGAGTATTCCGATACTACTGGTATTTCCTTTAGATCTTTTCCCTTAGTGCTAATGATTACTGAAATCATATACACTATTCCTTGTTTTCGTTCATAATTAGCAACTTTCATTACTGATATGAACTTCATGGGTTTCCGTGGTTTATCTCCTGTAATCCTAATCACTTCTCCGGAAGGTGTTTGAATTTCTATGGAATTCTGATCACAAAGGATTCTAGCATGGTTGGTTACTAACCAATCCATTCCTAATACAACATCAAATTCAGCTAAATTCATCGGCAATAGTCTTGCAGAGAATTTATGTCCTAAAAGTTCTATGTTTCCTTCCTGTAACACTTTATCTACTTTAACTGAATTTCCGTCTGCTGTTTCAATGGTAAAAATCTGCCTAGTATTTGTTAAAGGTAAACTAAGAGCTTGACAGAATGAAGTATTTATAAAACTTTGGTTTGCACCAGAGTCAAATAATACTTTTGCATATACGTTGTGAACTAGGAACGTACCCGCTATCACATCTGGAATAAGTTCGGCTTCTTGGGTGGTCAGCTGAAATGCCCTAACATTCTTTTTAGTAGTTCCTTCTGTCGTCTTTGGTTTGTTATCTACTGGTTTGACCAATTTAGGACATTCTGTTTTATAATGCCCCGCTTCTCCACAGTTAAAACAGATTACTGTTTTCTTTTTGCAATTCTCTTCACGATGTCCTACAGCTTTGCAAAAATTGCAAGTAATATCGCACCTTCCAAAATGCTTCTTTTTGCATTTCTTGCAGAATGACGGACCTGGAGATTGCCCTGTTCCTTTTCTCTTGAAGCTGTTATTATTACCCACACGAAATCCTTGGGTAATTTTCTGAGCTAGTGCCTTCTTCCTATCTTCATCTCTTGTGCGCACCAATTCATCGGTCAGAGTGTTGGCTAATTCTACCGCATCATCAATAGTGCGAGGTCTCGCAGCTTTAACAATATTGCGGATTTCGCTAATTAGTCCCCAAATATAGCGAGAAATAAGTACCGGTTCTGGCGAAGCCAATGTTGGTACTACTCTTGCATATTCGAAGAATGTCGAGGTATAACCGCGACAATCCACACTCATCATCCGATGATTTAGAAACTTATTCGCCATCTGTTCTTTCTCATACTCGGGACAGAATTTTCTTTCCACCAAACCTTTAAATTCTTCCCAAGTCATAGCATAAGCTATTGCTCTTCCTTTTGATTGTTAACACAGTATTCCACCACTCGAGTGCTCCTTCTTTGAACAGATTGGACGAATACATGACTTGATCATCTTTACCACATTTACTTATTGCAATGACTGCTTCGGTTTTCTCTAACCAACGCAGTGATGCAGTTGCTCCTTCATTGCCTGCAAATTCAGTGGGTTTACAAGCAAGGAATTCTTTGAAAGTGCAACCAGGCGTTGCAGTTTTCATTTTCTTGGTCAATGGAGCTTGATGTGGTTCCTTATTATGGTTATCATGCTTATTGCCTCCATTTACACTATTACTGAAGTTATCTTCAGTAATCTGTTTGCTCGGAACAAGTTGTTGTGGTTCGGGTGGATTCTTTATAGCAGCGACGAATGCTGGAATAGCATTGGCTATCCCTTGAGCCACAATGTTTTCGATATCTTGCCGAGTCATATATTGATCTCTGGAATGTTGTTCAGAATGATTAACTTCATTAATAGGTTCATCATTACTGTTTGCCATCTGATAATGTATATATATATAAATTTTATTAGTAACTGACAAATAATAATTATATACAAATAATCAGAAATTGCATAATACAGATACAGTCAAAACAATCGATATTTCGATTTTATTTATATATATATCTATCATAACATGCATCATTACTCACAGATATCATACAGAGTTTTATTGGGTATTTACAGACAAACTTTATTAGTACTATTTTACAACTACCATTTTAGCATTGTTATCATCTCTCGTTACTTGCTGTTTTTAAAAACGCATTTCCCTCTCGTCGTATTTCCAAGCAATCTGTCCACCTATCTCCCTCATTCTATTTCCCATATCAAACAACTCTTCGCCAAAGTGGCGAAGTTCGGCCATATTTTCTGTGCTCATGGGTGGATTAGGTAATGGTTCTGGATCGAATTGTGGAAGAAAAGTGTAAGGATCATTGACAATATTTTGAAATTGCCAATCGTTCGTCCACCATTCGTCCATTCCTATGGGTTGGGAATGAACTATTGGATCAGGAATTGCTGCTGGTTCCCAATTCATAGGGAATTGGTTTTCAATAGGGTAGGTAAAAAGATTTGTCTGGACAGGCTGAATTGTCTCACAGTTTTCCAACAGAAAATCTATTTCATCTTGAAAAGTTCTTTCCTAGGTTGGATTGGAACTCTCCCCAATTTCTCTCTGAGCTGGTATAGACCCTTGCCCAACTTCCATTATTACTTCTTTAGTAATTTCCTCCATTTGTATTTCTATCTCCTTACCCTTCTTTTTCTCTCCAGTTTCCATTTCTTGTGATTTGGAATTCTCTCCGGTTATGACTTCTTTTCCCTTTTTCAAAGGATTATTTATTTTGGGCAGTTTCTTGGCTGGCTTCTTCTTACGGATTTTCCTCCATCCTACATAAGTTCTTTTCTTTTGTTTCGGCTTGCTCAAAGGTGGAACCTTGAATTCTACTGGTTGTTCAATATCGGGATAGTAGCTAATATATTCTTTGGAAGCTTCGACAGTTACGGGATACAGATTAAGATTCTGGAAATCTTCGGTTATCTCACTCATGCTGATGTAGCATATATGCAAAATGCATAAAATACTAAGTTAAAATTTACAAATAACTTTGTAATTTATTTCATACTGTGTACTAGTTGATTACAAAGATAACTAACAACATACTCAGTTTTCAAATTTTATTTATCACACAAGGTTTCTAGATTTATGAGAATAGGGTGCTAATCTTTTAAAGATTTATATTTTCTGCTACGGTGGCTAGCATATATAAATTAGCCCATTTCTCATCTAGTTTATCTTCCCAAGGTGATTTATCAATTAATTCTTGAGTTTCCCGTTTAATCCTCTTTTGTCGAATTTGCTCTTTACTTTTTTTTTAATAATCATCTCCCTCCTTTGAGGAGAAAGTGATTCCTCGTATTGTGCCTTTCGCACAAATATTCCTTCTTCAGGAATTTCAGACTGACTTGAGGATTTGGTTCGGGATGAACTTCCTTTTTCATTAGATGATTTCTCTAATTTAAGATAAATGCTTGACAGCTTTTTCTTACCCATACTGTAACTAACAAATAATCAAATAGTCAGTTAATAATACAAATAATCACATAACAGTAATCAAGAAAAATTAAGTATTTCCAAATACTTAATCAGTTTAACTCAGTGGCTGTAATCAGGAAAAATGGAGCATTTCTAAAATACTTAGTCAGCTTAACCCAGTGGCTCTGATACCACCTTTTTCTGTCACGGCCCACGACCCGGTTTGACCCGTTTCAGGAGCCGTGGCAGAAAATACTGCGGTATTGATTTAATTGATTTTAACAGCGGAAGCAGGATCGCTTAAAGCTAAAAAAAATTTCCCCGATTATTTTATTTCACAATTCGGGATAAAACCCCGATAATTTACAATAGTATGTTTTTACTATAAAAACGTGATATTACAAAATCATTTATTTATTTTATATTGAGCCACTATCAGTCAGCTTGAGATGCTTCCCAGTACTTTTCCTGAATTACAACAGATCACCTGAAACATGTTTGAAAAAGGTTTTGTCAGCGGGAAATACTGAGTGAATCATTCTTTTTACTAAAATGACACATTTGTTATAATATACAGTATTAAGAGCGATTACAATGTTTCTGATATCAAGCCAATTACCCACGGTACTTGCCACTCGACCCATTGGCCCATTCGTCCAATGGTGTCTGTGACTGCGGTCATATCCCCCACTGGCTGCCCCAATGGTGACGATTATCAAGTAATGTATACAAAACCCCACATACCGGCTGTAACTTGGTGATTACAAAGACTTAATCCCCGTAATTATAACTTTAAATAAAACATGATTTTGTAAATAGATTTGATAAAAAGAGAGAATGACTCACATTGCTGATTTAATATGATCAGAGTCTAATCTATGATTTAGCCTTGTTAACCTAATATAGATAATGCATACAAAACTGGGTTAGTAATCAATCCAGCAATTACGATAATTTACGAGATCAAATTATCACAATGAATGTCAAAATGCAATACTTTGTCCATCGAATTAACGATGATCCATTGAATTAACAATGAATGACAATGTATAATACTTTACCCATCGAATTAACGATAATCCGTTGAATTAACAACGAACGATAAAGTATAATACTTTACCTATCGAATTAACGACAATCCGTCAAATTAATGACGAACGATAAAGTATAACCCTAATGTGGGCGGCATTTAAACATGCATTGGATATCTTGATCTTCGGATAATTGAATCGTAGCAGCGATTGTGCTAATACCCTGTTTTGTAGCAGAATTTCGATACCCGGGGGTATAATTTCGGAATAACAGAACGTAAGCAGTGTATTTGTGAGAATTTGGTCGACGTAATAAGTTCAGAAGTCGAGTGCCAATGTCTGCTATTTATAGGTAAAATTTTTCTAGCTTACGGACCGTAAGCTTGTCAACGTTGAGGTCCGTAGAGCACCATACGGACCGTAAGGTTGAGAGTGTTGCGGTCCGTATGGAATCAAAATAGGCTATAGGGTAGCCACGACTGAAACTAGCTTTGCTGAGTTAAAATTTTCGAAATTCAGTAACTTGACAACGAATTTTGAAGATAATTATCAACTAGGGTTTACCCCCTTTGAGTTTTAGGGGCCCTAATCCTGATTCTGAAAATTATGAAAATTTCAGGGTTTGTTCAGAATCACTTGGGTCTCTCAATTAGGTTTTCCTTTTTTTGACTAATTAATATAATAAGTATGACTTTTGATGAGAGTTGTTACATGGCGGGGGCCTTACAATATATTACTTTTACTCGTCCTGATCTGACATATGCGGTTCAACAGATTTGCCTATTCATGGATGCCCCACGTGATCCTCATTGGCATTTCCTAAGATGCGTTCTTCGCTATTTAAAAGGTACTCTTGATCATGGCCTTTGCATCTCCCCATCTCGATCACAACAACTTATTGCCTATTCAGATGCAGATTGGGGGGGATGTCTGGACTCGCGCCGATCCACCTCGGGATATTGTGTATTTTTGGGAAACAACATTGTTTCATGGTCTTCGAAATGCCAACCCACAATTTCCCGATCGAGCACTGAGGCTGAATACAGAGGCGTTGCAAATGCAGTTGCTAAAACGAGTTGGCTCAGAAACTTATTGTTAGAACTCTCGGTTCCAGTTCGCAAGGCAACAATCGTCTACTGTGACAACGTATCCGCAGCCTACTTATCTGAAAATCCAGTCCAACATCAAAGAACGAAACACGTGGAACTTGACATTCATTTTGTAAGAGAAAAGGTTCGAATTGGGGCAGTCAAAGTTCTACACATCCCGGCTGATTTTCAGTACGCATATATATTTACGAAAGGGCTTCCACGATATTTATTCACACGCTTCCGTTCCAGTCTCTGCCTACGACCTTCTTCGGTTTTGACTGAGGGGGTGTATTAGACTAAATATTTTCATATATTCAGTAGTTTATTATGTATATTCTGTATTAATTCTGTATTTCATAGTTACCATATTTACAGGACCATTAGTTGTATCTTAGTTGTATACTAGCTGTAAACTCTGTGTACTTTGGGTATATATATTTGTGATCAGATCAATAAGATTATTCATTCAGCAAATATACCTTTCTACAATTATGATGTTATCTTGAAGGAATGAAAATGAAGATGAATATGAAGGATTTTATTTAAGATTCATGCACATGTAAGCATATCTTATATTACTTTACATTGCAGACGCTTACATCAACTGCAACAAAGAAAGGTGGCCTATCATCAGGAGATGTTGGAACAATGTACAAATACAAGAATACATTAATCGATGTCAAGCTCGATACAGAATCAAACGTATGTTTCTCACTACCATTTTATAACATCTCTATCATGTATGACGTGCCCCCTTCTAATCCCACCCTTTTATAACATATTTCTACAACATTAACATTCACCAATCTCGTGCCTTCAACAAAGACCACTGCGTCATTCAAACTCCCCGATCTCAAATCCGGTAAGGTATATATTTCACATTTTCACCACTTTTGTATATATTTTGAATTTGTTTATTCATTTTCTTTTGGGTGCAATAATGTGTGTTATTAATATTGTGTAGGTTGAGGTTCAATATTTTCATTACCATGCTTCTTTAACATCAGCAGTTGTTTTAAGTGAAACCCCGACAGTCGATGTATCAGCTACAATAGGTACTCCGACTTTTGTTATTGGTGTAGATGCTGGTTACGAGACCTCTACTGGTAAAATAACTAAGTAGAATGCCGGCATCAGCATCAATAAACCCGATTCTTGTGCTTCTATAGTCTTGTAAGTAGTTTTATATCATTAGCATAAGAGGAAATTAGGTGGATGGTCCTGTGGTAAAGGTATATTGTGGTTGTGTTCTTTCTTTTCAGAAATTACAACCATGGTCCTTCTGCATTTGTATCACGTTTAGTCCTTTTTAGTTAATAATTCAGTTAAATTAATGTGAATGGCCATTTTACTCTTATTTTGAAACGAAAAGAGTAAAATGCTGTTTTCGTCCCTGGGGTTTGTCCAGTTTTGCGACTTTCATCTTTTTTGTTAACTTAAAGGACAATTTGGTCCTTTTCACTTTATGTACAAACATTTTGCATAATGTACAATTATTCAAAATACCTTTAATGGAGAAAAAAGACGAAAATACCTCTAAATTAACGGAGAAAAATGGATGGAGTTAACGAGCCGGATGAAAATGGCAAGATTTCAAACCATTTGGATCCAGATACAGAAAAAACAAACCTTCGAACAAAAGTCTCAAAACGGGTCAAACCTCAAGGACGAATATGACATTTTACTCAAAAGAAAATTTATAAGTACCCGAACACACCCTTTCTTCATTTTACTGTTTGTATTACCTTTTTTTCTAATTACAAAGGTACAATGGTCATTTAAAACAAAGAACTAAAACAACAGTATAGCCTTACCAGTCCATAGTGACCTATCCATGTAAATTACGTTTTAAAATAATTAAGTTCAAGACTTCTACGAGATTGTTTAACTAACATCTGTCGTAACATTTTAGGGGTGACAAAGGAGACAGTATACGCGCATCATACATACACTATCTGGACGCATTCAAAAAGAGTGGTGTTGTAGGTGAGATTTCTAGAAGGTTCTCAACGAAAGAAAACACGTTCACTGTTGGAGGCTCTTATGCAATTGATAGTCTCACATTGGTGAAAGCTAAGCTCAACAAACACGGGAAACTCGGTGCACTGCTGCAACATGAGATTATTTCCAAATCGCTCATCACCTACTCTATTGAGCTTGACACCAGATTTTACAAAATTCAATTAAGGTGGACTAAAAAAATGGCAGTGGGTTATGGTCGCAGCTGAATTTGGCCCTACCACTACTAGAAAAATGGAACTTTTCAACATGTTTTTCCGTTACAAATGTGTCACAAATCTGAATTTGCAACGCATTTGTAACAAAAACCTAATGTTGGAAAAAGCCCCGTGGAAAACTTTTTGCAACGCATTTACTACGCAAATTTCAACTCATTTGCAACGGAAATATTGTGTTGGAAATTTGTAACGCATTTCCTACGATTCTTTAACTACTCTTGCATAAGATTTGTAACGTGTTTGCAACGAAAATATGCGTTGGAAATTTATTTGTAACGCATTTCCTACGCCATTTCTTAAAGAATTTGCAACGCATTTGTAACGAAGTATTTATAAAAAATTTAAACAAAAACTGGAAAATTTAATTTTCTGTATAAATTTGTTTTTTTTTCTTTTTGCTGAAAATTGCATGAAAAATCACCAAAAAATATATATAAAAAAGAGTAAAAACCTGCTTTAAATTCACCCTACTTCAAAAAATATACATAACGCAAGTTCTAGTGTTTTTAAACTACAAACTAACATGCGTATGTCTAAAAAGACAAACATATGATAAACCACAAAACAAACGTCTCGCAAAGGTTACAGAGTGTTTCATACTTCCAGTCTTCTTTCTCCACATTCAAATAGAACTTTTTAATACCTTCCAAAGTGAGTTCATCACGCTTCAAAAGAATCCTAACTGGTTTGTTGTGGAGAACACGTCAACATGAACCTTTGATGGCAACAACCAGAAGAATCCTTGCAAGTGATGTATGAAGTATGGCAGGAGCATCAGCATACTACAACATTTAAGTCAAATCATAAATATCCATTAAAAACGTTGAATCCCGTAAAAAGATTGAAGTGTAAGATTGGTAACTTAGTAAGCTTCTTACAAGTTGCTTTTCTGGTGCACGGGGAAGAGCGTTTCTTAATTTAGAACGGATGGTCACAGGATCCGTCCCAGATATCACCTAGGTAACATCATCAAACATTAAAAAAAACCTAAATCCGGAATAAACTATATAGTATATACAAACTGTACCTGCCAGCAACCCAAAAGAACACCAGTTGAAGTCAAAACGACCCGATCTAACAAAATTGTCACCGGGCAGAGTTGATTTACGACTGAGTTTACAGCATCCACTTCCACCTCGACCTGTCGAATTTAGGTTTAGTAAAGTAATAATCATTTAAAATATTAAAAAGAATGAAGGTGCAATAGAAAGATGCTTACTTCCTCTTCTGAAGCAGGAACGGGTGAAATGTGGTGTGAAGCGTGAAACATACTAAAATGGTATCGCTCGGAATTCTGAAACCAAATTACTAACCCACAAATGATTAAGCTTTACAAGAAAGATAATAAAGATAACAATGGAAGTCTTTTGCAGACTATAGTGTTAAATAGAGCATTAAACTTACCTTCACTAAGAGTCGGTGAAAATACATCCCTCACTGCTTTCCTGCATCAAAAAACAACCTGCATAAATTTATAAAAACATTAAAACAACTAAACGTCAAGAAAAATTATAATTCCCATACTACGAGATAGGAAGTGAGTACTTAGTGCTCAAATGCAGGACATTAGCTCGAACAGGAGGAATAGCAGCCTGCAGAAGTAACAACATAAATTATCAAATTATAAGATTATCAAATGGAAATATGAATATATAAACATATGATTGTTACATAATCACCTGAACCCGTTTAGGCTACTTGTTCTCTTCTACTATGTGCCTCCTACTCAAAACGCCTGACTTGAGGTTAATGCTTAGGTCCCTGCTACCAATATTCCTACTCATGATCTTCCTACTCTGGTCCTTGAAAGTCTTATTCCAAACCACCTAGCTGTCTTTAAGATTGTGCGGGCTCTTAGCACACGCTGGTCCTATTCGTTTCAAAGAGGCCGTTCAAGATTCTGGATGGTATAAGGCTATGCATGAATGACTTGGTGCTTTAGAGCCTAAAAAAAGTTAGGAGGTTACTATTGTTCTAGTCTGTATTGATGACATGCTTCTTAAGTGAAACTTCACATGAAAGACACTGAAGTTCTATGTAGTCAAAAACAAATTAACTTATAAGTTGAAATAATATAATTTTTGGGTAAATTACTTGTACAAAAGTTGAAATTTGGACTGGAACAGGCCAACAAGGACCAGTTTTTAGCAACTTTTAACATCCACCTGCTGAAGCATATTAGTCTAAAAACTTGTGTGTGTGTGTGTATATATTCATCAACCTGAGATTGGCGATCAAAAACTTGGTAGCGAGGATAAGGAAGCCAGGTTGTTGATACTGCAGTCGTTATGGTTCAGTGACTTTTCTAGTTATTATTCGAACTGTTTCCTCAACTCAGAAAGCGCTGTCCATGAATGCCCACACGAGCCAGTGATGCGAAGACAAAACATCCTTAACATCGTCTGAGCTATATTCATCAAGTTTGTTCGTGCTTCTGGTGATGGTATCACTGTAACATACATTTATTTATAAAAACAACACACCATGTTATTAAATAGATATAAACTAATGATGGTACCTCCAATGTCGGATATATTTCGGGCCATCAGACTTGCATTGGCACTGTAAAACAGCTAGCCACCGTCGAGCTCCAAATGCCATTCCACTGCTAACATAATCAGTAAAATCCCAAGGACCAGCTCATTCTCATAAGTTAATCGAGCTCGAGACTGGTCGAGCTCGGGCTCGGCTCATTTGCACCCCTAGTCATTCTATTTCACATATAGGCAGCAAAATGACCATAATGTCCCTAATAGTTTGTCTTTGATGATAGTTTAAGCAACAATCAGAACATCAACCACCATCAATCAACCATACATCATCATCTACCATTGAAAAAAAAACTCACTTGAACAAAATCTCCAAAAGTACGATAAATACAGATACGATTCTCCTCTAACCGTAAATGCTGCACCAAACATGGATATCACCAACGACCGCAATTTCAACCATTTACTTGTCAAACCACAACACAAACCTTCAATTCCAGTATCAGTTATCACAATTTCACCAATAAGACAACTACACAAAGCATCAACTTCAAACTTATAACATGGATAACTAACATCTAAGTCCTCCAGATCTGAAGAAAAATCTCACTATATCTATCAAATCAACATTACGTAACTTATCAACATTCGCACATCTCTACACGTTAATTTTAAGAAACTAAACCCTGACTCTTTCAATCCACCAATTGGAACCGAATCGTGATTCGATACATTAACATATTCTAAATTCAAAGCAACAGACGAGTGAGCAATCTCTTTGATAGCAGTTTCAACGTTACCGTTTCGTAATTTACTAAGAGCCAGGGTTTTTAGGTTTTTAAATCAGTAAATGAATCGAGAAATCGTACCTTAAATGACATTCGTCTGATCTACGACGGTGAAACGGTGGCGTAACGACAGCAATCCTTTGCTTAAACGAACCTGATAAGTTCTCTACTGCTCTCAGATAACCATCCGTCGGCACATCGACGTACGGAATCAGATCCGAAAACCTAACTCTCGCCAACGGCGAGGAGGTAGGCATGATCACGACAGGCTCTCTGGTAGAATGAGCAGCGGAAATCGGCGTCAGAAATTGTTGTGACGCCAGAGAGAACGGCGAACGAAAGTTGTTGCTGATGCGTTTCTGCTGCATGTTGTTGTTAATTACAGCGACGTTGGCGTTGCGGTGGCGATGGCGGTGGTTGTGGTGGTCGTATGTGATGACCTAGTGGAGGAAGAAGAGGGAGGAGTGATCGAAATTTTGGTGAATTGGGGATTTAGAAGAGAAGTGGCGAAAATTTGGGGACTTAGGGTTTTGAATTTTATTTTGCAAAATTTTGTATAGGATTCGAGTTTGAAAGGTGATGGCATAAGTGTAATTAGTTGATTTATGTAGGGTTGAAATCGGTGATTACGGACCTTGTAATGCATACAGTTATTTTTTTTGGTTTTTTCAATTTCCGTTACAATTGCGTAGCAAATTGCTACACATTTCCAACGCAACATTTGGGATTTTTGTTTGTGTGACTATTGTGTTGCAAATTTGTTTGTAAAGTTATGGATTTTTTTTTTCGTAAAAAATGTGTAACAAATGTGTCTAAATTTGCAACACATTTTTTTCCCTTAGAAATTTTTGTAGGAAAATGACCATTTTCTAGTAGTGTACCCAGCTGACCCAGTCATTTACCACATTTACCTGTAGGTTGGGGCTATGAAAACTTTTACAAGCTTATTATTAATACGTACACAAGTGGTGTAATATGCATATTATATATATAGTGAACTCAGGTTTCATGTAATTTTGTCCGCTTTAAGCATTTATGACATTGAAAGCTTTCATATAGAACTGCATTTTGAATGGCATATAGAGCTGTATTAGTAAGTTGACTAAACTGGCTACGTAAGCTTTCGTGTTTGTTGAGGTAGCTGAATTCTTCTTCTTGGCTACGTAAGCTTTGGTGTTTGTTTAGTTCTATTTTCCTTAAATGTAGGAAATGGTTGACTATATTAAATTTAGGATACAGATAGGTAAGATCGATTTTAGACTCTTTCGTATCAATATGTTGGCTAAACTGATTTTGTTGGCCATGTAATGTCGCAGCCCTCAACCCCTGCCCCGGGAGCGGGTGCCGCGAGACTCAGAGCTGGTGGTATCGGTGTTTATTAATTTGGCAGCGGAAATGAGACATCAGAACCGTAGTTAGGAAATATTTATTAGAGTTAAAACACCAAACTTTTATAATAATGAATAAATGAGATAAAACTCAAGTTTTCATTATATTACATTTGTAGGGATAAAACCCTAATTATTGAAAACATAAATTTCCTTTTTATATAGGTAACTTTTATAGCCACAACTTTAAGCCTTTAGTGCTCTCCAGCTGGCTTCTCTTAGCTTCACATTAAGTTACCAGAAACGCGTTTTAAAACGGTTTTATCAGCAAGAAATGCTGGCGAGTGCATCCCAGTTTAATCAAAACAGTTTTATAACTTTACAGTACTGAGAGCGATTACAATGTTCATATCTACACAGTTACTCATTCAGTACTGTTAATCCTGACTTGTGGTTCATGTTACTCATTGGCTAACTCATGTTACAAAACCCCAACATACCAGCAGTAATTGTAGAATATATAGACTCAATCACTATTAAGTATAATTTAAAACATTTGAGGTTTTGGTAAAACATTTTGACTCACAAAAGTGGTTTACAAAACGGTGACAAAAAGCAAGGTGTACTCACATTGTATACTTAGGTAAAACTATAGCTTCCTGGTGTTTCTCCTGGTTATTATCTATTAAAAGTTAAACAATGTACACGTGTTAGTAAGATAACCCAAATCACATTAGCCATACCACACGAGACAGAACTCCAACGACTGAGTCAGGTAGAGCCTTGACATGCGTTACGGGGCCTTAGATCAATCGGTAGGGTAACAAATACGTGATCGGGGGTTATAATACTTACAACGAGGCAGAGCATCCCTTTTTAGGGGGTATAATTCCGGATAATAATTGCCTATCAGAGACTTTGAGAGAGAAATATAAAATGAATGAATGTAAACTGAGGCCAGAGGCCTTCTTATATAGCCTGGTCGAAGGGCGGCTCGCGGCCCGCGAGCCCCCACTCTTTCTCTTACGCGGCCCGTGAGGGTGTAGACAAGGATCTAGCTATGGTGAATCGACAGTATAGACTTGACACGAAGGGGACACGTGGCTGGTTTGGGTGTCCGACAAGTTATCAAGTGTCGCGCCCCGCGATGGACTTAGGGTGATCGGGTCGTGGCCCGCGAGAACCCCTATTACTTGTTTTTATTTTCTTTTTATTAATCTAAGGGTTATTTAGGATCGTTTCTCGTATACAGGGTGTATTTTAGGATGTGTGGGAGTGTTTTAAGGGTTTTAGGAGGGTTTTTATATCCTCCCCACCTTGTTTTAAATCTTGTCCTCGAGATCTACTGGACCAAGTGTGGATATTTCTTTTGCATCTCTGACTCGAGCTCCCAAGTGTATTCTGGTCCTCTCTTAGAGTCCCATTTCACTTTGACTAGAACTAACCTCTTGTGTTTGAGATTCTTGATCTTTCTATCTTCAATCTAAATGGGTTTCTCTACAAACTTAAGTTTCTCATTTACCTCTATGTCTTGAAGAGGCATCACTAATGATTCGTCTGCTAATCACTTTTTGAGATTACATACAAGAAATACATCATGTATTCCTGCCATTTCCTCTGGCAGTTATAGCTGAAAAGCTACTGGTCCTATTCTTCTAATAATCTCAAAAGGTCTAACATACTTCGGGCTTAGCTTTCCTCTTTTAACGAATCTGACTACTCCTTTCCAAGGAGAAACCTTTAACAATACCTTGTCTCCTACTTGAAATTCCAATGGTTTTCGTCTGTTATCTACATAACTCTTTTGACGATCTCGTGATGCTTTTAGTCTTTCCTTGACTTGAATAATCTTGTCCGTTGTTACTTGCACTATCTCTGGTCCAGATAGTTGCTTTTCTCCAATTTATGCCCAACAGACTAGAGTTCGGCACTTTCATCCATAAAGTGCTTCAAATGGTGCAACATTAATACTAGTATGATAGCTGTTATTGTAGGAAAATTCTATTAATGGTAAATGATCGTCCCAATTTCCTTCGAAATCAATTACACAGGCTCTAAGTGTATCTTCCATTGGTTGTATTGTCCTTTCACTTTGTCCGTCCGTTTGAGGATGATAAGCTGTGCTTAGATTTAACCTGGTTTCCATTGCTTTTTGGAAACTTGTCCAAAAATGAGAAGTAAAACGGCTATCTCTATCAGATACAATAGATAAAGGAATTCCATGTAATGAAACTAATTCATTTACATATAACTTGGCTAACTGTTCCATACTGAAAGTTTCCTTCATTGGTAAGAAATGAGCAGATTTTGTCAATCCGTCTACAATCACCCAGATTGTATCATTACCTTTTCGTGTCTTGGGTAATTTGGTAACAAAGTCCATTGTTATCAATTTCTACTTCCATATTGGCATTTTTAATTGCTGCAATAACCCTGAGGGTTTCTGATGTTCAGCTTTAACCTGTGAACAGGTTAAGATATTTAGCAACATAATTTGCTATATCCTTTATCATTCCTATCCACCAGAAATTTTTCCTTAAGTCTTGATACATCTTATCGCTTCCGGGATGTATCGTATACTTAGACTTATGGGCTTCTTCTAAAATTTTGTGGCATAGGTTTCCTTGTTTAGATATCCAGATCCTTTCCTTATGGAATCTCCAAAATCTATCTGATCCTTGTTCTAATTCTTTAATCATTCTTTTTAAACTTTCAGCATCGTTCTTGATTGCTATTTCCTGTACCTCTCTAATTTGCTCATTTAAATCTATCTGCAAATTTAACCTGAGAGAGCGTACTCATTTTGGCTTTTTATGATACTTCCGACTTAAAGCATCAGCTACTACATTATCTTTTCCAGCATGATACTGGATATCACAATCATAATCACTAAGAATTTCTATCCAGCGTCTCTGTCTCATATTTAATTCCTTTTGCCCAAAAATGTACCTTAAACTCTTATGATTTGTGAAGACAACAAACTTACTACCGTAAATATAGTGTCTCCAAATCTTAAGGGCAAAAACTATGGCTCCTAACTCTAGATCATGGGTTGTGTAATTCTCTTCATGTATCTTAAGTTGTCTAGAGGGGTCGGCTATAACCTTTTGACGTTGCATCAACACACATCCATATCCTAACTTAGACGCATCACAATAGACTATAAAGTCTTCCGTTCCTTCTGGTAATGCGAGTATGGGTGCGTTGGTTAACCTTTGCTTAAGAATCCTAAAGGCTTCTTCCTGCTTTGGTCCCTATTCAAACTTAACTGATTTGCAGGTCAGTTTGGTTAATGGAATGGCTATCCTAGAGAAATCTTGAATAAACCGTCTATAATATCCTGCTAGTCCAAGAAAGCTTTTTACTTCCGTTGGTGACACAGGGACTTTCCTCTTTGTAATTGCCTCGATCTTTGTGGGATCCACATGAATTCCTTCATGATTAACCGGATGTCCAAGGAATTGCACTTCTTGTAACCAAAATTCGTATTTTGAGAATTTAGCATACAACTTCTCTTTTCTCAATAATGTCAGAAGTGTATGCAGATGCTCTGCATGTTCCTCTTTACTCTTAGAGTAAATGAGAATATCATCTATAAAGACGATTATGAATTTATCCAGGTATGGCTTACATATCCTGTTCATCATGTCCATAAATGTAGCTGGGGCATTGGTTAAACCAAATGGCATGTCGGTAAATTCATAATGACCATACCTTGTTCTGAAAGCAGCCTTAGGAATGTCCTCTTCCTGTACTTTCAATTGATGATATCCTGAACGTAAGTCGATCTTAGAAAAGAATCGAGCTCCTTGAAGTTGATCGAACAGATCATCGATTCTCGGTAGTGGGTACCGATTTTTTATTGTAACCTTGTTCAATTCACGGTAATCAATGCACATACGCATCGATCCGTCCTTCTACTTGACAAACAAGACCGGTGCTCCCCACGGTGATGAACTAGGTTGTATAAAACCCTTGTCAAGAAGTTCATCCGATTGTTTCTTCAGTTCCTGCATCTCTGTTGGTGCTAGTCTATAAGGTGTCTTGGTAATCGGTGTCGTCCCTGGTATAAGTTGAATTCTAAATTCAACCTCTCTATCTGGCGGTAATCCAGGTAACTCTTCTGGAAAAACATCTGAGAATTTAGATACTACAGGAATATCTTTTAATTCTTTTCCTTTAGTGTTAATGATTATGGAAATCATGTACACTATTCCTCCTTTCCTTGCACAACTTGTAGCTTTCATCACAGAGATGAATTTTGTTGACCTGGTTGGCTTATCTCCTTTAATTGTGATCTTTTCACCTTTTGGTGTACTTACTTGTACAGACTTTTGATCACATAGAATGCTGGTATGATTGGCTATCAACCAATCCATTCCTAATACAACATTGAATCTAGCTAGATTCATTGGGTAAAGATTAGCAGAAAAATGATGGTTTAGAACTTCTATTCTTGCTCCCTGCAAGATTTCACTTATCTTAATGGAATCTCCATTGGCTGTCTCCACCAGACAATCTCGTCGAAGTTTAGTTAATGGTTGGTTGAGAAGTTTGTAGAAAGAAGTATTGATAAAACTTTGGTTTGTTCCAGAGTCAAATAATACTTTGGCAAATATATCATTAACTAAAAACGTACCGGGAATCACATCCAGAATCATCTTGGCTTCTTCAGCTGTCAGAACGAATGCTCTGACATTCTTCTTGGGCCCTTCAGTTGCCTTAGCTTTGCTAGTTGTTGCTAGATCTAGTTTCGGACATTTCGGTTTAATATGACTAGTTTCTCCACAATTGAAGCATAGTCTATTTCTAGGTTTCCTCCTACAGTCTTCTTCCTTGTGCCCAGACATTTTGCAAAAGTTGCAGTATATTGAGCTCCTTCCAAAGTGCTTCCTTTTGCAATACTTGCAATAGGGTGTAGAGGAAGAACATGTACCTTTCCCACGGTTGGAATTACTGTAGCGAAACTCTTGGGTAAGTTTTTGAGCTAGATTCTTTCTCTGGTATTCCTCTTGTGTATGTACCAATTCATCAGTCAGGGTGTTGGCCAGTTCTACTGCTTCTTCTATGGTTTGTGGCTTAGCTGTCTTGACTACGTGTCTAATCTCACTAATTAATCCACAAATGCAACGGGAGATTAACACTAGTTCAGGTGAGGCTAAGGTTGGCACTATCCTAGCATATTCAAAGAATATGGTAGTGTAACCTTTGCAGTCTATTCCAGTTATTTTAAGATTTAGAAACTTATTGGCAATTTGTTCCTTTTCATGAGGAGGACATAATTTTCTTTTGACTATCTCCTTAAAGTCAGTCCATTCCATATTATAAACTCTGTCACTTCCTCTAGACTGGAGAATAGTATTCCACCACTCTAGAGCCGCATTTTTAAAAAGATTAGAAGAAATCATAAACTTATCTTCATCTGCGCATTTACTTATTTTTATAACTGCTTCTGTCTTTTATATCCAACGTAAGGCTGCAATGGCTCCTTCATTGCCTGAGAATTTTATTGGTTTGCAGGCTAAGAATTCTTTATAAGAACAACCATATGAGATGGTTCTCTTTATTTTTGGAATTGGAGCTTGGATCAGTGGTCTGTGATTTTCGTTCACACTGTGTCTTGGTTCAGTGGGTTGACGTTTACTTCCAGTTATAGATTTATTATTTTCTGCTTCTTTAACAGTCTTGATAATATATGGCATGCATCTATATTTCCTTGTGCGACTATGTGTTCGATGACACTATTTTTCACTTGGTCCCCATTATTATCATTATTCTGATTTTCTTAATTTACATCGTTCAACATCTGAATTATAAACATTTATCAGGTATTAATATCACAGAATAAGATTTAATATAAACAATCACATAAGCAGATTGATCAAAAACGTCGAACATTGCGACTTTACTCTTTTTATAAATCTATATATATGCATCGATTACAAATTGCAACTGGAAATTAAACACACTAGTAGTTATGCATCAATATTTATTTTAGTCTATCTATTTTAGTTGAATATATATATATATATATATATATATATGTTGTGATAACTCGTATTTCAAACCTTTCGTTGTACTTTGATGTGTCATGTTTTGAACGTTATTTGATTAATTGATAAGTTGGTTTTAATGAATGATTATAAGTTGTATGCTACGTGTTACGTGTGATTGTATTACAAGTAAGAATAAATAACAACCCCTAATCGTACAAGACTACCTAATCGCACAAGCCCTTTGGGCACACCACTCTCAGCCCATACCCTTTTAACTCGAAACCAAGGGCAACCATGCAAGGGTTCGGCCCACTCATCTATTTAAACCCACACATAACCCTTAGGAGGTTTTGCTTCCTCATTAATTGCAAAAACACTCAAACACCCAAACCCTACTCTCTCTCTTTCTCTCCTCTCGAAGCCGACAACAACACCCTCTTCCTCGAAGACTTTCTTGTTCGGATCGACACTCGTTCTATATTCTAACCGGTTAGTGTTATATCATTGTTTGATTTTTTTGTATGATCGATGCTTGTTGTATGATTGGCAAGATGTTATTTGATGTGTGATATTTAAAGTACTATGTTGGTGAAATTCTTGATAAATAACCTGTTAGATCAATATAGGGATTGTATGTTTGATAAATGTTTGATGTTGATTTAGATAATTAAGAACCGAATGAATGTAATCGGTGGTATGCATGTATAATCGGATCAATTGTATGGTCGAACAAGAAGTATTGTATGATGATTTGAAACCATTAATCTGATAGTTTAATGTAATAAGTTGTTGTTGATGCTTTGAATATGATTAGGGTTCATAAGAAATTAGATGATAAAGTGTTGATTTAATCGATCTAAGGCAAAGTTGGAAACTGCTAGCATTGATTGATCGAGTGGATAGGAAATTGGAAACTGTTTGAATGATTGTAACTAATGTGCAAGAATTATGGAATGATAAAAACCGATCGCACAAGCTGGTCGCACAAGGCTAAACGTACAAGGCTGGTCGTACAAGCCGGTCGCACAAGCCAGTCGCACAAGTAAGGGTAGGTGGGGTACAACAGTTAAAGCACAATGTGCAACCCCTTAAAGCTCAGTCGCACAACATCTTGTGAATCGCACAAGGTTGTGCAGATCGCACAAGATGTTAGGCCACTTAAATGTCTAAGCTGTTGGGCCGAACATCCCAATATCCAATCGCACAAGTTATGTTGAGTCGCACTAGTGTAACTGGATCGCACAAGTTATATGTTGTTTGTAATTTTGGGCCGTATAGGTTTTGGATTGCATGTTTTGGGCCGGGTATGTTTTTCAATCGCACAACCCGTTGTGAGTCACACAAGATTGTGCTGGACGCACAACAGGTTAGGCTGGTTGTATTGGGCTTTAATATTGGACCGCACAAGATGATTGAGCTCGTACAAGCTCAACGGCCCAATCATCTGAGTCGCACAAGTTTGGACATGATGTGTACATGACTGCTACTATAATGTGTTAACGTGTCCTACGTGTTTGCCATGATCATTACATGTTCGTAACCTGTTAGCTTATGTGTAAACCTACGTGCACTACTTGAACCTAGACCTGACTTGTATGGTAACCATGTTAGGACGTGGTTGACCACAAATAGCTCAAGTGACCTTTTTGTGTATCTGCCGAGCTAACCTAAGGTGAGTTCACACTTTCTACAAGGCATGGGATTCCCGGTGGTTTGGGAATGGGTTAATGATTAAAAAGGAAACCTGCGTATTCTCCTTGGGTAGAATATGTACTCCACCCTCTTAACTGAAGGGTGACAAAATTGGAACCTGCGTGATCTCCTTATATGGGCCACGTACCTCCACCCTCTTATCTGAAGGGTGACAACATTGTTACTAGACCAAAAACTCTATCATTAAGTCCCTCATTTTATATCGACTTAATCACTGGGCCAATGGCGAACGGGTCATTAGTTAAATAGCGCTATTAGGTTTGACAAGCCTCACACCGTGCCGTAGAGGACGGGAGTGGACTAATGGATCTGGGCACGTCAATGATGATAGATATTGACTTAGGGCACCCAACTTTCTCAGTCAGTAGTCGATATGGTAACGGTTCTAGTGGGATATTCATGGGGTAGCCCCCACGGCTGGGAGCCAGAGTAAAAGGAACAGGTTAATCATGTTTTTCAACTATGGGGTAACCCCCACGGCAAGTAAGCCAGCTAAAGGAAACCTACGTTTTTTAAACAACTTAAAACGAACACCCAACTGTGAACTCGCTCAACTTTGTTGTTGATTCGTTACTATATTCCTTGCAGGTCGTTTGGTGCTTAGATGGAGCTTGCACAGGAGGACGAGGTAGTTGTGGGACATGGACTGTTGAGTTCCATGTTAAACATTTGAACTTTTAAACTTATGTTTTGGTTTTAAACTTTATGCTTCCGCTGATAACTTGAATTTAGTTAAACTGTTTTGGACACTAATTTATTGTTGATTGGTTTTATATTTACTTTAATACATTGTTCAATATGATTGGTGGCTTGATCCTGGTCATGTCACGCCTCCTGCGGTGATACTCCACTTGTGGAATTTGGGGGTGTGACAGATTGGTATCAGAGCCATTGGTTATAGTGAACTTGGTTTTAAAAAGGGGGGAAAAACTTTTTGACAAAACCAGACTATAACCTGTACAGTGCTCAACGATCCACAACGACACTTCGCTCCATGTGCAAGACTCAACACTATAGGTGATATGGTTTATGTTTTTTATTGCCTGCCTGTTTATTAAAGTAGTGCACTGATCATGGTGTGATTAGTTAGTGTAAACAATTGTTGCTTGAAACCTTGTGTGCTTACTCTATTCTGTCATCCCATACTTGCGCACTTTCGCTTCACCTCTCTCACTTGTGTTTACTTCGATGTGAAGATCATGAGTGGATGCCTGAACTTGACTCAAGCCCAGCTGGCGGCTCTAATCAATGAACGAGTTGCTGAGGCACTCACAGCAGCTCCAGCAGGAGGTATAACCTGCCATCTCAACCTATCCTAGGATGTTTAGATCCTACTCTCGTGAACCAACTCTCGTGCTTAATGTTATCCATTCTTTCTCGCGCAACAGGTCAGCATGCTCATCCTCCCATGTGTACGTTCAAGACCTTTATGGACTGTCGACCTAGTACCTTCAGTGGTACAGAAGGAGCTGTAGGTCTCCTCCACTAGTTCGAAAAGATCAAATCCGTTTTCGAAATGTGTGAATGCCCTGTTGCTAGTAGGGTGAAATTTGCTACGGGAACTCTTGAAGGTGGTGCGCTCACTTGGTGAAACGCACAGGTTCAAATGCTAGGATTGGCAGCTGCTAATGCCACCCCATGGAATGACTTCTAGGATCTGATCAAAGAAGATTACTGTCATCGTAATGACATTCACAAGCTAGAAGTGGAGTTCTACAATCTAAAGATGACGGGGTCTGAAATTGAGGCGTATACTAAGAGATTAAATGTATTAGCTGCTTTGTGTCCTACCATGGTGGATCCTCCCTGCAAACGTATCGAGCTTTACATCAAGGGTTTAGTGCCAGAGATTCAGAGTATGGTGACTTCTGCTAACCTCCTCACGATTCAGCAGGTCATACGACTTTCCCACCGTCTCACTGATCAGGCAGTTGAGCCGAACAGACTGCCAAAGCGTATTAGTGCTACCACTACATCTGATGCTCCTAGCGACAACAAGCGCAAATGGGATGGAAATTCAAGCAAGGGTTTAGCTTATGTTCAATCTCAGTCTCAGCAGCGAAGGACTGACGACTACAAGAGCCCTAGTCAACAATCTTCTGGTAATCAAGGTCAGGGTGGGTACGGGGGAAGCCACCCCAAGTGCAATCGATGCAACTTGCACCATAGCGGGCAAGGTAGCAAGGGCAACTGTCAGAGATGTAACAAACCAGGTCATGAAGCCAAAGATTGTAGGAGCCTTTACCCTGCGAATCAGAGGCGACAGCAGCCGCAGCAACCTCCACAGAATCAGCGTCAGCAGCAGCCATAGCAAGGTAACATAAAGGATGTTTTCAGTATGGTGCTGAAGGCCACTTCAAAAGAGACTGCCCCCAGCTGAACCAGAATCAGAACAACAACAACAACCAGGGAAATGGGAACAACAATGGGGGTAACAATGATGGCAATGGCGCCAGGGGACGTGCATTTATGATTGGTCAGGGTGATGCTAGGAACGATCCCAACGTCGTGACGGGTAAGTTCCTACTGGACGATTTCTTTGCTTCTGTTTTATTCAATTCAGGTACCGATACTAGTTACGTGTCCTTAAAAACTAGTCAGATGCTTAAGCATACGCCAATTCCCTTAAACACCAAGCATGTTGTAGAACTCTCAAATGGTAAAAGTAGTGAGGCCACACACATAGTTAAGGGTTGTAATCTCGCTTTGGCTGGTCAAACCTTCTCTATCGACCTTATCCCCATCGTTCTTGGTAGCTTTGACATCGTCATTGGGATGGATTGGTTATCCCAACATCGAGCAGATATTCTTTGCAAGGAGAAAATCGTCTGCATTCCTCGTTCTGGTAAGGAGCCTCTCGTTATTCGTGGTGACAACAGTGGTGCTTTCGTAGGCATCATCTCTTTCCTTAAGGCCCAGAAGTGTTTGCGAGAGGGCCACACTGCTATTCTAGCCCTCGTTACTGACACCTCAATGAAGGAAAAGAAGATAGAAGGTATCCCGATCGTACGCGACTTCCCTGAGGAATTACCTGGTCTTCCGCCCCATCGTCAGGTCGAGTTTCAAATCGAGCTAACTCCTGGAGCAGCGCCTATAGCTCGTGCACCTTATCGCTTAGCCCCATCTGAACTAGAAGAACAGTCTACGCAACTACAAGAACTCTTGGATAAGGGTTTCATTCGTCCTAGCTCTTCGCCATGGGGAGCTCCAGTCTTGTTTGTAAAGAAGAGAGATGGTACCTTTCGAATGTGCATTGACTATCGCAAACTCAACAAGGTGACTGTGAAGAATCGTTATCCTCTCCCGCGTATCGAAGACCTGTTCGACCAGCTGCAAGGGTCGAGCTTCTACTCTAAGATTGATCTGAGATCGGGCTATCATCAGCTGAGAGTCCGAGACGAGGACATCTCCAATACAGCATTCAGAACTCGTTACGACCACTACGAGTTTCTGATTATGCCTTTCGGGTTGACAAACGCACCTGCGGTATTCATGGATCTTATGAACCGAGTATGCAAATCTTATTTGGACAAGTTTGTTATCGTTTTCATCGAAGACATCCTGATCTATTCCAAGAGTCAAGAGGAACACGAGCGCCATCTGCGACTCATTTTGTAACTTCTTCGAACCGAACAGCTTTATGCTAAGTTTTCGAAATGCGACTTTTGGCTTCGTGAAGTCCATTTCCTAGGCCACGTAGTTAATCAGGATGGGATTCACGTTGATCCATCCAAGGTTGACTCAATCAAGAATTGGCCTGCACCTCGTACTCCAACTGAAATCCGTCAATTTCTGGGATTGGCGGGGTACTACAGAAGGTTTATCAAGGATTTCTCGAAGATTGCGCAGCCTCTTACTGTTCTTACTCAGAAGGGTGTCACCTACCGTTGGGGTGATGCTCAGGAATCCGCATTACAGCAGCTGAAGTTGAAGCTTTGTAGCGCCCCTATTCTCTCGTTGCCTGAGGGCACAGACGATTTTGTGGTTTATTGTGACGCGTCAATCCAAGGACTTGGTTGTGTGTTGATGCAATGTGAGAAAGTCATTGCTTACGCATCACGCCAACTTAAAATTCACGAAAAGAACTACAGTACTCACGACTTGGAGTTGGGAGCAGTGGTGTTTGCTCTTAACATATAGAGACATTACTTGTACGGTACCAAGTGCACCATTTATACCGATCACAAGAGTCTCCAGCATATCTTCGATCAAAAGGAGTTGAACATGCGACAGCATCGATGGGTCGAACTCCTTAATGACTACGAATGCGCAATCAAGTATCACCCAGGCAAAGCCAATGTTGTGGCTGATGCCCTCAGTCGAAAAGAAACCAAACCTAAGCGTGTGCGTGCGTTACAGCTTACCATTCACTCTAGTCTTCCTGCCCAAATTCGTGATGCTCAGGTCGAAGCATTGAAAGAAGAGAACATCAAGGCTGAGTCCCTACGAGGAGTGGAGAAATGGTTAGAACTAAAGAAAGACGGTACTTACTACTTAGCGGGGCGCATCTAGGTTCCATATCATGGTAATCTACGTGAGCTTGTGATGGATGAAGCACACAAGTCTCGTTACTCAGTACATCCTGGTTCTGATAAGATGTACCAAGATCTCAAAGCTACATACTGGTGGCCCCACATGAAAGCTAACATAGCAACCTACGTTAGCAAATGTCTGACCTGTGCTAGGGTCAAGGTCGAATACCAGAAGCCATCAGGCCTACTTCAACAACCAGAGATCCCGACATGGAAATGGGAGCAAATTTCCATGGACTTCGTTACTGGCTTACCTAGATCTCAATGAGGAAACGATACCATTTGGGTGATAGTGGATCGACTAACCAAGTCTGCACACTTCCTGGCTATCAAGGAGACAGATAAGTTCTCTACTCTAGCAGACATCTACCTGAAGGAAGTAGTCTCGAGGCACGGGGTGCCAACTTCCATCATTTCTGATCGTGATCCACGTTTTACCTCTGATTTGTGGCAGGCGATGCACAAATCCTTTGGCTCGCGTCTAGACATGAGCACAGCATATCATCCACAGACAGATGGGCAGTCTGAATTCAAACTCTTGAAGACATGCTTCGAGCATGTGTAATCGACTTTGGTAACGGCTGGGAAAGACACCTACCTTTGGTAGAGTTTTTGTATAACAACAGTTACCACACTAGCATCCAGGCCACTCCATTCGAGGCTTTGTATGGACAGAAATGCCGATCACCTTTATGCTGGGCAAAAGTTGGTGACAGCCAAATCACTGGCCCAGAACTCGTCGTCGACATGACAGAAAAGATTGCCCAAATACGACAACGAATGGCGGCAGCTCGTGACCGTCAGAAAAGCTATGCTGATAAGCGCAGGAAACCACTCGAGTACCAGGTTGGGGATCGAGTGCTACTAAAAGTCTCACCTTGGAAAGGTGTGATTCATTTTGGTAAACGAGGTAAGCTAAATCCACGTTATGTTGGACCTTTCGAAATCACTGAGAGAATTGGCGAAGTGGCGTATAGATTGAATCTACCCGAAGAACTCAGTGGAGTTCACAACGTATTCCATGTGTCGAATCTAAAGAAGTGTCTGTCAGATGAGACCCTCATAGTTCCTCTCAAGGAGCTCACTATCGACGATCAGCTACGATTCGTCGAGGAACCAGTAGAAATTACGGACCGAGATGTTAAGGTTCTCAAACGTACTAGAATACCCATTGTTCGAGTTCGTTGGAACTCCCGTCGTGGCCCAGAGTTTACCTGGGAACAAGAATATCAAATGAAACACAAGTATCCCTAATTGTTCGAGAAAAGTGAAACCATTACTGAGGCTGAAGCTACTGCGGAATTTCGGGACAAAATTCCAAACCATCGGGGGAAGGATGTGACATCCCAGGAAAACCAGGAAACCACGCAACCTAACTAGCTTCCTCAGTAACTACGTGCTAAATTTCGGGACGAAATTTCTTTCAACTTGGGGATGATGTGACAACTCGTATTTCAAACCTTTCGTTGTACTTTGATGTGTCATGTTTTGAACGTTATTTGATAAATTGATATGTTGGTTTTAATGAATGATTATAAGTTGTATGCTACGTGTTACGTGTGATTGTATTACAAGTAAGAATAAATAACAACTCCTAATCATACAAGACTACCTAATCGCACAAGCCCTTTGGGCACACCACTCTCGGCCCACACCCTTTGAACTCGAAACCAAGGGTAGCCATGCAAGGGTTCAGCCCACTCATCTATTTAAACCCACACATAACCCTTAGGAGGTTTTGCTTCCTTAGAAAAAACACTCAAACACCCAAACCCTACTCTTTCTCTTTCTCTCCTCTCGAAGCCGACGGCAACACCCTCTTCCTCGAAGACTTTCTTGTTCGGATCGACCCTCGTTCTATCTTCTAACCGGTTAGTGTTATATCATTGTTTGATTTTTTTTTTGTATGATCGATGCTTGTTGTATGATTGGCAAGATGTTATTTGATGTGTGATGTTTAAAGTACTATGTTGGTGAAATTCTTGATAAATAAACTGTTAGATCAATATAGGGATTGGATGTTTGATAAATGTTTGATGTTGATTTAAATAAATTAAGAACCGAATGAATGTAATCGGCTGTATGCATGTATAATCGGATCAATTGTATGGTCGAACAAGAAGTATTGTATGATGATTTGAAACCATTAATCTGATAGTTTAATGTTATAAGTTGTTGTTGATGCTTTGAATATGATTAGGGTTCATAAGAAATTAGATGATAAAGCCTTGATTTAATCGATCTAAGGCAAAGTTGGAAACTGTTAGCATTGATTAATCGAGTGTAGGAAATTGGAAACTGTTTGAATGATTGTAACTAATGTGCAAGAATTATGGAATGTTAAAAACCGATCGCACAAGTCGGTCGCACAAGGCTAAACGTACAAGGCTGGTCGTACAAGCCGGTCGCACAAACCAGTCGTACAAGCTAGGGTAGGTGGGGTACAACAGTTAATGCACAATGTGCAACCCCTTAAAGCTCAGTCGCACAACATCTTGTGAATCGCACAAGGTTGTGCAGATCGCACAAGATGTTGGGCCACTTAAATGTCTAAGCTGTTGGGCCGAACAGCCCAATATCCAATCGCACAAGTTATGTTGAGTCGCACAAGTGTAACTGGACCGCACAAGTTATATTCTGTTTGTAAGTTTGGGCCGTATAGGTTTTGGATTGCATGTTTTGGGCCGGGTATGTTTTTCAATCGCACAATCCGTTATGAGCCGCACAAGATTGTGTTGGACGCACAACAGGTTGGGCCGGTTGTATTGGGCTTTAATATTGGATCACACAAGATGATTGGGCTCGTACAAGCTCAACGGCCTAATCATCTGAGTCGCACAAGTTTGGACATGATGTGTACATGACTGCTAATGTAATGTGTTAACGTGTCCTACGTGTTTGCCATGATCATTACATGTTCGTAACCTGTTAGCTTATGTGTAAACCTACGTGCACTACTTGAACCTAGACCTGACTTGTATGGTAACCATGTTAGGACGTGGTTGACCACAAATAGCTCAAGTGACCTTTTTGTGTAACTACCGAGCTAACCTAAGGTGAGTTCACACTTTCTACAAGGCATGGGATTCCCGGTGGTTTGGGAATGGGTTAATGATTAAAAAGGAAACCTGCGTATTCTCCTTGGGTAGAATACGTACTCCACCCTCTTAACTGAAGGGTGACAAAATTGGAACCTGCGTGATCTCCTTATATGGGCCACGTACCTCCACCCTCTTATCTGAAGGGTGACAACATTGTTACTAGACCAAAAACTCTATCATTAAGTCCCTCATTTTATATCGACTTAATCGCCGGGCCAATGGCGAACGGGTCATTAGTTAAATAGCGCTATTAGGTTTGACAAGCCTCACACTGTGCCGCAGAGGACGGGAGTGGACTAATGGATCTGGGCACATCAATGATGATAGACATTGACTTAGGGCACCCAACTTTCTTAGTCAGTAGTAGATATGGTAACGGGTCTAGTGGGATATTCATGGGGTAGCCCCCATGGCTGGGAGCCAGAGTAAAAGGAACAGGTTAATCATGTTTTTCAACTATGGGGTAACCCCCACGGCAAGTAAGCCAGCTAAAGGAAACCTGTGTTTTTGAAACAACTTAAAACGAACACCCAACTGTGAACTCGCTCAACTTTGTTGTTGATTCGTTACTATATGCGTTGCAGGTCATTAGGTGCTTAAATGGAGCTTGCACAGGAGGACGAGGTAGTTGTGGGACATGGACTGTTGAGTTCCATGTTAAACATTTGAACTTTTAAACTTATGTTTTGGTTTTAAACTTTATGATTCCGCTGATAACTTGAATTTAGTTAAATTGTTTTGGACACCAATTGTATTGTTGATTGGTTTTATATTTACTTTAATACATTGTTCAGTATGATTGGTGACTTGATCCTGGTCATGTCACGCCTCCTGCGGTGATACTCCGCTTGTGGAATTTGGGGGTGTGACATATGTATATATATATATATATATATATATATATATATATATTATCAAATACAAAATTACACACATATTTATATATTATTCTAGGTATCGTGTATCCAATCATGTATCTCACGATCGAAGTACTTCCATACTAGTTGTTCTCCTATCTGTCGGATTCTATCTCCTTCTTCCACTAACTCGTCACCATATGAGCGAAGTTCTTCCAAATATTCTTGGCTCATAGGTGGCATGGATGCTGGTACTGGATCAGGGTACCGAGGTATGGGGTGTCTGTAAGGGTATGGGCTTCTTATTACACTCTGCATATACCATGCGCTGTTCCAAAATGGGTCTAAAGGGTTCAGGTCGGTATACTAAGCTATAGGGTTTGGTGGGGGAATTCTGGGGATCTCATAGGGGTCGACATCTGGGATTGGGAA
This sequence comes from Helianthus tuberosus, assembly GCA_030545235.1. Lineage (NCBI taxonomy): Eukaryota > Viridiplantae > Streptophyta > Magnoliopsida > Asterales > Asteraceae > Helianthus > Helianthus tuberosus. Next base: position 69,973,215 of record CM060451.1, on the reverse strand, counting down.
TTGGTTTTCCTGGTTGGGTTCTAACATTTGTTGGTCTGGAAATAAGGGTAATAGTGGTGGTTCAGCTATTTGGTTTAGATTAGTGTCTGCTGCTGTAGTGGCTAACATATGGAAATCTGCTAACTGCCTATCTAGTTCCTCTTCCCACAATGGTCTATTAACTGCTTCCTGAGTTTGAGCATTTACTTCCCTATTCGCTCTGGCTAACGCTCTCTGTTGTTGTAATTTATTCATCCTCTTCCTCCTCTCATGTGCTCCCCCACTAAACCATTCTCTCTTTTCAGGAGGGAATGGCTCCTCAGACTGTGCCTTAAATATAAATAATTCTTCCTCAATATCAGCTGAGTACCCTGAGGGTTTGGCTAAGATGAGGTTCCTTTATCTTTTGGGGAACTAGCTAATTGATGATAAGTGTCGGATGTACCTTGTCACTCATACTGTAAACTAACAAATTGTCAAATAACATAAAATAATAATGCATGTATTTACATAGAATTACGTAAATTATTTCCTAACATAACTTGTTTAATATTTAGGTATCAGCAGAACACCTCATTGGTTTAAACCAGTGGCTGTAGCTCTGATACCACCTTCTGTCGCAGCTCCCGACCCCTGCCCCGGGAGCGGGTGCCGCGAGACTCAGAGCTGGTGGTATCGGTGTTTATTAATTTGGCAGCCGAAATGAGACATCAGCACCGTAGTTAGGAAATATTTATCAGAGTTAAAACACCAAACTTTTATAATAATAAATAAATGGGATAAACCCAAGTTTTCATTACATTAGATTTGTAGGAATAAAACCCTAATTATTGAAAACATAAATCTCATTTTTATTTAGGTAACTTTTATAGCCACAACTTTAAGCCTTCAGTGCTCTCCAGCTGGCTTCTCTTAGCTTCACATTAAGTTAACTTAAACGCGTTTTAAAAAGGTTTTATCAGCAAGAAATACGGGCGAGTGCATCCTAGTTTAATCAAAACAGTTTTATAACTTTATAGTATTGAGAGCGATTACAATGTTTATATCTACATAGTTACTCATTCAGTACTGTCAATCCCGACTTGTGGGTCATGTTACTCATTGGCTAACTCTTTGTCCAATAGTAACGGATTTCAAATAATGTATGCAAAAACCTAACATACTGGCAGTAATTGTAGAATACATAGACTCAATCACTGTTAAGTATAATTTAAAACATTTGAGGTTTTGATAAAACATTTTGACTCACAAAAGTGGTTTACAAAAAGGAGACAAAAAGCAAGATGTACTCACATTGTATGCTTAGGTAAAACTATAGCTTCCTGGTGTTTCTTCTGGTTATTATCTATTAAAAATTAAACAATGCAAACGTGTTAGTAAGATAACCCAAATCACATTAGCCATACAACACGAGACACAACTCCAACGACTGAGTCAGGCAGAGCCTTGACATGCGTTACGGAGCCCTAGATCAATAGGGTAGGGTAACGAATACGTGATCGGGGGTTATAATACTTACAACGAGGCAGAGCTTCACTTTTTAGGGGGTATAATTCCCGGTAATAATTGCCTATCAGAGACTTTGAGAGAGAAATAGAAAATGAACGAATGTAAACTGAGGCAAGAGGCCTCCTTATATAGCCTGGTCGAAGGGCGGCTCGTGGCCCGCGAGCCCCACTCTTTCTCTTACGCGGCCCGCGAGGGTGTAGACTAGGATCTAGCTATGGTGAATCGACGGTATAGGCTTGATACGAAGGGGCACCGGGCTGGTTTGGGTGTCCGGCAAGTTATCAAGTGTCGCGCCCCGCGACGTACTTTGGGTGATCGGGTCGAGGCCCGCAAGAACCCCTATTACTTGTTTTTATTTGATTTTTATTAACATAAGGGTTATTTAGGACCGTTTCTCGTATACGGGGTATATTTTAGGATGTATGGGAGTGTTTTAATGGTTTTAGGAGGGTTGTTATATATAACAAGGTAGTGACTTATGATATTTGATAGAGGAAAGTGAGTTTAGTGTAAATATGATATATATTGTTTTCGTTAGTTGTTTTAAACGGTTTTTGATGACATGTTATGTCATGGTGACAAGTTTAGTGTAAATATGATATACATTGTTTGGGTTTTTGATGACATGTTATGTCATGGTGATTCCTCGTTTAATAAAATGTGGTATGTAAATTTTCTAAAGACTACCCGTGTTTGTATCATCAAATACAAATTAAACATCTCAAACACGTTAAATTACTAGACCTGAAAACCATTGGATACAAAAACAGAGTTCATTAACATGAATTCAGCAAATCGAATTTATAGATAAATTCTGCATCAGTGTTTAATAATTGAAGAACTATTTCTTTATAATCCATTTTCAATTAAGTCTTAAAAAATGTATCGTGATTCGTTGTTTAATAAAATTTGGTATGTAAAATTTCTAAAAACTACCCGTGTTTTTACACATCGATGTGATAGTTTTTTGTGGTTGTACATTTGGTTCCTCAGTGGTAGTAATTTAGCTTCTTTGACATGTTTTGTAAGATAACAAGTTTATAGTAACTGTCTATATTAGATAACAAGTTTTGGTACCATCTCATTTTCGTTTAGCATGCCATTTCTATGGCGTTATAATCCATTTTTAATTAAACTTAAAAGATGTATAATCATTCGTCATTTAATAAAATATGGTATGCATGAATTTCTAAAAACCACCCATGTTTGCACACGGGTATCACTACTAGTTACTATATAATATACAACCAAACCCACCCCATATGACATGAGCATATGACAAAAATAACATAGAAATACAAAACAACATAAAGTAATTTCACTTAATCAACTGCATTTGTTGTTATGCTGGACTATTTACAAATGTTGTCATGCCAATATTGTTGCTCCACGCAATACTATGTATAAACTCCAAAGATGATAATCAAGTTTCTCCAAATGATCATAAGAACTCATGAAGGGTTTAAAGTTTGAAAAGTCAGATTGTTTCTTGTTTTAGAGGAAAAGGAAGTCATTCTAAGTGGCAAAATCTAATGTTCCTAATTGGGGATTTAGTGATTTACACGGCTCTCTGACAACAAACTTCTAAAAGTTGTTGGCCAATATGACATATAATTATTTCAAAGCCAATAAAAAGGGGTTGTGTGGATGTGAACTTCCAAATTGATGATACAAATTTAAATAATCAGAATCCTGTAGCTGATCAAACTTAGGGATAATTAGGTAACTTTACATTTCTCCTAATAATCTGTTTACTTGAAACAACTTCTCACTTGTTTCTCCAAACTAAATTTATCTTCTTTTGCAAAAGGATTAACTTAACAAACATTGGTATGTCCAACGCTTCTAACAAGCATTTCATTGAGCAAGTTGCATGCATATAGTAGACACAATGTGTATGTATCCAATTGGAGTCATATCTCTACCAATTCTAACTAAACTTAACAGTATGCAGATTGGGTTTTTTATCCCAAATTTTGAAGATTGATTGGCTTACAAATCATTTTTTCTTAGCAAAAACAAATTTGTTGTGCAAATGAGTATTAGGTTCAAAAGTTAAAAGAAATTTATTTCATATACACCTGCTTAGCAAAATCATTTTTTTTACATTGATATGTGTATAACAGGAATTGAACTATGCACCAACAAGTTTTCAAGACAATTGACCAACCTAAATTTCAAATGTGAAATTGTAATTAAACAAATCATAGTAACCAAATGGTTTTCAATGAGAAATAATTTGTAGTATAACAACATATTATCAAAAGATGTAGAATTTGCATCTGGAAAAGTACCAATCCTAGGATGTTGTATGCTCCTGATTCACAACAGAAGATGTATGAAATCAAAGTAAGAATACGAGGAGTACTGGAGAGGAAAAAAGGCTAACATGTTAATATGGTGATGCAGGCGCAACTGTGGCTTCAACTTCTTAAAGAGGTGGTGGCTGGAGACAGCAGAGGGTGTTGAGGCAACGGATTAAAGGGGAGACGATTCAGTTGTTGTTTACAATCGTCGGATATAGGATGAGGAAGTGAAGTTTGCAATGAATCCCATTGAATTGTGCAGCAGGGTGAGGGAAAGTTCGAGGGACTATGGCAAGATTGGAATTTCATAGGCTAATTGGAATTATCAATGTATTAATTTCTTGGGCAAAAGGTCAAAGAAAAAAGCTTCAATATTCAAAGTAGATTTCGACAAGGCATACGATTCATTAAACTGGATATTCCTCATCTTAGTCCTTACACGCATGGGCTTCCCATCAAAGTGGAAATGTTGGATTTTAGGCATTTTATATGCTGGATCAGCAATGGTGCTGGTTAACGGGTCTCTGACGTCGGGGTTCGCTTTTGAGAGGGGTTTACGGCAAGGGGATCCGCTATCCCCTTTCCTATATATCTTGGCGATGAAAGCATTGAACGTGTAATCATAGAGAGGGCAGCAGGTGCAGGTTTATTTAAGGGTTTACAACTTTCAAAGGCGGCCCAACAGTCTCTCACTTATTCTACATAGACGACGTTGTGTTTTTAAGTGATCGGGACGAGGAGCAAACCCGAAATTTAGACCGGATCATGAGATGCTTCCACTTGGCCTCTAGTTTGAAAGCAAGCCAGTTCAAAAGTAAGTTGTATGGTGTAGGATTGGATGATGGGTACATGACAACAGCTGCCTCGCCTGCGAGCTGCCATTCTTTACTTGGGCATGATGGTGGGCACAAATATGAATAGGGTGGCCAATTGGAAAGCAGTGGTGGATCGTTTCAACTCAAGGTTATCCAGATGGAAAGGTAGGAATTTGTCTCTTGTGGATCGGGTTACATTGGCAAAGGCAGTTCTTGGGAACCTACCAACTTACTATCTCTTTTTAAATAAGGTGGCGAACAAGATCATCAATACGCTGGAAGGAATTAGAAGGAATTTCATTTGGGGAAGCGGGTGTGATGTGAACAAAATAAGGTGGGTGGCTTGGAGAAAATGGCGACATTGAAGAGAAAGGGAGAGTTGGGTTTGGGAAGCATAAAAGATGCGAATCTTGCTTTACTTACCAAGTGGTGGTGGAGATTTGGAAAGAACGTAGATCAATTGTGGACAAAGGTAATACTTGCGATTCATGGAAAAAGTTGGAAGTCTAATTTGGTATTGTTTAACAAAAATCAATTAGGCTTGTGGAGAAATATAGCAGGGGTTGATAAAGAACTCTAAAAAGGCACATAAATATTTAGAAAAAACTGAAGTGTGAAGTGGGAAGGGGAGACAAGGATAGGTTTTGGGAGGACGATTGGATTGCAAACTACAAACTGATGGAGGTATATTCGAACCTGTATAGACTAATGGAAGAGAAGGAAGTCATGGTCTTGTAGTGTTACAAGAAACTAAGGGGGGAGGCCGTTTGGAATCTCAGTTGGAAATCACACCCGCAAAAAGCAGAGGGCTAGGCAAAATAATTATACATGCTGAGTGGGTTAAGATTATTACATGTAAATCACGGGGCAAAAGAGTGGGGCTAGAAAACAGATGTAGTCCAAGGCTTTTTGGTTAAATTGGTCAAAGAGGATATTGAGGCGGCTAACACACACCTTACAGGGGATTACATTATTAAATGGTGTGGATGGGATATTGCAAAAGCCAACATTCATGCGTGGAGAAAGTGCACAGGGGTGTATACCAACACGAGTTGAGTTATGCAAAAGGGGAGTCCAAGTGAGGATTATGACGTGTCCAGGATGCGGGGACATGCCAGAAACAGTCGATCTTTTATTAGTTACTTGTACAAATGCAAGAGCATTATGGTGGAGAGTTGGTAAATGGTTGGGAATTGAATATTTGCATACACAAGACACGGTTAAAAACTTATTAGAGTAGGTAGAAGGTCTCTTGCTATCAAAGAACAAGAAAAAGGCGGCTAAGTGTGTCATTGTGGCGGCTTTATGGAAGCTTTGGTTGTTCATGAACGAGAGAGTGTTCAAGGGTATATACACTACAAACGGGTTAGTCTTCAAAGCCATCTCGGAGTGCACATTTTTGTGCCTTAGAAATAGAGCGAAAATGAAGTATTTATCATATGACAACTGGTGTAATGTAGGGCCTGAGACCACTGTGTGTTAAAATGAGTGCACAAATCATTGTAATGTTGTATGTTTGCTAGCTTCTAGCTAGTGTGACGAATAAAGCTCCCCTTTCTCTTAGAAAAGTGTCTTAACGGTTTCGAATGAAATTAAATCATTGTCGGTGATAATGATGATGAGAAATCAAACGGATTTGCTGGTGATAATGATGATGAGAGATCAAATGGATGAACCATGCATTCAATTGCCGGTGTTTATGAGCCTGGCATTTAATTGTTGGTCCCGATGATATGATGGTATGATGAATGATAGCCTAGTAAACAATTTTTTTTTAAACATATGATGGTATGATGAATGATAACATCTTTAACAAATAGTGTTGTTGCGTTCTTACAATCCATTCTATTGTTGGCAATAGCCAGGCCCAACACTTTAACCACTCAATAGCATATGATCTCACATAATTAATTGATAGCCCAACATCATTAAATTTCAATCAATTACATTTACCAATGAAATTAATTTCTTGTCTTAAATTTATCTTAGCATATACTATGAATTTATAATTTTGCCCATCTAAAATGTATTATATAGTATTATAGACTATAGATATCGATAGATAACTCTCTGTTTATGCTTATTTGATGTTTGATAATATGAGTTTTTTGTCTATGATATCTATAATGTTAATTCTTATGTTACATACTTTGTATATTGGTTACTGTTAAGTGTTGTTTCATAAACAATAGAGTGCTAATATAGTGTTTAGTTAAATGCCATTTAAGTCCCCGTGGTTTAAGCCATTTGGCCAGTTTAGTCCAAAGGTTTGAAATGTTGCTATTTTAGTCCAAATAGTTTCAAGCGTTGCCATTTTAGTCCACTGGGTTAACTTCGTCCATTTTTTATGTTAGCTAGAAGGGTAATTCGATCATTTTATATGGTCGAATTGTCTTTCTAGTTAACAGAATTACATTTGAAATGACTGAAATGCCATTCTAGTTAATAAAATAAAGGGATGGAGTTAACTCAGTGGACTAAAATGGCAACGTTTAAAACTATATGGACCTAAAATGGCAACGTTTCAAACCTTTAGTTAAATGCCATTTAAGTCCCCGTGGTTTAAGCCATTTGGCCAGTTTAGTCCAAAGGTTTGAAATGTTGCTATTTTAGTTCAAATAGTTTCAAGCGTTGCCATTTTAGTCCACTGGGTTAACTTCGTCCATTTTTTATGTTAGCTAGAAGGGTAATTCGATCATTTTATATGGTCGAATTGCCTTTCTAGTTAACAGAATTACATTTGAAATGACTGAAATGCCATTCTAGTTAATAAAATAAAGGGATGGAGTTAACTCAGTGGACTAAAATGGCAACGTTTAAAACTATTTGGACCTAAAATGGCAACGTTTCAAACCTTTGGACTAAACTGGCAAAATAACCCAAACTATAGGGACTAAATTGGCATTTAACTCTATAGTGTTTAACGACTATTATAGCAACACGAGAACTAGTCTTTATACTCTAGTACATAAATTAATAAAACTATAGCAAAAGAATCCGTAAATCAATATTAGAAAAATTTGAAAGAAACCTATACCTTTGAAATACTCATTATGTGACTGAAAGAGACCTATACCTTTGTATGTGATTTCGTGATGTGCTATCTCTTCGTTCCTGATGTGCTATCTCTTCGGTCCAACACGCTAACGTATTTCGATGGTTGTCTTCCTACATGCTCTGATATAGTATTAAAACATTGAAAAGAACTATCTATTTAGGGCATTCGGGGAGTGGCGTGATGGGCGTGAAACACCGCCGCAAACAAACGTACTACAGCAGTAATGGGAAATCCGTGAGATACATCACGGTCGTGGAATGGTTTGAAGTTTAAAATTAAAAAAAAAAAAGTAAATTTCTGTTTTGCTCTCTGTGATTTGGTCGTTTTAACGGTTTTACCCCAATCCTTTAAAAATAGTCAGTTTCCTCCTTGATGTTTCAATTTTTTCGCCAGATTTCTCCCGGCTCTAACACAGTTAAAATGGTCAGTTAAAAGTAGGGGTATTTCAGTAATTTTACTTGTAATCAGAATGGTATTTTAGTAATTTTATACATAAGCATTTAAGTATTTATTTTACTATTAAAAAATATAAGTTTAATTATTTATTTATTATATGTCATATGTACATATATAGAGATGCATCAAACTTGGGTTGCTTTCTCTCTCACCACCAACACCGGCTCCCGCCACCAACCTCCACCACCCACCACCTCGTCACCACTCGATATCACCGCTTCACCTCCACCTAATATCACCAACATTAGCCACCGCCGCACCAGCACCTGACATCACCACCATCAGTCACTGCTTCACTCACCACTCGACATCATCACCATAAGCCACCGCCTCACCACACCTATCATCTCCATCATCAGTCACCACCTCACCCACCACCCAACATCATCACCGTAAGCCACCGCCTCACCAACACCCGACATCACCACCATCAACTACCACCACACCTTCTAGACCTGGTTTATTCCATTTGTCACTGCCTCTTGATACGAACCGAGTCGTAATCAAATGATCCAAGAAATTATAGAGAGAAGCCAGAAAGCAAATTAGAGGGAAACCAGATTTACTAATTCATTCTTCATTCATAATAGAACAATAAACATACTTGTCTTCTTTTATAGGATTACAAAAGGAAGGAAACGAACTAGAACATGATTGAAAAATAACTACCCATTACCCTAATATTGCTAAACATAAGGAAACAAAGATGGTGTATGGTGTATGGTGTACGTGGGTGTGGTTGCATGAGGTACGTATCATTCCGGCGCCCTTGAAAACGTCCTTGTCCTCAAGGACGGAATCCAGACGATGCTTAGCGAATTTCCACGGTGGCCGCCACTCGGTTCTTCCGGCGACGCTTGGAGAAGCCTTAACGGAACGCCATGGTGGGCGCCACTCACGTTTATGGGCTCCACTTTTTGATACCCGTTTCTCATGGCTTTCTTCAATTATATTAAAAGGCTCTTCAAATACAACCAAATACATCAACAACTTTGAAGCTTTTAGAACACTGTCGTCCACTTGTGTAAAATGGTTACGTATTGAGTAGCCACAAGACTTCAACAATTGCTCCGAATCATACCTGCAGATCTTCCACGCTCTATTGTCCTTAAATGATATTGTTACATTTAAGGAAGAATATGGGGCTTGTGTGGTAGCATAAGCCGACGGTGGTGCGGCTTTCGGACCAGATGGTGCGGGTAGTGATGCTCGAAGCAAAGATGGTTTCGGTGCGGCATTAGGTTGGCCGAAGGTGGTGAATTTTGGGGTTGATATGGGTGCTGATGGTGGTGATGGTAAGGCGGCAGCGGGTGACAGGGCTGGAGGTATGGTGGCGGAAACTTGTGGTCGTAGCCGAGGTCGGTTCTTGAGAAAATCGATCATCCGAGCAATACTTGACTCGATTCGATCGAACAACTCGTGTTTGGATAGAGTTTGAGCAGCCATAGGTCCGAAGGGGGATCACGACGGCTCTGATACCAATTGATACGAACCGAGTCGTAATCAAATGATCCAAGAAATTATAGAGAGAAGCCAGAAAGCAAATTAGAGGGAAACCAGATTTACTAATTCATTCTTCAATCATAATAGAACAATAAACATACTTGTCTTCTTTTATAGGATTACAAAAGGAAGGAAACAAACTAGAACATGATTGAAAAATAACTACCCATTACCCTAATATTACTAAACATAAGGAAACAAAGATGGTGTATGGTGTACGTGGGTGTGGTTGCATGAGGTACGTATCACCTCTCTAGCAGCCACCACACATCACCGACCTTTTTCTCCAGATCTAATTATCAGACGCTACCACTAACAAGGAATAAAAGACGCATCTTATTCTTCACCCGGTAATCTTCACCGGATCTGAACATCGGGATATTGTTTTAGGGTTTAGATAAGAAAGATTTGAAGATCTTGAACTGGTTTTAATTATGGCAGCTCTCTTCTCTCTCTCTCTCTTTCTCTCTCTCTCTCTCTCTCTCTCTCTCTGATGAGGATACGTCCTTGGTCGAACCGAATGACCAGCAAACGTAGAACCGAACCTCATCACTTAAAGGTCGGACCACACCCTATGCTGTAGACAGAAGGACTAAGCATGTTGATACGTCATAACTAACTAGGCCCCACAGCTTTAACTGCCCTGACAGTGAATGGTCCGACCCTAACTAACTCGCCACGTCAGCATGCCCAAAAACTATAAATACCCCACCAAGGCTTCCTGCAGGGGGTAATTGTTACTTCCTCTCTCTAAACTCTCCTCTCTCTCTCCCTGACCTTTTTTCTCCTCACAAATACTTATTCTCACGCCCGAGCTTGGTCACAGAGAGGCCCCCCTCCCTGTGACGAGGCTAACGGTGTGCTTGTTTCCTTGTGATCTTGCAGGTTCTTGCTAGGTCATCTGAAGCTATACTCTGACCAGGTCGGACCAACTGGTTTTGAGTCTTTACTGGCGCCATCCCCTCGAATTCACTCAATTCGTTTTGCTGATTCTGCTTACTCCAAACCATGGAATCCACGACAGCTGCTCCCACAAACACTTTCCTGTCTTATAATGACATCTGGGAAGGAAATGCTGTATCCACAACTGCCCCTACAACAGTTGCCGCCGCATCGGTTTTGACAGGATCAGCGACAGCACCTCCAGCTGCAAGTTCTATGATCGCGAGCCCTGTCACCACGCTCTCGGTTACTGCTCCAGTCGCTACGCCGTTGCCTAGTTTCGACAACGCTTTCCTCCTGCGGAATGCTGATCTACTACGGCAACTACAACAGCAGCAGTAGCGAGAAGAAATGTTGCAGAGCCTCCGCACGAATTTGTTCAGCAGCGTTTATCTAGGGTCTAATCCCGTCTCTGTTGGAGCTTTCACCTCTGGATCTATGGTAAGTCCTGTAATCCCCACTCCCATAACATGTGTTGCACAACTTTCCTCGTTTACAAGTGCTCTGATGAATAACGGTCTCAATGACCTGTTTCGCCAGGGGACTATGGGTTTAAACCCTCAGGATCAGGAGCTGATCATGCCGTACCATCCTACATCTATGACTTCTCAATCGAAGTTCACGTTGAGGATCGTTAATGCCCCACTCCCGGCCAAACTGAAGATGCCCCCCACGTTGAAGTTTTACGACGGTACGTCCGATCCGGACGACCACATGTTCGCGTTCGCCGGAGCGGCTAAGGTCGAACAGTGGCCTATGCCGGCTTGGTGTCACATGTTCGCCCAAACTCTCACCGGATCGGCAAGGGTTTGGTTCGATGGGTTGCCAGAAGGATCGATTGATCACTTTGAAGATTTCCGGCGTATATTTTTGCAAAATTTCTGCCAGCAGCGACGCTGCAAGAAAGACATTACCGAGGTTCACCACATAAAACGCCGCGACGGAGAATCCGTAGAGGATTTCATCGATCGCTTCAATCGAGAGAGCATGCAGATAAGTGGAGCGGTTGACCAGCTCCGAGTTTCTGGATTTTGTCACGGAGTTCGGAACAATCAGCTTGTGGAAAAGCTTCACGAAGATCTCCCAAAAACCATGGAGATACTTATGGAGCGAGCTCGAGCCTTTGTCCGGGGAAAGAGTGCCTGCGGTCAACCAAACGAAACAGCAGCAAGAAATGCCAAGGCTCGAACCACATCATGGAGACGAAACGCGTTACCACCAAAAGATAGAAGCAACAATTGGAACAGAAGTCGTGGCCCGTACCAAAAATCAGATCGAAGCAGCTTCCAAACTGGAAACGTACGCTTTAACACCTTCTCCGAGCTAATAAAATCACGAAGCGAGATCCTTAGTACGGAAACCACCCGGTTTCCTACGCCGTCGAAGCAGCGGCCTACCTCGGATAAGCATTCTAAGAAGTACTGTGAGTATCACCGAGACAAAGGGCATACGACCGATGAATGTTGGGCTTTGAAACAAGAGATCGAAAAGGTTGTACGATCCGGAAAACTCTCTCATCTCGTGAAAGAAGTAAAAGATGAGAAGAAGTCTACGGCAGTGATTGATAATCCGAACACCGAGGCCGGATTCAATATGATTCGGTCTACCGAGCCAAGAGGGGTAAAGCGGTCGAGCCAACACATGGCAGCTTGGATGCACCAACCAACATACTTTCCTCTGATTGATCCGGAAGATGCTCGAGACGGACCAATCACGATATCGGCCATAGTCGCGGGACACTTGGTTCGGCGAATCTACGTAGACAGAGGAAGCGCCTTTGAGATAATGTACTTGCAGTGTTTCCAGCAGCTAAACCCCCAAACGAAGAAGAGATTGATTGAAGTATCCACCCCTCTAGTAAATTTTTTGGGAGAGGTGGTTCGTCCGATAGGGCAGATTACCCTCCCGACCACATTCAAGGATGATGACAAAAGTAGAACTGTTCAGTTAACCTTTCTGGTTGTTGGTACTCATTCGTCGCAAAACATAATACTCGGGCGACCCGGGCTACGAGTTCTCGGGGCAATTAGCTCGATGATACACGGTGCCATAAAATTCCCTACCGAAGCTGGGGTCTCCACTATCCTTTCAGAATCAAATTCATTCGTAGCTGAGGTAAGACACGCAGGAGAAACGAGCTCCAAAAAGTCCGAAGTGCCTACAGAACTCTGGGCGATTAATCCGGACTTCCCCGAACAGCAAGTGGCTATCGGTGCTCAGCTCCCAAAACGAACGAAGAAGCTCATATGGGAGTTATTGAGTAACTCGATTGATGTTTTCGCATGGACGCACTCCGATATGCAAGGGGTCCCCAGGTCTATGGCACAGCACCACCTGAACGTAAAAGAATCAATCAAGCCAATAGCACAAAGAAAAAGGCATATGGCAACGGATCGAGCCAAGGCAATTGCAAAAGACGTGAAGAGCCTCCTAGATGCCGGAATTATTCGAGAAGTCCGGTACCAAACTTGGGTGTCGAATCCAGTTATGGTACGAAAAAAGGACAACTCATGGAGAATGTGTATCGACTTCACCAATCTAAATGATGCGTGCCCGAAAGATTGTTTTCCATTACCGGAGATTGATGAGAAGATTGACTCCATCGCCACGTTCAGGTTGAAGTGTTTTTTAGACGCCTACAAGGGATACCACCAGATACAAATGGCAATTGAAGACGAGGACAAGACAGCCTTTGTCACCAACGAAGGAGTTTACTGCTTCACTAAGATGCCTTTCGGGTTGAAAAACATCGGTGCTACGTATCAGCATTTAATGAGCAAAGCCTTCAAAGACCAGATCGAACGAAATGTAGAGGTATATGTTTATGATATCGTAATCAAAAGTCACGATGAAGCCGCCATGCTGAAAGACATACTCGAAACATTTACCCGACTCCGAAGCATCAACATGAAGTTAAACCCTAAAAAGTGTACGTTCGGGGTAGAAGAAGGAAAGTTCCTGGGAGTCATGGTTGGGTCAAAAGGTTTGCGAGCCAACCCAGACAAGATTGATGCTGTTCTTACCATGAAGCCTCCAACGTCAGTTAAATAGATCCAGTCCTTAAATGGGCGATTGGCCGCCCTCCATCGGTTCTTGTCAAAAGCGGCAGATAGATCTCTCCCATTCATGGACGTGCCCCGAAAAAGCTTCAGATCGGAGTTTAAATGGACTGAAGATGCCGCACGAGCCTTTGAAGAGCTTAAAGCTTATCTCGGCACCTTGCCAACCCTCACCGTACCAGAAAAAGACGAGGTACTAACGGTCTACTTAGCCGCATCGTTTGGTGCTATCAGCGCAGTGCTAGTTGCCCACCGAACTGGAGCACAAATCCCCATCTACTACGTGAGCCGAACATTGAAAGATTATGAAACGAGATACTCAAACTTGGAAAAGCTAGCTCTGGCATTAGTCCATGCTTCAAGAAGACTTCGTCGATACTTTTAAGCCCATCCAGTTGAGGTACGCACGGATCAAAGAATCCAGCATGTTCTCCGACGGCCCGAAGTTTCAGGTCGCATGGCAAAATGGGCGATCGAGCTGGGCACATTCAATATCACCTTCAAAACCAAAGGTCCGTTAAAAGGATAGGTGATAGCTGATTTTCTAGTAGAAATGCCAGAAGAGAAAGAAATGGAAAAAACAGAGAAAGCTCCAGACAAACCCTGGTCTTTATATACAGACGGGGCTTCGAGCGCCGAAGGGGCAGGAGCAGGTTTGATTCTCACCGATCCGGATGGCATAGATATGACGTATGTGCTCCGATTAGAATTCAAGAGTTCTAATAACGAAGCTGAATATGAGGCCCTGTTAGCCGGTTTACGTCTGGCAACGAAAGTTGGAGCAAGAAACGTGGTGGCCCATGTAGATTCATTGCTCGTAGCGAATCAGGTGAACGGAGAATATGAAGCAAGGGAAGCCAACATGATTGAGTATCTCGAACAGGTAAAGCAAGTTATGGCGTCGTTCGATTCATGTAAAGTTGAACACATTCCCTGCAGCAAAAACAAAAAGGCTGGCGCATTGAGCAAGTTGGCATTCGTATCATTCAGTCACTTGGCCAAGGAGGTAAGGGTGGAGGTGTTAACCGCACCTTCAATAGCTACTCCGCACGTTATGCAAGTAGAAGCTCCGTCACAAACATGGATGATACCCATAATCAACTACCTGGTGCACGATGTTTTGCCAGTTGATAAAGTAGAGGCGAGAAAAATCCAAATCAACTCTCTTCAATATCAGATGCAGGAAGGAGGCTTGTTCCGAAAGACTTTCCTCGGGCCTCTGTTAAAATGCCTCGATCCGGAGCAGGCCAGCTATATCATCAGAGAAATACATTACGGCATCTGCGGGATTCATGCGGGGCCAAAAATGATCGTAACGAAGGTGAAAAGCGCAGGATATTATTGGCCCGGGATGCACGAGAGTGCAGTCAAAGAACTCCAGCAATGTGATGAATGCCAAAAGCATGCACCAGTAAGTCTCCGAGCGAAGAATGAGATGATCCCGGTAACCGCCGCATGGCCTTTCCAGAAGTGGGGCGTCGACATAGTCGGACCCTTCACACGGTCGAGCGGAAGCGCTCAATATCTGCTTGTGGCGGTGGATTATTTCACCAAGTGGGTGGAAGCCCGACCATTCACAATCATCTCTGGCTACAATGTAACGAGATTCTTTTGGGAGCAGATCGTGTGCCGTTTCGGTCTTCCGCTCTACATTGTGAGCGATAATGCAAAGCAATTCGCGGAAAATCCATTTAAACGCTGGTGCGAGAATTTGAAGATTAACCAAGTCTTCTCCTCGGTTGCACACCCCCAGGGGAATGGGCTGGTCGAGCAGATAAACCGACGGATCGTAGATGGAATAAAAAGAAGACTTAGTTATGAAGGCAAAGGATGGGCATATGAATTGCCGAACGTGTTGTGGGCTCACCGAACGTTGCACAAGACTAGTAATGGAGAACCACCGTTCAGTCTTACATACGGCACTGAAGCCGTGATTCCTGCAGAAATCGGACTCCCAAATCAAAGGTGCAAAAACTGGGAAGAAAACGAACGGGAGCTCCGATCCAATCTCGATCTGCTGGAAGAACGTCGAAACATTGCGGCAATTAAGGAGGCACGATACAAAAAGAAGATCGAAAAGTATTACAATGCCCGCGCCAAGTTTTACAAGTTTAAGGTCGGAGACTTTGTGCTCCGAAGCAACGATGCAAGCCGCGTCGAAGCTCCTGGGAAACTGACCCCAAAGTGGGAAGGGCCGTACCGAGTCAAAGAAGCAAGCGATAAAGGCTCCTATGTGTTGGAAAAAATTGACAGAACCCCCGTACCCAGAACATGGAACGGAGTTCACTTAAAGAAGTGCTTCATGTAAACGGCAGCCGGTTACGGCCAAAAAGATCGCTATTTCTTATTTTTTAGTATTTCCAATTTCCATGTACGAATCGGGAGGGTAATGCCCCGAACACATTTCCATTTTCCTTGTAAGCCGGGAGGGTTTTCCCCGGAACTATGATTAAATAGATCAGTAAATAAAGCGATCTGCATTTTTAAGTATAAAGCATAGCGTATGTATAAGTTCGAACAATATAAAAACGTGCACGAACGGGCCTCGACCCATGCCTCGCGCCGATCGAGAAGGCTTAAATAGTTCCAAAAAACAACAAAATGTATTAAGCAGAAAGCCCGTATTTAACACGGTCCGACTATTAAAAAATCTACTAAGCAAAAGAAGTCAACTACGAGAAACTTCTTGCTATAATCCGGTCACCTAGATGGCCGAACCATAATTTGGCCAAACAGCAAAAAGTTTGGACGCAAACTAAAAAGCTGAAAAGCCAGGCATAAATATTTTCATCAAAAATATTACTTCATATAAAGCTACGAAAACATATTTGCCAAAACTATAAGCAGGAAATTAAGTTGTTCGGTTACATGCCACAACAAAAAACAAAATAATGTACGATTGATTACAAAGGTGAACATCAAGTTTAAGGTTCATAATCTTCTTTCACAATGGGAAGTTCACTCCTTTGCTTGATAACGGACAAAGGTTTATCCACCAAGTCTGCAACTTTCCCAAGAACGGAGATGTGGAAATAATCAAAGGCCTTTATCGCAGCATTTAGTGCGTCCTGGGCTCCTTCGTCATAACCGGAGACTTCTTCAAACGAGCGAGCCGAACCCTTGGCCGCCTGAAAACCCTGTTTAATTCCTTCGTTCACCCCAACCACATTAACGCTGTTCACTAAATCAGCAACCACCTTCTCCAGCTCAGGGCTTTGATGAACCAATTTGACCACCCAAGCAATCCCATCTGTTAGAAACCATTGCTTGGTAAGCATGAGCTCCGACACTTGAGCATATAGCTCGACCATCTCACCGTCACAGCGGGTCAACATGCCTTTCGCTTCGTCAATCGTTGCCTTGTGCGACTCGATCGCTCTATCGCGAGCCCTCTCAAGTTCGTCCTTGTCTAAAGAAAAAGTGGGATTTAATCAGTAGGAATACAGAAAACAGTAAGGAATGAACTACGAACGTACCGTTAATCAGGCGGTGATGATCGGCTAAAAGTTGATCATAGGACGTTTGCATTTCTTTCAGCTCAGCCTTGTTTCTTTTCTCCGTATCAGATAGTTTCTTCTCTATATCACCAAATTTCAACTTAAGAGCTTCCAGGTCTTGAAGAGCTTTGTCTCGAGCTTCGTAGGCAGCAGCAGCCGAAGCCTGCGAAGATTTGGTAACTTCTTTTGATTCCGAGACCTGCTCCTTTAGACGATTAACCTGGGACCGAAGGGAGGAAAGCTCCTGTTTGGTTTTCGATCGAACGTTGTCTTCATTTTTCAAGTTAGCAATCTCGCGCTCAAACTTGCGACAATTCGATTCTGATTCTACCCAACGCTTGTAAGTTTCCACCACCAGGGAATTCGATTGGGCTTGATTCAACATCAAGGCATTCCTAAGCTCCGGACCACTCATTTTCCGGTAATGCGCATGCTCGGCCGGAGTTCCAAGATGAAACAACGCCATCTTTGCCGATAAGGCATCCACACTCCGGTCTTTGTTTGCCAACGACCACTCAGGTATATACTTCTCCAAAGCACGAGCCGAGTCCAAATCCACAGCATCACCCGAACCTAGCTCCCGGCATAAGAAAACAGCCTCAGTTTCGTACTATAAAGGTGAGGAAGAGGCGCTATCCCCACCATCAAATGGTTGAGGACTTGGCCTTGAAACGTTAGAAGCAACCCCGATCGTAGGCTTACCCGAAGGAGAAGGTTCGATCTTTTTAAAGGATAGAGGCTCGGGCATATGAATATCTTCGATAACTTTGGTAGTCGGCCCTCCGAAAGATAACGGGCTTGTCGGAATGTTGACCGGGCGATCCCTTGGGATGCGACCTCCATGAAGGTGGGCATCCAAATTCTCCAACAAGCCCCCAGCAGCAGAAAACCCGGTGGCCTGATCGTCTTCGTCATCCTCCAAGGTGATGGTATTGAAATCTATTTTCTTCTTTTTCACCAGTTTGAGACTTGGATCAGATTTAGAAGAGGCAGCCCGTCTTCTTTTCAAACTAACTTGAGGACGTTCCTCATCACCATCATCATCACCCTCTTCTCCCCCTCCAGCATGTACTCCTTCGTCTTCGATAGAAAGATGCTCCGAGCCGTATATAATAAACTTGGAACCGGACCCTTTCGTCCCGCTCGAGCTAGTCTTCTTGCCTTTATCACTACCAACCACCACCGCTGCCTGAGCCGGAGCAACATTCAACACTTGTGCCGTAGGAGCTAACCCCGAACCTCCCTGGCCAACCGAACCTCCTTGGTCAACCGGAGCCACTTGCACTCGAATTGGGTGAAGATTCTCTTGAACGACACTCAGGTACGGTGGGCTACCCTTCGGCGTCTTCGTGGCTCGAACGTCAAGCTCAGTAGAATCGAAGGATTTCAATCTGAGAGCTTCTTTCAAACCCATAGCTGCACAAAAACAAACAGTAAATAATATCTATAGTCCGACATAGTAAAGGTATACAAACGAGCCAAGTTATCAATAAACAATACAAGAAACACCGTATCACTAACCCTCTCCGTTCCACCTAAGGGTAGGATACCACTCCGGTTCGGCCCAAATCGTGCTGATCCGTCCCATGACAAGAATGTGTTCCGGATACTTTTGTATGCGCCCGAATTCCCTGATCAAAGTCGCGTATAAGTCTCTATTAAACTCAAAGTCTTCAGGAAGAGGGGGTGGGAGGCGCGATTTCTTCAATCTCCACGTCATCTCAGCCGGAACGCACCGGTCATCAACCAGGAAGAAACAGTCTTTCCAATATTTTAAACTGGTAGTAATCCATGTATAGCAGCAGGCATTCTTTTTCCTAACCTCGAAGGTATACCAACTACCGGACCGATTCAACTTGTAAAAGGCCCGGAACACATCCAAATCCTGGTCGGAGCCTAAGCCACGACAGGCTAACTCAAAATGACATACCTTGGCAAGGCCAAAGGGGTTCATCTGAGAAAGGTGGACCTCATGAAATAAAAGAACTTCGATCAAGAACTTCATCAGAGGAAGACGATAGTTACAGTAATCGAATAAGCGAGTGTAAACCCCTATTTTCCCCGGAACGAAGGGATAAATGAGCGTATTCTTTTCGGGGAGAACAGGGTGTAAAGAGGCGGGAATTGCGTATTTATCTATATACCACTATAAACCATTTCTATTCAAAATATTGAAGCAACCAGATAAGTTGCTCTTGTTTGCCATACTAAAAAGCAGGTACTAACCTGATCGGAATCTTTTGTTTTCAAGGAGGGAAGAAAGGGGAAAAGAAGAAGACAACACAGGTAAAAGTAAAAAAAGGAAAAATAACTTCCTCTTTATATATAAAGGATATTTTTCCACCGCCATAGCCTCTCCAATAAGATGTCAACACGTCATGATAACTGACGCATATCAAACGTCACGTCAGAGGGGAAGAAGATAAAACGACCGTCAGTTATCCAACAAAGGTCATCGCCCAAAATTTGAAATTCAAAAAATTAGCGATACAAACGACAAATCAGGGGGTCAACTCGCCAAAAATTACGCCGTTTTAGTTCGAAGCTTTTACCAAGGAAACGCTACGAACTAGGGGGACTTGATGAGGATACGTCCTTGGTCGGACCAAATGACCAGCAAACGTAGAACCGAACCTCATCACTTAAAGGTCGGACCGCACCCTATGCTGCAGACAGAACGACTAAGCATGTTGATACGTCATAACTAACTAGGCCCCACAGCTTTAACTGCCCTGACAGTGACTGGTCCGACCCTAACTAACTCGCCACGTCAGCATGCCCAAAAACTATAAATACCCCGCCAAGGCTTCCTGCAGAGGGTAATCGTTACTTCCTCTCTCTAAACTCTCATCTCTCTCTCCCTGACCTATTCTCTCCTCACAAATACTTATTCTCACGCCCGAGCTTGGTCACAGAGAGGCCCCCCTCCCAGTGACGAGGCTAACGGTGTGCTTGTTTCCTTGTGATCTTGCAGGTTCTTGCTAGGTCATCTGAAGCTATACTCTGACCAGGTCGGACCAACTGGTTTTGAGTCTTCACTCTCTCTTATGAGCCCCCGTTTCCTTCTACTTTTTCTTGTTTCTAGAAAGATCTGAAAGCATATTTGAAGTGGGTAAAACCGAATCGAATAACCTATTACACCGGAGAACCTGTTACACCGGAAATGGTTTAAGCAGTGGAGGATGGTGATGGTAGAATGGTAGTGGTGGTCGAATGTTGCTGGTGGACGGTTTGAACTCAGAAGAAGAAGATGGTTCTTGTGAATGGTGATGGTAGATTGGTAGGTTAGGTACAATTATATATGTTAATAAAAGTATTATATATTAATATATAATTAAAGTTTCATGTTTTTAATATTAGTAAAATACAAAAAAAATTAAGGAATTAATAAAATTGAATACTTGTATATAAAATTACCGAAATACCCTTACTTTTAACCACTGTTGCAGAAATCGGCCTAGGCGGCCGATTAATCGCCGCCTAGGCGCTAGTCGACTAGTAATCGCCTAAATTTGAGCAAATCGGTCAATTAATCGGTCCAGGTCAAAATCGGTCCTAGTCGGTCAAAAGTCGGTCCTAGTCGGTCAAAAGTCGGTCTAGTCGGACTAATCGGACCATGGTTTTTTTGCTCAAAATCGGTCCTGGTCGGGATTAATCGGTCCTGGTCGGGATTAATCGGTCCTAGTCGGGATTAATCGGTCCTAGTTGGTCAAAAGTTGGTTAATTTTTGAATTTTTATGTGAATTTTGAAGTATTATTTTTATATTATTGGGTATATATATATAATTTTGAAAAAATACATATAAAAATCCCATCCCGATTAATCCCTAGGCTGTACCTCACCGCCCGACTAGCGCCTAGCGCCTTCTACAACATTGCTTTTAACTGACCATTTTAACTAAGTTAGAGCTGTGGAGCAAACTGGGGAAAAAAATTGAAACATCAATGAGGAAAATGACTATTTTTAAAAGATTAAGGCAAACCGTTAAAATGAACAAACCACATGGAGCAAAATGGGCGTTTACTCTAAAAAAACATTTTTAGTTACACACACCAAATCTTATATCTTTTACACACACCACACCGCTAAAAAAAACTACAACACCACACCTAAAAAACAAATGAAGGATTCAAGCAAAAAAATGTCGGCTTCAAAGAAAAGATTAAGCCAAAGGTTTGTACTGAGATAGGCGAACTGAATGGATTTCGTCTACAAGATGAACCATTACCAATCCAGCTGACCCATCCGTTTCCAAACTTTTAGGTTTTTTTTTAGATTTCTTTTTGTAACTTAAATCTAATGTAACAAATTGGTGCTTTAAGTCCAAACTTTCCCGATTGTGACTAATACTAGTTTTAATTTTATTTTAGTTTTTATATTTAAGTTTTTTTTTTCTTGTGGGTTGTTTTTTTCTATTTTAATTGAATTTTTGTAGTTAGTTTATATTTAATTTAATTTAATGCTGTGATGAGTGTTGCAAGTAATTTAGTGATGGTGTAATACAATTGGGTGGAATGGGGTGTTAAGACTGTGATTGCCTGGAAGTTTAGGAATAGTGTGATGGGTATTCCTTCCACCCTTGGGGGGGTTGGGGCACACATCACCCTATCATATCATTATTTACAAACCAACCAATCATAAAATGTCACCTCATTCCACTCAATTCTAGCATACGATCACTAAATCACTTGCATCATTTATCACACCTAGGGCTGTTCATGAGCCGAACTGAGCCGAGCTAGGGCAAAACTCGAGCTTGGCTTGATTATAAACCGAGTTTTCTCGGTTCGGCTCGGATTTGAAACTAAGCTAGAAATCTAAGCTCGGGTTCGGCTTGGTTTTAAACCGAGCTGGCTCGGCTCGACTTAGTTTGGCTCGATTTTGAAAAGAAAAATTAATACATCGCTATCAAAATTAAGTAATCTAAATTATCATTTAATAATTCAAAAGAACATATCCAAAATAAGCTCAACCTAATACATTACAAGGCAAAATCAAGTTTAACAACACAAAATTCTTTCTTAATTACAATGCAATACAATACAATATAAGTTTATTAGCATGGTAATCAACCTTTAAATGTGATATAGATATCAAATTACACTTTTAATCACATGTAAATAATAAGAAGTTTTTATGATATATTATAATTGTCACACCCCGATATTTCCACGTATTACCGGTGAGCCCGGTGGGGAGTATCGTGACGTAGTTGATATCATCATAGTCAAATAATCACAGTTCAAAGCACAACGGAAGTCTAAGGTAAAAATATTACAAACCGATTCGAAAGTAACATTAAATATTACAACGGGTTGTAAAAGGATCCACAGACGGATCAAAACAAAAGAAATATTGTTCAACAGATTTAAGCCTTAAAAGCTCGCAAGACTCTTTATTTGATACTAGGAGTGGCCAGCCCATTTCGCTTAGTACCTGCACTTAACCTTTTTGGAAAATACGTCAGTTTTCACTGATAAATACAATTAACCGACTCATTTTGAAAATGTTTAAGAAAATTGATTTAAATGCACAAGGCACAAAATTCTTTTATAACTTAGGATAATTATTTAAAAATAATCTTGTAAAAGAATTATATGTTTGTTATAAGTTCAGTAGCCCGGGTTAAAATACCGGGTTAAAGATTAGTAGACACACCACCTAATATAACCCACGGCGAGTTATTCTCGAACAAGCGGGTATATCATTTTACATACGCACCGGCAGGTGTATGCCTACACCCCGTGCTTAAGTCGTGGCCATTTCAATGAATGAGCCGAGGATATCCAGGACATGGTCACTAACCCCCCAAAGGCTTAAAACAAACAAAACAGATTAAACGGGTTATCTCAATGATTTAATCTTCATACGATTAAAGATTCAATACCCGACCAAGCGGTATTATTACATACCGTACCCCAAGCCCGTATAAGGGAAAACAAGTTAAAAGTATTTACCTGAGCTAAAATATTAATATTAATTTTAATCCCAGCCGTATAACAAAGCATCAAGTACGGTAGCTTTTACTGGTCTCCTAAATCTGGAACGAAGGTTTTAATAACCTGTTAGATTCCTAACGGGTCTTACTTAAGTTAAAACTTAGACCGGTTAGTTTTAAAGAAAAGGCTTACGGTTCAAAACGCAAGATTAAGCGAAGACCGGATTAGAATGTGATTTAGACCCGACAAGTATGAAGACTTGTATAATATGGGTAAACTAAATACATTCTGGATTTTGAGGTAAAAATGATAAGGTTTGACCCGTTTCGGTTAATTTATGCAAACTAGTTACATAAACCGTACCGAACGCGAAAAATGCATAACGGGTAACCATTTGAGTCATGAATAGGTTCCCTAAGTTAATATGCCTAAAAATGTGTTATGATATCAGTAGGATACCTTCTATTATGCCCAAAATGAATTTAAAATCAATTTAAGCCCCGTAAGGGTATTTTGGTCATTTTTAAGATTATAAAAGAGGTTAAATGATAATCTGAGGTTCTGATCCAAAATGATCAGTAAAAATATTTATTTTAGTGAGTTACATCAGTAGGATATTGCATATATGTGAAATTTACCATTTATGTCCAAACTATGCACCGTAGGGGCATTTTGGTCATTTCACATAAGCTTTAAGGGTCAAATTTGGAAATCTGAGTTCAAAAATTTTATTTACTGTTAAAGTATAAAAATTGATTCATAACATCAGTAGGTAACAAGCCTTAGGTGTCTAATATGATTTTAAACCATAGTATGCGCCTAAATCGCATAAAAGTCGGTATTTGACGATATTCGGGTTGATAAAAGAAATCTGAGATTTTGACCATCCTTTACAGTTTAAAATAACTTATTTCTTATATAAAATCAGAAGAAAAAGGTTTGATATGTAAAAGATGTGTAAAACTCATTTTATTAGTAAAAAGGGCATTATCGTCAATTACCGAGCCTATGCAAGAACTCTATGTTATAATCAGTTTAAAATTTAATAAAAATTTCCAAAAATCCCTAAATATTATATTACATCAGTGGGTAAAATGTTTGGTGTCAAAATTTGGGTTTAAATAGGATTTATGTTGAAAATGCCGTTTAATTAATAAAAAGGCTTTCATTTACGATATTGAGCATAACTCCTAATTTAGACCATAAACTGATGTCAAACTTTTAGGACATGTTTATAAATCAGTAATAAAGGTTTTTGTCCTCTCACATTTTTAAAATCTTGTTTTAATATCAAAAGGGCATAATGGTCAACTTTTAAGCAATTAACGGAAACATGCAAATGAATCGGATTACTAAGGAACCAGGTTGTATAACTTCAGAGGGTTATACTAACCTATAATATGGTCCTAATGGAACCCTAAGGCATATCTAAACTAAGGTAAATCGGGTCAGAACTGAAAGTCAAAGCCAAAGTCTACTTTTGCGACTTTCGGTTCCTAACCGAGCCTAAACTCAGAATTGTCTGGTTGAACATGCTTAGACATGTTCTTATATTATTTACCAAGTTATTTTAATGTTAAAACCGGTTCCATAACCTCTGCATTGCAAGTTATGAATTTATTTGCAAAAATAGCTTCTGTTGACTTTTTAATATTAAGTTTGACCCGACAATTAACCAAGTTAGAGTGATAATCAGTGGGTGCCCTTTTAAGGGTTTATTACCCACATAATTACCAACTCATAGCCACTTTCAATTCGAATAATGGCTGGACCATTAGTGATTAATCACTAAGTCAAAGCTTAATTATGATGGCTTTGACTTTTGGTCATTAAACTAATAAAACTTGAACTTAAGAACACTTACAATGGTCCTTAGCACGAATTTGGAACTTAAGAAAACTTGCTTGAACTCCAGAAAGCTCCAGAGAATGAGTTGTGAATAAATTTCAAGTGCAAATGACAAGTGAAGAAATAAGAGCCCTTATATAGGAATTCTAAGGCTCCAAGATTGATCCACCTGCCCCTACAACTAATTTCTGATGATCCCAGGTGTCCCCTATGCATGTAATACTGTTGGCTCAGTCCCTGGAATCGAAAACAAGCATGCAAAGGCGGTGGAACTGGCTGTACATGCAGCTGTCCTGTTTTTCTGCATCTGGTAGCCCCACGCGGGCCGCGTAGACTCCTTAAGAGTCTTACGCGGGCCGCGACACTCCTATGTTACCGGAAAACAACTTTCAGCAATGGCAGATTCGGTCCCTGGTCCATATTATGTTTATTTAACTTTCGTTTATTGCACTTTTGACCCCCAAAGTTAACTTTTAAGGGCCTTAGGTCATAAACTAACTCCGTTAAGCTCCCGGTTAGTTGAACGATCACCCGAAAAGTGTTGTACTCAACGAAACTCCACAAAATTAATACCCGTTATTCTTGAGAGCACAATATATAATCATTAGAATATTTTTGGGATTGTTAAAAGGTGATTCAGAGGTTACTTTCAACATGTTGATACTTTTAACCCCTATATTTCACAATATCCTTATTTTAAGCACAAACGACTTTCTAAGTTCGATATTTTATTCATTAAAGAATAAGAACGTCGCGTGAGGTCAATCAGAGGCACAAGTTAGGCATGTTGACACTTTGGATCCCTTTATTCGCATATTTACATTGTTTGACAATTTTAGTTTCTCCAGATCAATCCATTACACGTTTAAAATCCATGACACGTGTCTTCATTATATTGGTCGTGATTTTTTCGAGGTGTTACATCCTCACCCCTTAAAAGAAATCTAGACCTCGAGATTTACTGAAATAATTGAGGGTACTTCTGTTTCATTGTGGATTCAACCTCCCACGTGAATTCTGGGCCTCTACGGGCATCCCATTTAACCTTCACAATCGGTACGTGCTTCTTTCGAAGCTTCTTAACTTGTCGATCCTCAATCGACAAGGGTTTTTCAACAAACTTTATGCTCTCATCTATCTGCACGTCCTTGTGCGGCATTGCTAGCGACTCATCGGCTAGACATTTCTTTAAGTTGCATATGTGAAATACATTATGTATTCCACTGAGTTTTTCAGGCAGATTTAGCTTGTAAGCTACAGTTCCGACACATTCGATGATCTCGAATGGTCCTATGTATCTAGGGCTCAACTTGCCCTTCTTGCCAAAACGCATTACCCCTTTCCAGGGTGATACCTTAAGTAACACTTTGTCACCTACCTCGAATTTCAGAGGTTTACACCTTTTATCTGCGTAGCTTTTCTGCCTATCCCTGGCAGCTTTGAGACGATCACGTATCTGCAAAATCTTATCCGTCGTCTCCAGGACTATATCAGGTCCTGATAGTTGAACATCTCCAACTTCCGCCCAACAAACTGGCGTCCTACACTTTCTTTCGTACAAAGTTTCGAAAGGTGCTGCTTGAATACTCGAATGATAGCTATTATTATATGAAAATTCAATCAACGGAAGATGGTCATCCCAACTTCCACCTAAATCAATAACACAAGCTCGTAGCATATCCTCGAGTGTTTGAATTGTACGTTCGCTTTGACCATCCGTCTGAGGATGATATGCAGTGTTGAAGTTTAATCGAGTACCTAATGATTGCTGAAAGTTTTTCCAAAAATGCGATGTGTATCTTGTATCTCTATTAGAGATAATGGATACTGGCACTCCGTGGAGAGATACAATCTCATCTACGTACAGCTGAGCTAACTTATCAGAACTGTGAGTTTCCTTAATAGGTAAGAAGTGGGCTGACTTAGTCAACCTGTCGACTATAACCCAAATAGTATCATTTCCACACTTCGTTCTTGGTAACTTAGTGATAAAGTCCATAGTTACAATTTCCCACTTCCAGGTGGGAAGTTCAGGCTGTTGCAGCAAACCTGACGGCTTCTGGTGTTCGGCATTAACTTGCGAGCACGTCAAACATTTAGCCACATAAGTGGCTATAGATTTCTTCAAACCTATCCACCAATAATTTGCCCTTAAATCCTGGTACATCTTATCACAACCCGGATGAACAGAATATTTGGAGCTATGGTCTTCTTGAAGAATCACGTCCCTAAGTCCTCCATAAATTGGAACCCATATTCGTCCATTCAATCTTAGGATTCCATCCTTACCATATGATAACTGTTCAGCAGTTACTCCCAAATTTTCATTCGGATAGTTAGCTTCTAATACAGCTTCCTTCTGAGCGGCTAACAATCTTTCATTCAAGTTGTTTTTCAACTCAATGCTCTTGGCATTGATTCTAATGGGCTTAATTCTTTCTTTCCTGCTCAAAGCATCGGCGACCACATTCGCCTTGCCTGGATGATATCGGATTTCACAATCATAATCGTTCAGTGTCTCCATCCATCGACGTTGTCTCATGTTCAGATCCTTCTGTTGAACAAGTGTTGAAGGCTTTTATGATCAGAATAGATCACACACTTGGTACCATATAAATAATGCCTCCAAAGTTTTAGTTCAAACACAACGGCACCCAATTCCAAGTCATGGGTGGTGTAATTCTTTTCGTGCACCTTTAATTGTCTTGAGGCGTAGGCAGTGACCTTGCCCCTTTGCATGAGTACATAACCCATTCCAGTGTGTGATGCGTCGCAGTATACCAGAAACTCTTCAATTCCTTCAGGCAATGTCAAAACCGGAGCATTGCTCAACTTTTGCTTAAGAATCTCAAAGGATTCTTGTTGCTTAGGACCCCAATCAAACTTTATATTCTTTCGGGTCAATGAAGTTAGGGGTGCAGCAATCCTTGAGAAATTTTCAATAAAACGCCTATAGTATCCTGCCAGACCCAAGAAGCTGCGAATCTCTGTGGGCGTCTTTGGTTCTTGCCAATTCATGATGGCTTCAATCTTATCGGGATCCACCTGGATACCACGCTCGCTAACCACATGTCCAAGAAATTGGACTTCACGAAGCCAAAACTCACATTTTGAAAACTTGGCGTAGAGCTTTTCTTGCTGAAGAAGTTTAAGGATACATCGAAGGTGCTTTTCATGATCGGCTTGACTCTTCGAGTAAATAAGGATGTCATCAATAAAGACAATGACAAACTTGTCCAAGTAGGGTTTGCAAACGCGATTCATGAGATCCATGAACGCTGCTGGTGCATTAGTGAGCCCGAAAGGCATCATTAAGAACTCGTAGTGACCATAACGAGTCCTGAATGCAGTTTTATGCACATCTTCATCTCTGACCTTCAGTTTATGGTAACCTGACCTTAAATCAATCTTGGAGAAGTAACTTGCTCCTTGAAGCTGATCGAACAGATCGTCGATCCTGGGTAATGGATATTTGTTCTTGATTGTAACCTTGTTTAGCTCGTGATAATCAATGCATAAATGCATTGATCCATCCTTTTTCTTTACAAACAGAATCGGTGCTCCCCAAGGGGATGAACTAGGTCGAATAAAACCGTTTGCCAATAAATCGTCTAACTGAGTCCTCAACTCCTTCATCTCAGTCGGTGCTAACCAGTAAGGTGCTCTTGCAACAGGTGCTGCTCCAGGAATGATATCAATTCTGAACTCCACTTGCGTATCTGGGGGTAAACCAGGTAGTTCTTCAGGAAAGATGTTTGGATATTCAGAAATAACGGGGATGTCTTCGATCTTGGGCTTTGGTTCATCAATAGTCACTTGTGCCATGTAAATGACACAACCCTTTTTCAAACATCTTGACGCCTTAAGCATAGACACTTGCTTAGGCAACCCATACTGAGTGTCTCCTTGAATTGTTAACAGCTCACCATAAGGAGTTTTAACAACCACTTGCTTTTTATCACAAACAATCTGGGCTTGGTTATGAGATAACCAATCCATGCCTATCACTATGTCCAATCCAGCTAGTTTCAAAGGAAGCAAGGACAACAGAAAAGAGTGGTTCCTAATGGATATAAAACACCCATCTAACATGGTTGAAGCAGTTTCTATGGTACCATCGGCCAATTCTACTTCATACTTTATGCTTAGAGTCTTAACAGGCAGATTTAATAACTTACAAAATTTAGTGTCTACAAATGACTTATCTGCACCCGAATCAAACAATACCCTTGCATAAACATCATTGATAAGAAAGGTACCTGTTATAACGTTGTCGTTTTGAATGGCCTCCTAAGCATTCATTTGAAAGACCCGAGCATTGGTCTTTTTACCTTCTTCAGGTTTCTTTGCATACTTTGGGCAATTGGACTTGATATGCCCTTTCTCGTTACAGTTGTAACAAGTCGCATCCTTTATCTTCTTGCAATCTAACGTTTTATGCTCACTTGATTTGCAGATCCCACAAGCTCTGAGCTGCGATTGGGATTTCGATTCCTACCTACATTTCCCTAGATAACGCTTCTTGCAGGTCTTACACTTGTGTTTTTCACCCGACTGTTAGTTATCCTTCTTGAACCCTGAACTCTTCTTGTGATCAGAGTTCCCCTTATGCTTCTTCTCAGAACGGCGTGAGTTCTCATCCTCACGTTTCCTTTTCCCTTCATCAGAATTCCTGAGCGATCTCTGCCTAACCGCATCAAGAGTAAGGGATAACGAAAAATCAGCCACTGATCTGAAGGTGGTAGGTGTTGATGCTTTCACACTTGCCTTAATCTCCGGAGCTAAACCTCCAATAAATCGAGCTATACGTTTCGGTTCCGGTGTGAGCAAGTATGGAACCAATCGTGACATAGTGTTGAAGCTCGTAAGATATGCCTGACAGTCTAAGTTCTTCATAACCAATGTCAAGAAGTCAGTCTCAATCTTCTCAACTTCATGTTGAGGACATAAATTTTCTTTGATTAGAGCAACAAACTGCTCCCAAGTTAAGTTGTATAACGGAATCTTCCCTGTAGCTTGGATCAGTGACCTCCACCAAGCTAGAGCTTCTCCTTTAAACGATTGTGACACAAATTTCACAATGTCCTGTTCGGCACAACCACTAATATCAACCACTGTGTCCATCTCATCTAGCCACGTCATGCAATCAATGGCTCTTTTCTCCCCTGTGAAGTCTCTGGGCTTGCAGGAGACGAAATACTTGTATGAACAGGTTTTAGCACGTGGCTCTTGATTGAGCACTACCTTCTTAGATGGAACACTCCTCTGATTCGATGAGTGATGAGATTCGCTCTTGCGAGCTGTATGAGTCTTAGAGGGTGGTTTTGAATGTGGTACAGACTGAGTTCTGACGCGGGTACCACTTGATTCATTAAACTGTCTGTCAAGAGCTTGAGTAACGACATTATCTATTAATGCCTGCAGTTCCGCACCAGCTACATTAACTCTGGTAGTATCATTATTCTCCCACGGGTGACTGTTAACCTCATCTGATCCGGCCATGTAGCTTGATTGCTACATAAAATATTAATAATGATTCATTCAGAAACCTTATTATGGTATTTATCATTTTGACAATTTATTAACCATGGTAACTATAAACCATATTGGTTAATCTAATTCATTTAAATTTTATTATATTTTATCCAGTTATAAACTATTAAGGATAATAGGGTGGCAGACAAAATGCCTAGTCACAAGGACAATTTTTTTATTATAAACCATGATCTTATAGGATCGAGGCATTTCGGTTTGAACGTAGTTCATTACCTTTCTTGACAGGGAGTCGTAGACTGCAACTGTCTTTTGTCTTATTTGACAATTATTATGGCCCGCAGGCACATCATCACTAATGGATGTTTAAATAATAAATGAAAGGAATTGGAAGAATCCAATATAAGGATGACTTATGTGATTTTATCGAATGACATGTTGCCAGGAGTTTTAACATATTTTCAGATGTTAACAAGGATTTGAATCTTAAAAAGGATCTACCATCATGGACCTGTCTTAGAATGACACATGGGCTAGGTTTTTACCTTTAAGATTTCACTTAATAATCAATGGCAGATTTATAAAAAGGAATGATATTTTTGATTCATTTCATATATTATTTTTATATATATAATGACAGAAATGAAACTTAAATTTAAAACATTCCATAAATAAATGAAAGAAGTACATATTTGCCCTAAACGGGACTTTTACATAAATAACTTGCCCATGCAAGGGCTAAACAAGAAAGACAGGTCCACGCAGGGACCAAAAATAGAAAGACAAGTCCACGCAGGGACTAAGTACATAAATAAATGTCCACACAGGGACTTAATTGAAATAAAGAAATTACAACACAATAAATAAGGAATCTTCAAAAATCCCTCTTCTCCTTCCCCTTGATCAGATTCGCCAAACCCTTAAGAAGACCCCGGCGGCTTCTACGCTCCTCTTGAACCTCCCGTTCCACCTGGTTCAACCTCTGTAGTATCTCCTGTTGTTGTGGTGGCGGGATCAGTGGCGGCTGCTGCTGCGGAGGTTGAGGAGGTGACGGGTATGGATACCCAAAATCTTGGTACCCAGATTGGTGTGAAGCTGCGTAGGGCCCTTCAGGGTGAAGAGCATTGTAGTTGGCCGCTACGAGATACGGGTCAACATCGGGGGCATTGTAGTAGTTGTACCCCGGGTAGGCTGGCTGCTCAAAAGGGTTACACGCCGCTGCACCGGTGTAGGAAAGAATTGGGTTATCATAACCCACAGGTGGTGATGCGACCGGAGCTGAGTCGACTTCTGAAACGGGGTTTGAAGGCCCACCCATCTGCGGGTATTCATATAGTGGCGGGTAGTGGCTGCCACTGGAGTGTTGGGGATGCTGAAGTGGAATCCCCCTTGCACGGACATCCGTGCTCCTGTTCTCCTACGCCTCGATGGTTCTGGAGGCGGCTGCTGCTCTGGCGGCGGTGGTGGCGGTGGCGTAACCGCCTGGAAACGGGAATCCTCAGAGGGATCCTGCTGCTGTTGCTGAGATGGGTTGAAAGGGGGAGTAAACTCCCAGTTGTATGTGGAAAACCTTGCTTCATAGCTGTCTGGGCCATGATAAGGTGATCCATGAAAAGATGACCCATCCGAAATCTCTATGGGATGCGTGGGCGTCCCAGTTGGTGGCTCGGCAGGATCCGGATCTTCGTCCATATCCATCTCTTGATCACTGAAAAAATGATCTTCTGGTCCCAATGGGTTATAACCCATTGGTTCTTCACTCACGTTCGCCGGATTAAACCGGCTCTGAAAGTATGGGGTTGGGTCTTGGAAGGCCCGGTGCGACCCCGATCATTGCAACGGGAGGTAGGAGTGGTGAGAGTTATTGGACTCATTTTTTGATTGTGGCCCAAAGGAGTGGAGGTAGGAAGGCAAAGAGCTAAACGAGACAGATCGCCTTGCGGGTTCCAAATACATCCTCCAGTCTTCTTGAGGACTAGTGCTCATAGTTGCTGATGGAGTTCGCCGGTGTGAAGGCCCGGCCTCATGATCGTTAGGAGCAGTGAATGACGCCTTGCCTCGTCCTCCTCTTCTAAATCGTGGCGGCATTTTGTTGATCCTGTCAATACAATCAAAAGAAACAAACAAAAGAAAGCAATAAGATTAGGATTAGTCCTATGTTGTTAGCCTAGACTCGGAGGTCAAGGAATGTGCAAACTGTGTCATTGAGATTAAACACAAAAGGCTAGTGTTTAATTCACTCAATGTTGGCTCTGATACCAACCTGTCACACCCCGATATTTCCACGTATTACCGGTGGGCGGTGGGGAGTATCGTGACGTAGTTGATATAATCATAGTCAAATAATCACAGTTCAATGCACAGCGGAAGTCTAAGGTAAAAATATTACAAACAGATTCGAAAGTAACATTAAATATTACAACGGGTTGTAAAAGGATCCACAGGTGGATCAAAACAAAAGAAATATTGTTCAACAGATTTAAGCATCAAAAGCTCGCAAGACTCTTTATTTGATACTAGGAGTAGCCAGCCCATTTCGCTTAGTACCTGCACTTAACCTTTTTGGAAAATACGTCAGTTTTCACTGGTAAATACAATTAACCGACTCATTTTGAAAATGTTTTAGAAAATTGATTTAAATGCACAAGGCACAAAATTCTTTTATAACTTGGGATAATTATTTAAAAATAATCTTGTAAAAGAATTATATGTTTGTTATACGTTCAGTAGCCCGGGTTAAAATACCGGGTTAAAGAATAATAGACACACCACATAATATAACCCACGGCGAGTTATTCTCGAACAAGCGGGTATATCATTTTACAAACGCACCGGCAGGTGTATGCCTACACCCCGTGCTTAAGTTGTGGCAATTTCAATGAATGAGCCGAGGATATCCAGGACATGGTCATTAACCCCCCAAAGGCTTAAAACAAACAAAACAGATTAAACGGGTTATCTCAATGATTTAATCTTCATACGATTAAAGATTCAATACCCGACCAAGCGGTATTATTACATACCGTACCCCAAGCCCGTATAAGGGAAAATAAGTTAAAAGTATTTACCTGAGCTAAAATATTAATTTTAATCCCAGCCGTATAACAAAGCAGCAAGTACGGTAGCTTTTACTGGTCTCCTAAATCTGTAACGAAGGTTTTAATAACCTATTAGATTCCTAACGGGTCTTACTTAAGTTAAAACTTAGACCGGTTAGTTTTAAAGAAAAGATTACGGTTCAAAACGCAAGATTAAGCGAAGACCGGATTAGAATGTGATTTAGACCCGACAAGTATGAAGACTTGTATAATATGGGTAAACTAAATACATTCTGGATTTTGAGGTAAAAATGATAAGGTTTGACCCGTTTCGGTTAATTTATGCAAACTAGTTACATAAACCGTACCGAACGCGAAAAATACATAACGAGTAACTATTTGAGTCATGAACAGGTTCCCTAAGTTAATATGCTTAAAAATGTGTTATGATATCAGTAGGATACCTTCCATTATGCCCAAAATGAATTTAAAATCAATTTAAGCCCCGTAAGGGTATTTTGGTCATTTTTAAGATTATAAAAGAGGTTAAATGATAATCTGAGGTTCTGATCCAAAATGATCAGTAAAAATATTTATTTTAGTGAGTTATATCATAAGTATATTGCATATATGAGAAATTTACCATTTACGTCCAAACTATGCACCGTAGGGGCATTTTGGTCATTTCACATAAGCTTTAAGGGTCAAAATTGGAAATCTGAGTTCAAAACTTTTATTTACTGTTAAAGTATAAAAATTGATTCATAACATCAGTAGGTAACAAGCCTTAGGTGTCTAATATGGTTTTAAACCATACTATGCGCCTAAATCGCATAAAAGTCGGTATTTGACGATATTCGGGTTGATAAAAGAAATCTAAGATTTTGACCAGCCTTTACAGTTTAAAATAACTTATTTATTATATAAAATCAGTAGAAAAAGGTTTGATATGTAAAGGATGTGTAAAACTCATTTTAGTAGCAAAAAGGGCATTATCGTCAATTACCGAGCCTATGCAAGAACTCTATGTTATAATCAGTTTAAAATTTAATAAAAATTTCCAAAAATCCCTAAATATTATATTACATCAATGGGTAAAAGGTTTGGTGTCAAAATTTGGGTTTAAATAGGATTTATGTTGAAAATGCCGTTTAATTAATAAAAAGGCTTTCATTTACGATATTGAGCATAACTCCTAATTTAGACCATAAACTGATGTCAAACTTTTAGGACATGTTTATAAATCAGTAATAAAGGTTTTTGTCCTCTCACGTTTTCAAAATCTTGTTTTAATATCAAAAGGGCATAATGGTCAACTTTTAAGCAATTAACGGAAACATGCAAATGAATCGGATTACTAAGGAACGAGGTTGTATAACTTCAGAGGGTTATACTAACCTATAATATGGTCCTAAAGGAACCCTAAGGCATATCTAAACTAAGGTAAATCGGGTCAGAACTAAAAGTAAAAGCAAAAGTCTACTTTTGCGACTTTCGGTTCCGAACCGAGCCTAAACTCAGAATTGTCGGGTTGAACATGGTTAGACATGTTCTTATATTATTTACCAAATTATTTTAATGTTAAAAAAGGTTCCATAACCTCTGCATTGCAAGTTATGAATTTATTTGCAAAAATAGCTTCTGTTGACTTTTTAATATTAAGTTTGACCCGACAATTAACCAAGTTAGAGTGATAATCAGTGGGTGCCCTTTTAAGGGTTTATTACCCACATAATTACCAACTCATAGCCACTTTCAATTCGAATAATGGCTGGACCATTAGTGATTAATCACTAAGTCAAAGCTTAATTACGATGGCTTTGACTTTTGGTCATTAAACTAATAAAAGTTGAACTTAAGGAGCTAAGAACTCTTACAATGGTCCTTAGCACGAATTTGGAACTTAAGAAAACTTGCTTGAACTCCAGAAAGCTCCAGAGAATGAGTTGTGAATAAATTTCAAGTGCAAATGACAAGTGAAGAAATAAGAGCCCTTATATAGGAATTCTAAAGCTCAAAGATTGATCCACCTGCCCCTACAACTGATTTATGATGATCCCAGGTGTCCCCTATGCATGTAATACTGTTGGCACAGTCCCTAGAATCGAAAACAAGCATGCAAAGGCCGTGGAACTGGCTGTACATGCAGTTGTCCTGTTTTTCTGCAACTGGTAGTCCCACGCGGGCCGCGTAGACTCCTTAAGAGTCTTACGCGGGCCGCGTAGACTCCTTAAGAGTCTTACGCGGGCCGCGACACTCCTATGTTACCGGAAAACAGCTTTCAGCAATGGCAGATTCGGTCCCTGGTCCATATTATGTTTATTTAACTTTTGTTTATTGCACTTTTGACCCCCAAAGTTAACTTTTAAGGGCCTTAGGTCATAAACTAACTCCGTTAAGCTCCCGGTTAGTTGAACGATCACCCGAAAAGTCTTGTACTCAACGAAACTCCACAAAATTAATACCCGTTATTCTTGAGAGCACAATATATAATCATTACAATATTTTTGGGATCGTTAAAAGGTCATTCAGAGGTTACTTTCAACATGTTGACACTTTTAACCCTTATGCTTCACAAGAACCTTATTTTATGCACAATCGACTTTCTAAGTTCGATATTTTATTCATTAAAGAATACGAACGTCGCGTGAGGTCAATCAGAGGCACAAGTTAGGCATGTTGACACTTTGGATCCCTTTATTCACATATTTACATTGTTTGACAATTTTAGTCCCTCCAGATCAATCCATTACACGTTTAAAATCCATGACACGTGTCTTCATTATATTGGTCGTGATTTTTTCGAGGTGTTACAATAATGTATATAAAAGAATATATTAAAAGTAAAATAATTGGAGCAAACCCGAGCCGAGCTGGTATGCGAGCCAAACCGAGCCAATTCGGCTCGTTACGAGCCGAGCTAGACTCACTTTCTAACTGAGCCGAGCCGGCTCAGCTCACTTTCAAACCGAGACACATCGAGTGAGCTTTTTCCGAGTTAAATCCGAGCGAGCTTCGAGCCGCGAGATTTTTGGACAGCCCTAATCACATCCATCACTAAATATTTCCCAACCAATCATAACAATGTCACCTCATTTCCGAAAAAAAAGTGAACCAATTCCAACCAATCACAAAAACAACCATCAAACCTACCACTATCGTGATGGACACCACGAAAATCACTATTGCTACCTTGATCACACCACTTACAACGGCATGATCACGGCCACCACACCAACACGGGAGCCATCACAGAGGCGCCCCGGCCCCCTTATAGTTTAGTTGTGAATAATTAGATCATAATAGAACAATAACATTTCTTTTTCATCTTTAAAATTGTTCACCGATGTAAGTGACTTTGCCACTTCAGTCTAAAAGTGAAACTTTTTATATAGGTCCTTGAGTTTTCTTTTTTGTTGTGATTTCCATCCAAATCAATCACTCAGTTGAAATGTATCGTTAATTCCTATGGATGATTTTGGAATTTCTCAAACCTCAAACACTTTCCCATTTATTCTTTTGTTTATTAATTTTATAAATTTTATTATTATCTTTAAATAAAAAATAATTATAAATAACATATACACACACATTTATATGTTTGTACACTTATTTTTTTTTATTTTTTACCTTTGAATAATAATAATAATAATAATAATAATAATAATAATAATAATAATAATAATAATAATAATAATAAATTAATGATGTTTGGTACGAAGGGAAAGATGGGTGGTACTGATGTTTGGTATGATGGGCGACAAGAGGAGATGAGGTACGAGTGCCGAGATAGACGGGGTGGCTGTGGTGGTGACAGTGGTGGTGACAGTGGTGGTGTGGTGGTGATGGAGGTGGAGAAGAGAGAATGATAAAGTGTGTATGGTGTGTGTATACAGTGCCGGAGCTTGAACGAAAACTCAGTGGGGGACGGACTCTCCAAATCTAAATCGGTGGGGGCGGGAGTCTTAAACAAGTCTAATTTTTTACACTAAAAAAATCAGAAATTTTCGGTAAAATTATTACTATTAGCGAAAAATCGGTGGGGGCCAGGCTACCCATGTCCCCAATAAAGCTTCGTCAATGTGTATGTATATATAAAATTATAAATGTGTGTGTATATGTATATATATTATGGTAAATTTATTATTTTTTATTTTAAAAGGTAAAAATGAAAATTAAAAAAATAAGTGCGTATATATAAATGTGTGTATGTATATATATTATATTTATAATTATTTTTTGTTTTTTATTTAAAAATAAAAAAATAAAAACAAAAGAATAAATAGGTAAATTGCCAAAATCGCCCCTTAGGTTTGGGAATTGCCAAAATCGTCCATGAGTTAGTGATACATTTTAACTTAGTTGGTGATTTTGATGAAAATGACAACAAAAATAAAACCGCATGGACCCAAATATAAAAGGGAAGCGATAAATATGACCTAAACTTAAGGACCGTTTTGACATTTTACTCTTTTGTAAAACCAGTAGAACTTTGTCATTATAAAAAAAAAAAAGAAAACTATATATAAAAATGACCTTTATATTATAACTTTTGATATTCGGAATTCTAATTTGCATATGTATATTACTATATATTAATAAACGAATTGAAACGAATATTGATTTTCATATTATTACTATATATTATTACAATATATTATTATTAATATACATTATTATTATTAATATATATTAATAAACGATTATTAATATATATTAATAAACGAATTGAAATAAATAGTGATTTTCATATTATAATAATATATATTTCTTTTAATACTTTTATCATTTTAAATATTATAATTATAATAATAGTTGTTTTCTTTACTTTTTAACTTTAATCCTTTTTTAAATATCAGGGGTTGGGATAAGCTTGGTGTCAACCGGTATCGAACCAGTACTTGTATCGAAAATACCGGTACGGTCCAATTCCGTATCAGTACATGAAGGTAAAAACCGGCACTAATACAGAAAACGCCAAAAGTTGGTGCCGAATAAATATTGGAAATCTTTTGGTTCGGGAAATTCAGTGCTGCTACCCGGTACCATTTGCTCATCCCTAATCACGGTTACCGTAAGAACAACGGTATTGTACAACTTTTTTTTTTGTTGATTTTCTTCAACTTTTAATTTTTTTCTTTTTTTAGTTTCAGGGGTAGGGATGAGCTCGGTGCCAACCGATACAGAATCGGTACTGATACCGAAAATACCGGTTACGATACCGGTATATGAAGGTAAAAACGGTAGTGAACCGGTACCAGGAACGCCAAAATTCGGTACCGAATTGGTACTTAAGATCTTTCGGTTCGGCAAATTTGGTACCCGTACCCAGAACAATTTGCTTATCTCTGACCACGGGTTTCATCCAAACAACATCGTTACTATACAATTTTTTGGTTGATTTTCTTTCGGTTATCTTTTAGTGTTTTTTTTCTACATTTTCTTTTTATTCTTGTTAACAGTTTCGTTCGCAACACACTCGTAGTAATTTCGAAACACATGTAAACACAAAATAAATAAAAGTTTTATTCAGTAACTATTCCGAAGTCATAACGTTGATGAAAACACATATTTAAAAAATATTAGGAAACTAAAAGGAATTCGGTAACTATTTCAAAGTTAAAGCCCAAAGAAATTGGGCTCGGGGTTTTGACCAGGACTGGAGCAATCAGGACTCATTTCAGGTTTGGTTTTTATTGGTTTCAGTGTCGAAGCTTGAGATTTCCGATCGAGCGGTTAAAAACGTATATACCCAACAATTTCTATAAAACGGGGGGTCGAAAACGTATAAACCCAAAAAAATTTATATGAAAACTATATACTCTCCACTACTGAGCGAAAAGTTTGGGGGGTCGGCCGCCCCCTCCCGCCCCCACTGTCCTTTGCCCATGATTGGTTTGAAACCGAATATTAAAACCCTCTTAATACATACACATAGCCATGAGCCCATGTAACCAAAATGTAGCATTCAGGAGCTTTTTCCAAGAGGAAAGATCTGGTCTCACCATTTTGTAAACTAAAAACACTAATATGTAATCACTCATGATCTTATCTACTTTCCATTAGTTCTATGTATGATTTACATCCAATATATTTCTATAAACTTAATGTATGATTTAGATCAATACAACACAACATCGACACAGGTTTGTAAATATATAAACTTATGTTTGGTTTTGTACTTTATTGAATTTTGTTAATGAAGGGATATGGTCCCAGATCTCACGTCAGCACGACCGCGAGTGACCATTACCCTTACCAAAAACCCCCACCAGCAAGAACTTATCTGTGTCCGTGTGGGCACGCGCGAACACAGCGGTCGAATCCAATCGGTCAAGGGATGAGAAGACTTACCTTATGTACGAAAACGGATGTTACGCATAGCGATGCGGCCTGGCACCGCATCCTATGAACATTTTCGTCACGACAAGGGATCTGGACAACAGTAACAGTCACCAAGCGGCGATGCGGCACTCCACCGCATCCCGCATGCATCTTGGCCAGAACAAGAACGCAGGAACAACATCAGTTACCGCAAGCAGCGATGCGGCCCGGCACCGCATCCTGCCTACAAGGCAAGTGGGTCTGACACCACAGTGCAAGTGGCACTGAGGACAGTCACCTGTCAGCCCACATGTAAGCAATAGACTGACACCACAGCAGGACGTGGCATCACCACCGTAACCGACAGGCCTGACACACCTACAGAAGGCTGTGCGGTGTCAGACTAGCCACTCAACTACCCTCCTTCACTCCTCGGCTATAAAGACCCATCCCGAACCAGGTTTGAGGTATCTCTTCAGAACTCTCTCAATACTACTACTATCACACTTTGCTTCCCAAGCAAATAACTGATTCTCACACCGGAGAGTGGTAACAAGAAACACCCCCCACCCCATTCTCCTTGTTACGAGTCACGGTTTGTTTCCTTGTGCAGGAGATCAACCAGCGGACGATCCAGCCAGCGATCTTCGGAAAGAAGGGATTAACCCTACTTGACGAGACCAGTGAATTAACCGCCTCGGTTAACCATTGTTTCAGCATTGGTGCCCACCGCTACTCTTAGCACTTTTTTCCACATCCCTCTCTCCCAAGATCATGTCTGATCGTCTAAACAATACTGTCGGGGATAACCTAAACCCCACAAACCCAGGGCTTGCAGAGACCACCCCTCCAGCCCCAAATACAGCCCACATTGGCACATCAACGCAAGGGGGATCACCCTTTACGTTCGCACAAGATCTTTCATAGTATGCTTCTGTGATACCCCCAGGCATGGACCTTCATACCTGGTATTTACAACAACAAACTATGCTAGCCGCATCATACAACAAAGCTTGCGCTGATGCGCAAATCCCTGGCGGTCCCACACCCGCACCTTACACACCTGCAGGTCGTATCTTGCGATACGACATCAGGGCCCCCACGCACCCAGCCTCCCGAAGTAGGCATGAAGACCGCGGCTCCTCTTACTGCGGGGTCCGCACAATTAATGAGGATGATTCCTCATACGGGTCCTGCAGCAAGGGCCCAATACATAGCTGCCTGGGCCCTCATGGCGAAAACAGGCGGCAATCCACAGCTCACCACGGCTCCGGCATCCATAGCCGGCTGGGACCTCAATCCCACCATGAAGGATATGGCCGTACCGACCCGGACGACCATACATACTGCGGGGAATCCCATGCTACTAGCAGTAGACCAGGAGGACACAATTATGTTCCTCCCACTCAACCCCGCACCACATACCTCCGCGCTGCAAAGCGCCACCAGAGCCAACCCTACAGGCCAAAATCTGCGTGCCATTATCAAATGGGAGACGGTATCTTATACCGTAAATCATACCTGGGGCCACTGCTACGATGCGTCGACCCCCAAGATGCCACGTACCTTATCAGAGAGATACACGAAGGAATCTGTGGCATACACGCGGGCCCACGCATGGTGGTGGCCAAAATTATGAACGCCGGGTACTACTAGCCCGGTATGCACCTGGATGCGGTCAAAATCTTGCGCAAATGTTTCAATTGTCAGCGACATGCCCCCAAGACCTTGCGCCCCAAGAACAACCTGATACCCGTCACCACCGCATGGCCATTCCAAAAATGGGCAATCGATGTGGTGGGACCATTTCCGGACGCACCGGGTGCAGTGAAATTTATCATAGTGGCTGTTGATTTCTTCACAAAATGGGTAGAGTCAAAACCCCTCGCCTCAACCACCGCTATGATAACAAGGAAATTCGTCAGGGAACATATCATCTGCCGTTTCGGTCTACCGATGTGCATCGTTACCGACAACGGCACCAACTTCGCTGCTGATGACTTTCAGAAATGGCTAAAGGAACTAAACATTGAACACATATTCTCCTCAGGAGCGCATCCGTAAGGGAATGGCCAAGTCGATAGTATCAATAAAAGTTTAGTCGAAGGCATGAAAGCACAGTTGGGAACAGCCAGACGTGGCTGGGTCAATGAACTCCCGAGTATCTTATGGGCCCACAGGACAAGCCCAAAGACAAGTCACGGTGAGACACCCTTCAGCCTGGTCTATGGCTCGGAAGCGGTAATCCCTACAGAAGTAGGTCTCCCCTCACCTCGAATGTTGGCTGTCGACAGGATAAACAACAGTGACGAACACAGGTTTGACTTGGACCTCCTAGAAGAAAGGCGTGAAAACGTTGCCATCAACGAGGCCAAGTACAAAACCAAGCTTGAAAAGTACAACAATTCACGCGTCC
This sequence comes from Helianthus tuberosus, assembly GCA_030545235.1. Classification (NCBI taxonomy): domain Eukaryota; kingdom Viridiplantae; phylum Streptophyta; class Magnoliopsida; order Asterales; family Asteraceae; genus Helianthus; species Helianthus tuberosus. The sequence goes on along the minus strand of CM060451.1, from coordinate 69,931,032 downwards.
GCGTTTGTACTTTCAACCCGGGAGACTACGTCATTCGCGATAACGAAGCATCTAACGCTGAGCGCTCAGGAAAACTTGCCCCCAAGTGGGAAGGACCCTACCTCATCAAAGAGGTCCTGGGCAAAGGCGCGTATAAACTACAAACGTTAGAAGGCGAACATATCGCACGCACATGGAATGCACAACAGCTTCGACGCTGTTACATGTAAGCCATGTTTTTACATTTACCATGTAACCTATCGGGCCGCAGGCCATTTGCAAATAAATAAATAAACGATTCAATGCAATATTGTTTATTTCCTTCTATTACAAATGCGTGTTCCACTTTGCGGTATCTGCAAAAATAGATTGGCAAAATCTTCATTCGCGATACCCACACAAAGTGGTAACCACACACAAATATTGTAATAGGCTAGCAAAGGCAAAACGTTAATTGTCTATCCGACTGGATACGCACATACGGTTTTCACAAAGCCTACACAATTCCCAAACCCTAACGGAATAAAAACAAGAATTGACTAATGCTCATACGACAAAGGTATAGAGTATACTCAACCGCGCATTACAGCCGGTAGAGTTCTTCATACTTGCATATCACCTAGATGTGCAAAGGGCAAATTCAGACTTAGTGCTATTCACAATAACATTAAATCATACAAGTTCAAACATGCAAGTAGTAAAAACACTTGTACAACTTGAACAAAACGATTAAAACTTTATATTCAAAAAATTTCTACACCTACGCGGTGCACAAGAGATTTACATAAAAGTTTCTAACATTTACATCGAGGAAACAAAAAAAAAGGGGCACGCAGAAATGGACATGTCGTTGTACAATGCAAGAGCGGCAGCAAGACGCGCTTCAGTATCCACGCCATGTGTAACAACTCTCATCAAAAGTCATATTTATTACATTAATTTGACCAATAGGAAACCCTAATTGAGACACCCAAGTGATTCTGCGCAAACCCTAAAATTTTCAGAACAATCGGAATCAGGATCAGGATCAGGGCCCCTAAAACTCAAAGGGGGTAAACCCTAGTTAATAATTATCTAAAATACTCGCTGTCAAAATGTTAAATTAAGAAACTGTCAAGTCAGCATAGCTAGTCCCAACTGTGGCTACTCTATGAAAAATAGGCAACCCTTACGGACCGTAAGGGTTATTTGTTACGGTCCGTAAGGGGTGGCAAATTTTGACTATAAATAGCAGACATTGGGACTTGAAATTTGGCATATGATCGACGAAGAAATTCGTTTCAGACATCGAATTACTTTCTGTTTACCACAATTAACACACACTAATCACGAATTGCTGCCGCAATCAGGGTAATAACTCGATCGCTATTACGATTCAACATCCGATCGATTATAACTATCCAACGATTGTTTAAGTGCCGCTCAAATTGAGTTTATACTTTGTTATTCATCGTGATTTCGACTTGAATGTTTGAATGCTGTTCGAACTCGGACTATACTCTGTCATTCGTTGTGAATCCGCTGAATTGTTAAGTATTGCACTAATAAATCGTTGTGAGGGTTTAATCTCGTGAATTGTCGTAACTGCTGTATTAGTTACTAACCTGTTTGTGTGTGCATTATTATTTAAATTAGGTTAATCAAGGCTAATCAGTAGGCTTATACTCTGCTCAAATTAAATCTGCAATGTGAGTCATTCTCTTTTTATCAAATTACTTTTGAAATCATGTTATTTTCAAAGATTATAATTACAGTGACTAAGTTTATGTAATCACCCAAGTTACAGCCGGTATGTGGGGTTTTGTATACATAACTTGATAACCGTCACTATTAGACAACGAGTTAGCCAATGAGTGATATGACCATAGTCACAGACACCATCGGGCGAAGAGGCTACCGATGGATGTTCGAGTGACAAGTACTGTGGGTAGTTGGTTTGATATCTGGAAACATTGTAATCTCTCTTAATACTGTAAATTATAACAAACGAGACGTTTTCATAAATAGAAAGATTCACTCAGTATTTCCCGCTGACAAAACCTTTTTCAAACATGTTTCAGGTGATCTGTTATGATCCAGGAAAAGTGCCGAGAAGCACTAGAAGCTTAAGGAAGTGGCTCAATATAAAATAAAGAAACATGTTTTATAAAATAAAGATTTCTCCGTGAAATCTCAATATTGTAAATTACCGGGTTTTATCCCGAGTTGTGAAATAAAATAATCGGGAAATATTTCAGTTTTAAAAAGATCCTGAAGAAACTTCCGCTGTTAATTAAATACCACGGGATTTCTGTCCCGCGGCTCCTGAAACAGGTCAAACCGGGTCGGGGGCCGTGACAGAAAAAGGTGGTATCAGAGCCACTGATTTAAGCCAATTAAGTATTTAGAAATACTTAAATTTTTACTGATTGCCAAATACGTGATTATATGTTTTATTAATTGATATAAATTTTTAATTGTGTGTATTTTAAACAGCATGAGTGACTTGTCTGACGTCCTTCAGAATTTAAATCTTTATCCAGTAAGAATAGAGGTTTCCAGAGATTTCAATAGGTATATACCAGACATAGAAGAACCTATAGAATTCAACGCTTCACCTCTTGAGAAAACCAAACCTAAGAAAATGGAAATTGGGGAAAGCTCTAGGCAAATTAAGGGGTTACCATCTCAGGAAGAGCTAGATCTGATATTGACAATCTATGATACTATTAAGCCTGTTAATGAAAATGATTTTATTTATTCTCTTGAAAAACAACTACCAATGAATTTAGAACCAGCTATTCCAAAACCTTCAATCCATTCTCAAATAGACGAATGGTTGACTCATGAAATACAGTTACAAAACAATCTCTATAAGTTTTTTTCCTCAGTACAATCTAGAACCTTTACCAAATCCACCAATAAGTAACAAGAATATGGATGAATTCTGCCATTTTGACAAAGAACTAGTGGATGCTGGGAATAGGATCCAAGAGATTTTGGGATAGATCTCCTAGAATTACGATAAGAGGGAACGCCGTTACTAAAATACCAATTGACAAAAGATAGGGGTTTTATGGAACTGTGGTTGTGTAATAGTAATAAGTAAAATCAGTCTGTAAAATAACTACAAATAAAACTTTGTAAGATAATAGTGTGTATTGATGCATACTATAAGATGGGAATCGAAAAATTGATAGTTTTGGCTATATGTGTATTTTTATATGATTGCTTTATATATAATTGTTATTTATTCAATACTAATAAAAATTACATATCAGATGGAAAATGCTAATAATGAACCAGTAAATGAAGTTAATCAATCTGAGCAACAACCGGGGGATCAATATATGACTAGGCAGGATATAAAAAATATCATTGCTCAAGGGATAGCCAATGCTATTCCAGCATTCGTTGCTGCTGTTAAAAATCCAATAGAACCTCAACAAATCATTCCTAGTAAACGTATTTCTGAAGATAACTTCAGTAATAGTGTAAACGGAGGCAATGATCATGTTAATCATGATAATGAACCACGGCAAGCTCCGCTCCCTAAGAAAATGAAAGCTGCAACACCTGGTTGCACTTATAAAGAATTTATTGCTTGTAAACCCACTGAGTTTGCAGGCAATGAAGGAGCGACTGCGGCACTGCGTTGGTTAGAGAAAACCGAGGCAGTAATTGCCATAAGTAAATGTGTTCAGGATGATCAGGTCATGTACGCGTCAAACCTTTTCAAAGAAGGGGCGCTAGAATGGTGGAACACGGTGCTCCAGGCTAAAGGAAGAAATAGGGCCTATGCCATGAAATGGGAAGAATTTAAGAGTCTTGTAGAAAGAAAATTTTGTCCCGAATATGAAATAGATCAAATGGCAAATAAGTTTTTAAACCATAGAATGATGGGTGTAGATTGTCGCGGTTATACTTCGACATTCTTTGAATATGCTAGAGTAGTACCAACACTGGCTTCGCCAGAACCGGTACTCATTTCTCGCTATATTTGGGGACTGATTAGTGAAATCCGTAACATCGTTAAAGCTGCGAGACCTCGTACGATTGACGATGCTGTGGAATTAGCCAATACCCTAACTGACGAACTGGTACGCACGCAAGATGAAAACAGGAAGAAAGAACTGGCTCAGAAAATTACCTAAGGATTTCGTATGGGTAATAATAGCAACTTTAAGAAAAGAGGAACAGGGCAATCTTCAAATCCGCCGTTTTGCAGGAATTGCAGAAAGAAACATTTTGGAAGATGTAATGTAACCTGCAATTTTTGTAAAATGGTAGGACATCGTGAAGAGGAATGCAGAAAGAAAACAAGAGTCTGCTATAACTGTGGAGAAACAGGACATTTTAGACCAGAATGTCCTAAATTAGTCAAATCAGCAGACAACAAAGCCAAGACAACCGATGGAGCTACTAAGAAGAATGTCCGAGCCTTTCAGTTAACCACTCAGGAAGCCGAGATGATCCCAGATGTGATAGCGGGTACGTTCCTAGTTCGCAACATTTACGCCAAAGTATTATTTGACTCTGGTGCAAACCAAAGTTTTATCAATACTTCATTCTGCCAAGCTCTTAATATACCTTTAACCAACATTAGGCAGATTTTTACAGTCGAAACGGCTGATGGGAATTCAGTTAAAATAGATAAGGTTTTGCAAAATATAGAAATAGGACTTTTAGGTCATAAATTTTCTGCAAATCTGTTACCTATGAAATTAGCTGAATTCGATGTTGTGTTAGGAATGGATTGGTTAATAGCCAACCATGCTCAAATTCTCTGTGATAAGAATTCCATAGAAATTCAAGCACCTACTGGTGAAATAATCATGATTACAGGAGATAAACCACGTAAGCCCATGAAGTTCATATCAGTAATGAAAGTTGCTAATTATGAACGAAAGCAAGGAATAGTGTATATGATTTCAGTAATCATTAGCATTAAGGGTAAAGAACTTAAGGAAATTCCTGTAGTCTCAGAATACTCAGATGTATTCCCAGAAGATTTACCTGGATTACCACCAGATAGGAAAGTAGAGTTTAGGATTCATCTAATTCCAGGAACTATACCGATAGCTAAGGCACCTTATCGGTTAGCACCCACAGAAATGTTAGAATTGAAAAAGCAATTAGATGAATTATTAAGTAAAGGTTTCATACAACCTAGTTCATCCCCGTGGGGAGCGCCAGTGTTGTTTGTTAAGAAAAAGGATGGTTCGATGAGAATGTGTATCGATTATAGAGAATTGAATAAGGTTACAATTAAGAATCGATACCCATTACCTAGGATTGATGATCTTTTCGATCAACTTCAAGGAGCTAGATATTTTTCTAAGATCGACTTACATTCCGGATATCATCAATTAAAGGTACAAGAAGAAGACATACCTAAGACTGCTTTCAGAACTAGGTATGGTCATTACGAGTTTACAGTCATGCCCTTCGGGTTAACGAATGCACCTGCAACATTCATGGACATGATGAATAGAATCTGTAAACCGTATTTGGATAAATTTGTAATTGTTTTCATAGACGATATACTTATTTATTCCAAAAGTCAGGATGAACATTGTCAGCACTTGCATACACTCTTAACTTTGTTAAGAAAAGAAAAGTTGTACGCCAAATTCTCAAAGTGTGAATTTTGGTTACAAGAAGTACAATTCTTAGGACACATGGTGAATCACAAAGGTATTCATGTAGATCCTGCTAAGATAGAGGCGATTACCAATTGGAAGGTTCCACAAACTGCAATGGAAATTAGAAGTTTTATAGGTTTAGCTGGCTATTATAGATGATTTATTAAGGATTTTTCTAAGATAGCTGTACCATTAACTAAGCTAACCTGTAAAGCAGTTAAGTTTGATTGGGGACCTAAACAAGAAGAAGCCTTTAGAATCTTGAAGCAGAAATTAACCAATGCTCCAATCTTAGCCTTACCAGAAGGAACGGAAGATTTTGAAGTATATTGTGATGCTTCAAAATTAGGATTTGGATGTGTGCTTATGCAACGCAAGAAGGTAATTGCGTATGCTTCAAGACAGTTGAAAAAGCACGAAGAGAACTATACGACTCATGACTTAGAATTAGGAGCCGTAATTTTTGCCCTGAAAATCTGGAGACATTATCTGTATGGAAGTAAGTTTACTATCTATACAGATCATAAAAGTCTAAGATATATATTCGGGCAAAAAGAGTTAAACATGAGGCAAAGGAGATGGATGGAAATTTTAAGTGATTACGACTGTGATATTCAGTATCACGAAGGAAAGGCAAATGTAGTTGCAGATGCCTTAAGTCGTAAGTATCATGAAAAACAACGACGAGTTCGTGCTCTTCGATTAAATCTACAATTAGATTTAATGGGGCAATTGAAGAATGTTCAAGAAACAGCAATAGAGGATGTTGCTGAAGGAATGAAAGGACGAATAAAAGAATTAGAGCAAGGAGCGGATGGAATTTGGAGATTCCACAAAAGCAGAATATGGGTACCTAAGCAGGGAGAATTAAGAAATAAGATTCTAGAAGAAGCCCATAAATCTAGGTATACAATGCATCCAGGAAATAATAAGATGTACCAAGATTTAAGAAAGAATTTCTGGTGGATAGACATGAAAAAGGATATAGCTAGACATGTTTCTAAGTGTCTTACTTGTTCACAAGTTAAGGCAGAACATCAGAAACCTTCAGGTCTACTACAACAATTAGAGATGCCTGTATGGAAATGGGAACTCATAACAATGGATTTTGTTACTAAGTTACCCAAAACCAGAAAAGGTAATGATGCGATTTGGGTAATTGTGGATCGATTAACCAAATCTGCTCACTTTTTACCTATGAAAGAAACCTTTAGCATGTAAAGATTGGCAAAGTTGTATGTAGATGAAGTCGTATCTCTACATGGAGTACCACTCTCCATTGTATCAGATAGAGATAGTCGTTTCACTTCTCATTTCTGGAAAAGTTTCCAGCAAGCTATGGGAACTCGACTAAATCTAAGTACGGCATATCATCCACAAACAGATGGACAAAGTGAAAGAACGATCCAAACTCTAGAGGACATGCTCCGAGCATGTGTAATAGATTTTGGTGGAAATTGGGACGATCACTTACCATTAATTGAATTCTCCTATAATAATAGTTATCATTCAAGTATTGAAACTGCTCCATTCGAGCCACTGTATGGAAGAAAGTGCAGAACTCCAGTTTGTTGGGCAGAAATAGGAGAAAATCAATTGTCAGGTCCTGAAATAGTGCAAGAAACGACTGACAAGATTACTCAAATCAAGGAAAGACTGAAGACTGCTCGAGATCGCCAGAAGAGTTATGCAGACAATAGATGCAAGCCGTTAGAATTCCAAGTTGGAGACAGAGTACTGTTGAAAGTTTCTCCTTGGAAAGGAGTTGTTAGATTCGGTAAGAAAGGAAAGCTAAGTCCAAGGTACGTAGGACCATTTTCAGTGATCCAACGTATAGGACCAGTTGCTTATCGTTTACAACTACCAGAAGAATTAGCTGGAATACATGATGTATTTCATGTATCCAATCTCAAGAAATGTCTAGCAGACGAATCTTTGGTAGTACCTCTCCAAGATATAGAGGTAAACGAAAAGTTAAAATTTGTTGAGAAACCTCTTCAGATAGAAGACAGGAAAGTGAAGTTTCTCAAGCACAAACGACTAGTGCTAGTTAAAGTTAAGTGGGATTCGAAACGAGGACCCGAATACACTTGGGAACTGGAATCAGAAATGAAGCGAAAGTATCCTCAATTGTTCCAGTAAATCTCGAGGACGAGATTTTTATTAAGGTGGGGAGAATGTAACAACTCTCATCAAAAGTCATATTTATTACATTAATTTGACCAATAGGAAACCCTAATTGAGACACCCAAGTGATTCTGCGCAAACCCTAAAATTTTCAGAACAATCGGAATCAGGATCAGGGCCCCTAAAACTCAAAGGGGGTAAACCCTAGTTAATAATTATCTAAAATACTCGCTGTCAAAATGTTAAATTAAGAAACTGTCAAGTCAGCATAGCTAGTCCCAACCGTGGCTACTCTATGAAAAATAGGCAACCCTTACGGACCGTAAGGGTTATTTGTTACGGTCCGTAAGGGGTGGCAAATTTTGACTATAAATAGCAGACATTGGGACTTGAAATTTGGCATATGATCGACGAAGAAATTCGTTTCAGACATCGAATTATTTCTGTTTACCACAATTAACACACACTAATCACGAATTGCTGCCGCAATCAGGGTAATAACTCGATCGCTATTACGATTCAACATCCGATCGATTATAACTATCCAACGATTGTTTAAGTGCCGCTCAAATTGAGTTTATACTTTGTTATTCATCGTGATTTCGACTTGAATGTTTGAGTGCTGTTCGAACTCGGACTATACTCTGTCATTCGTTGTGAATCCGCTGAATTGTTAAGTATTGCACTAATAAATCGTTGTGAGGGTTTAATCTCGTGAATTGTCGTAACTATTGTATTAGTTACTAACCTGTTTGTGTGTGCATTATTATTTAAATTAGGTTAATCAAGGCTAATCAGTAGGCTTATACTCTGCTCAAATTAAATCTGCAATGTGAGTCATTCTCTTTTTATCAAATTACTTTTGAAATCATGTTATTTTCAAAGATTATAATTACAGTGATTAAGTTTATGTAATCACCCAAGTTACAGCCGGTATGTGGGGTTTTGTATACATAACTTGATAACCGTCACTATTGGACAACGAGTTAGCCAATGAGTGATATGACCATAGTCACAGACACCATCGGGCGAAGAGGCTACCGATGGATGTTCGAGTGACAAGTACTGTGGGTAGTTGGTTTGATATCTGGAAACATTGTAATCTCTCTTAATACTGTAAATTATAACAAACGAGTCGTTTTCATAAATAGAATGATTCACTCAGTATTTCCCGCTGACAAAACCTTTTTCAAACATGTTTCAGGTGATCTGTTATGATCCAGGAAAAGTGCCGAGAAGCACTAGAAGCTTAAGGAAGTGGCTCAATATAAAATAAAGAAACATGTTTTATAAAATAAAGATTTCTCCGTGAAATCTCAATATTGTAAATTACCGGGTTTTATCCCGAGTTGTGAAATAAAATAATCGGGAAATATTTCAGTTTTAAAAAGATCCTGAAGAAACTTCCGCTGTTAATTAAATACCACGGGATTTCTGTCCCGCGGCTCCTGAAACAGGTCAAACCGGGTCGGGGGCCGTGACACCATGGAACCCAGACCTTTCATCGGTAAATTTGCCTTGGGATAAAAGGTTCATATGACTGATGCATCGGTTGTAGCCAGCTTTAAAACCAGCCTCCCGCGCCCGCAACCGCAACCTAATCTCATCTACAGCAGCTGCGCTCTCAGGTGCGTCGAGGATAGCACTAACAATCTGCAAAATACAAGCAATAAGGTTAGCAAAGGCAAACCTAAAAAGATAGCAAAGGCAACGGGTACTTACATGCCCGATACCGTGATAACGCATCCAATCACGATCAGCCTTCAACTGCTCAAAGGAAGAAGTCAGGCTGTCTCTAGCCTCAATAGCCTCCCTTGCCCGCACTTCAGCTTCAGCAGCGCGGGCAGTGACCTCCTCAATAATGGTCACCCGGCTCTGCACTTCAGCCTTTCAACAAGGAAAACACAAGTATATAAAGATAAATCAATCATACTTGTGGAACAAATATACAAATTCAAGAGCAAAAGAAACTCATACCTGGAGGCCCTTAACAGTCTTGTTTAAGTTGGTGCGGTCAACATTTGCCTCTTCAAGGGCCTTGGCAGCGCGAGCCCCCGCCTCCTTTGCCTCTTTGGCAACCACCTCAGCTGCGGCTTTCTCCTTAACCAAAGCAGCATTCGCTGCCTTGACATTAGTCAGCTCCTGACGAACACGAAACAGCGTTTCATTCTGTTTGGCCCAAGATTCTTTCCAAGTCTTGCACTCATTAGAAAGTGTTTCTTTCTAACTCTTGCGCTCATCAGAAAGCAATTTGGCGAGAGTACGAACCTGTTTAAGCCCAGCAGTTGCAGCCCACTCCTCAGTCTGCTTATACTACTTAAAGGCAGCCTTCTCCCTTTTAAGCTGCTCCGCACCCTCACGAGCAGCTTTCACCAACGCTTCAGCCTCAGCCCGCAAGCGAGCACTTTCCTCCTCCTTGCGCCCCAACACCTTGTAGTCTTCCATAATGGCATTTGCCATTATGGAACTCCCAACAAGCATGGAGGAGAGTTGGTTGACCCGGAGCTCGCGGGGCAAAGCGCGGGCCCGATTGACTTCAAACGGGGTGCCCAAACCACCCAAAATCTCCTTACAAGCAGAAGGATCACTTGAAATATCATCCCCTTGCATAATGCTCCAAGGGGGACGATGATAGTTCACAGCTCGGTCTTCCGTATAGGTACGGTAATAGAACTCCAATTCAGACTCTTCAGGCTGAATAGGAGGTCCTTCAAAACCCGCACCCCCAGAAGCGGAACCGGAAGCCTTCTCAGCAGCAGGAGATTTTTTCTTTTCAGCATCCGCAAACTTTAGGTTCAGATCATCAGTATCCTGCGAGGAGATCAGATTATCATGGGAATCCACCGTATTAAAGATCTGAGCCGCGGTTTTCTTTCCAGTATCCTCTGCCCGCGCAGAGGGCTCAGTCACCACTTCAATGGAAGGGCTTCTGGTAAATTCTTTATTAACCCCCGCATTCGCAGCCATGTCATGCTGGGGGGAAAGAGGAGCATCAAATAAAGAGAACCCTTCATCTTGCGGTTCTGCAACCAAAGCAAAAATAACTATCAATTACAGTTACGATGACAAACAATTGTAAGGTGATGATTCACTTACCAGACACAACCGCAGGCTTCGCCTGAGAAATAATAGTTGTCCGTTTCGTTTGCAACCTCGGACGTTTTTTCTCACCGGCACCAACAGCCTTCTCCTCTGCCCTCATTTTCTTCTTCTCATCAGCAGGCTTGGAACCCGCAGAGGATCCACCTGCCGCCGCACCACCACCTGGAACACCCAAACCCTCAAGGGTGTCAGACACTACCACGTAATCGGTATATCTGCGGAAACGAGAACAAGAGATACCTGCCACGTGCGGAACCAAAGGAGGAACAACTGTGGGTTCAGGTTTTTTCTTGTGGCGACCCCGCACAGTTTTCTCCACATGCTTCTTGGGAGCACCCTTGACCTCAAAATCGCCCAGGGCCCCAAGAGTACCTGCGTTTAAATCATCAAACAAGCAAGTCGGAAATGTGCACTTCTTTACAAAGCAAGTAAGAAGATTATAGACTATACCTTTGCCTTGCGGCAGGGGTGCCTTCAGACCCTCGCGATCAGGAACGCGGAAGTTGTCGAGAATGGTCAAGTTAAAACCTTTTTCACCTTCCGCACACCGAAGTATCTCAACCTTGCCCTTGAAGTTCAGATCAAATATCCTCCACAGGGCAGCGTCCTCTGATAGTACACTTACAAATCAGTAACACACAAGGAAGTAAGGAAACCGCACAAGAGTAAAAGTACTTACCACCACTCTGCTCCCGCACAACGGGCCTTGCTTTCCTATCAGGCCTAGTCAGCATCATCCGCAGCACCCACAACTACGAGTTGTCCAATTTCTTGAACTCAATGGTCTGCAACCTGGGGAACCACTCCACCGTCTTCGCACTAGGAACCTCAATGCTTTCCGCTAAGATCGTCTCATTCACATTGCGAAAAGTCATCCTGGCAACGATCGCTGCAGCCTTAACGTAAAAGAATCTGGTTTTCCAATTCGTGATACCCTTGGGAGGGGTCATCAGCTTAGGGCTACCATAACGCTGGCCAAAAGAAAAGAAACCAGTATTCACTGTCAACTGGTAGAACCGCCGGAAGTTTTCAACAGTAGGCTCTATTCCGAGAGCACGGATGGTATACTCAAAATTCCGAATCCGGATCATGCCAAACGGACTCAGTTGGGAGATATGGATCTTGTAAAACTCCAAAATCTCAGCAACAAACACAGTCAATGGTAACCGGAGATTACCATCACCGAAGAAATCGGCCCACATGGTGACGTAACCGGCCGGAGCATCGGCACCGGTCTCACCTTCATGTGGGTGGATAGCCCCATACTCCTGGGGCATTTGAATACTGGTCATCAGGGTATTAAACTGACCCTTCGACCACTTCAACACTGGTAAGCCCCCGCCGGGGGCAGCACCACCTTCTTCTTCCTCTTCCACCGCCGCCGGCGAAGAAGGATCTGGGTTTTCACCCTCAGCATTATGTGGATTCGATGGTTCAGCCATCAGAGAATGTAACGAAGAAAACAGAAAATGAGTTCAAAAACTCACACCTCACCGGAAAATCAAACGAATGATCGGAGAAGACGAAGGAGTTCTCTCTTTCTTTCACCGGAAATTTTTTGAAATTTCGAGCAAGTGAGAGGAAACCACAAACGGTTTCCCCTTATATACCCATCGCAATTAATGCAAGGCAGTAACCGAATCATCACGTTTGAAAACAGCGAGTTATGCGACGCCACATGTTCAGTGATGGTTCCGCTGACGTTTACCACGCGCGAGTGGCCGCCCATGCGCCTGACAAAGGAGACTTTCACACTCCTGCTACAGTGCATTTATTACATTGGTTAGTGCAAACGTCATTTCATTTCAGCACATGCCAGAAATACCTACCAACTTTCACCAACTCACACGTGCGTTCTGCCATATATGCAACAAAAGAGCGACAAAATTATCCAAACATAAGCGGCATGCGGTTTCTCTGGTATACCGCACCATATAACCAATATCCGCATATACCCACGAGCACACATAGAATATGCGGAGATGACACACACGAGACCGTACAGGTGTGTCAGATACCCTGAACCAGCGTTGTTCTTTGGACTGCGAAAACCGCTTCTCAGGATGCGGTAAACCACATTCCTTGCAACCTTCTTCAAGCTTCAAATCCCTCGTGTCCGGTTCACAACCACAGAGGGGACGCAAACAGCTTCTCCTTAGAAAAAAGGACAAGTATGCTGGGCAACCGCACATCAGCAACCCTGACTCCTAATCCTTCAAGAGCCACATCCAAGCTTCAAGCTCTTTTAAAGCGAGTTTTCTGTGACAAACCGCAGACACTCACGAGTAGCTGCGGTGAAATATAAGTACACAGACGGTAGCTACGGAAGTGCCACGACTAAGCCGTCACACGGTTGAAGCAAAACTACTTCAAGGAAAACTACTTTCCACCTAAGCGTGAAGGAAAGTAGCTAAGGAACAGTGGTAACAAGTCTGCTTATGACTCTGTTTGCCCACCTATGGACCGCATAAAATAAGCAATGATGGGCACTACCATGCCTATGACCATGTTTATTTGCCCATAGTACAGATTCACATTGTTCGACCAAACACGGCCAACAATGACGCAAGTACCCCACATTGTTCGACCACACATGGCCAACGACGTGCGGCAACGAGGTAACCACAAAGGACGTGCGGTTACTTGAGAGCTAAACTGGAGAAAACGAACACCCCACAAAGCAGGGATCATCGATGAATGTCTAGTTGATAAACATAGAGCTTGAGCAAAGCACTTACAACATTGCATCAGCTGACGCAGAGGTTACAACTAGAGTTGCGATCACAGACACCTTCTGTCACTATCCCAAAGGTTGGTTTGAACCCTGCTAACATCTTCAGTCACCGTCTCAAAGGTTGGTTCGAAACACCAACAGGTGGCTGATGACATCAGAAAAAGGTAGACTATATTACCGGATCAAAACCTTGGCTGAGAATTCCGCATCAGACGGAACTTGCTCACTGGTACGGAAGAGACGTCACACGACTCTACCGAACCCCCAGCTTGATTTACTTGAAGCATGAGCCATCTGCATGGCCTTGAATCTGCTCCATATTCTACCTTTTAGACACCATAGTCCAGTATCCCTCCCACAAGCAACTTGCATAAGGAAGCAACACTAGACTGGGGGGACTTGAAGGGGTATGGTCCCAGATCTCACGTCAGCACGACCGCGAGTGACCATTACCTTTACCAAAAACCCCCACCAGCAAGAATTTATCTGTGTCCGTGTGGGCATGCGTGAACACAGCGGTTGAATCCAATCGGTCAAGGGATGAGAAGACTTACCTTATGTACGAAAACGGATGTTACGCATAGCGATGCGGCCTGGCACCACATCCTATGAACATTTTCGTCACGACAAGGGATCTGGACAACAGTAACAGTCACCAAGCGGCGACGCGGCACTCCACCGCATCCCGCATGCATCTTGGCCAGAACAAGAATGCGGGAACAACATCAGTTACCGCAAGCAGCGATGCGGCCCGACACCGCATCCTGCCTACAAGGCAAGTGGGTCTGACACCACAGTGCAAGTGGCACTGAGGACAGTCACCTGTCAGCCCACATGTAAGCAATAGACTGACACCACAGCAGGACGTGGCATCACCACCGTAACCGACAGGCCTGACACACCTACAGAAGGCTGTGCGGTGTCAGACTAGCCACTCAACTACCCTCCTTCACTCCTCGGCTATAAAGACCCATCCCGAACTAGGTTTGAGGCATCTCTTCACAACTCTCTCACTACTACTACTATCACACTTTGCTTCCCAAGCAAATTACTGATTCTCACGCCGAAGAGTGGTAACAAGGAACACCCCCACCCCATTCTCCTTGTTACGAGTCACGGTTTGTTTCCTTGTGCAGGAGATCAACCAGTGGGCGATCCAGCCAGCGATCCTCGGAAAGAAGGGATTAACCCTACTTGACGAGACCAGTGAATTAACCGCCTCGGTTAACCATTGTTTCATCAGTTAACTATGTGTGTATACGTCAAAAAAAATATTATCAATACATTATGTTTGGTTTTGTACTTTCAGGCAGATGTTAGGATGCTAGTTTAACTCATGCAGAGAAAAAGATAGATTTATAACAATTATGTTATCGGATTTTTCTTAAACTAATACATTTCTTATTTCTGGTAAACCGCATGATAGGGAACGAGGTATGATCAGTTGTTGCCTGTTGGTAACCCACAGCCACAACTATGGAGGAGAGTAATGGATGCCACCTCTTTGACTTTGGAACTACTGGTGATCCCTGCTATGTAATCATTGGCGATGTCGTTACTTCTAGCACTGTTAGGTCTTACACTATTGTTCATTCTGCAAAGGGATGCAATGCAATTATTTTATATAACTAAATTATTTTTATACCGTCAACAAACTACTAATCATTTGTTTAATGTTTGTAGATATCGTCTTACAACAAAACCTGGAGGTCATGCGGGAGGATCAAGAGGCATGGGATGCAACGATTCAGCTGCAGGGGGAGAATGGGCGAATTCAAGCACTAAGAAGTTCCAAGAATCTCAACAACAGTTAGAAATTTTTAGGTATATACGTTTTCGACCCCCGGTTTATAGGAATTTTGAGGTCCTACTTAGCATATTTCTTATCGTATCAATTATTAATATATTTGTTTACATATTGTTATAGATTTTGATTGTAATCAGATTTGGTTTTGGCTTACAATAATTATGATTCTTTAGAGCATTTTATTTATATTTTACAGGATGTTGGGTAATCTTGATGTTGCGGGTTATTTACGGGTCAAGTACGGGTTGAGTAAGATACCGGTAGTGGTTAAATGAGTTGCCAAGTAGAAAACGGGTCACTAGAGCATGGATACGGGTTAGAACCGTGGGTCATGGAGCGGGAATGGGTCAGCAGAATATTTGGTCCATGTTGACCGAGTTTGGAGGAGAATTAGATGGGATGTGAATGGTGGAGTTGTTGCTGAATAAGAGGAGCACGTTTACTTAATTTTTGCATGTGTTTATTTGTGTTTTTCTTATAAATAGCATGTAGGAGCATTAGTTATTTAGTACTCTCAATTCTAATTTAATAAGAAAGTTATAAGCAGTAAAACAATCTTCTTGTTCGTGAGTTTCTTGTGTGTTTGTGGGGCCTGATTTCCAACACAGGAAACCCACAACATTTATTAATTTATAATTAAAGAAAGAAATCACCGATGGAGACATTCATCTTTAGTAAGTCAGTAATACTCCATCGGTGACCACTCATTAAATCATTTGTCATTGGTCCATCGGTAATATTTACATGTGATCTTCTAGCAAGTTTACTCAATAATATGAGTGGTAGCCTTCGTCTGTTATCCCTCAATGGTCGAGATCAAATATTAACTTGCAAGTATGACGTGTATATGGTCGAGATCAAATATTAACTAGAATGATCCGTTGTCTACTTTTCCAACAAATGCATGTATCGAGCAATTGTAATAACACGTTTCAATTGACCACAACACAAGAACAACAAATATACCCGAAAAAGCCCTTTTAAAGCACTTGAATCAAGTTACTATTATTAAACATAACACGTTTACACGACCTGAACAAAGAAAGTAGGTTCATCAGAACTAGTACCACCTTTTATTAAGACATCCCGTTCTATACCGCTTGTGCGAATCCAACTCGCGCATTACCATAATCGAATACAGTGTGGTAAGGGCGCATAAAAGTGTCTCCTAATATCCTGTGTATCATTAACCAACCAAAGCCAGTTACAAACTCGAGTTTGAAACATATACAGTAGAAACTCTATAAAATAATACACTTGGGACCACCAAAATTTATTAATTAAAAGAGTTATTAATTAATCGATAAATTAATAATTATTAATTTATATATTAATTAATATTTTATTAATTTATAGTAGAATACTTAGTTTACAAACACCTTTCAAGCTTCCACTTAATTATTGTATACAATGCATGTATATCAAATGAACGGCCCAATTTGAAAGAAACCTTCAATCTCCCACCTTATTATGCTTCTTGTGTTCAATGTATCACTTTATGGACATTAAAAATATTTTCTATATAAATACAAGATCAAAATAGGTTAACACAAACAAATCATACATACAACATGGCTTCCATCTTAAGGTGTGAAAAAAACAACAATGACAGACGACATTCGACGAGCATTATGCAAGCACAACAAGGATAATCCAAGTCTCACTCAAAAGCAATTGCAAGAATGGGTTCATAGTAACTATGGTTTGCAGGTGAGTCAAGCGACAATATCGAATACAGTTAAGCGGTCTTTAGAGTATCTCTCACTTACTCCCGAAAGAGGCGATGTTAAGCGACAAAAACCGGCAAAATTTCCTGACCTAGAAAAATCTCTCTATGAATGGATTCTTCAATATCAAGAACATGTGAATATGACAGGTGAACTAATCATCGAGAAGGCGAAAAAGTTCATGAAAGATATGTATCCAGTGGATACTCCAGACTTTACTTTTTCTATTGGTTGGCTTGGAAAGTTCAAAGAGTTTGATCAAAGAGTTGGGTTATCGCAATGCAATGGATGTCGAAGATGTTCTGACTCACCCAGAAGAAAATGTAGTTGCACAATTGTTGACTGATGAAGAAATTATTGAAAGCGTTATTGGAATTAATAAAGATGATATCGATGAAGAAGATGATGAAAGTTCTACAATGGAGCCCCCTTCGCGAAACGAAGCTTTTAAAGCGGCAATCACATTGAACAATTTCTTGTTGAGCTATGAGAAAACAACACCAGAAGTTCTTACCATGCTAAGGAAAATTAGAGACGAGATTCAAGGGGAAATTGATTTCAACAAAAAACAAAAGACAATTGAGTCATTTTTCAAGAAACCTTCATAAATCATTCATGTAATATGCTATATATAAGGAATTATTAATTTATATTTTATATGGGGTCTAAAGAAATTATCAAAAATGTATTATCTTATAATTTTAGCGAATTATTAATTTAGCACCCTATCCCCGAGTCGGGACTGGCAAAAAATATTATCTTAGAGAGTTTATTAAATAATCGAGTATTAATTTATGGAGTTTCTACTGTGTATATGTTTGAATATCTTAAATCAGAAGTAGAACTCTAATCGAATGGACTAAACCCGGCCCGACCAGTTTACAATAAGCAGACGTACCAGAGTGGGCCACGTGGAGGAGGGATATCCAATGCAATGAAACCACTAATGCAACGTGTACTTGCGCCTTCACCAACCTTAAGTATGTACTGCAAAACAAACCAAAAATTTAGGAGCCATATAAGATCAAAAAAAATATATATTTTAGTGACAACTCATTACAGGTAAAATCACGGGACCCCATCCATACCCTGCTTACCAAGATCGGGTCAAAAGCAGTAAAACAGTACCGGATTTTATATAATGTAATTTGACTTAGGGATTACGAGTTAACGTAGAATAATACCTGATCAGGAGAAAGTTCAAATTCTTTGCCACCAATGGTAAATGAGATAGTAGGCATAGACGTAATTTTAGCGCAGTCAACTGACGACTGTCCCAACGGACTCTGTATCACAGTACAAAGCTGCAACTTTGGGTTCGGTATATAATAATCGACAAACGTACTTACACGAAAATGAGAAATTAAAAATAACTCACATCACTGCCCAAACCTAAAATGCTGTCTCGGGTGTGATTCTTCACCAGCTCTTTATGCGTCCAGGAAACTATCATCTTACACGCGGTGCATGGCGGGGTGTCCTCAAATCCAGATGATACATCCTCACTCCTATCTACAACACTCTTAATGCCAATGCTGCATATCATACAAGATTTATTTAAATGTGTGTGTGTGTGCGTGTGTATTTGACACTAATAATTTATAGGACAAAAATAATGCTTAGAAACCTGACCTAGATACACCAACTTGTCGAGGACAGGCTCCAATACGGGCACAAACCTGTGTTGCATTTCCAACCTATTGTGAAGGAATATCAATAACACGATAAATACTAGAACATTTAGGTAAAATTTAAATGTAATGAGTAACTAGGGAAGTTTTTTTTCACCGATGTTGCAAGTTGGTCAAACACATGGCTTCCAAAAAATCTAACCGCTTTCTGACATTGCTCGTTAAGATACCCTGCAGCTCCGATGGCATCATTTATCTGCTTGATCACCTCCTAAAAGACAAAAGAACCTATTTAAGATACTAAGTTAAATAATGGCTTGTAGAATATCAAGAAACGGGATATTAGAAACCGATGGGCCTGCTATTAATGAAGTTCCTGAATCTGCAATGGCTGAACATCCACTTGTGCAAAACCCTGAAAGAAAACACAGTGTGTTATGCAAGTTCCCATAAAGGAAACTCATACGCCCCACTCGTAGTAACGAGTGGGACCAAGTGGCCTTCAAGGGGTTAAGATAGGAAACCAATGTAAACTGGATTCGAACTTCAAACCTTTGCAAGAGGGGAGTCAGGCGCTTACCATTGTGCCCCTTGAAGGTTGCAAGATTCAGTGTTATTTATAGTTATTAATAATCTTCATTGATTTCTTACCGGTTGGTTTTCCACCTACAAGAACATCTCCCATATCGAACTATCAATGAAAAAACAACAAAAATATTAGAATACATACATGCAAATATTTGAATACACTTTTTGAGAAAAAATAATTTTTAACCAATAATTAATTACCTGCCAATAACCCTTTTGTGTGACTGGAACATAAGTATGCTCACCAGTGAAGTGTTTCTGATCAACACCACCAAACACGATTTCACCTCCTTCTCCATCTTCAGATTTCCGGTTCAACCAAAAGGAAAACACCTGATCCTTAACTAGATTTTGATTCACCATGCTCTCCCTGTAAACCAATTTCAACTCAAAGGATTAGGATCAAATACAAAGGATCCTAATTGTAAGAAGTGTAAGAAGGATTTATAGAGTGACAAGTGTCCAATAACCTAAAAAAACCCACTACACAAAAAAACCCACTAAAAATTAAAAAAAAAAAAAAAAAAAAAAAAAAACTTAAACATCAACCACCACCAACCCCCCCACCCCCCCCCCCCCTCCTACCCCCCACATCACCCACCCCAAAAAAAAAAAAAAAAAAAAAAATTTTTTTTTTTTTTTTTTTTTTTTTTTTTTTGCCGAGGGGGTGGGGGGTGGGGGTTTAGGTTTTTGGGTGGTGGTGGGGGTGGGGGTGGGTGTTTAGTTTTTTTTATATTTTTTTTTTAGGTTTTTGGGGGGTGGGGGGATGGGGGGGTTAGGTTTTTTTAGGTTTTTGGAGGGTGGGGGGTGGGGGGGGGGGGGGGGGGGGTTAGGTTTTTTTTAGGTTTTTGGGGGGTGGAGGTTGGGGGGGGGGGGGGTTAGGTTTTTTGAGGGTTTTTTTGGTGAGGTATAGTTTTTTTTTTTGCGGGGGGGGGGGGGGGGGGGGGGGGGGGGGGTTTAGGTTTTTGGGTGGGGGGGGGGGGGGGGTTTAGGTTTTTGGGGGGGGGGGGTGGGTGTTTAGGTTTTTGGTGGTGATGTAGTGGGTTTAGTTTTAGGTTATTGGACACTTGTCACTCTATAAATCCTTCTTACACTTCTTACAATAAGAAGCCTTTGTAGAATAACTTGACCCTCAACTCAAATACGCGTGGGGTTATTGATTTTTTACATAGCGGGTCGACAATGTCAAAATTGAAAATATTAGATAAATATGAAACCAAGTAGAATAAAGTACCTTATGAAAAAACATTAGATTATTAGTTTCTAAATAGTTTTGTAATTATATTTAACATGTTGATCATTCATGAATCAAAACAAAAAGACAAAAAGTGTTGACCCGTTACCCAACATGTTTGACCTGCCCATTTTACAACAAATAAACATACCACACTGGGACAGCATCACCAATAGAGATTTCCTTGAATCCGAGCCCAAGGATACCATCAAACCTCCCTGCTAAAAATGTCACACCAGGCTCCCGTGTTGCCTCGATGAACATCTAATTATAGATCATATATTTCAAACTATTTTTAATTAACTTTTTGTAACTGGCGAGCTTAGGACAATTAAGGTGTTAAATTCACCTGATCATTGACAACAAGATCACCAACTTGGACATTGTCTTCACTAAAATATCCAGATATTGATCCAGTACCATACTGGATAGCAGCAGGTTTCCCTTCAAGACACCGAAAAATGGTCAGAAAAAATATTCAAAAATCGGATGTTTAAAAAAATTGAATATGTTCTAAATGCACCTACATTGTATCTAACAAAAGAATGGGTCAAACTAGTAAAGTAAAACTTTTAGTTAGAAATGAAATGGTCGAATATCCACCAAAGCATATTCAAATGCTTACAAGTTACACCCCTAAACCTTTTTATTTTAAATCAGATTGTTATTGTAATTATGTTGCATACATATACACCTTTTATTGAAGTGATAAAATTTGGATAAATAAAGATTTAACAAGTCATCCAAACCGGTTTTTACCCATTACACACCCTGCCCATTTGCCGTTGGTAATCCTCTTACGTTGTTGTCCGTATCAAATGGTATTTTAGAAATCTTAAGAAATAATAAATGTTGTAAAACAAGGTCTTGGAGGCCGAGTAGTCGCTACAAGGTAGGCTGTCGAGATGATTTTCTTTAACTCCGACTACTTACTCATAATCTAACATGTTTAAGTACTCCCCGAGTACTCTCTGCCTAGGCCGAGTACTCGCAACTCCGTCAGTTGAGTTGGGAGCGTCTAGCGACTTCTCCAACCATGAAAGTAATCAAAGAGTTTCACTTTCATAAAATCATGTCCGCTATGAAATGTTGACTAGTGTCATAGCAAAATAAGTCCACACAATAAAAAAGAAAATGGAATGAAAATCTAGTTCTTATTTAATAAAAAAAAAATTAACTAACCATTGGCTTTGTAGGTCTGCGACCGACCTGACCTATATCTCGAGTGGAAAAGGCAAGGTAGCTGCAAATATAAACGTAACTCTTAACACTTAATCTTTCATTCATCATACTTATAGAATTAATTATTTTATGGGCGGCCTTTAGCCTAAAGAAAAAAGTAAGGGCTTTAAGCCCACCAATTTAAGAACCCAAAAACTGAAAGACTTTAAAAAAAGGATTAGTTGATTACCGATCGATTAAAGGTTGATTATCAAAATGTTATTTAATTTTAAATACATATATCTAAATTCTTTTATGATAAATGCCCCAAAATAAAATCTGGCTCGTAGACACAAAATAAGTTGAGTCGCTCCTTAATTAGACATTATACAAATTACAAAGGCAAATTAGTTGTTCTTTTGTCTTTTAGTTCACCTTTTAGACTTGTGCCATCATCATGTACTTTACTCATTTGTCATTTAGTAAAACTTTATTTACCATACGTTTATTTTTCTTTTCTTTTTCTTTCACTAAGCCTATGTCGACCGAATTTCCGCCGCGACACAACGCACGGGGAATTTTTCTAGTTTATAACATATCTAATCAACAAAATCTTACCGACAGTCTGCATTTTGAAGATGGCACCCATAAGTTAGAACTTCCGGTGTCAAATACCACGGTAAACTTCTGCGGTGGGGTGCCAATGCCGATCTCACCATAGTATTGAGCATCCATATAGTTCTTTAGTGACACAACATCCGGCTCTTGTGGATCAACAAGATTATCCGCACTTTGTTTATAGTTTATAATAGACTCTAATAACGAATCCCCCTCATCCAAATCGAGGTTTGAAGCAATACTATTGGTATCATCAAATTTTACTTTTTTTAAACTGACCCTAATGAGCCCATCATTTGATGTCGAAAAGGCCCGAATACACAAAAGGGTTGATAACAAGAGGAAGATTGCTAAGATTTCTGATTTACTTTCCATATTCACCTACATGTCAATCCACAAAAAAATTAGCTAAATAAGATAAATTTACAGTAATAATAAGATTCAATAACCTCCAAAAGTTTATATTCAAACACATAATCCAACAATTATATAAACCAAAAGCTTAAAGATTCTTATCACCCTTTTCCAAAGTGCAAACCTATTGATTCAATATTTGACTTAACAGAGTCAAACAAGTCAAAATAAAATAGAATTAATAAGAACTCGGGATTGCTTTTTCAAGTGAAATAACACAAATTCTACCAATAATCACATCAAGAATACACACACCCAATCTCTATTTCTTGAAATTTAACAAAAATACAGAAAAATAGAAGACACACCACTACAATCATCCCTTAAAAACCCATTAAGATTTACTCATTTCTGTATCTTAAAATAATAATAATAATAATAATAATAATAATAATAATAATAATAATAATAATAAAAATAATAATAATAATAATAATAATAACAATAATAAAAAATAATAATAACAATAATAGTAACAATAATAATAATAATAATAATAATAATAATAATAATAATAATAATTTTTTTAAAGACCAACAAAATCTAATCACCCGAGTAAACCAAAGGCAAAAGGCCATTACACAGACAATGAAACAAAGCTGGTCCGACCCGACAGCCCATCACCATTTCAGAAGAAACCCATCGTCCAAAGGTCCAATGTGGTAAAACCACTGGCTCAACCAAGAGCATTTTTTGCACCAGGTAAGACTTGAACCCATAACCTCCACTTTAGAAGATCACGGGCTACGAATACACGATAAGATTATCGGCGAAAACAACATCTACATAGCAAATTAATTCCGCTGAATAAAACGTTAAAAAATCAAGGGTTCGTACAAATTTATTGTTCTATATAATATTAAACTCAAACCGATTGCATTGCAACCTCAAAAACCAATCATGTTTTAATGAAAAAACACATAGCACCAATGAACTAATTTCAACATATATTAATTAAGTCTATTGAAACCTGAAGATCACAAGGAATTAAAGGAACATACCTGTGAGCTGATGATCGACTTGAAAGATATAAATTCACAAGAGAATTTAGAGTGTGCATATATAAGTGATGGAATGCGCACCGTTGGATCAATACGTTACGCGATCTTGTCCGTTTGTTGAAGATGCAACGTGTGTCATGGTGCTGCAATCTTTGGTCGTTTGTCAAAACCAGTACTTATGGTTTGGAAAGTAACAACTTTGGCCTTGATTTTTTTTAAACATATTTTATCAAGGGTGTAAACGAGCCGAGTCAGAGTTACTAGAGATTGGTTCTGTAAAAGCTTGAATCAAGCTGAGAATAAACAAGCTTGAGCTTGCAAATAAGTTTATTTAATTAATATATGAGGCCAAACCCGAGTTTTACATATCGAGTTGGAGTAGGCTCGCGAGTTTAAAGAAGTTCATTGTATATATTTTTTAATTAATACATGAAATATGTATTTACGTTATAATTACTAGTTTTTCCACTATTAGTTATCAACTTTCTAGTCTCCTCTAATATTACTATTCAATTTTATTCTGTTTATGTTGGTTGAGCTCTATTTTAATATGCTTTGTTGGTTGATTTGTGGTTTTTGATGGAACAATATCGATACCGGTATTGTTACTATCGGAACCGTAACTGATATTCGTTTCTATGGTTTTCAACTGATTTAAAACATGTGCCGGTATCATGTCGTCATACCATGACTTCTTTTTTGGGGTTTTATTTTTCGGTTAATATACCAAGTGTCAATACCATAATGAATCGAATCGATACCAAGCGAGTACCCTTCGCAGCGCGCGAGAGAATTTTACTAGCTTTCATTAATCTGTATCATATCGTTATATATTGTCAAATTGGCCAGGCATGTGATATATAACGTAGAAAAGGACAATTGAAATAAACCTAAAGGGCGTAAATTGTAAAAATGACAAAACAATTCATAAGAAAAACATGTACATGTGTAGACACAAGAATATTGTGAAATTAAAAAAAAAAAACATGAAAATTGTAGGAAATGACAACTGAAATAAACCTAAAGGGGTTATATTCAAAAAGACAACAATTCATAAGCAAAACATGTACATGCATAGACACAAGAATATCGTGAAATATAAAAACAAAAAATGAAAAATGGTAGGGTGATAAGGATATATAACGTGACCGAAGATTACACTTAATCCAGCGAAAAAGTTATAACCGTATCTATGTTTGTGTTGCGTGAGGAGATAAGTTATTTCATTGCCATGCACGCCACAAGTGCTTTGTTTATAAAGCTTCTACTTTCCTCTCCTTTTTTGCTTTTCATACGTATTTTCATTTACTTGTGTGTATTGCACTTGAAAACTATTACCCATTAAAGCCTTAACAAATGTCACACCCTGACTCATGACGGATTATTGATCGAGACGAGAAGATTGTCAAAAGCTTATTGTCCTAATTAATGTTTCAGAACTAAACATGACATTTATTAAAATTTGTCCTACCAAACATATAAGTTTATATAATTCAACATAATTCAAAAGAAGTACAAATAAAGTTTTATTATTTATTCTAAAGCCAATCCTACGTGACTTCATTTCTAGCATCTTCAGTTTTCATTTCCTGTATCACGTATAAAATATTTTAGATCAATTACGAGAGCTGATGAATAAATCTAAGTTCAATAAAAATTAATTTATTGTAAAATAAACATGCAATTCATGTGTTAATCAAATGTAACAAATAATGAATAGTAAATCATAAATAAAATAAACCAATGCATGATTCTCAAGCTCCGAAAAGCGAGACTAAATGAAGGCGATGCCCACATCCCATTACCATGAAATTAATCAAAATATCATTAGAAACAAGCTCAATACGATTACAAACTAATGGCAGGTAGGCGAGCAACAAGCTGCGCCGCTACCCCCTTCTGAATAGCAAACCCTACCCTACTAAATACAAAATATGGGTAGGCCAGTGGATCCATAATGTGATTGCTTGCTTGCTTGAATAACCATTGTATACAAAATAAATGAACTTACATACACAATAAATAAAAACATAACATATACACATAAAATACACAATGAACTTGCATGTTTGATAATTGAATAAAATGCGCGACACGTTGATACACCTCAAAATGTTTAAAATAAAAAAAGGAATGATATACTTACTGTTTGTGAAGAGTTCCACGAATGATACCGCACAAGAGAATAATAATCCAAAGGACCAAAATCACCCTAAAACATATGTAACAATTATCTAAACAAACGGAAGTAACAAGACAAATGATTTGGGTTCTTTTATTTGGGACTTTTGTATAAAATATTATTTGATATATATATATATATATATATATATATGTAACTTTAATTAATTAGGATTTATTATTTCAAGGAGTAATAACCAAAAATTAATTATAGAGTAAATTGCCATTTTAGTCCCTTAGGTTTGACCAAAATTGCCACTTTAGTCGAAGTAGTTTTTTTCTTGTCATTTAGTCCAAATAGTTTTGTTTTCTGCCATTTTAGTCCCTAATAAAATTAAATAGGAAATTTATTTAAAAATATAATTAGTCATTTTTATAAAAAGTATATAACTAGTTTTACAAATTATTTAATCTACCTATTATGAACAATTACAAAATTAAATAGGAAATTTATTTAAAAAATTCCACAACTAATTTATCTACTGAAAATTCAGAATATATATCTTGGGATATAATGTTTTGATAAATTAGTATTTTTTTCATAAATTTCTAAACTAATATAACATGTTAAATTGTCCAATAAATCCATACAATGTTTAATAATTCTCAAAAATTTCAGAATCTAACCTAATATGATATGATCAAATTGGCATGTTCAGTTTCATGAAAACACAAAATTTTAGACTAAAAAGTCCCAAATTTCAAGTTTAAGAACCCTAGAATCAAAATATTCTAAATTCGAATTTGTTTGCCCTCTATCACAGAAATGGATAGAGAGCTTTTGTAGAGCATGAAAAACGAAGCAAAATGGAATCAAGAATCACCTGAATTTAGGGTTGCAAATGAACCAAACGTTCGACGAACAGTTCGTGAACCGTTTGGCAAGAAGTTAGTTTGTGTTCGTTGCTTATTAAACAAACGAACACGAACAAGAAATTCGATTCGTTAACGAACATGAACAGAGGCTGTGTTCGTTCGTCTATGTTCGTGAACGTTCGGTATCATGTTCATTTAGGTTTATTGTATTCGATAGTTTATTAGTGTTTTTAGTTTTTATATTTTATTTAAATACCTAAAAATTCTGACAAATAAAATATTTAATAAGTATCATTGTATTATATATTCTGTTCATGAACGCTTGTTTGTGTTCGTTTGTTTCCATTTGTGTTCATGAACATTAGTTTGTGTTATTCAACATTGTTTGTTTCATTCATTGCCTAAAACTAACAAACGAACACGAACATAAAATCTCGTTCATTAAGCGTTCATGAACAGTTTATGAACACTTATATTTCTTAACAAACAAACACGAACAAGGTTACCTGAATTGTTTAAGGATTGAGTGATAAATCGTTGAAATAAGATACGAGTCCTTGATTCGTTCCTTGCTTAATCTGATAGTTTGAGTGCTTGTGAACGAGTTTGGAGAGTGGGGAAAGTTGTGAAATGATTAGAGCATTCGTTTGGTATCAAAATGACAAGTTATGGTTCACGAATTCAACCAAATCGTTTTGGGTTCTTGTATGGAGGTTTAATGGAGATATAATTTAAGTTTAAATGTATCAACTAAAGTGTGTAATAAATCGATTAAATGACATGTACTCGGTTTTTCCATAGTCTCGTGTCGTTTGGGATCAAAACGAGATCGAAAGGTCGTTAAACGAGCGATATATAGTCGGGTCGGGTCAGATTCGCTATTCGGGTCGGGATGGCGGGCGAGGAAGGTAAAGGTCGGGGTGGGGCGCGTGGAAATGGGGAAGCGATGAGTGGCAAGCGCGTGACCGCATGTGGGCTACAGTGGGGGAGGTTTGGTTTACTGTAATTTGGCCCCTCTAGTTCTCTAACTCTAAATTCTATCTTAGTTATTTGTTTGCTTTCATAAAACTAACGAATCAAACTTAGTTTGATTTATAAAATTTTTAATTTCACCCCGATATTAATTACATTTATACACAACAATATTAAAAAAATAATAAAATTCTCATTTTCATTAATATCACTGAGGATCCGGTTACAAAATGAGTCGGGTTTTCTAAGATCCGTTTTTGGCGGATGTTACAACAATGAAGCTAGCTACAAACAATTAATGTTTAATTTCTATATATAAAGTGATAAGATGTGTGATTAGGTGCGGACTAAGCCTATTGTGAGCGGGGAAGGTGATCCTGTTGATTGATGTTAGGTTAAAATATGTTATGTTTTATATTAGTTTGTGTGATTCTTAGTATGTTAAACGTGTCAAGTCGTGTGTGCTTCTATACTTATTGTGTGTTGATGTTCGTGGTTTAACAGATGATTAACGAGGGTAAATGAGAGTAAACAAGCTGAAACATGGATCAGAAGGTCAATGCGGATGTGTAACGAAGAAAAATCAATCCTGGAAAGCCTAGCGACACGCGACACCAAGCCCATATATCTTTGCGTACCGCCTGGATCAACAAGTTATTGTCGGTCAAATTTAAATCAAGTCGGTCAATGGGGTGTGCTCCGCGACACGCGACACGAGACAAAGATGACTCCACAACGCGCGGAGGAAGCTGACGACGGGAATTCTTATTTATCCAACTTAATTTGCAAGTTAGGTTACCACTTTCATAATTCTCATTCCCCAGTCGTCAAGTTCGAAACATAAGATGAATTTCTCATCATTATCTTATCTCTTAAGCTATTTGTGGATGTCTGAATCTATTCGGGATGACAACTGAAGTTGTAAAGACAACCATGAGTGGCTAAACTCTTGGTGACTTCTGCTCGGATGAACGTTTGTTCGGTTTGACATAATTATCTGTTTCTGATTCTTGTAAACTGTTATATCTTGACTACTTGTCTTGATTTCTTGGTAAACATTGATTGCGTTTGAATTATTTATCGTTTATTAAACGTATTGGCAACTTTCTTGCGTTGTTAGCGGGTTGGTAAACTGATGGGTAATTGATACAATTAAACGGGTTGTTAAGTTAAGGTGAATATTAAAAACTATCCTTAACAATTAATCAAAATCATTAATTCCAAGGCCATGTTTATGTGGTGTTTTGAATCAATAAACGGATTTTTGTGTAAAAACGAGTATTCGGATTCCGGATGGTGGTTACTTCTTCTATTCTGATAACACTTTTCGTGACAAACTGTGTTTTCTTTTAAATCAATTAATCAAACCCCCAAGTTAGATAGTTTAATTTTAATTTAGATTCTTTTACACTGACCACAAATTCCCCGTGGATACAATACACTAGTTACGTTATCTACGTAGTTTAATTAGGTTTTTGATTGACCCTTAGGACAATCATCATTGATCAGTTTTGTTTGAATATAATGGAAAACATGATAAAGAATGAGACATGTTACAACAGAGAGTCCAGTAACTACATCAGAGAGGGAAGTAGACACCATCAATCTTCGTCAGGTTGGTCGAGTACCCATTAAGGGTATATAATTTATGATGGTGATTATTGTTTTGAAGAACACAAATTCGTATATGTGTGTGTGAGAGAGAGAGAGAGAGAGAGTAGGGATTATTTAAGAGTTATGATGTTAAAGAATGTTTGTAATCATTTATCTCTCTAATTATCTCCCTTATCTATATACTATATATAAAAGCATATTAGAAGGGCAAGGAATGGTAATTTGTCAATGTGTTGAAAACATCTTTCAAGCATGAGTTACAACTCTTTTAAGCCCAACTAACACAATTTTAACCTCACTTTCCAATAATACCCTTGGGCGGCCAATGTTTCATTATCCCGCTCATCCTAGCCGACATTTTTCAAAACCCATCCTTTTCTCTCTCCATTTCATTCAGATCTCAAACTTCTGCTGCCCCTTTCTCTCTTGACGATTCAAGAACATGAAGGTGATTTCACTAGATCGATGAAGAATCCGACCTCTCGGTTTCGATTTAGGGCCCTTTTTAATACATATCTGATTAGGGTTTAAGAAGATTTCAATATTGAGCTGCTGTTTTGAAGTTTGAAGGTACACTCTTTCATTTTCTGTTCTCACTTTCATATGTTATAGTTGTTGCAACAAGGGTTTATAAGAATTCAAGATAGATTTGTTGTTTTGTAGTCTAGGGTTCTGGTGGTAGAACTCAAGCAAATCGGTGGAAATAAAGACGAGTTCCCAGGTGTAGATGGTGGTTGAGGTAGGTCCCGACAAACAGAGGTATGTTTGACGACCTTCTTTTGATTTTATTAGGTCACGCGCTTCAGTTCTTGAATCCGATTTTTGTTGCTCTAAAGTTGCAGATCTAGGGTTTAACTTTCATGTGTGGATTTTTTAACTATAGTTCGTGATTGCACTTGGTTGAGGTAAATTTATTTTGAATTTTATATAAACAAAATCTCATATTTTGGGGTTTGATGGTATATATATATATATATATATATATTGCTTATCTGGTTCTTGATTTGGAATGCAGAATGTTCCCTGGATTGTATTTGGTTGGAGTTTCAGCCGATTCGTATAGAGTTTGAAGTGCGAGAATGCGAGATGGTATACAATTATTAATGATTCGTATTGTGTTTTTGAAATCTGTTTTTCTATGTTCATGTTGGTGTATGAAAGGGCTTGTAGCATGGCGGTATCTGGGTGTGTAGTGAACGTGTTATGTTCTAACCAGTGGTCGAGGGTAGAGGTGCGTAAAAAATGGTTTGGTAAACGGAATCGGTTTGTAACCATAAACCGAAACCGGCATTGAAACCGGATTGACAAGAACCAAATTACTGGTTTGTGATCAGGCTGGAACCCCTCTGTTGTTGAACCGGTTTGAAACCTGTTAAAATCGAACCGAAACCTTAGTTGTCAATAGCTGTCGCTATGGCGAATAGCGTAGCATATAGGTCGAAGGTCACTGCAGGGTATGTAGCTATAAATAGCGGGATTTCAGTTTTTATTTTAAATATAAATAACAATTAAATATAGCTATAAAATATCTGAATTTTAAGTGTTTGTTAAATATACATGTAAAATAGCGTATATACCAGGATATTTTGATAAAATATGCATATATAACTTTTTTCAATTTGTAAAATAGCGCCCACTATTTATTGCTATTCTCTATGTAGCATACAAGTATCTTACTGCTATTTGTCGCTATTCACCCTTAACAACTATGACCAAACCGAACCAGTTGAAAGCCGGAGCCGGTTTGGAAACTAAGCGATCCTTTTCCACTTGGAAACCGGTTTGGAACTTGAACCAAAACCGGTTTGTGTACCTCTGGTTGAGGGTTCTACACTCACAGTGGACATTGGTGTAGATTTTGAAGTAGGTTTAGAGAGTGTGTGAGTTACAAGGCAACTATGATATATATATAAATGCAACTACCAGCCCGGTCTCATCTTGTAACCGTAACTGTAACTGTAACTTGTGATTTTATCGAATTAGTTAACATATCAAAATTTTATTCTTTAGTTATTTCTTCATCACATGCGTCTACTAAGCAGTTTTCAATTTTAGGTGATTGTTCTCATGTCATCGGCACTGTCCAAAGGAAACCTGGTCATGGTGATGCAACTTTGTCAGTTAGCTGTTCTGATAAAATTGTGCGTTGGAATGTTGTTGGCGTCCAAGGTTCGTTATATAATCTTTAACGTACCTGATTGTCCTTTTTTGGGAAATCACCAAAATGAACATTTGACCAGTCAACGTTACCAAAATGAACGCGTTTGTGGTAGACGCGATCCTTGACTGTTGCGTCTAAGGTAGAGTTTGTGTCTGAGATTGTGCCATGGGTTTCCACGCCTACTTTTTTTTCCACCACGATGTTTAAATGAGCATAACTTTTTTTCATATGATAGTATTTTTTTTATAAAAAATACACCAAATTAAAGATAATAAAAATAAATCTTTTCCAGATACTTTTATTTAGAGATTCAAAAGAGTAGCATGCAGCTTCCCGGTGCAGCTACTGCAGACTCTCTATTCTATAAGGAGGCAGGAGGTTTTGGCTGTGGCAAATACAAGATGAGACCGGGCTGGTAGTTACATTTATATATATCACAGTTGCCTTGTAACTTTTCCAGGCTATCTTTTCTTTATTTTGTAACCGAGCTTATTATTTATAACCTCTTGGAATAATTTGTTAAATCGGTTTTCGTATATTCTACTTCTTGTAGGTGGATACGGCTCCCTGAATTCACAACTTTTCCCTTGCTTGAACAGCTCTCTAAAAGAAGGTTGTTCAATATCCTCAACAGGCAAACTGAATGATCTTATGGAGGAAATCTTGGAGCAGAGCCTCAGCGAGCGCAGCCGCAGCAAGGTACTTTAAATGATTATTTGACTCCTAAAACATAAAAGCATCTTGAGGTTCATATGCATTGCGTCTACTACAAACATATGCATTGCGTCTACTACAAACATAAAAGCGTCTTGAGGTACTTTAAATGATTATTTGAGTCCTAAAGTGGACCGGTCGGGTTGGGTCAAGAGTAAGAATGGATTCAAGTCAAAGCGGGCCATTTTAAACAGTGGGTCAATTTGGTTCGGGTCAAAACATGTAACTTGTGTTCAGTAGGTTTATACGGGTCAGTCAGGTAGACCTCGGACACTTCTGGTCCAAAATTTTGAGATTTTTAATAAGCTAATAAAGTCAAGAAAAACTTTTAATTAATAACAATTTAGGCGCTTGTTTGCCTTAAAATACGGGTTATTTGTCATTAACAATTTAGGCGCTTGTCGACCCTTTCAGATTACGTGCTTTGTGTTTTGGTGTGCTAACGCGCGTAAAATTTGCAGTCGGGTTATTGGAGGCAGTTGAACAGGAGAGACGCGCCAGGTTCAAACCAACAAGAAATTCAATGATTCAGGCAAATGGGTAAACCGTAAACGGGTGATTCAGGTTGTAATTTGTCATTAACGAGTCAAATGAACAATTTTGACCTTTTTTTTTGTTTAAGTAAGTTTAACTATATGCATGACTTCTTTTTTGTCTGCAGACAGTGACCGATCATAGTGATGTTGGGATCAATTTCTTTTATCATGTTCACAATACAAAACATTCAAAACAATAAAGGTCTTGTCCAATTTAAGTATTATAGTAGTTAATTGTGTTCTGCATTTTGTTCAAAATTCTACAATTTGTACATAGTTTTCAGAGTTTTCTATTGCACATTCTTCGTAATTTTGTAGCTTATTGTAGTTATTGAAATTCCTTGTGTTATGTGGCAGCCACAGCGAGCGCAGCCGCAGCGAGCGCAGTCGCAACGAACGCTATTGTGGATTCAGGGTTGGAACATCTTATATTCTGGTTAATTTATTAAAAGTTAATAATTCATATGTGTTGTTTGAGTTTAATTTTAAAATTTCTTGTGCTGCTGTAATTGTTTTTTTCTTTAGTATGCACCCTGCAATTATTTTTGAACCTTCGTTTAGATATGTAAAACTAATGGCTTCATATTGTTGTTACACTTTAGCATGTACTTGATGTTTGTACATTCCCCATCCCATGTTTGTACATTTTTTTTAAACCAACTTGACTCGACCTGACCTGACCCAACCCGAAACCTGTTCCGACCCAAACCTGTTTTGACCCGAACCCAAGATATTGAATCTATTGTTATTACATATTTAAACTTAAAGTTATACTCTTTCATTTATATGTGAAGGTTTTAATATTTTTATTGGGTTTATATACCAACGGTAAGAGTACATAAATACATATTCAATGAAACTAGCTTGACTTTTTCCTTCATTCTTATTACAGCATACATTTTAATAGATTATTGTTTTACAACGTATATTAGTCATCATAAAAAAAATTGACCCGACCCGAAACCCGTTCTGACTCGGACCTGTTCCAACCCGAACCCGTTTCGACCCGAACCAAAACAACCCTTTTTTATAATTGACCCGTTTTGACCCAAACCCATTTTGACCCATGACCCAACCCGACCATATCACACCCCAACCGATGGCGGAATCATCGGGGCGCGGCACTAAGCGAATCAGATTGCTCAAGAGAATCCATAACAACTAAATTGCGACAATATTTAATGCGTTCATTATCCCATACTAATAAACAAATACAATCACATAAGCTGTCACAAATTTCATGTTCTCTCAAACAATACAAATCCGACAACCTAGGTTTTAGGTGTGTTTCTAGACTTCCTAGCTTGATTTGATGTAGACTACGACTAAACCTGTAACATACGTTAAAATAACGTCAATACAAAAGTATTGGCGAGTATACAAGTTTTGATAGAGTAGCGTAGTAGATAAAAAGTGCTGTGAATTACCACATACATATACGAGATACACAACATATATACAAGACAGATACTACCAGCTAAGTCACTCGAGCTGCAATATGCGATTGCTATACATCCTAACTAGACCACGTCAGGTGCTATAGTACTATACTAGTTAAGGCGGGACGTCGCGAGTAAAAGTCCTGGCACATATGTAACTAGCATCACGTGTCAATATGTAAGTCAGTCATCCGCAAGTGATAAATAGTCTAAACAATTGATTTGTTTTGATAAGTGTGATTTTGATATAAACGTATGTTACACCCAAAAGTGCGATAAAAAGGGTTCGAGTATACTCACAGTTCGTGTTTAGCAAGTAAACACAATCTTGGATTGTGTGACAACTGTCAAAATTGCATGCATCCGTACAATTATTAAACAATGATTAGTGCTTAATAATTGTGCTGAATTACAATTAATTACTTGAATTGCTTTCTGATTATTGCCATATACATTCATGTGCAACATATACTGCTTAATGTCATATCCTTATTGCATGAGAACTTTATTGACTCAAACGATGCACGAAACACAGTTAGCACAGTTATCAGACAAATCAGAAAAATGCTGACGGAGTTCAGTAGATAGACAGACATTGTATTGAGACACATAATGAGCCAGAAAACAAGTATTACATTAGTATAGTGTGTAGGAAAGTAAGGATCATAAAACTGCCTTCCTAGTGATAGTTTAAGTGCCGAAAAGTGCCTAAAACTCACATAAACTGCATAATTCTGCAGAAAATCAGCAAATTCAGCATTTAACACATTTATATCATGCGGAAATATGCTTAAATGGTCCTAAATACTTTCCTAAGTGTCGGGAATCAAAACTGTCACAAAAGGTAACATAAAGCACACTAAACTGCATAGTTTAGCACCTTAACGAACCGGTAACCAACCGAACAATCGGACACTACCCGAAACACCAAATTTACACTAGAAGCATTGTTTTAACATTACTAAGCTAGTTATGGTCTCCGAACATCACAACACACTATATAACATGCTAGTAACTAAACACCTAACTAATACACTTGGATTTCAACCATAACACTAACTATCCATTACATCCTAACTCTAGACCCCCCCCACCTACGGCCACATAGGGTATGGCCCACCCTAGATTTTGTTTGATTGTAATATTAGATTATGTTGGATCTTGTTTATACTTTACCAAACATAATGACCATTGGAAACTTGTGAGCTAGAAGTTT
The DNA here is from genome assembly GCA_030545235.1 of Helianthus tuberosus. Classification (NCBI taxonomy): domain Eukaryota; kingdom Viridiplantae; phylum Streptophyta; class Magnoliopsida; order Asterales; family Asteraceae; genus Helianthus; species Helianthus tuberosus. The sequence continues at coordinate 69,895,636 of CM060451.1, read as the reverse complement.
ATAAGTATAACCATCATGAACATAACTCACATTACTCAACATTCACCACCCACACTTCTCTCCTTCCTCCCTCCACCTCACGGCCGTAAAAAACCCCCCACACACCACCATCATCCAATCATCTCCATCTAATTCCAAGCACATACAAGGGTGTTAGAAGGTGCACAAGGAAGCTGGGAGCTTTCGGAAGTTGAAGGACCTTCACCATTTGCTTTTATCCACTTCATTTCTTCTCTTGATCATCCCTAGCCTTAAGCTAGTAGTAAGAACACTAATCTCTTCATTTCAAATCTTATATAAGTCGTTAAAGAATGATACATGATGATTAACTTGAAGAACACTAAGAATCAAGAGAATAAAACTTGAACATAAGCTTAAATCATGAAGAAACTATGTTGTTTATGTGTTGATTCACTTGTTGATTGTTGTTTACTTGTGTAAATGATGTAGATCCTCATATGATCTTGCTAGATCGTGATTAAAAACATAATCTAGCAAGATGAGAGGATGAAAGTGTTAAAGATTAATGGATCATCCTCACAAAAGTCATGAACTTGAATGAATAAAATGTTTTATTGTAAAATGATGATTAAAGTAAGATATAAATCTTGTAGATCTCATATTTCATGGATGATTTTTCAAGAAACCAAGTTAAAAATACGAGTTTTACTTAATCTTGGTTCTTACATAAATAAACCTCATTTTTGGTGGTTAAACAAGTGTAGAAACACTTCTGTAACAAGAAAAATCAAAGAAGAAACATTTTTAGAAAATATGATTATAAGTTGTAAAGATCTAAATTCTTTAAAAATGATGTTTTTAAAGAATCAACCACACTTTAAAGGGTAACATGACTTACCAAATACACTAGTAAGTTACTACATATTTTTATAAATATTCAAGTTCATGAAGTGGTAGTATATGCTTGTTTTTGGTAAAATTGGTAAGTAAAGATTGTTTGTTGTTGATTGTTGATTGATTGTGATGATTTACAAAAGAAAATGATATACCTTCAAGGTATGGAAGCCTCCATTTTTAGGGGAAACTATGGTGAAATTTTTCTAAAAATTAAACACTTAAAAAATTATTCCTAAACAAATAATTACAAGTGTGCTTTAAACCATGAATTTTTACATAAACTTTGCCATAATTTTTGTTACAAACATTAAAAACATTGGAGGTTGGTTTTTACAAATAAAAGTGACTAAATATGTATTTAGGAAATATATATTTAGAAGGCACCATGTGTGTGATTATTTGTATATTATGTGTATTAGTTATATTATTTTAGGATTTGAAATAATATAACTCATCAAAATACCAAGAAATTACAATCCAAAATATTACCAAAATTCCAAGGAATAAATATACAAAGAATACCCAAAATACCGGTAAAACCGAACAAAGGAATATAACTCACAAAATATTCCGGATATATTATTCATGTGTATATTTTGGTAAATAATATTTTGGACATCAAGGGAATGAAAATGAGATTTTCATGATTACTACAAATATTTCATATTTTTTACAAGAAGGAAATGTATTATCTTTGGGCAAGTAAAAATATATATTTTTCTTGGAATTATTAGAAGATATATTATTTTTGTAAGAAAATATATATTTTCTCAAACAAACATGAAATATATTATTTTTGGAAGAAAATATATATTTTCTCAAACAAACATGAAATACATTATTTTTGGAAGAAAATATATTCTCTTAAATGAACTTTGAATATATTATTATTTGGACGAAAAATGGATTTATATATATCTTTCTAAAGTTAGACATGGAAATATATTAGTTTTAAGACTTGTATGAGGTTTATAAATATTTTTGCCAAAGGAAAAATTATGAATAATTTTTCTAAGTAATATTTCTTAAAATATATATTTCGGAAATATATATTGATGTATTTTTTTTATTAAAGATGTTACTCCGGATAAAGTTGATACAAAAATTAAGTATAAGAATACTTAATAAACACAATAAAAATGCGTATTCTCGTACGTATAAATACACACCGGAATACTACACCAATACATGGCAAAAATATACAAGTATAAGAATACGAATACAAATACACCCATCCTTGGGAAGGATATACATATACAATACATGAGTGTGTTAAGTTAAAATATATTAATTTAACTAATATTCCAAAATGTAATATATATAATTTAAGTTAAACTATTTATTATTTTGACAAATAATTAAACACTTGGAATAACATTGATGACACAAACTAATGTAACTCAAGACACTAATTAAGACCAAGGTTAAGGCACGACCTACCCGTCTAATGGACCGTAGTACGCATGTAGGTAGTCGTGCGTTCTAGAGGAAGCTTTGAGTTACATTGGATACGAGTAACGCAAAACTATGAGTTCATGTTCCCCCTTTACTTTTAACTATTTTCAGTTTTATAACTTCGGTGGTGAAGTACATGTTACAAACTGTTTACAAACGTTTATACGTGGTATGGTTAGCTAAGGAATGTACTGCTAGATCATGTGAATGGATAGGCGATTGACTTAAGACCATTAATCCTTGTATAAGGACCGAGGGGAATGAGTGATAGATCTATTGGGTGTCGCGAGCCCCACCCATGGGCCTGCGAGTTGGCCGAATGTGATGACTATGTCGTTTCGCCAGAGGGCCCGATACGAAATATGCATAAAGGGTTGAGTGCTTCCTATACCATGTCACTTATATTAATGTATTAGCTACACATTAATTGATCTGTTTCCTTGTTGCTTCATACCAGTTTACAAATACATACATACATACTTACAAATGTTTTCACGGATACTCGTGCACACATACAAAACGCATGAACTCGCTCAACTTGTGTTGATGTTTTCAAACTACATGTATTTCAGGGAATTAAGAATGGATCCGGCGGGCGTAGAAGTTTATAAGATGTATCTTCAATAAACGATGTCATCTAACGTTGAAGGGTTTGGAACATGTATTATATCTTTGATAGGATACATGGTTCAAAGCCTTGTTTTGTTAAGTAGCTTTTGTGAGGTCCAGTAGAGAACTTAATACAATGGGTTGTTATGTAAACTTGAAGTCTTAGTTTGATGATAAACAATGACGGTTGTATTATTTTGAAAACTATCTATGGATGAACATCTGGTTTTATCATATAGTTGTTTGTTATGGTTGAATGCAATGATATTAAGCAAGTCACACCAAATCACGCTTCCGCAAAAGTCAGGGTGTGACAGTTTGGTATCAGAGCTTCGATTGTAGCGAACTAGGATTTCTTCTCGAGTCTAGACTACAATCATTAGGGCTCTCACGAAAATATTTTTACGACATATTTTCATTGCATGCACAAAATGCCCAGATCCAGGGAAACAAACATTTTTACAAAAGGAAAGACAAGAAACACGATTGCAAGGTTTGCATGTGGGAGACTGGTTGGTTTAGTCTGGGAGACTAGGTGGTTTAGTCTGGGAGACTGGTTGGTTTAGTCTGGGAGACTAGGAAGGATAGATAGGTTTCATGAGGAATAACAAGGATACATGATTACATGATAAAGTACCTTTGTTTGCATATATTGGGTGTTAGTGGTTACTATACGTACATATGTTAGGATTACGGCATTGCAGGCACACGTGTTATCCTCAGAGAATGGTTGTCGGATGCCCGTAACCCGAAGGCAGTCACATCAGACGACGAGGTCGTGCCCGCGCCAGAGAAATATACGTCAGACACTGAGAGTGATCCTGATATGCTGTCCGAGGACGAGGTCGACTTCCAACCGTTTACGCTACCAGACTTTGGTGATGATTTACCCTTGCTGATGGTTTCCCTGACGAGGATCCTTTTGTCATTCCTGTTTTGGTCCATGACCACCTCATCACTGGTCATTCCGATGGTGAGCCCATCATGGCTCCGATCCTCGATGCCGTACCTCTCGGGGTCATTCCTCCCGAGGATCTGCCTTTCGACGATTAGTTTGATGATGACGTTGATTTGTTTGTTGATGGTCCTCCTGATGATGCCCATGATGATGGAAAGTTAGACAAGAACATTTTTGCTATTCCACTTCTTGAGATCCCTGTTATCGAGTTATCCTCTGATTCTAGTTTGCACTCTGTTTCAGACTCTTTTGAGTCTGTGACATCTTCAGCTTTACAGACGGCCAGACTACAGCTTTTTGCTACTGAGTTAGATGATGACGCCACTATGTCTGCCGCACTATCACCTGCTCGAGATCCCACACCTCCATACGACCCAGAGCCTGCTCCTGAGCTAGCTTCTGTTCCTTTTGGGTCAGCCTGATGTTGCGCCTATTGATCTTGAGCCGATTCCTGATCCTGACCATGTTTCTTTTGGTTTACCAGACATTGCACCCCTTATACCTGATCAAGTTCCTGCACCTGTTGATCCTCTTTTTGTTGAGCTACTTATTCCCCCGCCTGCACCCGCTGATGTTGCTCCTTTTCCCCCTATGGAGACCGACGTCCATCGCACCGACATGCCTATCGTTTTCTTTCAGGACATACCCACACCCCGCCCAGGGGAAGGTACTCCTGGTCAGCACCCGTGCGACGATCCCTTTGCTTTAGCAGCTTTTCCATAGATCCCTCAGGATGCACCGTTTGCTCCTTCCACTTCTTCACCGCTGGACGAGCCATTCCGATTGTTCCTACCACACACTCTGACGATTTCAGACCCTTACCATCCCTGACATTATGGAGGCTACACACGGGATAAGTTGCTCATGTCACATCAGCTACAGTTTGAGGTTTTGAGTCGTAGAGTTTAGGAACTTGAACTGGCACCACGTCCTCCACCCTATCTATGTCAGTATACTTTTGACCTCCCCCATGCATCATCATCCCCCTTTTTGCACATCCGCCTGCTGCTCCCACACCCATCCAGGGTTTTGATGCTTGTTCCCTTACTAACGAGCAGCAAATCAGTTACTTACTTCGCCGTGTATACAAGCTCGAGGGGGAGCTCGCGCATGTTAGCAGTTTGCTTTTCTTCCCTCCTCCACCTCAGTCATCGGAATAGTTGGTTTTTTGGTTTTATACAGATTGCATTACCTTTAACGAGGATACCACTATTGAGCCGAGATTGGGAAGACTTTTGAAGACCACTTTGGACCACGTGATTTTTGGCATATTGACAGATACCAGGGTAGTGTGACCCAGTGTCCCTTATGATGTGATACACTTTATAGACACTGTGACTATGGTCGACAATTAATGAAAGCCCAATCGTTATATTCCCCATTAAACATGTAAATCAACAACGATCTTGCTTGTTATGTTCTCATTAAATATGTTCCCATCTACAAGTTTGTGCTATAATTGTGATGTTATATGATTGATTGTTATAACGATTGCTTATATATGTATGTAAATACACCTCCAAGGTCTTATTTGTTAAGTAGATGCTTATGTGCCCGTGTCCTTAATAAGACCTGACCTAACCGATCTTCTGCTTAGAAGATGTCGATTCAAAGGAACACCGATACCAACAACCCTCTGCCGACGACAGAGGCGGAATTACAAGAGCGCATCTCACAGCACGAGGCCCTTCGCTCTGAACACAGCGGAGGTACCTCAGGAAATAACCCACCCAACGGTAATGTTTAGTCACTTAAGACACATTACAAAACATTTGGACATTTCCAAGTGCGCTTTCCTAATGCCTTATGTGAATAATGTTGCTTATGTCGCAGGCTGCACCTTCAAGCAGTTCTTGAGCTGCAAGCCCTGGGATTTCGATTGCACTGGGGGTGTCGTAGCCTTTGTGCGCTGGGTTGAGAAGACGGATTCTGTTTTGCGATTGAGCAAATGCGCCCCAGAGAAACAAGTCACGTACATTTCTTGACTGCTACAAGATGAGGCTCTGTCATGGTGGAACCTCCAGGTTCAGACGTTGGGCGAGACTGCTGTGTATGCTTTAACGTGGGACAAATTGAAAGAGCTGATGCATAAGAAGTATTGTTCAAGGGTAGAAATCCAGAAGTTGGAAACGGAATTCTGGAACTTGAAAATGGAAGGTCCAAAGATAGCTGAGTATGTGCAGAGATTTCACGATTTATCGCGAGTTGTTCCATATCTGGTGGAACCAGAGTTTAAGAGGATCAAACGCTTCATCTGGGGATTGGCACCTCAGATTCTGAGCATGGTGACAACATCAAAGCCTCCAACAATTACCGATGCTATTGATTTAAGTGTGACGCTCACTGAAGAAGCGGTTAGACTAGGAACATTTTTAATCTCTGAAGAGAAGGAGACTCATGTGGAGCCATCTGGAGATAACAAGAGAAAGTTCGCAAACTTCAAGAAGGGTACTCGGGCGAAAAGCAACAACAATGCCAAAAAGGGAAAAGAGTACATGGGTAAACTACCTAAGTGCGACAATTGTCGATGTCATCATACCGGGCGATGTAGAAATGGAAAGTGTGATAACTGTGGCAAAGTGGGGCACTGTAAGGAGACGTGTTGGCATGGGACGGGACGGGACGTGGAAAGGAGGTCAAGGGTGTTTTAACTGCGGTGATGTAGGGCACTTCAGGAAAGATTGCACGAAAAAGAACCCAGCTCGTGGAATAGTGTTCAACATGGGAGCTCGTGAAGCACGCCAGGATCCGAATGTAGTCTCTGACGATTTGCGTCTGTGCTATTTGATACTAATGCCGACTATGACTTCATATCTCTAGAGTTTAAGAATATACTTGGTTCAATAACTGGTAAGTTAGATATCCCGTACGCAATAGAACTAGCTAATGGGAAGCTAGTAGAAGCTAATGAAGTGATTAGAGACTGCGTTATAAAGCTTGGAGAGCGTGAGTTTTCGCCAGATCTTCTGCCAGTTGAGTTGGGAAGCTTCGACGTCGTAGTTGGAATGGATTAGTTGTCGAGCAATCGAGCGGAGATTGTTATCCGCATCCCGATGGCGAATGAAGAGACGATCGTGATTCGTGAGGAGAAGCAGGATACACCCCTACAGATTATGAATTGTTTGAAGGCACGGAAGTTTTTACGTAAAAGGTGTATTGCCTTCTTAGCTCATGTCGTGGACAAAGAGGCCGAAGAACCGAAGCAAAGATATCCCTGGTAAGGGAATATCCTGAAGTCTTCCCAGAAAACTCGCCGGGGTTACCCCTCTCAACGACAAGTCGAGTTCCACATTGACATGGTTCCAGACGTTGTGCCTGTAGCTAAAGCACCTTATTGACTTGCGCCTTCAGAAATGCAAGAATTGTCAACACAGCTTCAGGAACTGTTAGATAAGGGATCTATAAGACCAAGCTTCTCGCCTTGGGGAGCTCCAGTGTTGCACGTCGAAAAGAAGGGTGGTAACTTTCGAATGAGTATTGGTTACCAAGAGCTGAACAAGTCAACCATCAAGAACCGGAATCCCATGCCGAGGATTAATGATTTAATTCGACCAACTGCAAGGATCCAACTACTATCCCCAGATCGGTCTTCGATCAGGCTATCGTCGTCAGCGAATTTAGGAAGAAAGTATGCCAAAGTATAGTGAGTCAACCACTTGTTTTAAACATACGCTAATATTGTGTTTTCTACATGATGCACAAAACAGTTGTACACAGAGTACAAAACTTTGAAAATCTAGGAAACGCGTATTTAGGACTCTCGGGGACTTATGTCAAAGTCCATTAGAGATTATCTCGTAAAAACCACGTCTATTAACTCGGACAAACACTATTATTTTTTCATGCAAGCTATTTTAGTTAACCAAACGGGTAAAGTACTCGGATTTTATTTATTGAAATTTCCACTTTTGCTTCTAGCGAGTAGATGTTTGCATCTCTACTCCTCTTAATGGTAGTTGCATCGCGTTAATTTTCTTCACTAGAGCGAACACTCACTTGCTTCGGTACTTGATCATTTCTTCATTTTAGCAAATACTCATTGTTTCATTTCTTGGAAATTCATATGTTACGCATGCACCATTTGTTATGCATGTGGTTTCGTTTCGAATAAGCGCTTCATCAAAGTTCAAATATTATTTGCTAAAGCTAATTATTTATTTGTGATTCGAATGGCCTGCATTATTGTAATTGTTGGCTCCTTTGCTATCAAGTCAACACACTTTCTTGAAACTTCTTTTCTTTCAAGTTACATTCATGATTCATCTTTGTAACCATGCCGAAATTCCCTTGTCGATACCTACGTTATTGACAGACTGCGCTGAAACCAAGTTCAATTGCTTGAACTTGTCCATTTCGCATATTCAATTCAAGACACCATATGATGTATTGAGAGCATCATATTCAAATTCATTTTTGCAAGTGTTTCATTTGTTCCGAGTCGTAGTAGGCTTGTTTGGTCTACGACTCCATTAAGTCGTCTGTTGGTTTCAACACCTTGTGGTGATGTTTTTACAAGATTGAAGCTTGCGCCAAACTCATTTACATCCCTCGTACACAGATTTAATTGTTTATTTAATTGACTTTCTCTAAATCCGTTTTGTTTTATCACGATTAAAGCAGTCTTAACACAATCGTGTGTTAAGACAATGGTACATAAATTCATTCCAGTGTACCTCCTAACGATTCTTTCATTATCAATCAAATGCCTTGCAGCATTCATTATTTTTCATCATTCGATCGGAAACAGTAGTTCTTTGGTGTTCTATATTCAATTGAAAAATCATACGATGCCATTTGAATCAAATTTTCAGGATTACTTCGTTACACTTTCATTTGACTTCAGACACGGTGGACTTGTTCGGTCACCGCTATTATTGAATTATGTCATTACGACACCTTGTGGTGACGGTACAACTTGTAGCTTGTGCTAATCATGGTCAATCATTTCACTTGAAACTACACATACTTTTGTTTGACCTGTCATTTAAACGTTCTTAATGCAACTACGTATTGAGACAACAATACACCATTTTCGATTGTATTTCCTTTCGGTGTATTCTCGCGATTCGATAACATCAACACACTAATTTTATTCATTCATTTGTTCGAAAGTTGACAGATCACTTTCACGTTACAATTACCCTTGAGCTTGCTAATTCTGAGTTCATCTAGCGGATGTTATTGTTTCTAGAACCCATTTGCATATTGTAAATAATCATTTGGAATTCTATCGGTCAGAACTCCTCTTTTGTTGAACCCCTGTTAACTAAGTTACACTAGATTATACATGTAGGATCGTGTTTGGACCCGAAATGAGTCAATCAGAGGTGTTCTACTCAAAATGAAAGGCGGAAACAGACATAATGAGTTGAATTCAGCTAGATATCACTTTTAACTGTCTTGTATATTGATTCTGATACGATTACAGATCTGTAGACACTTCGACAGAGCTTCGCCGTCGGAAACAATCTTTCTAATTTCGCTCCAAATAAAACTAACCTATCCCTATTTATAGCCTTCTGATTTCGCTTGAACAGACTCAAGCGAAATCAGCATTACAAGCGAAATCACCAACTAAAGCAAATATACATCATTCAAGCGAAATCAGAGGTTCAAGCGAAATCACAAAACTAATTTCGCTTGGAATTACCAAATGTCTTGTTCAAGCGGAATCATGCATCTTCAAGCGGAATCAGCTTTATAACTTGATTTCTTGAACTTCGTGCCACGAACAATGCAAGACTCGATACAAGACGAAGTCGACAGACGCATGCACCAACAGACTCCCCCTCGAATGTTGACGAGTCTTAAGTGTCGAGTCTTCAACGTCTTCAGTCTTTATCAGTCTGATCGCTCTCTTTCTTCACCAGCATCAATAGACTCTCCTCGAATAATCTCATCTACTCAGATGTCTTCAGACTCCCCCTTTCGATTTGCTGGGATCTCAGTTTGGCTTGTTGAAATCACAGAGACTTCAGGTATCGGAACCTGGCTCTCTATCACTTTCTTCATGTTCAGGATCAAAACCTGGCTAAACCTGCACATTCTTAACCCAGAAATAAATTTCACAAATTTAACAATTTACAAATTTATCTATCCAGACTCCCTTTTAAAGTAAACCAGAATGATTTATCAATGATAAGCTCTGATGAACCACTTGTAGGTAATTTTCAATAAATTTTCTCATTTAGACACACACTCCCCATCACCACATGCTCATCATGTTTAGCACTTGGAATTTTGAAAAACAGCTTTCCAACATCAGTTGTCGAAAATCTTTTTGAATTTTTCAAAATTTTATGCTAAAACACACTAAAATCTTTTTGAATTTTTGAATGAAAATGAAATGCAGTAAAGAAATATTTACAGACAATATTTTGGTGAGTTTGTGTAAGAGGATCATATCAGTTTTTGACAAGTCACAAGTACCGTTGAGCTTAGTTACACATTAAGAATTAAACAATTCACTTAGATTGCCGATATACTGATCCACTTAAATTCTCACACAAATTTCAACTGATTCAGGATATGAATTAGGTGAATTAAGAACTTAAACTCATTCATATGTCCCACCTCTTGAATATACTCCCGTATCCAGATCCCAATATTCAGTCTTACAGGTGAGTATACCACAGATGATATCTGTAAGGGGTTAATTGCGAAACCGTGAGAGCTCAGGTCAGAACTTCCGTTCAGCAGAGAGATGACGGCTCGACTTTTGGTGGGTCCCCTTTAGAGGATATTTTTTACAACAGCAATGATTATCAATTTTATTGTTTCATCATTTTTGCTGAGGGCGGCGCTATATTTCAAGCAAGCAGTAAAGTATTCTCCGGGGACTAGGCCATTGCTTCCGCAAAATCAGAAGTCCTGGGATAATACCCCAGATATCACTGAGCATAAAGACCTAGTATCTCAGAAAGAGGGATCTTTCAAACGAGATTTCAGGGGTTACCTATATATCCAAGTAGTGTTCCCCACGAAATAAGCAAGTTTGAATTTAAGTTTATATCCCGAAAAAGCTTACTAAATGTGTAAAAACTATCGGCATATCATCAGTGAGACCGTTTAATGCTATTTAAACATTACATTTCTTTAGCATACTGTAACTGTCTACTGATGTACTATCATTCCCTCTTCTTTGACACCAAAACTCATTTTTGAATTTTATCATGTTTTTGACTTTTTCAAATTTTCAAATGTTTTTGGATTTTCTGAAAATTTCTACTCCCCTTAAAATACAAACACATTTAAAGGAAATTTGAAAATAAACTGTACAAGAAAAATGACAACTGATATCGAATCACTTCACTTCGCCATCCACTTGGCATAAACAATCAGAACTCCCCCTTACACAAAACTATTTTCTCATTATGATTTCAAAACACTTAAGTTTGTTTTAACCAAAATGATTTTTCCGGAAAATAAATTTTGTTGATTTTACCACTTGTAGGTTAGGGGTTCATCACATCGTTTCTCAATCAATATGTAGGGAAAACAAGTACAACTTAATGTCCTTGATTTACCACTTGTAAGTGAAAACCTTCTTCAACCACTTGTCAGTTCACTCACCAACTATAACCTCATTTAAATCAAAATATAACAATATAAAGATATCACCTGTATATTTACCAACCAAACATATAAAAAATGATGCCGATTCCTGCTCCACTCTTACCAACCTGGGAGCTCCGGCAAGTCATACTTATCACTTATGAAAAACATACATCCAAGCTTCACCAAACTTGGATGTTTCCTCCTCAACTTCTCTTGGGTAGTAAGATGCCTTCTTTGTTTCATAAAAGTCTTTTACCCCTTTGGCCTTTCCCTCGACCATTTTCCCAAACATCTTTTTAACATTTCCATTAAAAGCTTTTTCAATATCAAATTCATTCTTTTCAGAATAAAATTGATTTGAGATTTCAACTTTTCCAACTTTTTATTTAAAAATATCAGCCCTCAATGGTGGAAAATGAACATCATCCATTGGCGGTACTGAGTTTTCTTCTTTAACCTCCACATGTGGCTTATCTGACTTTGTGGAATCAGATTCATCGCCAAGTTTCTCATAAAACTTCTTAACAACCCACATTTGGTTCTCATGTTTAGCTCTCTTTTGATAAAAAGGAGTCTTTGAACATTCACCAACTTCATATGTTGAATTTTCAAAACTTTTGAATTTTTCAGTTGGTGGCTCATTTTTCTCAACAACTTTTTCTTTGAGTTTTTTAGAGACTTCCTGTTTTGTTTTTGTTGCTTGAGAACAGTTCTATGCAATGTGACCAGCTTTATTGCATTTGAAACAGGTTCTTGTCTCCTTTTTCTGATTAGCTCCATTCTTCACATTCCCCTGCTTTTTGACAAGAAAATCTTTATTTGATTGCTTCCAGAATGGGCTTTTTGCTTCCTCTTCCGAGCTTGTTCCTGAAACAAATGTCATTTTTTATTTAAAATCTCGGACATATTTTTCATTTTTATAATTTTCTGGTGGATTAAAACCTAAACCTTTCTTTTTGAAATTACCGTTATGGTTTGGTTTCTTTTGAAAACCAGAACCAGAACCGTAACCTTTTTTCTTGTTTAATCGTTGTTGAACTCTTGAAGTATACTTTTTAGGTTTTTCTTTAAGATTTAAATCTTTTATTTCAGAAATATTGATTTCTGTAAGTTTGAAAACCTTTTTGATCTTTTCAAGATTAACACTTCTTATTGGAAATTCCTCATCAGAATATAATTTGTCCGAATCAATCAATGTATAAGCCACTTTGATTGCTTCATCATTCAAATTAGATTTTGATAACAGGAATTCTTTATTGTACACCCGTTTAACCGACGACTTTGAACTGTTGACTGATGAACTCGAACTTTTGACGGACGAACTTGAACACCCAGACTTGGATTTTGACTCAGATTTTAACTCCAACTCCTCATCTGTATCCAACACCTGATCGACCACCTTTTTTATTAACTCAGACTCATGATCAGTGTCAGACGATGTAAAAACAACGTTAATGTTTTCTGGTAATTCATCGGTTATTTCGGACTTTAACTTTATATTGACTGCTTTTTCGACTTGCTCCTCATTTGGTTTTCTAGGAGAATACCCTTCCCAAATCGGAGGCGGACACTTGTTATAACTAACACTCTGTTTCTTACCAGTATCCTTCCTCTTTGGCTTCTCATCTTTAAATGCTTCAAAACCTGCAACAGTTGGATAAATTCGATCAATGAGATAATCAGAACTAGAATAACTCTGTAATAAACGTCTAATTCTCTCATTCTCAATCTTTTCATTTTCCAACTCCCGCTGCAATTTTGCACATTCCTCAATGTAATGATTTATAGCTTTTTGCTTCGTCATCATCATAACATTCATCATGGTCAACGCATCTTCTCTTTCTGAGTTAGTCTTTTGTAGACCATTGACTGTTTTGTTTAACACATCGTCAGATTCTTTCACATAGTTGAGATTGAACAGTAATTGTTCTTTCATCTTTTCCTGCTCAATCAGTTTCTCATCTTTTGCTGCACATTCTTTGCAAGATTCTAAACACTTTAAGCAAGGCTTGATGACTTCTACAATCTTTTCAACTTCAATGACTTTCTCAACCTCAATCACAGTTTCATCTTCAATCACCTTCTCAACATTAACTTCTTCTTTTTGAACAGTCTCTTCCATTTGATCAACACTATCACACTTCATTTTCTTTTGTTCTTTTGCTGCTCGTCTCTCCTTCAGCTTTTCCAAGCGATCTGCAAAATAAAATTGAAAACTTTCAGGAGATAGATGAGTTTTTGCAACATTAATATGTCTTTCTTCCTCATCATCACCACTGTCATCAGTTGGTGATTGATCAAAACCTATTGTTTTCTCAGAACTATTATCTGAAGAACCAGAATCTGATGGTGTTTGATCAAAAATTAATGTTTTTTTAGAACTCTTATCTAAAGAACCAGAATCAGATGAAGTTTGATCAAAAATTGTTTTTTCAGAACTCTCATCTAAAGAACCAGAATCAGATGAAGTTTGATCAAAAACTGTTGCTTCTTCTGAACTTTCATCGGAAGAAACAAATTCTTCTTCTTGATTCTTCTCATGAACACCAATCGCTTTCATCCATTCGGTAAACAAATCAGGTTCTTGAACTATCTTTGTAATGAAAGCTTTAAAATTCCCATTCTCATCCGCAAACTGATCCCAGCTGAACCCTTCAGGTAGTTTTTCATCATCTTGATTTATTAGACATGCTTTACTATCAGCTGAAATAAATTTGTTCCAACTGAAACCTGGAGCCATTTTCTCATCATCTTGATCAATAATACCAGAATAGGCTTTCTTGTTTGCATCTTCGATCATTTTCCCATGAGCAGTTTATGAATCCTTTTGTTGATATGGTTGATGAGCAACTTGTTGATATATGGCTTTCCGATAGTAGTCATCTTTTCCAAAAGGAATCTTTGCTCCACTAGCCTCTTGATTTTTGCATTATCTCTTGAAATGACCTTTCTCCCTGCATCGAAAAAAAGTAACTTTAGATTTATCAAAACCTAAAGTAGACACATGTGCATCCAGAAAATCATTTCTCCCTGTGATCATTTTAAACTTTTCTGCTCTCCTCAATACACTAGCTAGACACCATTTGATGTCCATGAGCTCCATCTCTTTAGCGTCTATCTGATCGTAATCCTCTTTCGTCAGCATAGGATTTCCGATCCTTCCTGCAACCAAACCTTCATAGGATTGTAGCACTGTTGCAAGTAACGCCATGTGATCTTTTGCAATTTCTTCTGAAAAACTTTGACCATCTGGAAGATTCAATGCAATGTTGCACTGTATCACACAACCATTTCCACTTTTTGTCTTTGAGAATGAAAGCTTGATTTTGAACTCTTCGGATTAACACTTGGATATGAAGAAAATCCACTGCTACTATTTGGACTTGGATCACCATTTCCAGATGACTCTCCAGCGCTAATAGCAGTTTGAATTTTCGGACTCTTTTCATCCTCTTGAACACTGCCTTTGTAATACATTTTGCACATCTTGTTGACCACTCAGATTACTCATCCTCGCAATCTTTTGTTGTTCAAGATCTTGACCCTCAATCTTCTCGATGAACTGAGAAATCGTCAAACCATCATAAACTCCGGTGTTCTTTAAGATCATCAAAAATGTACCCCATTCTTTTTGAGGTAAAGCATCAGCTAATTTGTCGACCCATTCTTCTCTGTCTTTGGTTATGCTTAGCAACGACATGGAACGCACTAAGTGGCAATATCTTTCAATCAGTTTTTTTGTATCTTCCCCTGGCAAACTTGTGAATAGATCAAATTCTTTCTTAAGTAATGACTTTTTACTTTTGATCATATTTTCACTTCCCTCAAACTTGATTTTAAGTGCATCCCAAATTGATTTTGAAGTTTTGTCATGTTGAAGCAATACAAAGATGTCTTCTTTAATAGCTTGCTGAAGTAGACTAATCATCATCTTTTCAGCTCTGTACATATCTCGTTCTTGATCAGTGAATTCAGAGATTGTTTTTTCAACCTGCAGATCAGTACGTGGTAGAACATATTTTTTCAAAATACACTCCCAAGATCTCAAGTGATTAGCTTGAACCTAGTTTTCAAACCGATCTTTCCAACCGTAATACTCCTCAATACTCATTAGCTTCGGGGGTTTTTGCATAGTTCCAGTCTCATTTTCCAAGTTCATGTTTTGAGCAATGGTAGCCGGAGTAGTCAGGGATGTTGCAAATGCGTTGAAAAATTCTTCGCTCATGATTCGGAAACACGTTTTCACAAAACAGACAATTTCAAGCGGAATAAGGTCTCAAGCGAAATCACTCTTCAAGCGATATTACCTGCAAACAACTTCAAGCGAAATTAAGATTTCAAACGGAATATCACTCTGAAGCGGAATCACTGATTTCTCTTGTGATGTTTCAAGCGAAATAACACTTTTCAAGCGGAACCTGTTATTTCGCTTGAATTGGCAACAACTTTTCAAGCGGAATAAAAAGACTCGTTCAAGCAAAATTAGAACTTTTGTCCATTTTTGTCATTTTTAAGCTGAATTTTGGTCTGATATTCTCAAGGGTTTGTTAAAACACAATTTCGCTTATGTTGTGAAAAATTCAGGCCATTTTAACCGTGAAAAGTTGTTCAATTCAGAAAATAAGGTGTAGAAGTGAGAAAATGAGATGAAATCAGGCTGAAATCTGCAGAACTCCTCCTCCTGAGCTCTGATACCACATGTTGGATCGTGTTTGGACCCGAAATGAGTCAATCAGAGGTGTTCTACTCAAAATGAAAGGCGGAAACAGACATAATGAGTTGAATTCAGCTAGATATCACTTTTAACTGTCTTGTATATTGATTCTGATACGATTACAGATCTGTAGACACTTCGACAGAGCTTCGCCGTCGGAAACAATCTTTCTAATTCCGCTCCAAATAAAACTGACCTATCCCTATTTATAGCCTTCTGATTTCGCTTGAACAGACTCAAGAGAAATCAGCATTACAAGCGAAATCACCAACTAAAGCAAATATACATCATTCAAGCGAAATCAGAGGTTCAAGCAAAATCACAAAACTAATTTCGCTTGGAATTACCAAATGTCTTGTTTAAGCGGAATCATGCATCTTCAAGCGGAATCAGCTTTATAACTTGATTTCTTGAACTTCGTGCCACGAACAATGCAAGACTCGATACAAGACGAAGTCGACAGACGCATACACCAACAATACATCTATACGTCTCGTGTCCTTTGACATCAAATTCTGAAAACACATACCTTTTAACTGCTGGGTTCTTATAGTTGTAATACGTTTCTGAATTCACTTGATTCGAATAAGTCTTGGTTCAGTTCCGTGGTTAATCACTTTGATATTATTCATATACATGCACGTATAACGTAACCCTAAGAAGTTAATGTAGTTTAAATTACGAGGATGAAATTTTCTTAACAGGGGGAGAATGTGACAACTGTCAAAATTGCACGCATCCGTACAATTATTAAACAATGATTAGTGCTTAATAATTATGCTGAATTACAATTAATTACTTGAATTGCTTTCTGATTATTGCCATATACATTCATGTGCATCACATACTGCTTAATGTCATATCCTTATTGCATGAGAACTTTATTGACTCAAACGCTGCACGAAACACATTTAGCACAGTTATCAGACAAATCAGAAAAATGCTGACGGAGTTCAGTAGATAGACAGACATTGTATTGAGACACAGAATGAGCCAGAAACCAAGTATTACACTAGTATAGTGTGTAGGAAAGTAAGGATCACAAAACTGCCTCCTAGTGATAGTTTAAGTGCCGAAAAGTGCCTAAAACTCACATAAACTGCAGAATTCTGCAGAAAATCAGCAAATTCAGCATTTAACACATTTATATCATGCAGAAATATGCTTAAATGGTCCTGAATACTTTTCTAAGTGTCGGGAATCAAAACTGTCACAAAAGGTAACATAAAGCACACTAAACTGCATAGTTTAGCACCTTAACGAACCGGTAACCAACCGAACAAGCGGACACTACCCGAAACACCAAATTTACACTAGAAGCATTGTTTTAACATTACTAAGCTAGTTATGGTCTCCGAACATCATAACACACTATATAACATGCTAGTAACTAAACACCTAACTAATACACTTGGATTTCAACCATAACACTAACTATCCAGTACATCCTAACTCCAGACCCCCTCCCCCCACCTACGGCCACATAGGGTATGGCCCACCCTAGAATTTGTTTGATTGTAATATTAGATTATGTTGGATCTTGTTTATACAATACCAAACATAGTGACCATTGGAAACTTGTGAGCTAGAAGTTTATAAGTATAACCATCATGAACATAACTCATATTACTCAAAATTCACCACCCACACTTCTCTCCTTCCTCCCTCCACCTCATGGCCGTAAACAACCCCCCTCACACCACCATCATCCAATCATCTCCATCTAGTTTAAGCACATACAAGGGTGTTAGAAGGTGCACAAGGAAGCCGGGAGCTTTCGGAAGTTGAAGGACCTTCACCATTTGCTTTTATCCACTTCCTTTCTTCTCTTGATCATCCCTAGCCTTGAGCTTGTAGTAAGAACACTAATCTCTTCATTTCAAATCTTATATAAGTGGTTAAAGAATGATACATGATGATTAACTTGAAGAACACTAAGAATCAAGAGAATAAAACTTGAACATAAGCTTAAATCATGAAGAAACTATGTTGTTTATGTGTTGATTCACTTGTTGATTGTTGTTTACTTGTGTAAATGATGTAGATCCTCATATGATCTTGCTAGATCATGATTAAAAACATAATCTAGCAAGATGAGAGGATGAAAGTGTTAAAGATTAATGGATCATCCTCACAAAAGTCATGAACTTGAATGAATAAAATGTTTTATTGTAAAATGATGATTAAAGTAAGATATAAATCTTGTAGATCTCATATTTCATGGATGATTTTTCAAGAAACCATGTTAAAAATACGAGTTTTACTTAAACTTGGTTCTTACATAAATAAACCTCATTTTTGGCGGTTAAACAAGTGTAGAAACACTTGTGTAACAAGAAAAATCCAAGAAGAAACATTTTTAAAAAATATGATTATAGGATGTAAAGATCTAAATTCTAAAAAATTGATGCTTTTAAAGAATCAACCACACTTTAAAGGGTAACAAGACTTACTAAATACACTAGAAAGTTACTACATATTTTTATAAATATTCAAGTTCATGAAGTGGTAGTATATGCTTGTTTTTGGCAAAATTGGTAAGTAAAGATTGTTTGTTGTTGATTGTTGATTGATTGTGATGATTTACAAAAGAAAATGATACACATTCAAGGCATGGAAGCCTCCATTTTTAGGGGAAACTATGGCGAAATTTTTCTAAAAATTAAACACTTAGAAAATTATTCCTAAACAAATAATTACAAGTGTGCTTTAAACCATGAACTTTTACATAAAATTTGCCATAATTTTTGTTACAAACATTATAAACATTGGAGGTTGGTTTTTACAAATAAAAGTGACTAAATATGTATTTAGGAAATATATATTTAGAAGGCACCATGTGTCTGATTATTTGTATATTATGTGTATTAGTTATATTATTTTAGGATTTGAAATAATATAACTCATCAAAATACCAAGAAATTACAATCCAAAATATTACCAAAATTCCAAGGAATAAATATACAAAGAATACCCAAAATACCGGTAAAACCGAACAAAGGAATATAACTCACAAAATATTCCGGAAATATTATTCATGTGTATATTTTGGTAGATAATATTTTGGACATAGAGGGAATGAAAATGGGATTTTCATGATTACTACAAATAT
This sequence comes from Helianthus tuberosus, assembly GCA_030545235.1. Classification (NCBI taxonomy): domain Eukaryota; kingdom Viridiplantae; phylum Streptophyta; class Magnoliopsida; order Asterales; family Asteraceae; genus Helianthus; species Helianthus tuberosus. The sequence continues at coordinate 69,876,373 of CM060451.1, read as the reverse complement.
TTCATATTTTTCACTAGAAGGAAATGTATTATCTTTGGGCAAGTAAAAATATATATTTTTCTTGGAATTATTAGAAGATATATTATTTTTGGAAGAAAATATATATTTTCTCAAACAAACATGAAATATATTATTTTTGGAAGAAAATATATATTTTCTCAAACAAACATGAAATACATTATTTGTGGAAGAAAATATATTCTCTTAAATGAACTTTGAATATATTATTATTTGGACGAAAAATGGATTTATATATATATTTCTAAAGTTAGACTTGGAAATATATTAGTTTTGAGACCTGTATGAGGTTTATAAATATTTTTGCCAAGGGAAAAATTATGAATAATTTTTCTAAGTAATATTTCTCAAAATATATATTTCGGAAATATATATTGATGTATTTTTTTATTAAAGATGTTACTTCGGATAAAGTTGATACAAAAATTAAGTATAAGAAAACTTAATAAACACAATAAAAATGCGTATTCTCGTACGTATAAATACACACCGGAATACGACACCAATACATGGCAAAAATATACAAGTATAAGAATACGAATACAAATACACCCATCCTTGGGAAGGATATACATATACAATACATGAGTGTGTCAAGTTAAAATATATTATTTTAACTAATATTCCAAAATGTAATAAATATAATTTAAGTTAAACTATTTATTATTTTGACAAATAATTATATACTTGGAATAACATTGATGACACAAACTAACGTAACTCAAGACACTAATTAAGACCAAGGTTAAGGCATGACCTACCCGTCTAATGGACCGTAGTACGCATGTAGGTAGTCGTGCGTTCTAGAGGAAGCTTTGAGTTACATTGGATACGAGGAACGCAAAACTGTGAGTTCATGTTTCCCCTTTTCTTTTAAGTGTTTTTAGTTTTATAACTTCGGGGGTGAAGTACATGTTACAAACTGTTTACAAACGTTTATACGTGGTATGGTTAGCTAAGGAATGTACTGCTAGATCATGTGAATGGATAGGCGATTGACTTAAGATCATTTATCCTTGTATAAGGACCGAGGGGCATGAGTGATAGATCTATTGGGTGTTGCGAGCCCCACCCATGGGCCTGCGAGTTGGCCGCATGTGGTGACTATGTCGTTTCGCCGGAGGGCCCGGTACGAAATACGCATAAAGGGTTGAGTGATTCCTATACCATGTCACTTATATTAATGTATTAGCTACACATTAATTGATATGTTTCCTTGTTGCTTCATACCAGTTTACAAATACATACATACATACTTACAAATGTTTACAAGGATACTCGTGCACACATACAAAACGCATGAACTCGCTTGACTTTTGTTGATGTTTTCAAACTACATGTATTTCAGGGAATTAAGAATGGATCTGGCGGGCGCAGAAGTTTATACGATGTATCTTCAATAAACGATGTCATCTAACGTTGAAGGGTTTGGATCATGTATTATATCTTTGATAGGATACATGGTTCAAAGCCTTGTTTTGTTAAGTAGCTTTTGTGAGGTCTAGTAGAGAACTTAAAACAATGGGTTGTTATGTAAACTTGAAGTCTTAGTTTGATGATAAACAATGACGGTTGTATTATTTTGAAAACTATCTATGGATGAACATCTGGTTTTATCATATAGCTGTTTGTTATGGTTGAATGCAGTGATATTAAGCAAGTCACACCAAATCACGCATCTGCAAAAGTCAGGGTGTGACAGATTGAAGGGAGCGCGTATGAGATTAGCCTGATCACAGAATGATAGCGTAAGCATTGGATAACGTGTAACGGTGCGTCGGGTGAGATGAACGATTGGAGGGTGGTCTGATCGGATGGCCATCCGGACAGATGACCGTTCAGTCAGAAGGTCATTCAATTGGGAATGTGTGCTTGTGAAATGTTAAACTTTTGAAGTTTTCATTGTAGTATAGATTAAGTCATTCGATCAGATGATCATCCAGACAGATGGCCGATCGATCGGATGGCTATTCGATTGAAGGCTTAATAGTTTGTAAATATTTGGTCACCTGGTAGAATGGTCATTCGATCGGATGGTTATCCGATTGGATGGCCGTTCAACTGCGTGACCTGTTTGTTTGAACTTTTGCGAAATTGATTAAGTGTTGAAAGCCATAAGTCATTCGATCGGATTTTTGTTTGATCGGATGGCAATCCGATCGGATGGCAATCCGTTCAGCGATTATTCGTTTGTAAAACTTGTGAAATTTTTTAAGTTTGAAAAGTTTTGCGGTTTGACCGAGACGGTATGACAACGTGTTAAACAACGGAAACTCTACCAAGTCCAAGTCATCCGATCGGATAGGAATCACCCCGTCTGTTCAGTTAACTGTTCTTGACGGTTGTTCATGTTCAACCCGTTAAGTCGGTCATCTTGTAACACCTCGAAAATTCACGTCCTATAATGAGTTGACACGTGTCATATGTTTGAACGTGTGAAAGAATGTTCTGAAAGAACTAAAGTTGACAAACATGAAAAGTATATGAAAATACGAGTTCTAAATGTCAACAGTTAATAAATATATTGTACATTAACCCTACATGATGCTCATACCTTCAAACGAATAAATCATGGATCATACGAAGCTAAATATGAAAGAAAGTGAGAGATTGCAAACTACAGGGGTTAAATGTGTCAACATGTTTAAGTTATACCTCTGAGTGACCTTTTGACAAACCCAAAGCTTTATAACGGTTAATTATGCTCACTAGAATGCACGATATAAATTTCATAAAGTTTCGTTATCGTATGAGAAAATTATGATCAAATTCGTATACAAGGGGTTAAAGCGTCAACGTTGAAAGTTAGGACTTTTCGGGTAACAATAAAGTTAACCGAGGACTTAACAAAGTGGGTAAATGTCTTGAAGCCCTTATATGTCAATTTAGAGGGTTCAAAGTGCAAGAAATAAAGTCGTAGCAAAGTTTCCAAGAGCCAAGGACCAAAACATAAAAATCTAAAATTTGATTTGGTGCAGGAAGGGTGTCGCGCGACGCGAGGCCCAAAGGGGGGGTCTACGCGTGACGCCTAGGGTCATCTGATCCGAAAACTTTCGGTTCTTGTCTTCCATTTGCATTCTAACCGACTTATAAACGTTTTTCCTCATCTTGCACGACCCCTAGGCAACCCCTAGACACTTAGGGACATCTGGAAGTGATCCATGGCCATGCTTAGACTTGTGTGTCAATGATCCATGAGTTCTTGAGCACTATAAAAGGCCACAAGGTTGCAACCAATTCTTCACACCTTCCTTCAGCATTTCTGATCATTTCTGGAGCTCCAAAGCAGGCTCAAGTGATCACTAATCGTGCATAGGACTTCGGTAAGTATGCTTAACCTTTCTTAATTAAGTTTTTGCTTAGTTTTAGCTTAAAAGTCAAACCGTCGTAATTAACGGTTGACTTAGCGATTAATCACTAATGGTCCAGTGATTAGTCGAATTGAAAGTAGTTATAAGTTGGTAATTATGTGGGTAATAAACACTTAAAAGGGTTCCCCCTGATTCCCACTCTAACTAGGTCAAATGTCGGGTCAAACTTGTTATTAAAAAGTCAACAGAATGTTTATTTTCTAATTAATACATAATTAGCAATGTAGAACACACACAACCTGTTTGATCATTAATATAACTTGGTAATTAGTGTAAGAACATGTCTAAACATGTTAAACCCGACAATTTACTGTTTAGACCCGGTTCGGAACCGAAAGTCGCAAAGCTTTGACTTTTGCTTTGACTTCAGTTCTGACCCGTTTTGGTATGTTTTAGAAATGCCATAGAGCTTCTTTAGGACCAGGTTACATGCTAGTATAACCCTCTGTGATTATACACCTTGGTTCATTAGTTAACCAATTAATATGCATGATTCCGTTAATTGCTGACCATTATGCCCTTTTCACCTTAAAACGTTATTTTTGAAAATTTAAAAGAGTAGAAACCTTAGTTACTGATATATAAACTTGCACCCAAAATTTGACATCAGTTTGAGGTGTAGATTGAGAGTTATGCTCATTAGCGTAATTAGAAAGCTTCTTTAGCGATTAAACGACATAATTAGCGTATAGCCTATTTAAACCTACTTTTTGATATCAAACTTATTACCCACTGATTTAATATATTATTTTGGGATTTTTGAAGATTTTTAATTAATTTTAGGCTGAGCATAACTTATAGTCGTAGGCTTAATCCGGTAATTGTCGGTTTTGCCCTTACGGGCTATAAAATGAGTTTTACATATCCAATTGACTCCAAACCTTTTGCTACTGATTAAATATGATAAATAAATTATTTTAAGCCTTCTGGAATAATAAAAATATCAGATTTATGTATAGAACCCGGAAATGGCTTCTAATCGCCTTTTTAAGCGTTTTTAACGCATAGTATGTACTAGAACTATTTTAAACATACAAGGGTTGATACCTACTGATATTTTAGGTAAATTATAATATTTTAACAGTAAGCAAAAGTTGTTAAACTCAGACTTCAGTTTTGAGCTTTTCGGCTTATGTGAAAGTACCAAAATGCCCCTACGGTGCATAGTTTGGTTATAATTGATAAATTTCACATATATACTTTACCCTACTGTTATAACATAGTAAACTAAGTATTTTTTCTGATTATATCAGACCTGTAACTCAGGTTAATACTTAAACTCTTTTATAACCTTAAAAATGACCAAACTACCCCTACGGGGCATAGTTTGTGTTTAATTTCGTTTCGGGCATAATAAAAGACATCTTACTGATGTCACAACATATTTGAAGTATATTAACTTAGGAAACCTGTATATGCCTCTAATAAGTACCCGTTACGCTTATTACGCGTCCGGTTCGGTTTATGTAACTAGTTTGCATAAATTAGCCGAAACGGGTCAAACCTTATCGGTTTTATCTCAAAATCCAGAATGTGTATGAAATACCCATATTAAACAAGTCTTCAAACTTGTCGGGTCTAAATCACATTCTATCCGGTCTTCGCTTAATAGTGCGTACGAACCGTATCTTTGAAACTAACCGGTCTAAGCTTAAGCATAACTAAAGACCCGTTAGGATTCTAATAGGTTATTATAAACCTTCGTTCCAGATTAGGAGGACCAGTAAAAGCTACTTGCATTTGCTTATTGTGATTATTACTTTGCTCAGCTAAATACTTTTAACTTATTTTCCCTATACGGGCTTGGGTTACGGTATATAAAATACCGCTTGGTCGGGCATCAAATCTTCCATCGTTTGGTGGTTAATTGAATAATTTGATCGGCCCGTTTAAATTGTTTTGTTTACTTAAAGCCTTTGGGGTGTTAATGACCATGTCCCGGATATCCTTGGCATCATTTTACGAAATGGCCACGACCTAAGCGCGGGGTGTAGGCGTACACTCGTCAGTGCATAAATAGAATATGTGGTGTGTCTATTGATCTTTAACCCGACACGATCCGGGCTACTGAACGCATAAGGAACATGTAATTCTTTTACAAGATTATATATTTAAATAATTATCCCAAGTTATAAAATGTTTATGCCACGTGCATCCAAATCAATTTTTAATCATTTTTAAAAATGAGTCAGTTGATTGTATTTACCAGTGTAAACTGACGTATTTTCCCAAAAAGATTAAATGCAGGTACTAAGCGTAATAGGCTGGATTCTCTCCTTAGCATCAATAAAGACTCTCGCAAGCTTAAGATGCTTATCGTCTGTTGAACTACTGTTTCCTATTTATTTTGATCCGTCCGTGGATAAACTTTCAACTGTTTGTGATACACGATATTACAATATTTTATTCGGTTGAAATATATCTTTCATTTGCTTCCGATGTGCATATTAAATATTGTGTTGTTTGACTATTATGTTGCCAACCATGTCACGATACTCCCCACCGGGCCCACCGGTGACACGTGGAAATTAGGAGTGTGACACATCTCTTCGATAGAATCGGTTCTCAAATCGGTACTTCAATATAGAAATGAATATAAGACCTGAACGAGCTCATATTCAATTGGTTTTCGGGTAAAAAGTTAAGAAAGTTGAAGAAAGTTTGAATCTAGTTGAAAATGTTTAGATTTAGGTGAAATCGATGTTTAAACATTGTGGAAATCTTTTAGATCTAAGTTGTTCTTGGTAGAATGAGGTCACACTTTGGTGTTCATGAGAACCCATGATGACATCACCCTAGAACAGCCCAAATCTACCGATTTCCTGGTGAAACGTTGAGATTGTTGGTGAGATTGATGAGAAAGTGTGTGTAGATCAAGGAAGTACAAGATTTGAGATGAAACTTACAAGAATCGCGAGGAATCGAGAGGAAATGGCCGAGAATGCAAAGGGTCGGAGGAGAGCTGTCACATCAACTGTTGTTGATGTGACAAGTGGGGTATTTATAGGTGAAAAGGGAGAAAGGCGGTGTGGGTTAGTAGATCGGTTGGCCTTCCGATAGGATGGCCATCCGATCGGATGGTCATCAGGTCAGATGACCATTCGATCAAATGGTCATCTGGTCGGATGACCATTCCATCGAATGGTCATTCGATCGGATGGCTTGCTTGGGTTAGTTTTCTGACTTTTCGTTCCATTCGTTAAGCGTTGCAATAGTTTGTTTACACATATCCACACACACACACACACACACACACACACACACACACACACACACACACATATATATATATATATATATAGGGTAGGGATTGTGTACATTAATTCAGAAGTGTGAGAAGTGTATTATAACACTATATATATGACACTATATAACACCATATAAACACCGTATAACACTATGTAACACCATATAACACCATATAACACTATGTAACACTATATAACAATATATAACACTATACAAAATATAGTGTTCTATTTGTTATATAGTGTTACATAGTGTTATATAGTGTTATATGGGGTTACATAGTGTTACACGGTGTTTATATGGTGTTATATAGTGTTATAATACACTTCTCACACTTTTGGATTAATGTATAGGATCCTCTATGTATGTATATATATATATATATATATATATATATATATATCATAATTAGCCATAAACAGGTCGTATATAAGTATCCACATTTCCAAGGTTGCATTGCGATAATCAATTTTGCGCATGACTTCGGGTGCGCGGTTTGAGTATGCGTTGCGACGCATCACGGCTATCGAGGAGAGTAGTGCAAGTCCTCACTCGACGTCATCGTGAGCGTTAGTGTATGCGCTGTGATATGTTATAACGATAAAGTATGCGTAATACGGGAAACGATTGCGAATGAGCATTGTAAGCGATATAGTTACATTATGATCTGAATCTCTGGTACTAGGCGTAACTAGTGTAACGAGTAGTAACAATGCACAGACGTGCAGGTTGTTACAGTCTCCCCTGCTTTAGGAAATTTCGTCCCGAAATTAGTTCACAAGGAGGGTCGCAATGATTGATGCAAGTGAGGAAGCGAGAAGAAACGTCAAGATAAGCGAGCGATTAATCGAAAATTGACGAGTGAAAGCATCGCGGAGACTAGACGCGAGCGATCGATCGAAAATTGACGAGTGAAAGCATCGAGTGAAAGCCGAAACGGGTCAAACCTTATCGGTTTTATCTCAAAATCCAGAATGTGTATGAAATACCCATATTAAACAAGTCTTCAAACTTGTCGGGTCTAAATCACATTCTATCCGGTCTTCGCTTAATAGTGCGTACGAACCGTATCTTTGAAACTAACCGGTCTAAGCTTAAGCTTAACTAAAGACCCGTTAGGATTCTAATAGGTTATTATAAACCTTCGTTCCAGATTAGGAGGACCAGTAAAAGCTACTTGCATTTGCTTATTGTGATTAATACTTTGCTCAGGTAAATACTTTTAACTTATTTTCCCTATACGGGCTTGGGTTACGGTATATAAAATACCGCTTGGTCGGGCATCAAATCTTCCATCGTTTGGTGCTTAATTGAATAATTTGATGGGCCCGTTTAAATTGTTTTGTTTACTTAAAGCCTTTGGGGGGTTAATGACCATGTCCCGGATATCCTTGGCATCATTTTACGAAATGGCCACGACCTAAGCGCGGGGTGTAGGTGTACACTCGTCAGTGCATAAATAGAATATGTGGTGTGTCTATTGATCTTTAACCCGGCACGATCCGGGCTACTGAACGCATAAGGAACATGTAATTCTTTTACAAGATTATATATTTAAATAATTATCCCAAGTTATAAAATGTTTATGCCACGTGCATCCAAATCAATTTTTAATCATTTTTAAAAATGAGTCAGTTGATTGTATTTACCAGTGTAAACTGACGTATTTTCCCAAAAAGATTAAATGCAGGTACTAAGCGTAATAGGCTGGATTCTCTCCTTAGCATCAATAAAGAGTCTCGCAAGCTTAAGATGTTTATCGTCTGTTGAACTACTCTTTCCTATTTATTTTGATCCGTCTGTGGATAAACTTTCAACTGTTTGTGATACACAATATTACAATATTTTATTCGGTTGAAATATATCTTTCATTTGCTTCCGCTGTGCATATTAAATATTGTGTTGTTTGACTATTATGTTGCCAACCACGTCACGATACTCCCCACCGGGCCCACCGGTGACACATGGAAAATAGGGGTGTGACAGGTTGGTATCAGAGCCAACACTGAGTGAATTAAACACTAGCCTTTTGTGTTTAATCTCAGTTACACAATTGCACATTTCAAAAACTTTCGAGTCTAGACAAATAACATAGGACAAATTCTACTTTGTTTTGTTTTGTTTTGGTCCTTTATTTTTTATATTCTTGTCGTTATCTTATGTTGTATTGACAGCATTAATTATGCCGCCAAGATTCTTTCGACGAAGAGGACGAGGCAAGGGGCCAATCACCGCCCCCAATGACGACGAGGCAGGACCTTCGCACATGCGAGCTCCTACCACCACTACGAGTGCTGACCCTAGAGAAAACCAGAGGAACCTATTTGAACCAGCTAGACGATCTGTTTCGCACAGTTCGACACCTCCCATTCACAACTCATATGGGCCACAATCGGAATATGAGCCCGACAACCCTCAACCTTCTTACATACCTCTTCAGCGATCCTTATCGCATCATTCTTTTGGAGACCCCACTCCCGTCTTCCAAGGCCGGTTTAACCCGGCAAACTACTTACAAGAACCAGTGGGATTTAACCCATTGGGGCCAGAGGATCATTACTCAGGCGATCATGCAGAGGATATGGACGAGGACACCGATCCCGTCGAGCCCGCAACTGGAACTCCCAACCATCCTATCGAGGTTTCGGATGGTTCGTCTTTTCATGGATCACCCTACCATGGTCCGGACAGTTACCAGGCACGATTTAATCAGTACGAGTGGTATTTTACACCCTCGCACCATTCGTCGCCTCATCAGCAGCAGCAGCAGCAGGATCCCTCTGAGGATTCACGATTCGTGGCAGTCACGCCACCACCTCCACCGCCACCAGTTCAGCCGGCACCTCCGCAACCGCCGAGGTGTAGGAGAACCGGAGCACGTATGTCTGCACGAGGAGGGGACTTTCATTTTAGCTCTCCTCGACAATCAAGTGGTAGTCATTATCCGCCTCTTCCAGAAGATCCGCAAATGGGTGGACCTTCGAACCCCGTTGCACAGCAACCACCACCGATGGGTTTTGATAACCCGATTCCTGCCTACACTGGTTCTATGACGTACAACCCGTTTGGGCCGCCGGTTCACACCAACTACAATTACGCTGAAGCCGACCCATACTTGGTAGCGTCGAATTACAACGCCTTTAACCCTGAAGGACCGTATGGAGCTCCATGGGGAGCAGGATACCCAACCCATGGGTTCCAGATACATGCCAGACCTATAATACGGACACAATCGCAGCCGCCACGGTTTTCTCCCCCAGAACGGGAGGAAATTCTTCAGAGACTGGACCAGGTCGAGCGAGACTTTCACCGAGATCGCAGGGAGCGACAAACTTTCTTCCAGGGATTGACAAGCCTAATAAAAGGGAAGAGCAAGAAGGACCATTGAATCCTTCCACTGTTGTTGTAAATTCCTTGTATCAGTTGAGCCCCTGCGTGGGCATGTCTTGCTGTATTAACCCCTGTGTGGGTATGTATGTTTGTTTGTTTTGACCCCTGCGTGGGTCTATCTTTCTGTTAACCCCTACGAGGGTATGTTGTTTATTTAAGTCCCTGCGTGGACTAGTATTTCGGTATGACCCCTGCGTGGGTAAGTGTTTGTTAAAAAGACCCGTTTAGGGCAGTATGTAATTTTTTAATAATTAATGGAATGTTATGTTTATAAATTTCATTATTGCCATTATATGCATAAATATTATATATGAAATAAATAAATCAAAATCATTCCTTTTAATAATGATCTGCCTATTAAATATTGAATAAGAATCTTAAGAGTGAAACCTAGCCTGAGTGTCATTGTAAAGACCTGGCCAAAGTGGTAAGACCTGTTTAAAAGATTCAAATCCCAGTTAACATCTGAAAACATGTTAACGCTCCTGACAGACGTGATTCGTTAAAATCACACACTTCATTTTGTGTAAGGGTCTTTCGAAAGATTCCTAACCCAACTTAATGATCTCTGAATCATGGGTTAAATCATCAATTAAGATGATCATATTTTAACCATACGTGGTAATATGGTGCCTACGGGCCCTGCTCATTTCCATATGAGCCAAAAGACAGTGGTAGCTATGACTCCCTGTCAGAAAAAGGTAATGAACTATGTTCAAACCTTCATGCCTTGATTCTCTGAAATCATAGCTTATAATTTATAAATGTCCTTGTGACTAGGCCTTTTGTGCTACAAATAAAACTGTTATTGTTTTATAATTAGGATAAATTATAATAGAAATCCTAAATGAATATGATTAATAAATTAACCAAATATGGTCTATGTTACCATGGTTAATGAATTTCCATAAAAGACAATTCCATAATAAACTCCCAAGTAAACTATTGTCCTTGTTTTATGTAACAGTTCAATTAAAATGGCTGACTCGGATGCAATTAATAGTCACCCAGTGGAGAATAATGATAACGCCCGAATTAATATAACGGGTGCTGAAATGAAAGCGTTAGTAGACGACGCTGTTACAAAGGCCTTGGAGCGGCAGTACGAAGAGTATAGTGGGACTCGAAGTAGGACCCTATCTACACCGCATTCGAAACCTACTTCCAAGAAGGAAGAACCCAAGAAAGATGATGATAGACTCTCCTCAAACCACCACAGTGCTCCATCTCAGCAGATAGTACAAAATCAAGAACCCCGTAACAAGGGTTGCTCCTATAAATACTTTGTTTCATGCAAGCCCAGGGATTTCACTGGGGAAAAAGGAGCCGTTGACTGCATGACGTGGTTAGATGAAATGGACACAGTAGTGGATATCAGCGGGTGCGCTGACAGGGATATAGTCAAGTTTGTGTCGCAATCTTTTAAAGGCGAGGCTTTAGTCTGGTGGAGATCACTGATTCAAGCCACCGGGAAAATCCCATTGTACAACATGTCATGGGAGCAATTTGTTGCCCTTATCAGGGAAAATTACTGCCCCCAGCATGAGGTGGAGAAGATAGAGTCTGATTTTCTATCGTTAGTAATGACAAACCTTGACTGTCAAGCTTACCTCACGAGCTTCAACACAATGTCCCGGTTGGTTCCGTATCTGGTGACCCCGGAACCAAAAAGAATAGCTCGTTTTATCAGTGGTTTAGCCCCGGAAATTAAGGCAAGCGTGAAGGCCTCTCGGCCAGCTACTTTCAGATCTGTAGCTGACATATCTTTGTCCCTCACTCTGGATGCGGTCAGACAAAGATCGCTGAGGAACAAAGATGCTGAGAAGAGAAAACGTGAAGATGATAATTCACGGAGGTCGAACAAGAAGCACCGAGGAAACGGTGACAACAAGAAGGGATCTGAGTCAAGGAAAGATGGGCATCAGTCTGGTGAGAAACCCAAGTGCAAGATTTGCAAGAAACAGCACTTTGGAAAGTGCAGACTCAAATCGAACTCGCAGACTCAGTCGAGAACTTTTGCTTGCGGGATATGCAAGTCCAAGGAACACAAGACCTTGGATTGCAAAAAGCTGAAGGATGCAACATGCTACAGTTGCAATGAGAAGGGGCACATTAAAACCAACTGCCCTAAATACGCCAAGAAGCCTGAAGAGGCCAAGAAGACCAATGCTAGGGTCTTTAGAATGGATGCAAAGGAAGCAGTACAAGACGATAACGTGATCACATGTACCTTTCTCATCAATGATATCTATGCAAGAGTACTTTTTTGATTCAGGCGCAGATAAATCATTTGTAGATAATAAGTTTTGCAAATTGCTGAATTTAACTATTAAAACTTTAAGCGTAAAGTATGAGGTGGAGTTAGCTGATGGCACCTTAGAAACCGCCTCAACCATATTAGATGGATGCTTCATATCCATTAAGGACCACTCTTTTCCTTTGTCCCTACTTCCTTTGAAGTTGGCCGGTTTCGACATCGTTTTAGGCATGGACTGGTTATCTCATAACCAGGCCCAAATTGTCTGTAATAAGAAGCAAGTGGTGGTCAAGACTCCGTCTGGCTAATCACTTACCATTCAGGGAGATACCCGGTATGGACTGCCTGAGCAAGTGACTATGCTCAAGGCCTCTAAGTGTTTGAAGAAGGGTTGTGTCATCTACATGGCACAGGTGACTATTGATGAGCCGAAACCCAAGATTGAAGACATCCCCGTCATTTCTGAATACCCAGAAGTTTTTCCTGAAGAACTACCTGGTTTACCACCAGATAGGCAAGTGGAATTCAGAATTGACATCATCCCTGGAGCAGCACCTGTTGCTAGAGCACCTTACAGGTTAGCACCAACAGAAATGAAGGAATTGAGGACACAACTGGATGAATTGCTAACTAAAGGTTTCATTAAACCTAGTTTGTCTCCTTGGGGAGCACCAGTCTTGTTTGTCAAGAAGAAGGATGGATCGATGCGTCTGTGCATCGATTACCGTGAACTTAATAAGGTCACAATAAAGAATAGGTATCCTTTGCCCAGGATCGACGATTTGTTCAATCAATTGCAAGGGGCAAGTTATTTCTCGAAGATTGACTTGAGGTCAGGCTACCACCAACTGAAGGTTAGAGATGAAGACGTACATAAAACCGCATTTAGGACTCGTTATGGTCATTACGAGTTCCTAGTGATGCCTTTTGGGCTCACTAATGCACCTGCCGCATTCATGGATCTCATGAATCGCGTTTGCAAACCATACTTAGATAAATTCGTCATCGTTTTCATCGACGACATTCTCATCTACTCGAAGAACCAAGTTGACCACGAGAAACACCTTCGCTGTATTCTTAAACTCCTACATCATGAGAAGCTCTATGCCAAATTCTCTAAGTGTGAATTCTGGCTTCGAGAAGTCCAATTTCTTGGACATGTGGTTAGTGAGCGTGGTATCCAAGTGGATCCCGCTAAGGTGGAAGCAGTTATGAACCGGCAAGAGCCAAAGACGCCTACAGAGATTCGTAGCTTTCTAGGCTTGGCAGGATATTATAGGCGTTTCATTGAAAATTTTTCAAGGATTGCTGCACCCCTAACTTCGTTGACTCGTAAGAAAATAAAGTTTGACTGGGGACCTAAGCAGCAAGAATCTTTTGATATTCTGAAGCAAAAGTTGAGCAACGCTCCTGTACTGACATTGCCTGAAGGTACCAAAGAATTCGTAGTTTACGGCGATGCATCACACACAGGCATGGGGTGTGTGCTTATGCAGAAAGGCAAGGTTATTGCCTATGCTTCACGACAGTTAAAGGTGCATGAAAAGAATCACACCACCCATGACTTGGAGTTGGGTGCCGTTGTATTTGCACTAAAACTATGGAGGCATTATTTATATGGAATCAAGTGTGTGATCTATTCTGATCACAAGAGCCTCCAGCACCTGTTTAATCAGAAGGATTTAAACATGAGGCAGCGCCGTTGGATGGAGACTTTAAATGACTATGATTGTGAAATCCGATACCATCCCGGCAAAGCGAATGTAGTCGCTGATGCCTTGAGTAGAAAGGAAAGGGTGAAACCCATCCGAATCAATGCCAAGAGCATTGAAATAAAGAATAGTTTGAACTCAGACTTCAGTTTTGAGCTTTTCGGCTTATGTGAAATTACCAAAATGCCCCTACGGTGCATAGTTTGGTTATAATTGATAAATTTCACATATATACTTTACCCTACTGTTATAACATAGTAAACTAAGTATTTTTGCTGATTATATCAGACCTGTAACTCAGGTTAATACTTAAACTCTTTTATAACCTTAAAAATGACCAAACTACCCCTACGGGGCATAGTTTGTGTTTAATTTCGTTTCGGGCATAATAAAAGACATCTTACTGATGTCACAACATATTTGAAGTATATTAACTTAGGAAACCTGTATATGGCTCTAATAAGTACCCGTTACGCTTAATACGCGTCCGGTTCGGTTTATGTAACTAGTTTGCATAAATAAGCCGAAACGGGTCAAACCTTATCGGTTTTATCTCAATATCCAGAATGTGTATGAAATACCCATATTAAACAAGTCTTCAAACTTTTCGGGTTTAAATCACATTCTATCCGGTCTTCGCTTAATAGTGCGTACGAACCGTATCTTTGAAACTAACCGGTCTAAGCTTAAGCTTAACTAAAGACCCATTAGGATTCTAATAGGTTATTATAAACCTTCGTTCCAGATTAGGAGGACCAGTAAAAGCTACTTGCATTTGCTTATTGTGATTATTACTTTGCTCAGGTAAATACTTTTAACTTATTTTCCCTATACGGGCTTGGGTTACGGTATATAAAATACCGCTTGGTCGGACATCAAATCTTCCATCGTTTGGTGCTTAATTGAATAATTTGATTGGCCCGTTTAAATAGTTTTGTTTACTTAAAGCCTTTGGGGGGTTAATGACCATGTCCCGGATATCCTTGGCATCATTTTACGAAATGGCCACGACCTAAGCGCGGGGTGTAGGCGTACACTCGTCAGTGCATAAATAGAATATGTGGTGTGTCTATTGATCTTTAACCCGGCACGATCCGGGCTACTGAACGCATAAGGAACATGTAATTCTTTTACAAGATTATATATTTAAATAATTATCCCAAGTTATAAAATGTTTATGCCACGTGCATCCAAATCAATTTTTAATCATTTTTAAAAATGAGTCAGTTGATTGTATTTACCAGTGTAAACTGACGTATTTTCCCAAAAAGATTAAATGCAGGTACTAAGCGTAATAGGCTGGATTCTCTCCTTAGCATCAATAAAGACTCTCGCAAGCTTAAGATGCTTATCGTCTGTTGAACTACTGTTTCCTATTTATTTTGATCCGTCTGTGGATAAACTTTCAACTGTTTGTGATACACGATATTACAATATTTTATTCGGTTGAAATATATCTTTCATTTGCTTCCGCTGTGCATATTAAATATTGTGTTGTTTGACTATTATGTTGCCAACCACGTCACGATACTCCCCACCGGGCCCACCGGTGACACGTGGAAATTAGGGGTGTGACACATCTCTTCGATAGAATCGGTTCTCAAACCGGTACTTCAATATAGAAACGAATATAAGACCTGAACGAGCTCATATTCAATTGGTTTTCGGGTAAAAAGTTAAGAAAGTTGAAGAAAGTTTGAATCTAGTTGAAAATGTTTAGATTTAGGTGAAATCGATGTTTAAACATTGTGGAAATCTTTTAGATCTGAGTTGTTCTTGGTAGAATGAGGTCACACTTTGGTGTTCATGAGAACCCATGATGACATCACCCTAGAACAGCCCAAATCTACCGATTTCCTGGTGAAAAGTTGAGATTGTTGGTGAGATTGATGAGAAAGTGTGTGTAGATCAAGGAAGTACAAGATTTGAGATGAAACTTACAAGAATCGCGAGGAATCGAGAGGAAATGGCCGAGAATGCAAAGGGTCGGAGGAGAGCTGTCACATCAACTGTTGTTGATGTGACAAGTGGGGTATTTATAGGTGAAAAGGGAGAAAGGCGGTGTGGGTTAGTAGATCGGTTGGCCTTCCGATAGGATGGCCATCCGATCGGATGGTCATCAGGTCAGATGACCATTCGATCAAATGATCATCTGGTCGGATGACCATTCGATCGAATGGTTATTCGATCGGATGGCTTGCTTGGGTTAGTTTTCTGACTTTTCATTCCGTTCGTTAAGCGTTGCAATAGTTTGTTTACACATATCCACACACACACACACGCACACACACACACACACACACACATATATATATATATATATATATATATATATATATATATATATATAGGGTAGGGATTGTGTACATTAATTCAGAAGTGTGAGAAGTGTATTATAACACTATATATATGACACTATATAACACCATATAAACACCGTATAACACTATGTAACACCATAAAACACCATATAACACTATGTAACACTATATAACAATATATAACACTATACAAAATATAGTGTTCTATTTGTTATATAGTGTTACATAGTGTTATATAGTGTTATATGGGGTTACATAGTGTTACACGCTGTTTATATGGTGTTATATAGTGTTATAATACACTTCTCACACTTCTGGATTAATGTATAGGATCCTATATATATATATATATACATACATATATATATATATATACATACATATATATATATATACATATATATATATATACATATATATATATATATATATATCATAATTAGCCATAAACAGGTCGTATATAAGTATCCACATTTCCAAGGTTGCATTGCGATAATCAATTTTGCGCATGACTTCGGGTGCGCGGTTTGAGTATGCGTTGCGACGCATCACGGCTATCGAGGAGAGTAGTGTAAGTCCTCACTCGACGTCATTGTGAGCGTTAGTGTATGCGCGGTGATGTGTTATAACGATAAAGTATGCGTAATACGGGAAAAGATTGCGAATGAGCATTGTAAGCGATATAGTTACATTATGATCCAAATCTCTGGTGCTAGGCGTAACTAGTGTAACGAGTAGTAACAACGCACGGACGTGCAGGTTGTTACAGTCTCCCCTGCTTTAGGAAATTTCGTCCCGAAATTAGTTCACAAGGAGGGTCGCAAGGATTGATGCAAGTGAGGAAGCGATAAGAAGCGTCAAGATAAGCGAGCGATCGATCGAAAATTGACGAGTGAAAGCATCGCGGAGACTAGACGAGAGCGGCGAGTAAGTCGATTCGTATAAGGATGGTAACTCGCGAATAGGCGATCGAAAAGCGTTTTCATTTCTCGAAAATTTTGGTTAATTTGATGCGAAAAGGTTTGAAAAACACTGGTTTTATGAAAATTTCCTCACGGTGCGGTGTTGAACTGTATCGATGTTCACACCAGCGCTTATAAGAGAAGTTTTGTTAAGTTATTAAAAGATTTCAAGGTGATAAAGCTCGTTTTACGAAATTTTCTCATCACGCGGCGTTAACTTGAGTCGATTGTCACACCATCGTCACGAGAAAATCTTGTTTTGTCAAAGGTTTTGATTAAAATTTAGGAATTTATCCCTTCGTTTCGTAAAAGTTTTGTAAGAAAAAGTTCTGTTTACACAAAAGGTTTTAGTAATACCACAAATTTCAGTTTAAAGTTGGGCCCCACATGGCACATTTCCATGAAAGTTCGACAATATGGCTAAAACACTTATATATAGGAAGTACCAGCGGCGTATCCACCATGCTTTAGCCATTGGGACTCCGTCCCATGAAGCAGTGTCACGTGTGTCAACATGGTTCTGATAGATTTTCGTTCCCTCGGTCCAAACAAGGAATGGTTGGACCAAGTTTAGAAGAAGGGTGGGATAAACTGAGTGATGAAGCCGTTTACGAACTCAGTTAAGCGATACGAGCGAGTGCGATAATCAGTAAGCGGTAAGCGATGAGCGATAAACAAAAACGAAAACAATAAGCGAAGATGTCGGCGATGAGCGTTAAAGCGAAAAGCGACGAGCGACGAGCGATAAGCGACAAACGTCAAGCGATACGCGATAAGAGATAGAGTGGTAAGCATCAAAAGCGTTGAAGCGTATAGCGATAGCGAGTGCGAGATAGATTCCAGTGATGGTGCAATTTTGAGCGTGTTGACTTACGAAAAGTCTAGCGATGACACGCTTGAGTTGCGATGAGATTGTTACGCCTTGCGATGTAGTTTAGTGTGTCGAAAATAGTTTCAGTAGTATACTTGGTCTAATAACGTTCAACGTCGCATGGCACTTTCTTCACAAGAAATTGGTTAGCATGGCGAAGCACTTATATATAGGAAGTACCAGCGGCGTATTCACCATGCTTCCACCACACGCCTCTGTCCCGCGAATAGGTGTCACACTGTGTTGACATGGTTAAGACGCTTATATATAGGAAGTACCAGCGGCGTATCCACCACGCTTAACCATGCTTTTAACGTTATGGCATCATTGAAACTTACTACGAACCCCGTGCACTGACCACAGTAATCATGTGTGCACCCGTGATTATTTTGATCCTTGTACGTTTATCGTACCTTATTTCAAGAACGCATAGTGGGGGTAAAACACATCATATAGTATATAGTGCTAGTATATAGTTTGTGCGCGAGTACGAGGGGAAGAGAGAAACAGAGTCAACGTTGCATCGAGTAGTAGCATAAGTTCCACACATGAATATTTAATATCGAAAATCATATTATTACAACATCATTAAGAGCATAGTTGATGTTACGGTAGAAGACTTCTGCGGAGGCTGCGATTGTTGCTGGCGTTCCTCAAGTTCGTGGCCCTGTGCGACATTGCTGGGTAAGATGACCTCAAGTTCGTGGATGATCATCCGAACGGATGACCGTTCCGTTGGAAGGTCATTCGATTGGGAATGTGTGCTAGTGAAATGTGGAACTTTTGAAGTTTTCGTTGTAGTATAGATTAAGTCATTCGATCGGATGGTCATCCGGACAGATGGCCGTTCGATCGGATGGCTATTCGATTGAAGGCTTAATAGTTTGTAAATATTTGGTCACCTGGTCGAATGGTCATTCGATCGGATGGTCATCCGATCGGATGGTCATCCAATCGGATGGTCGTTCGACTGCGTGACCTGTTTGTTTGAACTTTTGCGAAATTGATTAAGTGTTGAAAGCGATAAGTCATTCGATCGGATTGTCGTTTGATCGGATGGCAATCCGATCGGACGACAATCCGTTCAGCGACTGTTCGTTTGTAAAACTTATAAAATTTATTAAGTTTGAAAAGTTTTGCGGTTTGACCGAGACGGTATGACGACGTGTTAAACCACGGAAACTCTACCAAGTCCAAGTCATCCGATCAGATAGGAATCACCACGTACGATCAGTTAACTGTTCTTGACGGTTGTTCATGTTCAACCCGTTAAGTCAGTCATCTCTTCAGTAGAATCAGTTCTCAAACCGGCACTTCACTATAGAACGAGTATAAGACCTGAACGAGCTCAGATTCTATCGGTTTTTGGGTAAGAAGTTAAGAAAGTTGAAGAAAGTTTGAATCTAGTTGAAAATGTTTAGATTTAGGTGAAATCAGTGTTTAAACATTGTGGATATCCTTTAGATCTGAGTTGTTCTTGGTAGAATGAGGTCACACTTTGGTGTTCATGAGAACCCATGATGACATCACCCTAGAACAGCCTAAATCTACCGATTTCTTGGTGAAAAGTTGAGATTTGTTGGTGAAATTTATGAGAAAGTGTGTGTAGATCAAGGAAGTACAAGATTTGAGATGAAAACTTACAAGAATCGCGAGGAATCGAGAGGAAATGGCCGAGAATGCGAAGGGTCGGAGGAGAGCTGTCACGTCAACTGTTGTTGATGTGACAAGTGGGGTATTTATAGGTGAAAAGGGAGAAAGGCGGTGTGGGTTAGTAGATCGGTTGGCCTTTAGATCGGATGGCCATCCGATGGGATGGTCATCCGGTCCGATGACCATTCGATCGAATGGTCATTCGATCGGATGGCTTGCTCGTTCTGTTCGTTAAGCGTTGCGATAGTTTGTTTACACATATCCATACACACACACACACACACACACACACACACATATATATCATAATTAGCCATAAACAGGTCGTATATAAGTATCCACATTTCCAAGGTTGCATTGCGATAATCGATTTTGCGCGTGACTTCGGGTGCGCGGTTCGAGTATGCGTTGCGACGCATCACGGCTATCAAGGAGAGTAGTGTAAGTCCTCACTCGACGTCATCGTGAGCGTGAGCGTTAGTGTATGCGTTGTGATGTGTTATAACGATAAAGTATGCGTAATATGAGAAAAGATTACGAAATAGCGTTGTAAGCGATATAGTTACATTACGATCCGAATCTCTGGTGCTAGGCGTAACTAGTGTAACGAGTAGTAACAACGCACGGACGTGCGGGTTGTTATAGACCCGACCCATCGTACCATACACAAAACAAGTACCGTATTTTAAATTGTTGCCGCCGCATCGCGCGGGTTCTGGCTAGTATACATCTAAGAGGAAACTCTTGATTAGTTAGGAATGCTAATTATGTCCATCAAACAAATTTCAACTAATCTAATAAGAAATAAATTATTTTTTGATAAATAAATAATATAAATGATAATGATAACCATATAAATGAATATATTAATAATTTACTCTTTAAGCTCCAAAACAATTTTTTTTTAAATTGGACATACAGTGCTGAAAAATAACTCACATACCAGTTTTCTAAACGATAAGTCTTATGAAAACATTTTGTGACCTATGTATAGGTAACAAAAGGATAGAAGTTTATCTAAAGACATATTCAAACTATTCAAAAATTAAATTGTTATGATTTATGTCTCACTTTGTAGAGAACCTAACCCCCAATCCAGATATGTAAGTGTATGTGTACGTGTATGTAAGCTTGTGCATGTGTATATGTACGCAGGGCTGGCTAACTCATGTCGTCGTTCTAGGCCCATATTTTTAAAGGGTCCAAAAAGTTTTTATAAGTTTTTTTATATCTATAGTAAATTGTATATTTAGTATATGAATCCCTTTATTATACATAAAAATGTTGGTAGTAGAGTGTAAAAAACAATCTCAAGATAATATAGAGGTCCCAAGTTCAAGGTTTGGCTCCAATATCAAGATATTATTTTTTTATAAAACGAAAAAAGCTAATCAATCAATATATGTGTTTTTAGAATTTTGGTATATTTTCGATGGTAAGATTAATTATGTATCTTTTACACCCCCATTACTTTTCATTATTTTTAGAATTTTGGTATATTTTCGATGGTAAGATTAATTATGTATCTTTAATTTACACCCCCGTTACTTTTCATTAAGTTCAAATGAAATCATCAACTTTGTTTTCAATCTCAAGATTTCAACATTAAGAACACTCTCGTTGATTTCAACATTGAAAAGAATACATTGATTCCTAATACTTTTCCAAGGTTCCATCAATATGTTCAACTTTTCATTAAGTTCAAATGAAATCATCAATTTTTTTGCTATGTTCCATCAATATGAAAAGAATACACTGATGTAGGCTGCATGATTGTCAGCTTGATCTGTTACTCGTTTAGGATGTATATTAGCGATGAAGAGTTCTTAGGTGATGAACTCATGGATTTTGAGATAGAGAGGGGGGGGGGGGGGGGGGGATATAATTAATATATTTAATCTAACAATAGCAATATTACAAGGTTTTTTCTTCAATAATGATTGTGTCAATTTCATCATAATTCGGCAAACATGATCTCGTCAAGAAAATTACCTTATCAAGTACTCGATTTCTCTCCATTACGGTCCCACAATTATCCAGACAAAAATCATGACAAAACAATAATCGATTACATCGAAGAACATCAAGTCCAGAATGTCTAAGGTATATGTAATCACAAACTTACATATATTAAACATAGCACTTTTACATGGGTTCATGTGAACTAGTACCACCTTTTATTAGGACATCCTGTTCTATACCGCTTGTGCAAATCCAACACGTGCATTACCATAATCGAACACGGTGTGGTAAGGACGCATAAAAGTGTCACCCAATATCCTGTGTTCCATTAATCAAGCAAAGCTAGTTACAACTTACAAACTCGAATTTGAAACACATATAATTTTGAATATCTATATCATAAGGAAAACGCTAGTCGAATAGACCAAACCCAGCCCGACCTGTACACAATAAGAAAACGTACCAGAGTGGGCCACGTGGAGGAGGGATATCCAATGCAATGAAACCACTAATGCAACTCGCACTTGCGCCTTCACCAACCTTAAGTATGTACTGCAAAACAAACCAAAAATTAAGGAGGTATATAAGATCAAAAAAATATAATTTGGTGACAACTCTTTACAGGTAAAATCACGGGACCCCATCCATACCCTGCTTACCAGGATCTGGTCAAAAGCAGAAAACCAGTATCGGATTTTATATAATGTAATTTGACTTAGGGATTATCAGTTAGTGTAGAATAATACCTGATCAGGAGAAAGTTCAAATTCTTTGCCACCAATGGTAAATGAGATAGCAGGCATAGAAGGAATTTTAGCGCAATCAACCGTCGACTGTTCCAACGGACTCTGTACCACAGTACAAAGCTGCAACTTTGGGTTCGGTATATGGTAATCGACAAAAAAAGTACTTGCATGAAAACGAGAAATTAAAAATAACTCACATCACTGCCCAAACCTAAAACGCTGTCTCGGGTCTCATTCTCCACCAGCTCTCTATGCGCCCAGGAAACTATCATCTTACAGGCGGTGCATGGCGGGGAATTCTCAAATCCAGAGGATACATCCTCACTCCTATCTACAACACTCTTAATGCCAATGCTGCATATCATACAAAATTTATTTAAATATGTATAGTAAGTATATACGGAATTAATAATATTTAGATACAAAAAATAATGCTTAGAAATTTGACCTAGATACACTAGCTTGTCGAGGACAGGCTCCAATACGGGCACAAACCTGTGTTGCATTTACAACCTATTTTGAAGGAAAATTAATAACAACAAAAATAAGAAACTAGAAAATTTAACTATAACTTAAGTGTAAGAAAAATCAGGGAGTTAAATTTACTGAGTTTGCAAGTTGGTCAAACACATGGCCTCCAAAAAATCTAACCGCTTTTTGACATTCCTGGTTAAGATACCCCGCAGCTCCGATGGCATCATTTATTTGCTTGATCACCTCCTAAAAGACAAAGGGACCTATTTAACATATTAAGTTAATTAATGGCTTGTGGAATATCAAGAAACGGGATATTACAAACCGATGGGCCTGCTATTAATGAAGTTCCTGAATCTGCAATGGCTGAACATCCACTCGTGCAAAACCCTGAAAGAAAACACAGTGTGTTATGCAAGCTCCCATAAAGGAAAACTCACACACCCGACCAATACTATGCTAACCAGTGGGACCAGGTTGCCTTCAAGGGGTTAAAGTAGGAAATCATTCTAAACTGGATTCGAACCTGAGACCTCTGCAAGAGGGGAGTCAGGCGCTTACCAATGTGCCCCTTGAGCCGGTCCTGAGAATTCAGGTGCCCGTCCGAGCCAGAAAAACGTGCCCCTTAGGCCTTAACGGAATAGATAATCTAAACCATTTTTTTGTCGCTCATTGTTGTTGTTGTTGTTATTATGATTAACCGTCACCCGCTTCTAACGTTATTTTCACGAAATTAGTAAAATAAAGTTAAAATCAGTATGCCCTAGCCAGGAGTCCTCCCCGCCCACCCCGGGCAGGCTATGCTTGAAGGTTGCAAGATCCAATGTTATGTACAGTTATTAATAATGTTCATTGATTTCTTACCGGCTGGCTTTCCACCTATAAGAACATCTCCCATATCGAACTATCAGTGAAAAAACAACAAAAATATTAGAATACATACATGCATATGTTTAAATACACTTTAAAAAAATAGTTTTAACCAATAATTAATTACCTGCCAATAACCCTTTTGTGTGACTGGAACGTAAGTATGCTCACCCGTGAAGTGTTTCGGATCAACACCACCAAACACGATTTCACCTCCTTCTCCGTCTTCAGATTTCCGATTCAACCAAAATGAAAACACCTGATCCTTAACCAGATGTTGATTCACCATGTTCTCCCTGAAAAACAATTTAAACTCAAATATGCGTGTAAAAATGGGTCTACTTGGGTTATATTTTTTAAAAATAGCGGGTCAAGAATGGTTAAATTGAAAATAATTAAAAAAATATCTTTTTTAAAAAACATAAGATTATTAGTTTCCAAATTGTTTTGTGATTATATTTAACATATTAATCATTCATTACTTTTATAAAAAAAGAAAAAGACGAAAAGTGTTGACCTGTTACCAAACTCGTTTGACCTGCCCATTTTACAACAAATAAACATACCACACTGGGACAGCATTGCCAATCGATATTTCCTTGAATGCAAGCCCAAGGATACCATCAAACTTCCCTGCTAAAAATGTCACACCAGGCTCCCGTGTTGCCTCGATGAACATCTAATTATAGATCACATATTTCAAACAAATTTGCAATATCTTTTTTGTAAAAGGCAAGCTTAAGACAAAGTTGTAAATTCACCTGATCATTGATAACAAGATCACCAACTTGGACATTGTCTTCACTAAAATACCCAGATATTGATCCAGTACCATATTGAATAGCAGCAGGTGTCCCTTCAAGACACCAAAAATGGTTAGAATAAAAAAAATAGTATGTTTAAAAAGGTAGAATATGTTTTACATGAACCTACCATTGTATCTAACAAAATAATGGGTCAAGATGTCAAATTAGTAAAGTAAAAGTTTTAGTTAGAAAATAAATGGTCTAATATCAACCAAAGCATATTCAAATGCTTACAAGTTACACTCCTAAACTGTTTTATTTAAAATCAGACTATTTTGTACTAATATAGCTTGTGTAATTATATTTCATACATAAAACTTTTATAAAAGTGAAAAATAATTGGACAAATTACACACCCCACCCATTCGCTATTTTTGCCTCATAGGTTATGATGTATAGTTTCAAAGTTGATAAGATCATTCGGTATAGAACACCCCTTTACGTTGTCCGTATCAAATGGTATTTTAGAAATCTTATGAAATAATCAAACAGTTTCATAAAATCATGTCCTCTATGAAATGTTAACTAGCGTCATGGCAAAATAAGTCAACACAATAATAAGAGAATTGTATAAGAGTAATTAACTAACCATTGGCTTTGTAGGTCTGCGACCGATCTGACCTATATCTCGAGTGGAAAAGGCAAGGTAGCTACAAAAATAAACGTAATTCTAACACTTAAATTTTCATTCGTCATACTCATAGATGTATTAATTATTGCGTGGGCCGCCTTTAGCCTAAAGAAAAAAGTAAGGGCTTTATGCCCACCAATTTAAGGACCCCAAAACTGAAAGACTTTATAAAAAGGATTAGCTGTGAAATTTTCCTCGACACCGCTTTTTCAATTAGCGGTGTGGGAGGAGGAGCATGTTTTATAGATTTCTTTACACCACTTTCTTCCCTCACTAAATGGGATGAAAGATCTAATTCTAAAATTATTTAAAGTTTTTGTTTTCTTATTCACTAATGTGGAATGAAAGTTATAGATCTATTAAAAGTTGATTATGAAAACGTTATTTAACTTTAAACACAATTATCTAAATTCTTTTATGAAAAATGCCCCAAAATAAAATCTTGCTCGTAAAGTTGAGTCATGCCTTGATTTATACCATATCTAATTAACACAATCTTACCGATACGCATTTTGAAGATGGCACCCATAAATTAGCACTTCCGGTGTCAAATACCACAGTAAACTTCTGTGGTGGGGTGCCAATGCCGATCTCACCATAGTATTGAGCATCCATATAGTTCTTTAGTGACACAACATCCGGCTCTTGTGGATCAACAAGATTATCACCACTTTGTTTATATTTTTTAATAGACTCCAATAATGAATCCCCCTCATCCAAATCCAGGTTTGAAGCAATACTATTGGTATCATCAAATTTTACTTTTTTCAAACTGACCCTAATGAGCCCATCATTTGAGGTCGAAAAGGCCCGAATACACAAAAGGGTTGATAACAAGAGGAAGATTGCTAAGATTTCTGATTTACTTTCCATATTCACCTACATCTCAATCCACGCATAAAAATGAGCTATACATAAGATAAACTTATAGTAATAATAAGTTTGAATGACCTCCAAAAGTTTATAACCAAAAGATTAAAGATTCTTATTACTCTGTTCCGAAAATCCAAATCTATTTGAGTCAATCTTTGACTTATCAAAGTCAAACAAGTCAAAATCACATAGAAACCTTACCTATTTAATTTACTAATTAATAAAATTAATTTACAATCATATAAGCTAAAAAGGATTCAATATTCTTGTAACTTTGTTCCAAAATCCAAATCTATTAATTCAATATTTGACTTATCAGAGTCAAACAAGTCAAAATCATAATAAAAACATGGGATTGCTTTTTCAAGTAAAATATCACAATTTCTACTAATAATCACATCAAGAACACACACCTAACTTCTGTTTCTTGAATTAAACAAAAAAAAAACGGAAATAGATATAAACACAATTACACAAATTGATTGCATGCAAGCTCAACAACCCTGAACTTTTTTCATGTAAAACAACATTTTGTTAATATAATCTATCAGGCAAATTTATTGTTCTATATAAAATTAAACTCAAATTGATTGCATGCAACCTCAAAAACTATCATATTTTAATGAAAAAAAAAAAAAACAGACCATCAATGAACTAATTTTAATGAACTGATGGAACATACCTGTAAGCTGATGATCGGCTCGAAAGATATAATTTTAAGAAGAATTTAGAGTGAATGCATATATAGCTGACAGAATGCACTTGGGATTTAAATCGTGACCGTTGGATCGAGACGCTACGCAATCCTGTCCGTTTGTTGTAGATGCAACGCATGTCACGGGGCCTTTTGCCCAAATCAGTACCTATAGTTTGAAAAGTAACAAGTTTGGCCTATATCTTTTATCTAACATGTTAGGTGTAAACGAGCCGAGCCGAGCCGCTCGCGAGCTACTCGAGATCTACTCTAAAAGATTTAATTTAGCTGACTTTAAACGAATCGCTTTATAAACCGAATTTAAGACCGAACTTCACTTATAAAGTTTGAGCAGGCTCGTCCTATATGACCCATCATTTATAGAGTTTTTTTATTTATATATATTAGCGTAATAGTTTTTATACAAAGTTACAAGAAAAATAACTGAATAATATAAGCTATGTTATATGCAAAATCTGTAATTATAATATAAAAAAATTACACACAGTGCATTGTAAAGATCTATATAGGTTCAAATATCGGCATGACTAGGTGCGAGATGTTTTATGGGACATTCTGAGAAGAGCTGAGATTTCGGCTAAGAAAAAAGCTCCTGTGAATTTCCTTACGGACCCTATAGAAGGGAGATCTACTCTGCGACCAGCAGATCTGCTCGTCTTTGGTTGGGCTAGGGGGAAACATGCTTGTGTGGTCCTCACGGGGGTTTCCCCTCTTGTTGGTTTAAGGGAAAACGGGTTTGTAGTTGGACAAGTAGCAAGAAAGGCAAAATCCAAGAAAGTTGATAAGCATGCTAAAGCTTGTGTAGAGAACCAACATGTTTTTGTCTTTTTGCCTTTGACACATTTGGCTCTCTAGCGCCAGAAGTTATGCAATTCCTGACTAGGGTCCAACGGGTCATCCACAACAATTGTTCAACCTCAGGGGGCAGGGTTTTGTCTTTGGCAGATTAAGGTTTGCAATTCAGAAAAGAGTGGCGGCGCAGCTTGTTGCCCATCTACCTTCTGTTTTGATGTAACTTGACAAGTATGAATAAGTATCAATTTTAGACAATCTCGGCTTGGCTCGACTTGCGTTTAAACTATCAATTTCACTTGAGTTTTTTTGTTTGATTTAGAATCATTAATCTGGATTAACGTCGTTATATATTGTCAAATTGGTCAAGAATGTAATACATAATGTAGGAAATGACAACGGAGATAAACCTAAAAGACTTAAATGTAAAAAGACATAACAATTCATAAGCAAAACATGTACACAAGAATATTGTGGAATAGAAAAACATGAAAATCGTAGGGTGATAAGGATATATAACGTGAGCGAAAACGACACTAGAATTAAGGGAAAAGTTATAACCGTATCTATGTTTGGGTTACGTGAGAGATAAGTTAATTGATTTCCATACACGCCACAAGTGCTTTGCTTATAAAGGTTCTACTTTCCACTCTTTTTTTTTGCTTTTCTTATGTATTTGCATTTTACTTGTGTGTATTCCACTTGAAAACATCACCCATTAAAACCTTAACAAAGAAGCTAGCTACAAACAATTAAAGATTTATTTCTGTATATTAAATTTACAATGATATTTTTTTGAAAGGTGTGAATTATTCGCGAATGTCGGGAGGTCTAGCATACGTTGTCTTAACCAGGTCCGCGCTAGAGAGCCCCCTCGCACAATAGATCCCCAATTTAAACCCCTAAATGAGAAATCTAGACTCAAACTTGAGACCTGGAGGGGAAAACTCATACGGGCCCACCATAGGTGGAACTTAAATACTCGTGACCATCCCTAGACCTGGAGGGGAAAACTTACAATGATATGTGATGTTAGAAAGGTTAATCTATATAAAGTGATAAGATATGTGATTAGGTGCGAACTGAGCCTACATGAGCGGGGTAGGTGATCTTAAACGTTTTTTTTAAAGAGTAAATTACAAAAATTGTCCTTTATGTATGTCACTTATTGTAAACTTTGTCTTTTATCTTCAATAATTACAGAAATGTACTCAATGTTTGCAAACCCTTGCAAGTTATGTCCTTTAGCCCTAACTCAGTTAATTTTTTGTGATTAAAGCTGACCAAATGGACCCCACATGAGGGTATTTTGGTCATTTTACTTTCATGTGAGCTCCATTTAGTCAGATTTAACCACAAAAATATCCTCATGTGGGGTCCATTTGGTTAAATTTAACCACAAAAATTAACTGAGTTAGGTCTAAAGGACATAACTTGCAAGGGTATGCAAACATCAAGTATATTTTATATAATTATTGAAGATAAAAGACACAGTTTACAATAAGTGACATACATAAATGACGATTTTTGTAATTTACTCCTTTTTAAATGACATTGAACAAATAGTACTGTAAATTAATTGACACAGTATTTTTTAGTAGTTTTTGAAACGATAAATTTTTATGAAAACATCTTGTGACCCCATGTATAGGTAACAAAAGAGTAGAGCATTTAGACTATTCAAAAAGCTAAATAGTTATGAATTATGTCTCACTTTGTAGGCAATACATATATTATAAAATTTTGGTTTATCTTTATTTTAAATCTCACGATTTCTTCAATATCAAGAACACTCTCACTGATTTCAACATCGAAAAGAGTACATCAATTCTTAATACTTTTCCTAGGTTTCATCAATATGTTCAAAAGTTTTGCAAGGTTCCATCGATTTCTTCAAACATATAATGAGAAAATTGAAATTCAAGAACACATTGATAAAACAACATTACTAGGTTTATTCTTCACAAACGATTGTGTAAATTTCATCCATTTTGAAAAACATGGTCTCGTCGAGAACAGCACTTTATCAAGAAAATGATTTCTCTCCATTACAGTCCCACAATTAACTAGACGAAAAATATGACCAAAAAATCGATCGAAGAACATCAAGTCTAGACTGTCGAAGGTATATGTCATCATAATGTTACATATATTTAGCTTTGCTATAACCTATATATAATTATTTAGTTACCTATATGAAATTTTAATTGTTACACATGTAATTCAACTATTACACATATGTAAATATGTGATTACCTATATATAATTATGTTACTACACCCACGTAGTTCTTAAATTAAATGTATGTAACTATGTCTTGTGTTATTTTGGTGTAGGGAATGTAAAAATTCTGCAACGAAGATGAAGACACAAAAGATAACTAGATCAAGGTAAAATCATTTGATGAGGATGACGAAAAAGAACTAGAAATGGTTGGTTAAGGATGAAGATGAAGAACTACAAAAATCGTTTGATGAGGTTGAAGAAGAAGAAGAAATGAGTGAAGTTAGCTTCGATTCAGCAGCATCTACGCTCCAGCAGCATCTACGACTCAGCAGGTTAGCCTCGATTCATAATCAGGGATCTACGATTCAGCAGCAACTCCGATTCAGCAGGTTAGCGTCGATTCAGCAGCAACTACGATTCAGCCCCAAATTAGTTTCGATTCAGCATCAGGTTAGCTTCGATTCAGCATCAGGTTAGCTTCGATTCAGCAACTACGATTCAGCAGCAGATCGGAACTACTTCATTTATCTAGATCCCCTTCGAGCACCCTTTCTTCCGTCTTTTGTTACGGTGGTTCAACAAGCAGCTATTTTCATCTTCTGGTTAGCTCCGATTCAGCAGCAGGTGTAAGTGATCGTCGGAGCCAATCCAGCAGCCCCTTCTCTCACTCAGTCAATCTCTTCAGGTTGATTTGGGACGTCTGCGTTTTTAGTTTTATGGAAAGAGGTGGGCTGCTCGTTTCCTTGTGGGGTTTGCGCCCACAAGGTGTTCGATGAAACGCTCGGAGTAGTTTTTCAATGAGCCCGGGTTCAAAAAGCCTTTGAACCGTCGGGTGAGAGTCTTAGTTCCGTTTTTCTTTTTCTGCTTGTTGTCGTGGGTTGGAGACATTGCCTAAGTGTCTTGTTGAAGTTGAAGTTGTTCTCATCTCGCTTTTCTCTGTTGGGCCATGGCGAATGGTTTTTGGCCTTGCCCCTTCAAGGGGTTTCATTGTTGCCCCGATGGGGTTGCTGGGTCTAAGGGAATCCCAAGGCTTATGGCTCATATCAAAAGTCAGCATTTTGGTTCAGATGATAGGAAAGATACTTTGAGGCGTGCCATTGCTGAAGACCCTAATCTTTTTACCTCGGTTTGTGAAACCCTTAGGTTGTTTGATCAATGGTTATGTTGGGAGTGCATGTGCCTTCATTCTCCCCGGCGGGGGTGTCACCATGAAGATCGGGTTGTTCGGTTTGTGCCAACGGAAGGGGGTGATATGGGTTTTATTGTGGGTGTTCCTAGACCGTGTACTGTTTCGGCGGTTTCCACATCTGGAGAGGTATGTGTTGATGTCGCTCTACTTGACCGAGTTTTCTCTCTTCCGATTAAAACTGTTAAGAGCATCCCCTTTAGTTGCCGCATGGCGTTTGCCCATGCCTTAACCACAGCCTTGGATAAGGTGGTGGCTATGCCTGATTCGGTTGAGGCATGGATTCGACTTCTGCTATTACCTCGATGTACCTTGCGTGTGTTTACGCCGGTTAGCCGCCAGGATACGCGGTCGGGCAACAGGAAAAATGGTCAATGTCTCAGTATACAAAGGGCGTTGGCCCAATGGGGTGACCGCGAGGGGTTTGGTATTCTCATCCAGTCCTTGTTTGCTCAACCTGTGAAGGAGGGTCCTGAGGGTTCTAAGAGAATGCTTGGAAAAAAAAGCGAGGATGAGAGTTCTAATGTCAAGCGGTGTCTCCGTAAGGTTGCCGATGGTCATTTTACCGCTGCGGTTAAGGTCCTTTGTTCCTCTGGGGTCGCACCACATGATAAGAAAACTATAAAGGCTCTCGTGGATAAACACCCGTGCATGCCCCCTCCGACCATGCCCGCTTTCCTTCCATCTGAACCTCACCTTATAGCCGAGACTGACAGTGTGCTCGGGTGTATCAAATCCTTCCCGAAAGGGACATCATGTGGGAGAGATGGTTTGCGGGCTCAACACCTTCTGGACGCTCTTTGTGGTGAGGGGTCCGTGATTGCGGTTAGCCTTCTCAGAGCGATTTCAGCAGTGGTTAACCTTTTTTTGCGAGGGGGGTGTCCGAGGAGTTTGGCGGAGTTTGTTGCATCTGCTCCTCTTACGCCCCTTCTCAAGCCCGATAATGGGATTAGACCTATTGCAGTGGGTTCGATCTGGAGGAGAGCGGTCTCCAAGGTAGCGATGAAGGGGGTGGGGAAGGAGATGGCCAAATATCTTGGCGACTTTCAGTTTGGGGTCGGGGTCCCAAACGGGTCTGAGGCGGTTCTTCATAGTGCGAACAGGCTATTAAATGCGCACCACCGAGACGGGTCGTTGGCTATGCTTACTGTCGATTTCACGAATGCCTTTAACCTTGTGGATAGAACTGCTCTTTTAAATGTGGTAAGGAAAATGTGTCCATCCATCTCTGCTTGGGTTGATTTTCTATATGGGCAACCGGCTAGGCTCTACGTGGGGAATGAATTTATTTGGTCTTCTACGGGGGTTCAGCAAGGGGATCCTTTAGGGCCTCTTCTTTTTGCTCTTGTCTTACACCCTCTTGTTCTCCGAATCAGAGATCGGTGTAAGCTTCTTTTCCACGCCTGGTACCTGGATGATGGGACCATTATTGGAGATACTGCTCAGGTTGCCAAGGCTTTAGACATCATTAGAGAGGAGGGCCCCTCCTTGGGCCTCCTTCTCAACATTAAAAAAACTGAAGTTTTTTGGCCTACATGCGACGGGGTGAAGACCCAGGAGGGTTTATTTCCGCGGGAGATTGGTAGGCCGGTGCATGGTGTGAAACTCTTGGGTGGTGCTGTCAGTAGAGATGGGCAGTTTATTCGCGGGTTGGCCCTCAAAAGAGCCAAATGTGCAGTTGAGCTGATGGGATGCCTCAAACGCCTCAAGGACCCTCAGAGCGAACTCCTCCTGCTCCGTTCGTGTATGGGGGTTGCTAAACTGCTGTTTGGGCTTAGAACGTGTCAGCCTTCTTATGTCGGGGAAGCCGTCTCTGTGTTTGACAAGGGGCTACGGGAGGCGATCGAGGAAATTGTTGTTTGTGGGGGTGCCTTTTTTGGGGACCTACAATGGAGGTTAGCTTCCCTCCCAACACGTTTTGGGGGACTTGGGATTTGCTCAGCTGAGGATGCCTCTACCTACGCTTTTGTGGCTTCAAGGGCCCACTCTTGGGTTCTTCAAGACCACATCCTTCGCGAATGCGGGGGAGAGTTGTTGGACTCTGATTACAAGGGTTCGTTGGACAATCTGCATAGTTCTCTCCCCGATTTTGATCTTAGCGATTTCTACATTAAGGGCACCGCCCCCCCTAAAGCCCAGAAAATTCTGGCGAATGCCTTATATGGAGAAATCGTCAAGACAGTCGAAGAGAAGTTTGCCTTTTCCCCTCGCCAGCGAGCCGTGTTTGAGTGTTTGCGAGCCCCCCATGCCCAGGATTTCCTGTCAGTTGTTCCAATCGAAGGTTTAGGGCAAAGTATGTCGGCGGTGGAATACCGGGCTATCCTCAAGTACCGTTTAATGATACCCATTTTCCCGGCTGATGACCGGTGTCCTGTGTGTCGGAAATGTTGCTTGGATTCTTTTGGGGAGCATGCAATACATTGCAAAGAATTACCAGGGTTTAAGTATCGTCACGATTTAGTTCGAGATGTGCTGTATGATGTCCTTAGGCGAGCAGGGATCTCGGCTAAAAAGGAAGCTCCGGTGAACTTCTTGACTGATCCGTTAGAAGGGAGATCTACGTTACGGCCCGCTGACATTCTCGTTTTTGGATGGGAAGGAGGGAAACACGCGTGTGTCGATTTGACAGGTGTGTCCCCCCTCGTGGGGCTAAGGGACCACGGGTTTGTGGTGGGACAGGCGATTACCAAGGCAGAGGCGGGGAAAGTAGCTAAACACGAAAAAGCTTGTATCGAGAATCAGCACGTGTTCGTTCCGTTCGCCTTCAATACATTTGGCGCTCTCGCCCATGACGCGGTGCGGTTCCTAAAGCGGGTTCAACAGGTGCTAAGCAGTAACACCACACTTGTTAAGGGGCAAAATTATGTGTTTAGCAGGATAGGGTTTGCCATTCAGAAGGGGGTAGCGGCGCAGCTTGTTGCCCGTCTGCCTGTCATTAGTTTGTAATCGAAGTTAATTAACCATGCTTTTATATATGTGTAAATGTTCATCATATGTCTAAGTCAACCATTTACATGTGTGTAAATGTTTTCATTTTTCTTTTCAACATTTGTAATTGCTCAATTGTGTATGTTTGTTTGATTTACATATATGTAATTTATCATATGGCGGGGTCCTTCAAGTGTTGTAGTCCTCTCTGCCTACAATCATTGCAAAGGCTCTAATGTTGTTGGGAAAAGATGACCTGAGGGGGTCACAATTCCAAGGAGGATAAGCACACTGATGGTAAGTCTGATAAGGATGGTCCAATTGCTGAGCCTGCCCATGGCTGTGCTTATAGGACTTTTAAAAGTTGTAACTCGCCGCCCTTGGATGGGAATAATGATGTTTCCACCACCTTGTAGTGGGTATTAGTGATTGAAGTTGTGATTGAAATTAGAGAATGTGGGAAGGATCAAGTTGTCAAATTTGTTGCACTCTCGTTCATATCCGAGGCCTTGTTCTAGTGGGAAAAAAATAAGCAAACTAAATTCAACCATGACCTTAAGTAAACGAGGTGAGATAATCTGAAGAAGCTGGTGATTAAGAAGTATTGTGTTAAGAATGAAGTGGATCGAGTGTATACTAAATTTTTGACACTCAAAAGTTGGTACCATAACTCACCGTCCATATATGTCCAAGTTTAATGAGATGGGTTAATTGGTTCCTCATTTAGTTAATGATAATGAAAGGTGGATTAAGTGTTTTAACGAGGGTTGCCTCGAAAGGTTCACACCTATGTTAAGATTGTTGCGCTAGTAACTTTTGAGTATGTGGTTGAGCTTAGTGGTATTGTTTATAATGATGTGGGTATAAAGGACATTGTTACCGAGGAACCCAAGAAGATATCATATGTTATTGTTGAACGCTACGTGGGAAACAATTCATGACGCCGGCTCAAGAAAGTTAAAGTAGAAGAAGTTGATGGCTTAAAGAGGAGTGGCAGGAAGCACTCGGGAGAGTGTAGGGGGGGGGGGTCAAATCTATGTTACCACTATGGTAATACTGTTAAACTGCCACAATCGGAGAAAGTTGGCATTATGCTAAAGATTGTAGGAAGACAGGACAAAGTGGATTTGGTACCGATAAAGGGGTTAAGAAAAAGAGTGAGGAAAGGTCCCGGACTAGGACCATGGCATATTCTAATATCGGCGAGGAAGCAAATAAAGACCCTAATTTTGTATCAAGTACGTTCCTTATCAACAATGTTTATACTTTAGTTCTTTTTTATTCTAGTGCAAGTAGGAGTTTCGTTGCCTCTACCTTTGTTCCTTTGTTAAAGTTTGATGTTAACAAGTTAGACAAGGCCTACGCGGTAGATACCGCTATAGAAACATGAAAGTGATAGAAGCTATAACTAGCTACCGGACATAATTAGAGCATTGAAAGTTTACTGCTAGATTATTTCTCAAGACCTTTGGTGGGTTTGATATAGTGTTGGGTACGAATTGGTTAACCACCTTTTATGCCCATGTAATTTGTAAAAGGAAAATGAATCATTATAAAGCGCCTGATGGTAGTCTAGTTACGGTTTATGATGAGAAAGTGTGTATAGTACAAAAGATCATTTTCTTGATCAAGGCAAGTTTATGTATAGTCTGGAGCCTACCTGGCCTATGTCCAAAGGTGCTTGATGTGCGTGAAAGTGTCGTATATTTTAGGTGTATATTTTAAGCCCTTTTAACACTTATTTTAGCCAAGTTTTAAATTTATAAAACACGATATTTTACTAACACTAAACACACATATGGGCAAGTGCACCCATCGTTGAGCGTAGTATAGCGTTGGTAAGATACCGAGGTCGTCCAAGGACACAAGAGCTTTTAGTACCGGTTTATCCTCAACGTCTAACCAAAATAAAAGTTTAGAAAAAATGTTTTTAAACTAAGAAAAATAAAAACTAACTAAAATGCTGAAAATAAAAATAAAAATAAAAACAGATAGACAAGATGAATCACTTGGTTCCGACTCGTATCTAGTACAACCTTTGATTATTTCCGCACTTTTGCACATAATTAAGAGATTATCTTAGTTATTGTAGTAGGCCCCTCTTTTGAAGGTGACGTTACCCTCACCCCAGTAGTTTGAGTCAGCAAGGATACAATCCTAAAAGGGTGGATTATTGGAAGATAATGAATTAAGTTATTAATGCAGTATTGTGGTAGGCTAAGTAGTCTGAGTCAGCAGGGATACAGTCCTAAATAGCCGGGTTATAGTATTAATAGTAGTTAACTTATGAGGGGATCAAAGAGTTTGGACCCCCGCCATCCAATACCGTGAAGTATTGAAGGAGGTCCTACTAAATTTGACCCAGGTCCATTGCAGGACCTCTAAACGCTGAACAATGGCAAGACCTTTACCAAACCGTTCCCTTAACCCCCGATCAGGTAGCCAACATACCTCCATATAGACCGTGGAGATATGAATGGTGAAAATCCTTTATTTTATATAGACAGTAAAATAATGCCAAGACACCACGGACAAACGATAAGGAAAGATCACCTTCAACATAAGTAACTAGTTATTAAAGTCATTAATACAAAACCAAATAAAAAGTGCAAAAGATTAGAAATAAAAAGTATTATACTAGACACTTTGTCTTCACCAAGTGATGTAAGAGACTTAGGCAAACATGGCCTTGATTGTCAAGAACTCTTACGATCAATCTTGGATCCCGAGACGACTCACACACTCTACGATGGACAATGGATGATGGTGGTGGATGATGGTGTTGTGATGGTGGTGGGTGGTGGATGAAGTGTGAGAGAGGTGGTGTGCCAAGGGATGAGATGAAATGAATCCAAGCACTCCTATTTATAGGCTGAACAGAGAGCTGGGCACGGCCCCGTGCCTGTCTGACACTCTCTCTCCTCATTAATTGTAATTCGCAATTACAATAAATGCGCCTGCTGTACTTTCGACACGCCCCCGTGTCCGCTGAGCACGACCCGTGGTGGGCAATAGAAGCTTCTATAGGTTTGTCTTTTCTGCTGCTTCTTGGGCACGGCCCCGTGCTGGCTGAGCACGGGGTGTGTTCAGTCTTCTGACTTCTCTATTTTGCTTTGGAAGGTGCCGTTGAGGGGTCGGGCAGTCCACTAATATTCCTTTTCTTGTATTTATGTTGGATTTAGCTGTCTTTTTGCTTCTTTTGTGTTTTTGAGCTCATTTAATCCTGAAAATACAAAAGGAAGACAAAAACACTCTTTTTCCAATATTAGTACTTAAAAAGGGTTAGTTTTATGCCTCATTTGATGTAATTTATATGTTGCATTTTACACACATCAAATACCCCCACACTTGAACTTTTGCTTGTCCTCAAGCAAAACTCTTTAATATGTGGCTTACACTCCCAAATGGAATAGGTTGAAGAGAAGGTTTTGGGCTTGTCGTAGAGTATCGGGATATCCAAGATCTTTTTGGGTTTTATTTTTATTTATTTACACTCCTATTCGTAATGATTTATTTAGAACTTTTCATAGGAGAAATTACTTATTTGGGCATAACATGCCTTTTTAAAATTCCATTTATATACAAGTTCACATACCTCACGGGAGAAGTCACTCACACTCGGCCGAAGGTGTATTTTTAGTGAATCACTCGAGAGCGGCATGGAACTTATTCCTACCATAGGCTTGCCAAGCAATCAATCCTCCTCCTATTTAACTTTTATACATTTGTAAATATCAAGAGGACTTTGTGGGTTAAGGGTTAGGCTTGGGTTAAAGGTAGGTGGTTGGGATAGTGGTTAGTGGTTAGTAGAAAAAATGGCGAAAAAGCGTAACAAGTGTCGGTTTTCGTAAGATTTTCTATTTTCTTTTTATTTTGACGAAGCTTTTATTCAAACAAAGTTATTTTTGATGAACTTGTTTGTTTATTTTCTTTTTGCTTCATCATCAACACTTTTTTTTTTTTTACGAAAAACCGAACTTGTTACTAAAACAAAGGGTTAAAAATGAAAAAGGTTTTGGTGGGTAAAAGGGTCTTTTGGTTTGGGTGATGAAATGAAAAGGTTTAGGTTCAAAGGGGCTAACTAGGGGGATTTTTGGGTAGGTGGTAAAAGAAAAAGAAAAATAATGGTGTAGAAATAAAAAGGGTTAGTCCTAATGCCTCCATCATTTACTTACTCGGGTTTAAGTTGATAAGGACCGGGAATGTATCGTCATGGCAAGTTCTAGAGTCGTAAGAACCAAGCGGCTATTCACACAAGAAACGAAAGATGAGCATTTAGTCTAAAGATGTAAATTTGTATGCTCAATAAAGGCTCAAAACTCACTTTTGTGGGAATGGGTTTTTATGTGATCAAGTATATATAATCAAATTTTAACTAAGTTTGCCATGCTTTTTCATAATTTTCTTATGTTGGTTCTTTTTATCACTACGCTATTGGTTGTAAATTTGTAAAAATATAACCTTTTTGAGAACTTGAATTTCCCGAATTAAACCTAGACAAGTAAAAAAAATGAAAATTTTTTTTTTGAAAAAAATTTGGGGTGATTAGCGGTTCCAATAGAGTTTTGTGTAAGGCTTGTATTTAGGACCTGCAAAATTCAAGGCTTTAGCATCCCCCCCACAATTAAATTACACATTGTCCTCAATGTGTCCCAAAAATAAATTTTTAGGTTGATTAGATGTGTAAAATAGTGTTTAAAAAGCAAAAATTTGTGTTACTGGGCACTGAACACGGCCCCGTGTTATCCGGGCACGGCCCCGTGTTCAAGTGCCAGTAACAAAATTAAAATGAGAGAAACAGAAGTCTGGACACGGGGGCGTGTTGGGTGAACACGGCCCGTGTCCAGGTACCTGAACTGGGCGTTTTTCTGCAGGTGGTTCAGCACGGGGCCGTGTTTGTTGGACACGGCCCGTGTTGAACCTTCTGAAATGGAGAGAATTGTCGGGCTGCCTTGTTCTTGTGCATGGGTTCATTTTTCTCGTTCCCCTTTTCATCCTTTACCACCATGAGTGTGTTTTATTCATTAAAACCATCCAAACCTTAAAACCATCATTTCATTTCATCATAGAGAGAACTTACATAGTCCTAAATTAAACTAGATAAAACAAGGAAATAATAAACCATGGAGTCCTAGCCTTTATTTTACTTAGCAAAATTTCCAAGAAGTAATTAATCTTGGTTAAACAGGGCCTTTTTGAACTCCATCTTCCGCGTGCGGTTCTCCTCAAATGTCGGCGAGCCATTCTTCCACCTCCCTTGGAAGGAGAAAAGAAGGCTCATTGGCATTAGTTTGAGGAGTTTCAACTTCCACCGGGTTCTCTTGTTGGTGTTCCACGGGAGGTTCCGCTGGAAAGTCTTCCCACCCGGTAGGGTTGTTGATTCCGAGTGCCAGGTTCCAATCCTGCTGAGGAAGGACTGGTTCCATAGGGGGTGCTACAAGAATATTTAACCTCTGGTGCAAGAGGTTAATTTCTTGGAAGCTGCTTTCAAGTCCCATCGTAAGATCGTTAATACGGTCGATTAGGACCTCCTCTACTGAAGTCATTTCGTCGAGAGCCTCCCTTAATGCTACCACATAATGCACAAGTGTAGCTTCAATGGAGGGTCTTCTTCCTCTTCGGCTGTTTGACGAATGCACAGAGGATGTATCGCTGTTTTCACTTGTCATTCTAAAAATAAACTGAAAAAGTTTATTTAAATGAACCAGTTACCGGACACGGCCCCGTGCTCAATGAGCACGGCCCCGTGTTCATCTTTCTGCAGAATTTTGAAGCAAGGAAACTTGGATTTTTAAGTTATCTTCTGAACTTGTGGGGCATTTTTAGCTACTAATAACTTAAAACAATGTTACATAACATGTTTTTACCAAGATTCCTTGAACAAACTCATTAATTCCTACCACAAAGTTGGAAGAATTCCAAACTTTCAATGGTCGTTCTTGAAGAAAGATGGAGAGGAAGGAAATGGCTAAAAGAAGAAAGGACAAGATGGGTTGTTGGAACCTTCTTTTAGACTTACCTAGGATAGTTTGAGAGAAGATTCCTGCAAATCTCTGCCCCAAGTTGGTCCAAATGTGCAGAATTCTTGGCTGCATTTATAGAAAACGACAGCAGACTGGACACGTCCCCGTGCCCAGTGGACACGGCCCCGTGTGCAGGTGGAATTCTGACACAGTTTGTCCGTATTATGACGTACTAATCAGAATAGAATCTTTTGATGGACACGGGGGCGTGTTGGATGGACACGGCCCCGTGTCGAGGGACTGTTTTATGAAGTTGTCTAGTTTTTAAGGAACTTGTTAGTATCGGGTGGCTCCTGACTGGTTGGAACAACCCCAAAGTGCATAAGATACCTTAATTGTCCTAGACTAAGGCGAGAACGCAAGAGGTTGTCGGTGAGGGTAATTCCTATTTTCATTCTAGGTGGACAAGTCCAACCCTTTCCCGGGCTCTTGTTAAAGAAGGTGTATGCCGAATCGCTCAGGTCTATGTATGCACCGAACGAAGTCGATGGAGAGTCCTTCACAGCACAATCGACACAGGGACGACTATCGTCCAAGTCTTTGCTAGGTATTAAGGCATTTTCGGGAGCAACGAGGTTGTTGGAATGCGGTTCCAGCATTTCGTCATGGTCATCGTCTTGGGGTGGATTAATAAAATCCTTCCTAAGCTCTTCTAACCAATTCTGAATTAGCTTTTCTAGTTGAAATAACTCATCAAGGAGCATTTCTCCTAGAATATCTGGCTGGGCGCATTCGAGGGAGAACTAGTGCTTATTTTTACTTTCGCCCCTCTTAAGGTTGTAAGAAGTCGGTGGGTCCATGTAGTGGGGCCTATAATTTAGAAAGTAGCATTCTACTTCTTCATGTTTGCCACCACATAATTGACACCACGTACCATAAGAGTGCCGAAAGTAAAAACAATTACTATCACTCATGTTTGTGTCAGAAATTACCAACCGCCGGGATCTAACGGTTCTGTTTTCAGTAACTGAAACTTGGGCACGGGGGCGTGTTGAGTGGGCACGGCCCCGTGTTCAGCTTACTGTCTGACGTAAAACAGGATTGCCAGTTCCAATGATTGAGCACGGGGGCGTGTTCAGCGGGCACGGCCCGTGCTGAGCTCTGCAGAAGCTGAAAAACTAAGAAAAATCCTAAAAAATTAAAAAGAAAAATAAAAGATGATTAGGCCGTTGATTCCTAACTTTCTTAAAATCCTTGTGTCCCCGGCAGCGGCGCCAAAAACTTGATGTGCGTGAAAGTGTCGTATATTTTAGGTGTATATTTTAAGCCCTTTTAACACTTATTTTAGCCAAGTTTTAAATTTATAAAACACGATATTTTACTAACACTAAACACACATATGGGCAAGTGCACCCATCGTTGAGCGTAGTATAGCGTTGGTAAGATACCGAGGTCGTCCAAGGACACAAGAGCTTTTAGTACCGGTTTATCCTCAACGTCTAACCAAAATAAAAGTTTAGAAAAAATGTTTTTAAACTAAGAAAAATAAAAACTAACTAAAATGCTGAAAATAAAAATAAAAATAAAAATAAAAACAGATAGACAAGATGAATCACTTGGTTCCGACTCGTATCTAGTACAACCTTTGATTATTTCCGCACTTTTGCACATAATTAAGAGATTATCTTAGTTATTGTAGTAGGCCCCTCTTTTGAAGGTGACGTTACCCTCACCCCAGTAGTTTGAGTCAGCAAGGATACAATCCTAAAATGGTGGATTATTGGAAGATAATGAATTAAGTTATTAATGCAGTATTGTGGTAGGCCCCGCTTTTGGCGGTGACGTTACCCTTGGCTAAGTAGTCTGAGTCAGCAGGGATACAGTCCTAAATAGCCGGGTTATAGTATTAATAGTAGTTAACTTATGAGGGGATCAAAGAGTTTGGACCCCCGCCATCCAATACCGCGAAGTATTGAAGGAGGTCCTACTAAATTTGACCCAGGTCCATTGCAGGACCTCTAAACGCTGAACAATGGCAAGACCTTTACCAAACCGTTCCCTTAACCCCGATCAGGTAGCCAACATACCTCCATATAGACCGTGGAGATATGAATGGTGAAAATCCTTTATTTTATATAGACAGTAAAATAATGCCAAGACACCACGGACAAACGATAAGGAAAGATCACCTTCAACATAAGTAACTAGTTATTAAAGTCATTAATACAAAACCAAATAAAAAGTGCAAAAGATTAGAAATAAAAAGTATTATACTAGACACTTTGTCTTCACCAAGTGATGTAAGAGACTTAGGCAAACATGGCCTTGATTGTCAAGAACTCTTACGATCAATCTTGGATCCCGAGACGACTCACACACTCTACGATGGACAATGGATGATGGTGGTGGATGATGGTGTTGTGATGGTGGTGGGTGGTGGATGAAGTGTGAGAGAGGTGGTGTGCCAAGGGATGAGATGAAATGAATCCAAGCACTCATATTTATAGGCTGAACAGAGAGCTGGGCACGGCCCCGTGTCCGCTGGGCACGGCCCCGTGCCTGTCTGACACTCTCTCTCCTCATTAATTGTAATTCGCAATTACAATAAATGCGCCTGCTGTACTTTCGACACGCCCCCGTATCCGCTGAGCACGGCCCGTGGTGGGCAATAGAAGCTTCTATAGGTTTGTCTTTTCTGCTGCTTCTTGGGCACGGCCCCGTGCTGGCTGAGCACGGGGCGTGTTCAGTCTTCTGACTTCTCTATTTTGCTTTGGAAGGTGCCGTTGAGGGGTCGGGCAGTCCACTAATATTCTTTTTCTTGTATTTATGTTGGATTTAGCTGTCTTTTTGCTTCTTTTGTGTTTTTGAGCTCATTTAATCCTGAAAATACAAAAGGAAGACAAAAACACTCTTTTTCCAATATTAGTACTTAAAAAGGGTTAGTTTTATGCCTCATTTGATGTAATTTATATGTTGCATTTTACACACATCAGTGCTCCCCAAGGACTTGCCTATAGTACTGCCCGAACACGAGATAGAGTTTCAAATTGACTAAGTGTTTGCTGATCAACCTCTTGTTAAAGCACCTTAGAATCTGGCTCTATTAGAAATGAAAGAGTTAATGACCCAGGTGAGAAACCTCCATGTTAAAGCTTTCATGATGTTGAATATTTCCCCTTGGGGTGCTTCGGTGCTGTTTGTAAAGAAGAAAGATGACAACATGAGAATGTGCATGGATTATATAGAGTTGGAAAAATTTACAATGAAGAACAAATACTCGTTACCTAGGATTGAAACTTGTTCGATCAGTTGCAAGGTGTGGGTTGGTTCTCAAATATAGAACTCAGATCGGGGTATCATCAACTAAAAGTAATGCAAGAGGATATGATTTGTGTGTATTAGTTTTAGTAATATTGATCACACTTAAGTGCGTTAATTTAATAACTTTGAAACATGATTATCTATTTTTAAAATTATAAAAATGATTGTTATTTTGAATAAATAGACACAACGCATAGAGAACGCATCGCGTATAGTATAGCTTAGATAAGAAAGCAAGTATCGTCCAAGGATACGCTTCCCCTACTCAACCGTTTATTATTATATTGAGCATCCTTATTTATTTAGTAGACTAAACTAGTAATATATGGACTCTTGGATAAGTCATTCTTAATTAATATAGTTTATGTTGAACTCATAAAAGAATAGATGATTGTAAAAGCCAAAATATGTTAATTTTATCAAGAATAAAACTAGTCATTAAGATCAACTCCTCCCAAAGATAGTGAAACTTGACACTAACAGAAGATCTGTTTGAAGACCCAAAGATCTATTGAAGCAATGAAAGCTCTGTTGTTGAAGGATAAAGGTCTGTTGAATATCAAAACTCTGATGAAGAATAAAGCGTTAATGAGAGACTAAACATCTGTTTAGGCCTGAACAGATGTTTAGTGTTAACAAACAGAGGTTTACCAGAATAGACAGATGTTATTATTACAACAGAGTCTATAAACAGTGTTTATGTGTCTTAGAATAGATGTTAGGGATGATTAGATGTTTCTAACATTTGAGAATCTTTTATGTTTGGAATGTTAGATGTTACTATCAAGGTGATGCCAGCCCTGGTTATCTAAGGCTATAGGGTGTGGTCATGACTTTCATGACCACCATGACCCTTTACGTCAGTGTCATGTCAACCACCTCTAATCCACCATCCAAAACCACTATCCTAAGGGTGTGGTCATGACCCAAACCACTAGCCCTTTATTTGTTTTAATTTATCTTTGTCTAAAGAAAAAGGAAATGATTTCTTGAAAAATGGAAAGGAGGACCATGTTTGCCATGGTTTAATCCATGCAAACCATGGTGGATCAAGCAAGAGGGCGGTGTAGCCTTCCTTTCATGCTCCTAGGTGGCGAGTCATGTCCCAACCATGACCCCCACACCCTTTAGCCTAACAGATGTTTGTACGCACTATAAATAGATCTTCTCTGTTAAGATCTGTTTCTCACTTTTTTAACATTCCTTTTGTACAAATATAAAGTAATAGTCTTCAGGCTGAATGGGAGTGATAGTCATAACCTGTAATTGTAATCCTCTGATTCTAAATGAAATACAGTATGACAACTTTCCATATTTGTGTTTAATTTTCGCTGCATTTATTTAACTCTATTTCATTATTATCAACTTCACTACAATGTTTCATTGAAAACACACACAAATACACACTCAGATCCTAACAATTAGTATCGGGGCTAGATTCTATTAATTTGATTTTACAAGCAATTTAATACAAAGGATCTGCTCACATAATTGATAACCAATATGTTTGTTGAATCAAATTACTGAGTTAAAGTATCAAATTCACTAAATTTTTTGAACACACTCTATTTTTCAAAAGATCAAAAGGATGTCTCAGAACAATCATGATCCGCACAACACTGGATTCAACAACAAACCTCTAATGCTTGTCAGATATGAATACAATATCTGGCAA
The DNA here is from genome assembly GCA_030545235.1 of Helianthus tuberosus. Classification (NCBI taxonomy): domain Eukaryota; kingdom Viridiplantae; phylum Streptophyta; class Magnoliopsida; order Asterales; family Asteraceae; genus Helianthus; species Helianthus tuberosus. Next base: position 69,831,401 of record CM060451.1, on the reverse strand, counting down.
CGTGAATGGTCTATGTTCTTGCTCAACAAAAACTAGATGTTGGAAGTCCGATTATATGCGAACCACATGTTCCAATGGTACCTAGTAATGAAGATCCAAAATTTGAAGAGCAAAAGAAACCAGAAAACTATTTCGAGTATGATTTTCAAAAAATTGAGTTAGATGTAAAATCATCCAATATTGTTGCTATGGCTCTACCTCTACCAATTGAATCTATGCTGGACTACTACACTGTAATAGTACAAAGGAATTGTGGGATGCCTTGAAAGAACAATTTGATGGAACAGAGGAAGTAATTGAAAACAACCGTAAAATACTCAACCAACAATATGAGACCTTCAGTCATGTAAAGGGAGCAACCTTAACCTAGCAATTTGAGAGATTCAATTGCTTGATTAGTGAGTAATAATTGGTAGATCTGAAATTTTTCAATGTCACTTTGAGTCATAGGTTCCTTAGGTCGTTACTTGAAAAGTGGGACACTATTGCTATTATTATTAGAAACTCACCAGGATTTAAGGACTTGACCTTGACTCAATTTCATGGTAAGCTCTTAACATATGAAAGAGAGCTTACTCAAAAGAAGAAACTCAAAGAAACTGGAAAAGTGTCTGATGATTATGTCTTTGTGTCACACCCCGATTTCCGGTGGGCCCGGATGGGTACACACGTGACGGCTGGATAACAGTTATCACAATATAATAATATGCAGCGGAAGTATTGGATTGAAATCATTAAAATAAAGCTTGAATGTATAAAAGTATTACAAGCGTTCGATACAAGCCCACATGCAGGATCCAAATAAACAGAGCTTTAGACATCATAGGCCTTAAGCATCAGGAGTGCAAATTCCTTAGCCTTCATTTTAGCCGACCCGTAATCCCAACCTATAATAAGGTTCGGTACCTGCTGTTCAATCTTTTGAAAATACGTCAGCCAAAGCTGGTAAATACAATTAACTGACTCTTTGGAAAAATAGTTTTTCAAAAAGAGTTTTATACATATAGATAACCCGTAGGTGATCTTTTAAATATATCTTGTGATTTTTCTTGTTACGAGATTATATGCTTGATTAACCCATTGGGTTGTCCGGACATGGTATAAATAACCCCCAATAACAATAATTATCAAGTAAACAGAATAAAACCGTATTCATACACTTTTGCGCAATCATAGGCGACTTACTTGTGTAATAACCGTCCCAAGAGGCATAATTGCCATCCCAAGTTTACACTAAAATAAGTCAAGAGTATTTACCTTTTTGCTAGCTTCCAATCAACAAGACTATATTTGGCAAAAAGCCACAAGTCTAAGTATTATTGACCCAAATCCGATTATCTGGGGGGGGGGGGTACTATAGTCTGGAATGAACAGATTTATTATCTGTCAGAATGTATATGGGCCAAAGGTAGTTCCTTTAGATATGACCCGATACTTAAGAATAGGTTCGCTAGATTAAGCGTATAGTGAATAGAATGTGGTTTAAACTCAACAAGTACATTTACTTGTATAATATGGGTAAACATTGTACATTCTGGATTTTGAGATAAAAAAGATAGGGTTAAACCCGTTTCGGTAAACTTATGTAAACTAGTTACGTAAGTCTAACCGTACGCGGCATATCGGGTAACCAGATGAGTCATGAACAAGTTCCATATGCCAATATACTTTAAACAAGTTATAATATCAGTAGGATATCAACTTGTATGCTCGTTAAGGTTTTAAAATCAAATTATGCCTTATAAGGGCATTTTGGTAATTTTACAACTTATAAAAGGAGCTTGCAAGTAAACTGATGTCATGGTCATAAACATTCTGTAAAAATGGTTTAATCATGATATCATATCAGTAGGATATCAGATATATGTGTAGTTTATGCTTTAAGACCAACCTATGCACCGTAGGGGCATTTTGGTCATTTCACACATAGTTTTGAGATTATATTTGGGATTCTGAGCTCATGACTTAAACCTACTGTAAAAATATTTAATATGGTTTATAAAATCAGTAGGTAACAAGTCTTGGTTCATAAATACGATTTAAAACTGTACAATGCGCCTAAACGGCGTTAAAGTCGTTAAATGACGATTTATGTGATGATTTATGAAATCTGATGTTATGACCAGCTTTGAATAGTTAAAATATTTTATTTGTCATAACATATCAGTAAAAAAAAGGTTTAGTTTGAATATTATGCTTAAAACGCATTTTATGTGCCATAATGGCATTATCGTCATTTATCGGCATTATTTACGAAACTGAAGTTAAACCCAGTTTACAACCCGACTTAGCATCCCAATTAATCCCAATTAATCCTAGTTATCATATGATATCAGTAGGTAATGAGTTTTATTCTAAAATTATTTTTAAAACTCATTATAGGCTTAAACGGGCATTTTAGTCCTTTTAAAAGCATAGTTTACGATTATATGCGTAAACTTAGTTTATGACCAGATTATAAACATCAAAATATGTTAAACATGTTAACATATCAGTACTTACTTCATTTGCAAGCTTATTTGTGTCTAAAACCTTATTTTTGCTAAAAGGGGCATAAAGGTCAAAGTATGGCATAAATACGGAAACTTGCATAAAACTCAGATTCCTAGTCCGATCGTGTAATATAACCTTATAGGATTATACTACATTATATTACGATCATAACGGAACCTAAAATCAGTAGCATACTAGTCTAATTCGGTTTATAACCAAAAGTCAACGTAGAAGTCAAACTACGCGACTTTTGGTTGCGAACCGACCCTAAAACGGGAATTGACGAGCCAAACATGTTTACACATGTTCTAATAATTATTACCGAGTTGTTTAAGTGATAAAAGATATTTTAGAACACTTCTAAACTCATATCGCAATTATTTTAAAAACTGACCCGTTGACTTTTTAAATACATATTACGTTGACTCGTCAATTGACCAAGCAAACGTGATTCTTAGGAGGTGCCCTTTTGAGGGATTAACACCTACCTAATTACGATCACGTAGCCATGTTCGTTGCGAACAATGGCTTGACCGTTTAAGGTCTAACTAAAAGTCAAAGCGTTATTACGATAACGCTTGACTTTTGGCTTAAAAGCCTATAAAACAGAAACTAGTCACGAAAGGAGCACTTACAAGTGTCCTAAGGACTGAAGAGAACTCATTGGTGTGCTCCTAATGCTCAGGAGCTCCCATGGTTGAGAGAAAATAATGATTCAAGAAATGGTGCAAATGAAATGGTTGAAGGTGACCTCTATTTATAGTTTTGAGGATTGTTAAGATGATGACAAGTGTTTAGAGGGGTTCCAAGATCATTCCAAGTGTATTATCAGATGTCTAAAACCATTAACAAGCTCAAGGTTTCGAATCATGAGTGATATAGTGATTTGTTTGGGCTGCAAGTAACAATACAGGAGCTGAAAACATCTTTCTACTCGCGGCACGCGACAGAGGACCAAGGGTCCTATCGCGACACGCGACCACTCACAAGTTCAGCAATCCAAATTTCAAAGTTGACATAATCAGTCCCTGTACCTTATAACTTGAAATAACTTTTGTTTTCAGCACTTTTGGCCCTTCAAGTTAGTTTGTAGATGATCTAGGGAGTATAACCAAACACCGTTAGGTCCGATTTTGTTAAACGATCACCGAAAACACTAGTTTCTTATCGTTGACGCTTTTAGTCCTTTTAACGCACAAAGTTGTGCGTAACATCGTTTAACGATATTAAAGCTTCACATAGCCCATATTAGATATTCCCGAGAGTTATCGAACATCACGGTGCTCTGGGTTCATTAAAAGGTCACTCAGAGGTAAGATTTCACATGTTGACACTTTTAACCCCTTTAACTCGCAACTTGTGCGTATTATCGTTTAACGGCAATCAAAGCCCTAAACGGCCATCATAGGCATTCCCGAGAGTATGAATGAACATTATGAAGCACCCGGTTCGTTAAAAGGTCACTCAGAGGTAAGAATTAACATGTTGACACTTTTAACCCTTCGATGCACAACTTTTGAATTATATTGCAAACGGTTTCGTTTATCCAACAAGTGGCTTATTAAAAGAATACGAATACCATATAAGGTCACTCAGAGGCTTAGTTTAAGCATGTTGACACTTTTAGTCCTTGCATATTCAAAGTTTTCATTGTTTGGCAATAATAGTCCCTCCTAGTCAACGTTTGACTTAATTAGGATTAGGGACACGTGTCAACACATAATTGGACATGATTTTACGAGGTGTTACATTCTCACCCCCTTAAAAGAAATCTCGACCTTGAGATTTGTTCAGAGTAATACGGTCAGTTCCGTATAGTAGTAGGTTTCAACTTCTTAAGAGTATCCTGGGCCACAATGGAAATCCCATTCACATTTATGAGGTAAAACTTGGGACTTTTAAATTCCGTGGCCAATAATAGACAAGGTTTTTCAATAAACCTTAATCTCATGTTTGAATGTCATAGCAAAACATGACAAGTGCTTATAAGCTGAGCATCATGCTAGAACTTCCCAGAGACAAGAATGTACAAAGTATCTTAATCTGATACTATAGACAACGATGCTCTATAAGGAGACTCGATGCTATCTTTATATAGCTTAACTTGTCGAAAATTTTAAATTTTCCTTAATTGACAAGAAGCGTCGACTTAGTAAGTTCGTAGACCATAATTTTACGTCGCATCATTCCGCGATTCATTTTAGGTAACTGGAAGATTAGATCCGTTGTTACCATTTCTCAATTCTATGTGGGATTTCCAATTCAATGATGCAGACCAAAAATGGTCTATGGTGTTTGACTCACTTGCGAACATTCTAAGTATCATGCTTCCTGGGTGGCTATGGACTTCTCATGTCCATCCACATAAAGGTATTCAGCTTTCGATTTAATTGGTCATAATTTACTTTGGCCATAAAGGTAACACATCCTTCTTTTAATCACTTGGATGCCTTAAGCATAAAAGCTTCTTCGGCAATCCATAGTGTTGATCTTTCATGAATGGTGAATATATCATCAGATAGGGATTTTAATTTCGAAAAGTTTCTTACTGCAGAAAATGTGGATTTGGTTTTTGGACTAACCAATCCATGTCTAAGAATATATCGAATCCCGCAGGATTTATAGATAAAAAGATTATCAAAGACACATTGTTTCGAGAAAGATATATCATATGTGAAACCATCTAGATTGGCCACTTGATTTTATAAATGACATTTAAGTTTTTGAAAGGGCAGAATTTAAAATTTTATTAAAGTTACAATTGATGAAGCTTTAACTGGCTCCAGAGTTTAAAACAAGTTTCTAATAAATAAAACATTTACGAGAAACAAATACGTAAAGACATGTCTTGAACTGCTTCTGTTGTAGCAGATTGGAAGGCTCAAACACTGCCTTTCAGGCCATCAGTGGCCTTGTTCTTCTTGTCAGTCGCCCTCTTTGGACGGTGGGTCTTTATATGCCATTTCTCGCCACATCCATAGCAGGTGGCCTCTTTCAAGTCTTTGCATTCATGAGACTTGTGATCCATCTTCTTACAGATGCCACATCCCTTGGTTTGCTCACGGAAACATTTTCTGAAGTGTTGTTTCCTGCAGGTTTTACATTTGGGTTTTGCCTCATTCGGCTTAGACTGGTTATGATTCGAACAAGCCTTACCCTTTTTTGAAATCCTTACTTGGGGTATCATCACGCTTTCGCTTATGATCCTCCTCGGCCTTAATCGCCCTTGCTCTTATCTCATCTTCAGTAAGAGAAAGAGCCAGATCCACAACGGATCTATAAGTAGCAGGTTTGGAGGATTTAACCATCCCCTTGATTTCTGGAGCGAGTCCTCCAATAAACCGCGCAATGCGCTTAGACTCAGGGGTAATTAAATACGGTACGAGTCTTGATAAGGAGTTGTATTCAGACAAATAGGCTCGACATTCGAGGCCTTTCATGGTCAGCTTTAGAAAGTCAGTTTCAACTTTCTCCACCTCGTGAGGTGGGAAATAAGTTTCGTGGATCAGTTCCATGAACTTTGACCAACTAAGGTTGTACATTTCAACCTTGCCAGTGGATTGGATCAGTGCCTTCCACCAAGTCAGAGCATCCTCCTTAAAGGATTGGGACTCGTATTTAACAGTGTCCTTGGCGGCACAACCGCCTATATCAATAAAGGTTTCCATTTCATCCAGCCACTTTAGAGCATCAATAGCTCCAATTTCACCCGTAAAGTCACGGGGTTTACAAGAAACAAAGTATTTATAAGTACACCCCTTCTTAGAGTCATGAGACTCAGTTTTCCGGATACTTTTGATACTCTGCTCACTTTTAGTTGAGGAGAAATGAGACTTTTCAGCCTTATGAGTATTAGAATGGGGTTTTGTAATGGAGTTCTCTTTCTGTACTGATGGCTCTGGCCCTTTAAATGTGGCCATAAATCCAGCCAGGGCTTTACCAACTTCATCGGCAACTATGGATCGAAGACGATTCTCTTCGTCATTACGGTTCTGGTGCTCTAAATCGTCACCAGCGTTTTTCTTACTTACTTTGCCAATACTCAGGCCCGCCATAAGTTTATCTGAAAGATAATAAAGCCATCAGTAATACTTCGAGAACTAAATAGCAAATCAATTTATTTGCATTAGATCTTACAGATCCATATGTTTATATATCAATTTCACTATCCCTGCTTACTGATGCGTGCGAAGTGTCGTATATATTAGGTGTATATTTTAAGCCCTTTTTAACACTTATTTTAGCCAAGTTTTAAATTTATAAAACACGATATTTCACTAACACTAAACACACATATGGGCAAGTGCACCCATCGTTGAGCGTAGTATAGCGTTGGTAAGATACCGAGGTCGTCCAAGGACACAAGAGCTTTTAATACCGGTTTATCCTCAACGTCTAACCAAAATAAAAGGTTTAGAAAAATGTTTTTTAAACTAAGAAAAATAAAAACTAACTAAAATGCTGAAAATAAAAATAAAAATAAAAAACAGATAGACAAGATGAATCACTTGGTTCCGACTCGTATCTAGTATAACCTTTGATTATTTCCGCACTTTTGCACATAATTAAGAGATTATCTTAGTTATTGTAGTAGGCCCCTCTTTTGAAGGTGACGTTACCCTCACCCCAGTAGTTTGAGTCAGCAAGGATACAATCCTAAAAGGGTGGATTATTGGAAGATAATGAATTAAGTTATTAATGCAGTATTGTGGTAGGCCCCGCTTTTGGCGGTGACGTTACCCTCGGCTAAGTAGTCTGAGTCAGCAGGGATACAGTCCTAAATAGCCGGGTTATATTATTAATAGTAGTTAACTTATGAGGGGATCAAAGATTTTGGACCCCCGCCATCCAATACCGCGAAGTATTGAAGGAGGTCCTACTAAATTTGACCCAGGTCCATTGCAGGACCTCTAAACGCTGAACAATGGCAAGACCTTTACCAAACCGTTCCCTTAACCCCCGACCAGGTAGCCAACATACCTCCATATTGACCGTGGAGATATGAATGGTGAAAATCCTTTATTTTATATAGACAGTATAATAATGCCAAGACACCACGGACAAACGATAAGGAAAGATCACCTTCAACATAAGTAACTAGTTATTAAAGTCATTAATACAAAACCAAATAAAAAGTGCAAAAGATTAGAAATAAAAAGTATTATACTAGACACTTTGTCTTCACCAAGTGATGTAAGAGACTTAGGCAAACATGGCCTTGATTGTCAAGAACTCTTACGATCAATCTTGGATCCCGAGACGACTCACACACTCTACGATGGACAATGGATGATGGTGGTGGATGATGGTGTTGTGATGGTGGTGGGTGTTGGATGAAGTGTGAGAGAGGTGGTGTGCCAAGGGATGAGATGAAATGAATCCAAGCACTCCTATTTATAGGCTGAACAGAGAGCTGGGCACGGCCCCGTGTCCGCTGGGCATGGCCCCGTGCCTGTCTGACACTCTCTCTCCTCATTAATTGTAATTCGCAATTACAATAAATGCGCCTGCTGTACTTTCGACACGCCCCCGTGTCCGCTGAGCACGGCCCGTGGTGGGCAATAGAAGCTTCTATAGGTTTGTCTTTTCTGCTGCTTCTTGGGCACGGCCCCGTGCTGGCTGAGCACGGGGCGTGTTCAGTCTTCTGACTTCTCTATTTTGCTTTGGAAGGTGCCGTTGAGGGGTCGGGCAGTCCACTAATATTCCTTTTCTTGTATTTATGTTGGATTTAGCTGTCTTTTTGCTTCTTTTGTGTTTTTGAGCTCATTTAATCCTGAAAATACAAAAGGAAGACAAAAACACTCTTTTTCCAATATTAGTACTTAAAAAGGGTTAGTTTTATGCCTCATTTGATGTAATTTATATGTTGCATTTTACACACATCAAATACCCCCACACTTGAACTTTTGCTTGTCCTCAAGCAAAACTCTTTAATATGTGGCTTACACTCCCAAATGGAATAGGTAGAAGAGAAGGTTTTGGGCTTGTCGTAGAGTGTCGGGATATCCAAGATCTTTTTGGGTTTTATTTTTATTTATTTACACTCCTATTCGTAATGATTTATTTAGAACTTTTCATAGGAGAAATTACTTATTTGGGCATAACATGCCTTTTTAAAATTCCATTTATATACAAGTTCACATACCTCACGGGAGAAGTCACTCACACTCGGCCGAAGGTGTATTTTTAGTGAATCATTCGAGAGCGGCATGGGACTTATTCCTACCATAACCTTGCCAAGCAATCAATCCTCCTCCTTTTTAACTTTTATACCTTTGTAAATATCAAGAGGACTTTGTGGGTTAAGGGTTAGGCTTGGGTTAAAGGTAGGTGGCAGGGATAGTGGTTAGTGGTTAGTAGAAAAAGGGCGAAAAACGTAACAAGTGTTGGTTTTCGTAAAATTTTTCTATTTTTATTTTGATGAAGCTTTTATTCAAACAAAGTTATTTTTGATAAACTTGTTTGTTTATTTTCTTTTTACTTCATCATCAACAATTTTTTTTTTTTTTGAAAAACCGAACTTGTTACTAAAACAAAGGGTTAAAAATAAAAAGGGTTTTGGTGGGTAAAAGGGTTTTTGGTTTGGGTGATGAAATGAAAAGGTTTAGGCTCAAAGGGGTTAACTAGGGGGATTTTTGGGTAGGTGGTAAAAGAAAAAGAAAAATAATGGTGTAGAAATAAAAAGGGTTAGTCCTAATGCCTCCATCATTTACTTACTCGGGTTTAAGTTGATAAGGACCGGGAATGTATCGTCATGGCAAGTTCTAGAGTCGTAAGAACCAAGCGGCTATTCACACAAGAAACGAAAAATGAGCATTTAGTCTAAAGATGTAAATTTGTATGCTCAATAAAGGCTCAAAACTCACTTTTGTGGGAATGGGTTTTTATGTGATCAAGTATATATAATCAAATTTTAACTAAGTTTGTCATGCCTTTTCATAATTTTCTTATGTTGGTTCTTTTTATCACTACGCTATTGGTTGTAAATTTGTAAAAATATAACCTTTTTGAGAACTTGAATTTCCCGAATTAAACCTAGACAAGTAAGAAAAAAAATGAAATTTTTGAAAAAATTTGGGGTGATTAGCGGTTCCAACAGAGTTTTGTGTAAGGCTTGTATTTAGGACTTGCAAAATTCAAGGTTTTAGCATTCCCCCCCACACTTAAATTACACATTGTCCTCAATGTGTCCCAAAAATAAATTTTTAGGTTGATTGGATGTGTAAAACGGTGTTAGAAAGCAAAGGTCTTGTGTTACTGGCAGCCTGGACACGGCCCCGTGTTGAGTGGGCACGACCCCGTGTTCAGGTGCCAGTAACGAGAACTTACAGAAGGTGGACACGGCCCCGTGTCCACTGGACACGACCACGTGTCTGACAAAAAATCAGCAGGACAGAAGCCAAACAGCAGGTCTAGGAGGTGAGCACGGGGGCGTGTTGGCTGGACACGTCCCCGTGTGGACAGTCTGAAAGCCTGAAAAACAGGTTTCTTCCTCCGGTTTTTCCATCCTGGCCCTATAAGTGCTGAGACTTAGCATTCCAAGCCTCGGTTTGTACCTGTTTCATTACTTAATACCACACCAAGCAACACAAACATCCTAAATTACCATAGTTAATTGTTCCAAGCATAAAGTAAAAGAAAAAGAAAAATAAAATGCAGAAAATAGTTAGGAAAAGTAAATTGTCTAACACTTGGCACGCAGGCCATCAATTGTTCGATAGATAAAGGGACTTAAACCTGTGGGCTCGCCATCCATCAACTGCTTCTTCCTATGCTCCCTACTCCATATCTTCATCGCTATCATCACCTCCATCCCCATGCCCCGCCATATACTCCCGGATGCTTCCGATATCATCTTGTATATCGTTGATGTTGCGTTCAATAGCTCCGACCCGGTGGTAAGTATTGTTGGCGAGGTTGTAGGCGTTCCTGGTACACATGAGGTTTTCCTGCATAAGATCATGTAAGCTTTGAAAATTAGGAAAACCGCCTCCTTGTGAGGAGGATTGACCCGGATCACCATGGGGTGGATACTGGTGGTGGGGAGGTGGTGCGTGAAGAACTAGGGCCTCCTGTGGGTTCCATGCATAGCCTTGCGTTCTTTGGAAACTCACTGTTTCGTCTTCCGCCTCATAAAGTAAGTTCATGGCTCGGCAAATGTGGTAGTCAACTCGTCCCGACCATGGGCTTCTTTCAAAGGACCTTGGAATTCGCGTGTAATGCTTGAAAAGACGGTACACCCATCCCCCGAAGAAGATAGGCGTTGGAGCGCGAGCAAGGCGGTTGAGATGCATGTTTCGTAATAGGAGATACGGAACATCGAGAGGCTTTTGGTTGTGGATACAGTGGAGGACAACCAAATCTTTAAACCCTACAACACCTCTACTGTCGTGGCGTTGGTTTAGAGAGTAGGTGAGGATCCTGTGAATGTAGCGATAGAGCGGATCCCTTAGCTTCGTACTCTTGGTGCTGCGAGGGTCGTAGATTCCTTCACCGATTTGAGCCCATGCGGCTTGTCTTTCATTTCCATCCAAGTCTCGTAATCCCCCGGTATTCTCTTCGTTTCCCGATTCCTCTTCTTGGTATAGCCCTATTATGGCTCCAAACTGTGCCATGGAGATCGAGTACATTGTCCCTCCACACCGAAATACAACCCCTTCATTGTCGAATGGGTCACACCTTGAATTGAAGTTGAAGGTACTGTAGAACTCCATGGTGCATTGATGCACCGACCGAAGCCTAGTGTTTAATGCAACAGCTAGTGGTCCCGTAACGATGTTGTTGAATCGGTCCAGCTGGTTTACCAAGGTTAACAGGTCCGTGCAAGCTCTCCTAGGGTACTCCTCGGGTCTTGTTTGAAGTATCTCGTACCTTGCCCTTGCATCGAGCTCACTTGCATTGAACCTTGTGAACTTTGCCGCATCTGAAAGAATACACCAAAAATTTTACGAAACGATGAGATTTTTAAAGAAACTGCAAACAGCCGGCTGGACACGACCCCGTGTCCAGAGGTCTGTTACTCAAAAACTTCATTTTTCGACCCGGTTTCGAAAACTTGAAAATTTTTGGTCCAATAGGTGCGGTTTCCCCCGAAAATGAAACCCTAAACACCGTTTTTCCCAAATTATCCCGTTTACCCCGTCAATTTTATCTTTTTCGGTTTAAGAACAAGGGTTTGGGGGTTTTTGTAAGAAATCGGGTGAATCTTTGAACAATCTAAGTGTATTTACTTTCCTTAACACTAATCTAACTAAATGCAAACAGATTTAGGCAAAAATTTTAGGTTCGATCCGGATGAACTTCAAGAACCCTAGATTTTTCCCCAAATTTGTGGTGTTTTAACTACATGCAAGTAACTAATCTAACTACTAAGAGTGATAGAATCATACCTTGACTTTGTTAGATCGATAGGAGACGTCGAAATTTCGCGAAAAATCGCCTGGAACCAGAGCTTTTGTGGGGAAACGGGGCGTGTGGAATGAAGAAACTGTTTTGAAAAAGGGGTTTTATCCCGTCTGCAGCGCGAACACGGCCCCGTGTCCAGCGGACACGGCCTCGTGCCGGGCTTTTTTTTTTAGTGCGCGTGTGAGTGCCCCCTCTTCCCATAAGCTATGGTTAGAAAACTTACCGCTTTATTTTGTCGTCTCAATCGTTCGTAACTTACCAGGCATGATGTTTTTATTCTTCCACGGTTTGAAGCGAGATCTCTTCTTCCTCATCCTCAATAAATCCTTGATAGAGTTTTAGCCGTTGGCCATTGACTTTAAATGGTGGCCCATTTCGAGATTTAATTTCTACTGCACCGTGTGGAAAAATGTGGGTGACGTAAAAAGGTCCTGACCACCTAGACTTTAATTTACCAGGAAATAATCGAAGTCGTGAATTAAACAAAAGAACTAAATCTCCTACCCGAAATTCATTAGGTTTAATATGTTTGTCATGCAAATTTTTCATTCTTTCCTTATAAATTTCAGAGTTTGAGTATGCATAATTCCTAAGCTCATCTAATTCATTTATTTGACAAAATCGATTTTTACCAGCAAATTCTAGATCTAAGTTTACATTTTTGATTGCCCAGTAGGCTTTGTGTGCAATTTCTACTGGCAAATGACAACTTTTTCCATAAACTAGCTTATATGGGGTTGTACCTATTGTTGTTTTATAAGCAGTTCGAAAAGCCCATAAAGCATCGTCTAATTTATCAGCCCATTCCTTTTTATTTAACCCTACGGTTTTTTCGAGTATTCGTTTTAAACCTCTATTAGTCACTTCGGCTTGTCCGTTTGTTTGAGGGTGATACGCTGTCGAAACCCGGTGATAGACCCCATATCTTGTTAAAAAATTTTCAAGTTGATGGTTGCAAAAATGGGTACCTCTATCACTTATTAGAGCTTTAGGTGTGCCAAAACGAGAGAATAATTTTTTCAGAAATCTTACCACGACTCTTCCATCATTTGTTGGAAGTGCCTCGGCCTCGGCCCATTTAGACAAATAATCTACTGCCACAAGTATATATTTGTTTCCTTTCGATGGTGGGAATGGTCCCATAAAGTCGAGTCCCCACACATCAAATATTTCACAAACAAGAATGCCATTTTGTGGCATTTCGTTTTTGGAAGAAATATTACCTGTCCTTTGGCAAGCATCACATGTCTTTACAAGACTTTGAGCGTCTTTGTAAATGGTTGGCCAATAAAATCCTGAATCGAATACCTTTCGTGCGGTACTGGCAGCACCATGATGTCCTCCGTATGGACCTTCATGACAATGGCGGAGAATTCTTCGTGCTTCTCTACCATGTACGCATCGTCTGACGAGTTGGTCGGCACACATTTTGAAAAGATATGGATCTTCCCAAAAGTAGTGTTTCACATTGGCAAAGAATTTTTTTCTTTGATGATGTGGCCATCCTTTAGCGACTATACCGCTAGCTAGGTAGTTAGCATAGTCGGCGTACCATGGTTCTTCCTTGTATTCCACCATTTCCAGGGACTCAGTTGGAAATTTTTCGTTGATTTGCTCGTCCCTGGTTGCCTCTAAAGCTGGGTCTTCTAAGCGTGAAAGATGATCCGCTGCGGTATTTTCTGCTCCTCTTTTGTCCTTGATTTCAATGTCAAATTCTTGGAGGAGTAGAATCCACCTAATCAAACGTGGTTTTGCGTCTTGCTTCTTGAAGAGATATCGAATGGCTGCATGGTCTGTATAGACTATAGTTTTAGAAAGAACAAGATAAGAACGAAATTTATCAAAAGCAAATACCACAGCTAGTAACTCTTTTTCAGTTGTTGTGTAATTTTCTTGTGCATCATTAAGTGTTTTACTAGCATAATAGATCGGGTGGAAATGCTTTTCTTTTCTCTGTCCCAAGACAGCTCCAACTGCAAAGTCACTGGCATCACACATGATTTCGAAAGGAAATTTCCAATCAAGCGCTATCATGATAGGTGCATTGACTAGCATTTCCTTTAGGGTTAGAAATGCTTGATTGCAATCCTTGTCAAAGATGAAAGGAGCATCTTTTTCAAGTAACTTCGTTAGAGGCCTTGAGATTTTTGAAAAGTCTTTGATAAATCGCCTATAAAATCCGGCATGCCCTAGGAAACTTCTGATAGCTCGTACGGAGGATGGAGGTGGTAATCTAGAAATGGTATCTATTTTGGCTCGATCCACCTCCATTCCTTCGCTTGAGATTTTGTGACCGAGTACTATTCCCTCCGTTACCATGAAATGGCATTTTTCCCAATTAAGGGCGAGGTTAGTTTCCTCACATCGGGATAGCATTCGTTCAAGGTTATCGAGGCATTGGTCATATGAATCCCCAAAGATAGAAAAGTCGTCCATAAAGACTTCCATTGTTTTTTCTATCATGTCGTGGAAAATGGCCACCATGCAACGTTGGAATGTTGCTGGAGCATTACATAGACCAAACGGCATGCGTCGATAAGCAAAAGTTCCATAGGGACATGTGAAAGTTGTCTTTTCTTGGTCTTCGGGTGCTATCGGGATTTGAAAGTAACCTGAAAAACCATCCAAGAAACAGTAAAATTTATGACCGGATAATCTTTCTAACATTTGATCAATGAAGGGTAAAGGAAAGTGATCCTTTCTTGTTGCTTCATTTAATCGTCTATAATCTATACATACTCTCCATCCTGTGACGGTTCTTGTTGGTATTAGTTCATTCTTTTCGTTAGTTATTACCGTCATACCTCCTTTCTTTGGAACTACTTGGACGGGACTCACCCAAGGACTATCGGAGATAGGATAGATAAGTCCGGCGTCAAGTAGTTTGATGACTTCATTTTTAACCACTTCTTGAACATTTGGATTTACTCGACGTTGTGGTTGTATGACCGATTTGTAGTCATCATTCATCAAAATTTTGTGTGTGCACATAGAAGGACTAATTCCTTTTATGTCCACAAGTTTCCAAGCTATTGCATTTTTGTGTTTTTTCAAAAGATTAATTAATTTTTCTTTTTCTAAGTTATCTAATTTAGATGAAATAATTACAGGTAACTTACCATCTTTGTCTAGAAAAGCATATTCCAAACCTTTTGGAAGTTCTTTGAGCTCAAGTGGTGGGTCTTTAGGAGACTCCTTATTTGGTTGCTCGTTTCGATCAAGAACTTTAAAAGTTTGTTCTATGGCGACCTCTTCTTCAACAAAGTGGTCAATCTCTTCACTTGTATCGGGTGGTTCATCTTCATCTTCAATTAGGGGCTCATTATTGCCGAATGGATATTTCATTGATCGTTCAAGATCGACACTTCTTTTAAATGCCCCTAATTGAAGAGGTAGATTATTGAACTTCCGGTTTTTCAAAGCTTCGTGAGTTTTTACAAATGGTCGTCCCAAAACTAGAGGAGCGTCATCGAGGATGACAAAGTCGGTTGGGATTACCATTTGATTTGTTTGAACCAAGACATCTTCAACTATACCGATTGATTTTATTACTTTCCGATTGGATAGAAAAATGGGTATTTGAAGTGGAGAAAAATCACTAATACTTAATTTTTCTAAAATGTAGTTAGGCATTATGTTAACACAAAGATCTTTATCGATTGTGACATTACTAATAAACGAATTTTGAAAGAAACATGGAACCGGTGTAATGTTCATTTCAAATGGGTCTTCTTTTATTAGTGAAGTTTGATCATTAGTTAACTTAACACTTACCGTTTCGTCAATTTTAGTGTTAGTGTTTAACTCTTTTAAAAACTTAGCATGAGTGGGTACTAAACAATGATTTTCGAAAGAAGGTGTCAAGAGATTAATTTCTTCAAAATTAGACTCTTCTTGGATTTTAACGTTGTCGGACTCACCTTTTTCGTTGTTTAACTCATGTGTAGGTTTTTCACTTATTTGTTCTTCCATTTTTACATTTTCAGTTATCTCTTCCTTTTTTAGTTCTTCTCTTGCACGGGACTCCTCTTCCCTTGCGCGAGCTTCTTTTATACATCGATCGATAACTCTAATGTGTTCTAATATCCTATCGGTCACTTCGGTTATAGAAAAAGAATAGTTATTTTCTAAGCTTGAATCCGGTTGTTCGACCCTTTGTTCCTCATAATACCCATATGAAGTTGATGGTTCACACCATTGTCCTTCATTGTAAGCATATGATGGATAAGGTTCGTAATTTTGTTCTTCATAATACTCATATGAGGTGGGTTGTTCACGCCATGGTTCCTCATAATAAGCATATGAAGGTGGTTGCTCATATCTTGGTTCCTCAAAGTATGAGTAAGAAGGCTCATACCTTGGTTCAACAAAATATGAGTATGAGGGAGGAGGTTCATACCTTTGGTCTTCATAGGATGTGTATGAAGTTGATGGCTCGTACCTGGGCTCCTCATAGTAGGTGTATGAATTGGATGGTTGATATGAGTGATTATTTTGAATCGAGCGTGCATTACGACAATTAGTGCAATAATTACCCCTATAATCATCCTCATCACAGGTGTAGTTGTAACCTCCTGAGTATTGATCCATAAGAATCACTCAGCAGACCACAACCAAGTCTCGAGATCAGAAAACAAAAATGAAAACGGAAACAGAGGCTGGACACGGCCCCGTGTTCAGTGAGCACGGCCCCGTGTTCAGGATCTGTATCTGGGCGTTTTAATTAAATTTACTGATTTCGTTGAGCACGGGGCGTGTTCAGTGAGCACGGCCCATGTTCAAGGTTCTGTTACTGGGTGTTTTTATGAAAATGCTGGACACGGCCCCGTGTTCAGTGAACACGGCCCCGTGTACAGGTTACTGTAAATGCAAATCTAAACTAAAATGCAGAAAAAAGTGCGCGCGTTTTAAAAAGTTTTGAAAAACTGATTAGGCCGTCGATTTTAAGCTTTCTTAAAATCCTTGTGTCCCCGGCAACGGCGCCAAAAACTTGATGCGTGCGAAGTGTCGTATATATTAGGTGTATATTTTAAGCCCTTTTTAACACTTATTTTAGCCAAGTTTTAAATTTATAAAACACGATATTTCACTAACACTAAACACACATATGGGCAAGTGCACCCATCGTTGAGCGTAGTATAGCGTTGGTAAGATACCGAGGTCGTCCAAGGACACAAGAGCTTTTAATACCGGTTTATCCTCAACGTCTAACCAAAATAAAAGGTTTAGAAAAATGTTTTTTAAACTAAGAAAAATAAAAACTAACTAAAATGCTGAAAATAAAAATAAAAATAAAAACCAGATAGACAAGATGAATCACTTGGTTCCGACTCGTATCTAGTATAACCTTTGATTATTTCCGCACTTTTGCACATAATTAAGAGATTATCTTAGTTATTGTAGTAGGCCCCTCTTTTGAAGGTGACGTTACCCTCACCCCAGTAGTTTGAGTCAGCAAGGATACAATCCTAAAAGGGTGGATTATTGGAAGATAATGAATTAAGTTATTAATGCAGTATTGTGGTAGGCCCCGCTTTTGGCGGTGACGTTACCCTCGGCTAAGTAGTCTGAGTCAGCAGGGATACAGTCCTAAATAGCCGGGTTATATTATTAATAGTAGTTAACTTATGAGGGGATCAAAGAGTTTGGACCCCCGCCATCCAATACCGCGAAGTATTGAAGGAGGTCCTACTAAATTTGACCCAGGTCCATTGCAGGACCTCTAAACGCTGAACAATGGCAAGACCTTTACCAAACCGTTCCCTTAACCCCCGACCAGGTAGCCAACATACCTCCATATAGACCGTGGAGATATGAATGGTGAAAATCCTTTATTTTATATAGACAGTAAAATAATGCCAAGACACCACGGACAAACGATAAGGAAAGATCACCTTCAACATAAGTAACTAGTTATTAAAGTCATTAATACAAAACCAAATAAAAAGTGCAAAAGATTAGAAATAAAAAGTATTATACTAGACACTTTGTCTTCACCAAGTGATGTAAGAGACTTAGGCAAACATGGCCTTGATTGTCAAGAACTCTTACGATCAATCTTGGATCCCGAGACGACTCACACACTCTACGATGGACAATGGATGATGGTGGTGGATGATGGTGTTGTGATGGTGGTGGGTGGTGGATGAAGTGTGAGAGAGGTGGTGTGCCAAGGGATGAGATGAAATGAATCCAAGCACTCCTATTTATAGGCTGAACAGAGAGCTGGGCACGGCCCCGTGTCCGCTGGGCACGGCCCCATGCCTGTCTGACACTCTCTCTCCTCATTAATTGTAATTCGCAATTACAATAAATGCGCCTGCTGTACTTTCGACACGCCCCCGTGTCCGCTGGGCACGGCCCGTGGTGGGCAATAGAAGCTTCTATAGATTTGTCTTTTCTGCTGCTTCTTGGGCACGGCCCCGTGCTGGCTGAGCACGGGGCGTGTTCAGTCTTCTGACTTCTCTATTTTGCTTTGGAAGGTGCCGCTGAGGGGTCGGGCAGTCCACTAATATTCCTTTTCTTGTATTTATGTTGGATTTAGCTGTCTTTTTGCTTCTTTTGCGTTTTTGAGCTCATTTAATCCTGAAAATACAAAAGGAAGACAAAAACACTCTTTTTCCAATATTAGTACTTAAAAAGGGTTAGTTTTATGCCTCATTTGATGTAATTTATATGTTGCATTTTACACACATCACTTACCACAATTGGTAATGGATTTAGCCGTACAACTCATCGGCTTGTCACAAGGGATATTTAAATATAACACATTAGCTTGTCACGAAGGACATTTAAATATAGCACATTGGCTTGTCACAAAGGACATTTAAATATAGCACTTGGGCTTATCACGAAGGACATGAAAGACATGGCACAAGGGCCTGTCACAAAGGTTGTGAAGAATATGGCACAAAGGCCTCGTCATGGAGGACAAGAAAGATATGGCACAAAAGCCTTGTCACGAAGGACATTTGAATATATATGGCACTAAAGCCTTGTCACGAATGACAATTAAGATATATATAAACCGTGATCTTATTTGATCAAGGAGCTTTAAGGTTTGAACATAGTTCATTACCTTTGGATAAGGGGTCGTAGACCACTACCGTCGCCACAATTGACGATATAATATTGCCCGTAGGCAATTCGATTGACATCACTAAGGATGTTAAATAATATGATCATCGTATTAGATGATATTAGTCATGATCGCATTGATCATATAGACTATGAGGCTTAGGTATAACCCATCACCTTAGACAGGGGACCATAAAAGATTACAACTGTCCTTGTCACAAATGGACATTTTTAATACAGCCTGTAGGCAAACATCTCCAAGGATGTTAAGTATGATCATCATGTTGATAATATTAGTCATGATCGCATTGATCATATAGACTATGAGGCTTGAGCATAGCTCACTACCTAGGACAGGGAATCATAAGGTCACAACTGTCCTTATTTTGACTGACAAAGCAGTATTATGATTCCTCTCCTTCCACATAGTTGGGAATTGTTGGAGATTTGGAACGAGTATCGTCACAAAGTTGACAAAGATTTTCTCCTTTCCACACAGTTGGGAATTTAGTCGGAGATTTTAATGATACGTTTCAGTCAACGTATTGAATATGAATTCTTCTCCTCATTTGGAGATGCGTCTCAGTTGACGTTAAAAATATAAGTCCCTCTCCGTATTGGGAGATTTGGGAATACGTCGCAATTGACGTTTAAGTATAAGTCCCTATCCACATTGGGATAATTGGGAATACGTCGCAGTTGACGTTTAAATATATGTCCCTCTCCGTATTGGGAGATTTGGGGATACGCCTCAATAAAGTACAACGTATATAATAGAGCTCAATAAAAAACACTGTATATGGTACGGCTCAATAAAGTACACCGTTTAAATATATACCCCTCTCCTTATCGGGAGTTTTGGGAATACGCCTCAATACAGTCAGCGTATATGATACAGCTCGATACAATCACCCTTTAAATATATATCCTTCTCCACATTGGGAGATTCGGGGATGATTAGCAACATAGATGGATGAACTTTCTATTTCCTTTCCACACATTCGGGAATTAGTTGGAGATTTTAGATAAGTGTCGTCCCATAATTGGACGAGAATCACTTAAAGGTTTTCAAGATTATATGGGTGTGAGGAAATCAGTTTTCCACTTCTATCACCTTTTCAACCACTACCATTGGTGGGAAATTTAAGACAGAGTCTTTTATCATGGTCTTATTTACTAGTCTTAATTACATAAGAACTAGTAGACCGAGTAAATTCAGAAGAGATTTATTTGCTTGATTGCTAGCGGTCCTTTGACTAATTTGTCTTCACCCAATAGAGTTGGCACTTTTAGTCCTTCTCATTAATTGGAGTTTCCAGGACATGTCTTATTAGACGTTTTAATTATATGCACTTCTCCTTAGTTGGAGATTTGGTATACACCTCAATATAGTATAGTGTATACGATACGGCTCAATAAAGTACACCGTTTAAATATATACCCTTTCTCCACATGGATATTCTGGAATACACCTCAATAAAGTACAACGTATATAATACAGCTCAATAAAGTACACTGTATATATGATACGGCTCAATAAAGTACACCGCTTATAATATACCCTTTCTCCACATGGGATATTCGGGAATACGCCTTAATAAAGTACAACGTATATAATACAGCTCAATAAAGTACACTGTATATGATACGGCTCAATAAAGTACACCATTTATAATAAGCCCCTCTCCTTATTGGGAGAATTGGGGATATGTCATCACACATTTGGACGAAAATTTTTCACTTTTCAACCACTCATTGGTGGGAACATGTGCTTTTGGCCTTGTCTATTGCGCAATCAAGAGATCTGTTTGATACGTTAGGAGCAATAAATGTGACCTTCATATTATTAGAAGGAAAAATCATAACATGGGCTCCATAAAATCAATGATTCTTCTTATAACAGTAATATCGCCAAAATATATTAGATGCTTACTATTAGCCGATATCAGTACAATATGACCCTTGGGAGATCTTAGTGGTTCCATGCATTAAACCGTCATACTGGCCAGGCATGAAAGCAATCTATGGGACACACTAAGATACTGCCAATTATCATATGGCGCTTCTATCAAACTAAGTTTGGCATTCGTAGTTGCTAAAAATCAATGAAATAAAAAATCATTGTCGTATTCCTTTTGCAGAAAAATTGCTGGCGAGAGTTGCCGAATCTATATAATATAATATATATACCCAGATGGGTTTGAATTAATCGAGCTCGAAGACTCGAAATTATATGCTTTAAGCATGACTCAGAAGAAGTGATTCCTTCTTCCGCTTATTCTCTATAATGAGAGAACATTTGAATCAAAGAATAGAAATTTGGTGCAAAGTTGATATATGTGCACTTTCCATAGTAGGTGCTTTAATCAGCTGGTGAGATACCACCGGAACGTCTATCGAATATGATAGACTTTGGACAGATGATATTAGAATATCACAAGATTATCAAGAGATATATCATCAGGTGACGAGGTTTATCATCCTCGTATCGGAGTCATCGTCTCCAAAACATATGTAGTTCACCATATGGAACTTCAAGCTACTCAATGGTAGAGATCCTCGAGTCCGTGACCCATTATAGTTTCTTCATCTGGTCCGTGACATCTTGGCGGTATAAAATCCATAACTACTATATAGATTAAGAGTAGTCTTATATTCAGGTCTAGACTTGGAGTTTTTAAAGCAATCTTCATTTGTGATATTTGAGATTAGACACTAAAGGCTAGTGTCTAATTCACTCAAACTGTGGCTCTGATACCAACCTGTCACACCCCGATTTCCAGTGGGCCCGGATGGGTACACACGTGACGGTTGGATAATAGTTATCACAATATAATAATATGCAGCGGAAGTATTGGATTAAAATTATTAAAATAAAGCTTGAATGTATAAAAGTATTACAAGCGTTCGATACAAGCCCACAGGCAGGATCCAAATAAACAGAGCTTTAGACATCATAGGCCTTAAGCATCAGGAGTGCAAATTCCTTAGCCTTCATTCTAGCTGACCCATAATCCCAACCTATACTAAGGTTCGGTACCTGCTGTTCAATCTTTTGAAAATACGTCAGCCAAAGCTGGTAAATACACTTATCTGACTCTTTGGAAAAATAGTTTTTCGAAAAGAGTTTTATACATATAGATAACCCGTAGGTGATCTTTTAAATATATATTGGGATTTTTCTTGTTATGAGATTATATGCTTGATTAACCCATTGGGTTGTCCGGAAATGGTATCAATAACCCCCAATAACAGTAATTATCAAGTAAACGGAATAAAACCGTATTCATACATTTTTGCGCAATCATAGGCGACTTACTTGTGTAATAACCGTCCCAAGAGGCATAATTTCCATCCCAAGTTTACACTAAAATAAGTCACGATTATTTACCTTTTTGCTAGCTTCCAATCAACAAGACTATATTTGGCAAAAAAGCCGCAAGTCTAAGTATTATTGACCCAAGTCCGATTATCTGGGGGGTACTATAGTCTGGAATGAACAGATTTATTATCTGTCAGAATGTATACGGGCCAAAGGTAGTTCCTTTAGACATGACCCGATACTTAAGAATAGGTTCGCTAGATTAAGCGTATACTGAATAGAATGTGGTTTAAACCTAACAAGTACTATGGCTTGTATAATATGGGTAAACATTGTACATTCTGAATTTTGAGATCAAAATGATAGGATTAAACCCGTTTCGGTAAACTTATGTAAACTGGTTACGTAAGTCTAACCGTACGCGTATAAGCGATATCGGGTAACCGGATGAGTCATGAACAAGTTCTATATTCCAATATACTTTAAATAAGTTATAATATCAGTAGGATATCAACTTGTATGCCCGTTAAGGTTTTAAAATCAAATTATGCCTTATAAGGGCATTTTGGTAATTTTACAACTTACAAAAGGAGCTTGCAAGTAAAATAATGTCATGGTCATAAACATTCCGTAAAAATGGTTTAATCATGATATCATATCAGTAGGATATCAAATATATGTGTAGTGTATGCTTTAAGACCAACCTATGCACCGTAGGGGCATTTTGGTCATTTCACACATAGTTTTGAGATTATATTTGGGATTCTGAGTTCATGACTTATACCTACAGTAAAAATATTTAATATGGTTTATAAAATCAGTAGGTAACAAGTCTTGGCTCATAAATATGATTTAAAACCATACAATGCGCCTAAACGGCATTAAAGTCGTTAAATGACGATTTATGTGATGATTTATGAAATCTGATGTTATGACCAGCTTTGAATAGTTAAAATATTTTATTTTTCATAACATACCAGTAAACAAAAGGTTTAGTTTGAATATTATGCTTAAAACGCATTTTATGTGCCGTAATGGCATTATCGTCATTTATCGGCATTATTTACGAAACAGAAGTTAAACCCCGTTTAAAACCTGACTTAGCATCCCAATTAATCCTAATTATCATATGATATCAGTAGGTAATGAGTTTTATTCTAAAATTATGTTTAAAACTCATTTTAGGCTTAAAAGGGCATTTTAGTCCTTTTAAAACCATAGTTTACGATTATATGCGTAAACTTAGTTTATGACCAGATTATAAACATCAAAATATGTTAAACATGTTAACATATCAGTACTTAATTCATTTGCAAGCTTATTTGTGTCTAAAACCTTATTTTTGCTAAAAGGGGCATAAAGGTCAAAGTATGGCATAAATACGGAAACTTGCATAAAACTCAGATTCCTAGTCCGATCGTGTAATATAACCTTATAGGATTATACTACATTATATTACGATCATAACAGAACCTAAAATCAGTAGCATACTAGTCTAATTCGGTTTATAACCAAAAGTCAACGTAGAAGTCAAACTACGCGACTTTCGGTTGCGAACCGACCCTAAAACGGGAATTGACGAGCCAAACATGTTTACACATGTTCTAATAATTATTACCGAGTTGTTTAAGTGATAAAAGATATTTTAGAACACTTCTAAACTCATATCGCAATTATTTTAAAAACTGACCCGTGGACTTTTTAAATAAATATTACGTTGACTCGTCAATTGACCAAGCAAACGTGATTCTTAGGAGGTGCCCTTTTGAGGGATTAACACCTACCTAATTACGACCACGTAGCCATGTTCGTTGCGAACAATGGCTTGACCGTTTAAGGTCTAACTAAAAGTCAAAGCGTTATTACGATAACGCTTAACTTTTGGCTTAAAAGCCTATAAAACAGAAACTAGTCATGAAAGGAGCACTTACATGTGTCCTAAGGACTGAAGAGAACTCATTGGTGTGCTCCTAATGCTCAGGAGCTCCCATGGTTGAGAGAAAAGAATGATTCAAGAAATGGTGCAAATGAAATGGTTGAAGGTGACCTCTATTTATAGTTTTTGAGGATTGTTAAGATGATGACAAGTGTTTAGAGGGGTTCTAAGATCATTCCAAGTGTATTACCAGATGTCTAAAACCATTAACAAGCTCAAGGTTTTGAATCATGAGTGATATAGTGATTTGTTTGGGCTGCAAGTAACAATACAGGAGCTGAAAACAGCTTTTTGCGCTGGCCATGCCCTCGCGCCACACGACAGAGGACCAAGGGTCCTATCGCGACACGCGACCACTCATAAGTTCAGCAATCCAAGTTTCAAAGTTGACATAATCAGTCCCTGTACCTTATAAGTTGAAATAACTTTTGTTTTCAGCACTTTTGGCCCTTCAAGTTAGTTTGTAGATGATCTAGGGAGTATAACCAAACACCGTTAGGTCCGATTTTGTTAAACGATCGCCGAAAACACTAGTTTCTTATCGTTGACGCTTTTAGTCCTTTTAACGCACAAAGTTGTGCGTAACATCGTTTAACGATATTAAAGCTTCACATAGCCCATATTAGATATTCCTGAGAGTTATCGAACATTACGGTGCTCTGGGTTCATTAAAAGGTCACTCAGAGGTAAGATTTCACATGTTGACACTTTTAACCCCTTTAACTCGCAACTTGTGCGTATTATCGTTTAACGGCAATCAAAGCCCTAAACGGCCATCATAGGCATTCCCGAGAGTATGAACGAACATTATGAAGCACCCGGTTCGTTAAAAGGTCACTCAGAGGTAAGAATTAACATGTTGACACTTTTAACCCTTCGATGCACAACTTTTGAATTATATTGCAAACGGTTTCGTTTATCCAACAAGTGGCTTATTAAAAGAATGCGAATACCGTATAAGGTCACTCAGAGGCTTAGTTTAAGCATGTTGACACTTTTAGTCCTTGCATATTCAAAGTTTTCATTGTTTGGCAATAATAGTCCCTCCTAGTCAACTTTGACTTAATTAGGACTAGGGACACGTGTCAACACATAATTGGACACGATTTTACGAGGTGTTACATCCTCACCCCCTTAATTCGAATGTTATAATTCCCAATCCTTGATAGGGTACCTAAGGGTATTTCTGTAAATCCTTAACTGTTGTGTACCTTAATTCGAATGTTATGATTCCTTGTAATCAAAAATCGAATTTTTGGAAGATCATCCTATCTTCATAGATAGATTCTTGAAAATGATTAAAGTGCCAAATGAAATCCACGGATTGGATTCCTGGTGTGCTTTAAATATCCATGTCCAAAGAAAACAAATTAAAGGTCAAGTTAAACAATTATGTGATTATGTGCTTATGTGTTCTCTTTTATGTTTTTGCGTGATCCGAATTTTTCGTTATCCAAATCCTTGTAGAATCTTCTATATCTTTGTATAAAGGATTCATACTAGGATATCCAAAGGTACTACCTCAAATCCTTAACGGGCTTCTACGTAATAGTTAAGACCCTTGGATTATAAGGTACTATTCCATAATTAGACCCCTTGAGTGGTCTAGTTAAACAGATTGATCCAAAAATCTGGTTAGGAATGTCATGTGATGATATAGCTGAAAAGACTCATTGGTGGTCTATTTAAAGGGATCATTTGTCGATATAATTAAAAGGACCCTATGGTAGTCTAGTCACACTCATCACAGGTTTGATTTTTCTTCCCCTACACATTATGAAATGCACTGTGCGGACTGTGCAAGGAATTACGTAATTATGGATGCATACATAATTATGGAATTTAGTGCACTGAAACCACAACAAGTTTTGTCATGTGTCTAGAGTTAACTCTATTCATTTCCATTTCTGATGAAACATCTATTGAAAATGACTCCATCCGTTCATTTTCGTTTCTAAAGAATGTCCGTTGAGGGAAATGAATATCCTTTTGAGTTAATTCAATTCATTTCCATTTCTTACGACGCACCTGTTGAAAATAACTCTGTCTGTTCATTTTCGTTTCTAAAGAATGTCCGTTGAGGGAAATGAATATCCTTTTGAGTTAATTCTATTAATTTCCATTTCTGATTAAGCACCTGTTGAAAATGACTCTGTCCGTTCATTTTCGTTTCTGAAGAATGTCCGTTGAGGAAATGAATATCCTTTTGATTATTTCTTCATTTCCATTTCTGATGAAGCACCTGTTGAAAATGACTCCGTCCGTTCATTTTCGTTTCTGAAGAATGTCCGTTGAGGAAATGAATATCCTTTTGATTATTCCTTCATTTCCATTTCTAAGGAAGCACCCGTTAAAAAATGACTCCGTCCATTCATTTTCATTTCTGAAGAATGTCCGTTGAGGAAATGACAGGATTATGCCTTGCATATCTTTGGTGGTAATTTAACACAAAGTCACAGACAGGCTCCTAAGAATAAATTTCGGGACGAAATTTCCTAAAGTAGGGGAGACTGTGACACCTGTGCCTCTGCGACCATCAAACAAATACCAAATCAATGAAATATTGTGTTTCATACTTGGGATTTGTATAAATATGTGTATCATGTGCACATATCAATTCATGTTTGATTTCGAGCTCTAAATCGCTTTCTAGAAAGTTATACGCGAACTGATGCGTAAACTTAATCAGTTTAACGCGACAAACACTCTGAAACAGTGACATAGGCTTAACATACCTTAAATAACCTTTATATAACTTAGAAATAAATTTTGGAGGGTTTGGTGTGTCGAAATCAAGTTTATTCGCTTACAGGGACTAATTTCGACAAACTACGAAAGTATGCCGATTCGTACTGTAACGAACCTTCTGGAATATGATCATAAGTTAAACATGCCCTAAATATCCTTTACAAAGCTTAGAAATAGGCTTTGAGGTGTTTGGTGCGCAAAAATAAACTTATTTGATCAACAGGGACTAAAAGCGTCAAAATGTGCCCAAATGACCAGATTCATTTTATCTAGTCCAATTTTGATGTTTTGATGGTTTTTAACCCCAAGTTTTGCATTCTATGGGCTAAAATTTGATGGTATTTCATGTCCCCTTGTATTACAATACCATGTGCCCACATGGAGGGTCAAGATCAAGGCACGATTTGCGAGAAACGATCCTAACGGTTCTCCGAAATCTATAAATACCCAAGCTCTCATTCCATTTTCCTCACACCTTGATCTGATTTTATGCTCTAAGTTGAAGCTTTATGCTTCATACCTGAGTATTTAGATCAAGTTCTTCCTAGCTTGGACCCTTTGTGCCGATTGATTTCCGTGATTCCTCTAGCTTTGCTTGGTTGTTATTCAAGACTTCTAAGCATTCTCAAGTGAGTACATAGACCCCTCTTTTACTGTTTTCAAATGTTTTGGGGTGAAACACATGTGCCTACTTGTTACTTTCGTGTTTTTCTTGATTTTATATCATATGCTTATTATGTTCATTAGTACATATGCAGTACATGATTTCATTATGTTTTGCTATGTATGTTCACTTAACATGCTAGCACATCGATTTTTGTATATTACATTTTGTTGCATATGTTCACTCAGAATATGGACACATTGTTTTACATTTTGAACCGTTAGTAACTGTTTGATTATGTGAACCGTTTGTAACTGTTTGATTTATATGAACCGTTTGTAACTGTTTGATTATGTGAACCGTTCGTAACTGTTTGATTATGGGAACCGTTTGTAACTATTTGATTATGTGAACCGTTTGTAACTGTTTGATTTATATGAACCGTTTGTAACTGTTTAATTATGTGAACCATTTGGTATTGTTTGAACCGTTGGGTTAGGGAAGTGATTAGGTAACGGGGCGGGTGTAATGTGTTAAAAGCATGGTGGATACGCCGCTGGTACTTCCTATATATAAGTGCTTTTAATACATTATATATCATTGCGTTATTTAGATCACTTGGGCAAGTTTATCAAAACAAAGTTATATTACAAGGTTTTTCTAAAAATATAAAACATTCGAGTTTTATTTCAAAAACGATTTACAATTTGGGTTTATATGAACAAATGTTTTGGAGTTAAGATTCATGGTATCGAGGTTTTATAAAACAAATCTGTTTTGACTTAGTTATTTTAATTTACATTACAAAGATTTTACAAAACTTGGTTTTCTAATTATCAATTTACAAAGGTGTTTAAGTTATATTTTCAAAACATAAACGAGCCATGAATCTGACACTCTCATAAAATCCTATGTACTAGCCGGCATTTTATGCTGACGTATTTTCACATGTGTTTCAGGTACCATAGTTGGTGATATTTGATGATGATATTGATGCATGCTCACAATAGGAACGGACGAGGCCTTAGTGACTTAATAACAATGAAAGTCTATTTGTTCATGTTTTGTTTCTAATTTCAATGTAATGTAATACATTTAATTTAATAAAACAGAACTTCAATCCATGTGTTATGAAACAATGATTCTGTTACAACACTCCCCGACGTTTCAGCCATGATTTGTTGTTTTTCGTGGTCGGGGTGTGACAGAAAAGTTGGTATCAGAGCTCATGGTTATAGGGAATTAGGTTATTAGTAATGCTTTGACCTAGTCTATAACCTTCCTAGGACCCTAACGCGAGTTTGCTTGCGTTTAGTCATAAAACAATACCGTCATCTATCTTTAGGTGACAACCACAATAAGAACATAAATTTCGAATCCGCTTTGAAAACTAGTCATCTGTTCTAGGATGATTTATTATAAGGTTTTGAACCTTCAAAGTTTTCAAAATCTCGTCAAAGTTTGGGTCTAAATAATGTGAACACGTGCAAACTGGAAGGGTGGGTGCCTGTACCCTGAGTCTTCTGTCTAAGGCTAGAGTGTTCGTACAAATCCGCAGTATCGGACCAGTCACTCTTACCTGGGAACTCTTGGGGTGAGTGTCCACTTATAGGCGAGCATGTCTTCGCGATACATTATGAAGACCTATTTACTTTGATTCAGCTTTTGTGTGTCGTTTGTTTGCTTCGTGGTTCGAACAAATGACCATCACCCATGCCTTTTGGTCGGAAATTGTAACATCCTTACCCAATGCCATTTCATTTGTTTTCTCTCTTGTTTCCCCTTTTAGAATGCCTCCACGACGCGATAATCAGGTACCTAATGAAGAACTGGCAGCTATCATTACGCAGCAAATGGCTACTGCAATCCCAAACATCATTGCTCAATGTAACCTAGCCCTCAACAACAATAATTCCCCATGCAACTTCAAGACGTTCAACTCAGCTAAGCCATCAAAGTTTTCTGGGTCTCAAGGAGCGACTGCACTTCTGCAATGGTTCGAGAGTCTAGAGAGCACCTTCAGACATGTTCAATGCCCAAACGAGCGAAAGGTAGAGTTCGCATCTAGTGTTTTTGAGAAACGAGCTCTAATATGGTGGAATGGTGTGATGAGAGATAGGGGTGCCAAGGTAGCACTGGCTCAAACCTGGGAAGAGCTTCGAGCACTAATGATGAGGGAATTCTGTCCTCGTCATGAGATTAGGGCATTGGAAAGGGAATTCGACGATCTTAAGCAAGATAGCGGTGAGCATCAAGCCTACATTGACCGTTATGAGGAGTTAAGTCTGTTATACCCGAACATGGTTACGCTTTTGGATAAGGCAATCAAAAAGTACATTGATGGCCTCCCTGACTCAGTTCAAGATATTGTTACTGGTAGTAATCCCACTACAGTTAGACATGCCATTGAGCTATCCGCTACCTTGACTGAATCTTAGATCAGGAAAGGTAAGCTTTTCCGAAAGGGTGACAAGAAACCGATCGAGGAATCAAAACCGAAGGATGAGTAGACTGAATCCTCCAAGAAGTCAAAGAAGCGAAAGGCTTCTCGGAACTTCACCGTGGTCTCTCACAATGATCAAGCTGTCCCCAACCAACCAGCTCAACCCCCTGCTTGGAAGCCATACAATGGAACTGCACCCTTGTGCAACCAATGTAGCCTTTATCATCATGCTAGTGTGAAGTGCCGCAAATGCCAAATTTGTGGACTTATTGGTCATACAGCAAGAGTTTGCCCAACTATAGCTGCACCAAATCAAGCTGGCAACAATCCAGCTCAAGCTCGTTTTCTACCATGTTCTTACTTCAACTGTGGCGAGATGGGCCATTTTCGAAGGGATTGCCCAAAGCTTGCTAATGCAAATCCAGCGTAGGGATGAGCATCTGACCGATTGGAAGACAACGTTGTTTAGAAATAATCAAGCTTTATGAATTATTTTCTTTTGTTGTCAAGGTCTAAGAAACAGTTGTTGATGTTGTTTATAAATAAATATTTTATTTACATTACAATGTATTTATGTGGTTGCATGTATAAACAACATATCCCCTACAATACCGACAATCAAGGAACCGTATTCCTTGAAAAACAGACTACTCCCAAAATTCTTCCATTTTATGATCTCTTGCGTTTTCCACGAAAATCCAAAGGACTCGTTTCTTCCAAGGAAACGAAGTACAGGGCGCAAGTTACAACTCTGGAAGAATACCCTATCCTTGATAGGGTACCTAAGGGAATTTCCGTAAGTCCTTAATTGTTGTGTACCTTAATTCGAATGTTATGATTCCTTGTAATCAAAAATTGAATTTTTGGAAGATCATCCTATCTTCATAGATAGATTCTTGAAAATGATTAAAGTGCCAAATGAAATCCACGGATTGGATTCCTGGTGTGCTTTAAATATCCATGTCCAAAGATAACAAATTAAAGGTCAAGTTAAACAATTATGTGATTATGTGCTTATGTGTTCTCTTTTATGTTTTTGTGTGATCCGAATTTTTCGTTATCCAAATCCTCGTAGAATCTTCTATATCTTCGTATAAAGGATTCATAGTAGGATATCCAAAGGTACTACCTCAAATCCTTAATGGGCTTCTACGTAATAGTTAAGACCCTTGGATTATAAAGTACTATTCCATAATTAGACCCCTTGAGTGGTCTAGTTAAACAGATTGATCCAAAAATCTGGTTAGGAATGTCATGTGATGATATAGCTGAAAAGACTCCTTGGTGGTCTATTTAAAGGGATCATTTGTCGATCTAATTAAAAGGACCCTATGGTAGTCTAGTCACACTCATCACAGGTTTGATTTTTCTTCCCCTACACATTATGAAATGCACTGTGCGGACTGTGCAAGGAATTGCGTAATTATGGATGCATACATAATTATGGAATTTAGTGCACTAAAACCACAGCAAGTTTTGTCATGTGTCTAGAGTTAACTCTATTCATTTCCATTTCTGATGAAGCACCTATTGAAAATGACTCCGTCCGTTCATTTTCGTTTCTAAAGAATGTCCGTTGAGGGAAATGAATATCCTTTTGAGTTAATTCTATTCATTTCCATTTTTTATGAAGCACCTGTTGAAAATAACCCCGTCCGTTCATTTTCGTTTCTAAAGAATGTCCGTTGATGGAAATGAATATCCTTTTGAGTTAATTCTATTCATTTCCATTTCTGATGAAGCACCTGTTGAAAATGACTCCGTCCGTTCATTTTCGTTTCTGAAGAATGTCCATTGAGGAAATGAATATCCTTTTGATTATTCCTTCATTTCCATTTCTGATGAAGCACCTGTTGAAAATGACTCTGTCCGTTCATTTTTGTTTCTGAAGAATGTCCGTTGAGGAAATGAATATCCTTTTGATTATTCCTTCATTTCCATTTCTAAGGAAGCACCCATTAAAAAATGACTCCGTCCGTTCATTTTCGTTTCTGAAGAATGTTCGTTGAGGAAATGACAGGATTATGCCTTGCATATCGTTGGTGGTTATTTAACACAAAGTCACAGACAGGCTCCTACGAATAAATTTCGGGATGAAATTTCCTAAAGTAGGGGAGACTGTGACACCTGTGCCTCTGCGACCATCAAACAAATACCAAATCAATGAAATATTGTGTTTCATACTTGGGATTTGTATAAATATGTGTATCCTGTGCACATATCAATTCATGTTTGATTTCGAGCTCTAAATCGCTTTCTGGAAAGTTATACGCGAACTGATGCGTAAACGTAATCAGTTTAACACGACAAACACTCCAGAACAGTGACATATGCTTAACATACCTTAAATAACCTTTACATAACTTAGAAATAAGTTTTGGAGGGTTTGGTGTGTCGAAATCAAGTTTATTCGCTTACAGGGACTAATTTCGACAAACTGCGAAAGTATGCCGATTCGTACTGTAACGAACCTTCCGGAATATGATCATAAGTTAAACATGCCCTAAATATCCTTTACAAAGCTTAGAAATAGGCTTTGAGGTATTTGGTCAACAGGGACTAAAAGCGTCAAAATGTGCCCAAATGACCAGATTCATTGTATCTAGTCCAATTTTGATGTTTTGATGGTTTTTAACCCCAAGTTTTGCATTCTATGGGCTAAAATTTGATGGTATTTCATGTCCCC
This sequence comes from Helianthus tuberosus, assembly GCA_030545235.1. NCBI lineage: Eukaryota > Viridiplantae > Streptophyta > Magnoliopsida > Asterales > Asteraceae > Helianthus > Helianthus tuberosus. Next base: position 69,798,687 of record CM060451.1, on the reverse strand, counting down.
TTGTATTGAAATACCATGTGCCCACATGGAGGGTCAAGATCAAGGCATGATTTGCGAGAAACGTTCCTAACGGTTCTCCGAAATCTATAAATACCCAAGCTCTCATTCAATTTTCCTCACACCTTGATCTGATTTTATGCTCTAAGTTGAAGCTTTATGCTTCATACCTGAGTATTTAGATCAAGTTCTTCCTAGCTTGGACCCTTTGTGCCGATTGATTTCCGTGATTCCTCTAGCTTTGCTTGGTTGTTATTCAAGACTTCTAAGCATTCTCAAGTGAGTACATAGACCCCTCTTTTACAGTTTTCAAATGTTTTGGGGTGAAACACATGTGCCTACTTGTTACTTTTGTGTTTTTCATGATTTTATATCATATGCTTGTTATTTTCATTAGTACATATGTAGTACATGATTTCATTATGTTTTGCTATGTATGTTCACTTAACATGCTAGCACATCGATTTTTGTATATTACATTTTGTTGCATATGTTCACTCAGCATATGGACACATTGTTTTACATTTTGAACCGTTAGTAACTGTTTGAGTATGTGTAACACCCCAAAACCCGAATATTTATATTCGTTAAATGTTATGATATGGTACATCAAGAAATAAATGACTAGTATTAGAATGATGAATGAACCATTAGCTATGGAAGGAGATAGAAGCTAACGCTATTAGTGAAAGCGACACTAATAAGAACTCCGGGACGGGTTCTTGGAAATAGAAGATTGTCACTGAGATGGGCTAGTGGCCGTGTTGATGAGGCAAAGGGAAAGGGTAATTGGTGTTTAATGGAAATGAGAAAGGTTTCGGGGACGAAACCTAATTTAAGGGGGGTGGACTTGTAACACCCCAAAACCCGAATATTTATATTCATTAAATGTTATGATATGGTACATCAAGAAATAAATGACTAGGTTATTTAAGCTAGTTATGAGTATGGTAGAAACAACTAAAGGATGAGAGTTGTGGCAATTATAGTGAGTGACAAACTTGAGGGACTAAAATGGGATAAATGGAAGTTGAATTTATAAAAAAAATACACCCATACACACACACGATGGTGTGTTCGAGAAGAGCCAGGAGCTCCATGGAAGCTCACAAACCCTAACCCTGAAGATCACCAAATTGAAGGGTTAATTGTAGCTCAAATTCAAGAAGAAACATAGATTAATGACCACCTTCACAAGGGGATCGCAAGGTATGTCTTAAAAGTTAGAGTGGTGATTATGCACGAAGTGGGTTATGTTGTAAATCAAGAATTTGTATGAAATCGAGTATGAGTATGTGTTAGAATCATCATTTGGAACATGGGTTATGCATGGTTTGGGTTAATTTGATGTTTACAGGTGAAACCCATTTGATATGATAAGAATAAAGGCTTGAATGATCACTTATGTCCAACTCTTATCTAATATAGATGAATTTTGATATGTATAATGTATTCTTGTTAGAGGAATTGAAAGAAATGTGTTGCTAAGATGTTTGAGATTTATGCATGAATGATTCATGTTGATTAGAAGGAGGAATTTGATGAATTATGGATAAGATTAGAATGATATGCATGAACTAGTTGTACCCTATGCTTAGGAGGTAGTACACACATAAAAGTATGATGAAATTATGAAGAACTTAAGATTAGATCACTTGTAGGTGATTAACAAAGTAAGTTATGAAGTGGGTTTTGATTATATGATGAAAATGATGATATGTTATTGTTAATGATGTTTGAAATCACATACGTGTGTAAATGTTTAAACGAGTTCGGCTAGGATTTGATATATTAGCGTGTTTTAAGTTCGAATGATAATTTCGATATAAGATCCGTGTGATGGAAGGGTCGTGATGAATGATAAATAAACTAACTATCTTGCGAATGATATATAATAGTTTGACGCTAGACAAGCTATGTAGAAGCTTGGGAAAGAAGCGGGTCAAACGGGACTAATGCGCACGGGAAGCATATTCGGACGCTAGGTAAGTTAAGCTTACACCCTCCTTATATAATACCTATTCAATGTATAAATTATGAATATGACAAGTTTATATATAAGGTACGATGTTCCGATAAGTATTGATACGGGTCAGAACATGGGTCTATGACAAGAACTGTGCTTGATGGTTAAAATGGGGAAAAGGGGTATCATGGTAATTTTGATTACGAGATAACGAAAAGATTTACGTGGCTATTAATTAGCAACTTAGTTAATGAAGTATTTAAACGGGTCATAGCTTTGACCCGAGCCATGTATGTGTGATTAGAGTCATAGTTAAATCGTTGGATTTGGTTAAATATGTGTTGAAGTCCTTCGTCGTAAATGATGGGGCTAAAGTTGACTAAAATGCCCTTGGTGGGTATATCGGGCAAACAACCTTTAAAAGATGTTTAGAAACAAGTTAAATGATCAAGTGAATAATTAGGATAAGTATGGAAGCGAAAAGTATGTTTTTGAGAATCAAATGCATTGAAATACGCAAATGCCCTTAACGGGTCAAAGTAAGCTTTTGAGCGAACATGAGTTTAGAGAATGCAAGACATCCGAGAATTTAATCTTTTATGATAGACGTCATTGATATCATTAGGTTTATAAGAAGTTATGGTCAAACAAACAAGTTATGTGGATAAATGCATGAACGGGTCAAAATATGGTAAAAGGGTAATAAGCCGAAGGCTTAAAAGTCATAAATTTTGGTAGTCCAAATATTGGATTTTTACTCCATGTGATGGAGAATTTTATTACGGACGCGTAGGAAAAAGAATCGGGTAAAACGGATCAAAAACAAGAAAGTTATGCTCATTTCCGTAAAACTGAGTTATGCTGGGAATATGCAGCAACAGCTGTGAACTTTCTGATCATATTAGGTGGTGGCGTAGCGCGACGGGGAAGGCCCCAGGCCGTGGCGCTACGCCACGGACTCCAGATTTTAGAAAAATTTATATTTTATTAATATATGCAATGCGAATCCGTCTGGGCCGTTTTTAAACGCGTATAAACTAAGAACGACTAATTTATTCCTTGTTTTAGGAAGTGTAGATACGTATGAAGGTATGTATGTATGTATGCATGTATGAATATAAGTTGTATGTATGAATGAAAGTATGTTTGGATGTATGTAAGTAGGTATATATATGAGTGTATGCACGTATGTAGGCATACGTGAAGATATGAATGTATGTGTGTAGGTGTGTATGTAGGTAGTATGTATATGTACGCAAGTGAGTATGTACGAAGATATTAGATCTGTTATAACGAATCATACGAATATAAGTACGATAATAAGTGTGAAGAGGTATGTATATTGACCCACTACAAACGGGCCAAGAAAATGATAATGTGTGTAAAGATAAAGTATGAAAAGTATGGACTTGTTAGAAAGAAGTCAATTATATGAATGGTTATGAATCGAGAATGGATAGTTACTTAGCATTATGACGTACCTATCGAAATTAAACATAGATATGCATGTATAAATTACGAATTTAGATCGTATAGTTGACGAAGATGATATGGAATTTGAAATAAACGAAAAGGAATGTTTTTAATAGGATGTCGGAATTTTTTCAAGTAACAAAATGGTATATTACATAGGATATACAAGTATTAGAATGATGAATGAACCATTAGCTATGGAAGGCGATAGAAGCTAACGCTATTAGTGAAAGCGACACTAATAAGAACTCCGGGACGGGTTCTTGGAAATAGAAGATTGTCACTGAGATGGGCTAGTGGTCGTGTTGATGAGGCAAAGGGAAAGGGTAATTGGTGTTTAATGGAAATGAGAAAGGTTTCGGGGACGAAACCTAATTTAAGGGGGGTGGACTTGTAACACCCCAAAACCCGAATATTTATATTCGTTAAATGTTATGATATGGTACATCAAGAAATAAATGACTAGGTTATTTAACCTAGTTATGAGTATGGTAGAAACAACTAAAGGATGAGAGTTGTGGCAATTATAATGAGTGACAAACTTGAGGGACTAAAATGGGATAAATGGAAGTTGAATTTATAAAAAAAATACACTCATACACACACACACGATGGTGTGTTCGAGAAGAGCCAGGAGCTCCATGGAAGCTCACAAACCCCAACCATGAAGATCACCAAATTGAAGGGTTAATTGTAGCTCAAATTCAAGAAGAAACATAGATTAATGATCACCTTCACAAGGGGATCGCAAGGTATGTCTTAAAAGTTAGAGTGGTGATTATGCACAAAGTGGGTTATGTTGTAAATCAAGAATTTGTATGAAATTGAGTATGAGTATGTGTTAGAATCATCATTTGGAACATGGGTTATGCATGGTTTGGGTTAATTTGATGTTTACAGGTGAAACCCATTTGATATGATAAGAATGAAGGCTTGAATGATCACCTATGTCCAACTCTTAGGTAATATAGATGAATTTTGATATGTATAATGTATTCTTGTTAGAGGAATTGAAAGAAATGTGTTCCTAAGATGTTTGAGATTTATGCATGAATGATTCATGTTGATTAGAAGGAGGAATTTGATGAATTATGGATAAGATTAGAATGATATGCATGAACTAGTTGTACCCTATGCTTAGGAGGTAGTACACACATAAAAGTATGATGAAATTATGAAGAACTTAAGATTAGATCACTTGTAGGTGATTAACAAAGTAAGTTATGAAGTGGGTTTTGATTATATGATGAAAATGATGATATGTTATTGTTAATGATGTTTGAAATCACATACGTGTGTAAATGTTTAAAGGAGTTCGGCTAGGATTTGATAGATTAGCGTGTTTTAAGTTCGAATGATAATTTCGATATAAGATCCGTGTGATGGAAGGGTCGTGATGAATGATAAATAAGCTAACTATCTTGCGAATGATATATAATAGTTTGACGCTAGACAAGCTATGTGGAAGCTTGGGAAAGAAGCGGGTCAAACGGGACTAATGCGCACGGGAAGCATATTCGGACGCTAGGTAAGTTAAGCTTACACCCTCCTTATATAATACCTATTCAATGTATAAATTATGAATATGACAAGTTTATATATAAGGTACGATGTTCCGATAAGTATTGATACGGGTCGGAACATGGGTCTATGACAAGAACTGTGCTTGATGGTTAAAATGGGGAAAAGGGGTATCATGGTAATTTTGATTACGAGTTAACGAAAGGATTTGCGTTGCTATTAATTAGCAACTTAGTTAATGAAGTATTTAAACGGGTCATAGCTTTGACCCTAGCCATGTATGTGTGATTAGAGTCATAGTTAAATCGTGGGATTTGGTTAAATATGTGTTGAAGTCCTTCGTCGTAAATGATGGGGCCAAAGTTGACTAAAATGCCCTTGGTGGGTATATCGGGCAAACAACCTTTAAAATATGTTTAGAAACAAGTTAAATGATCAAGTGAATAATTAGGATAAGTATGGAAGCGAAAAGTATGTTTTTGAGAATCAAATGCATTGAAATACGCAAATGCCCTTAACGGGTCAAAGTAAGCTTTTGAGAGAAAATGAGTTTAGAGAATGCAAGACATCCGAGAATTTAATCTTTTATGATAGACGTCATTGATATCATTAGGTTTATAAGAAGTTATGGTCAAACAAACAAGTTATGTGGATAAATGCATGAACGGGTCAAAATATGGTAAAAGGGTAATAAGCCGAAGGCTTAAAAGTCATAAATTTTGGTAGTCCAAATATTGGATTTTTACTCCATGTGATGGAGAATTTTATTACGGACGCGTAGGAAAAATAATCGGGTAAAACGGATCAAAAACAAGAAAGTTATGCTCGTTTCCGTAAAACTGAGTTATGCTGGGAATATGCAGCAACAGCTGTGAACTTTCTGATCATATTAGGTGGTGGCGTAGCGCGACGGGGAAGGCCCCAGGCCGTGGCGCTACGCCACGGACTCCAGATTTTAGAAAAAAAATATATTTTATTAATTTATGCAATGCGAACCCGTCTGGACCGTTTTTAAACGCGTATAAACTAAGAACGACTAATTTATTCCTTGTTTTAGGAAGTGTAGATAAGTATGAAGGTATGTATGTATGTATGCATGTATGAATATAAGTTGTATCTATGAATGAAAGTATGTTTGGATGTATGTAAGTAGGTATATATATGAGTGTATGCACGTATGTAGGCATACGTGAAGATATGAATGTATGTATGAATGTATGTATGTGTGTAGGTGTGTATGTAGGTAGTATGTAGATGTACGCAAGTGAGTATGTATGAATGTATGCACGTATGTAGGTTTGTGTGAAGGCATATAATAGGTATGTATGTATGTAGGCATGTATGTATGTATGTAGGTATGCACGTATGTAGGCACGTACGTATGTATGCGTGTACGTATGTATGTAATTGGTTATGTGTGTACGTATGAATATGTATAAGTATGTATGAAACTAGGTACGCATGTATCCAATGAAATTGAGGACTAACGATATTAATAGTGTGCCTAGTAAATGAAGTGTAACGCAGGAATAGCAAATAAGTTTCACCGCGGATTGTATGATCAGATGGAAAGCTGGGATGTAAAGAGTTAACGGAACGAAAAGTAAACGTGAATAAATCTTCTATGTTTATAATGCGTACTAATGTTATGAATTTATGTGGTGAGCGCATGTAGTACGAGTCACAAGGATCATCAAGGAATAGAGATCGAGGACCGAGTCACAAGACAGATTGTACCGGAAAGTTGGTGTATGTAATATAGAAAACCCATGTTATGTTTTTAATTGTAAATGAGTCGATTTATGACTTAATGTGAAAAAATTGTGTTCAAATGAAAATTTAAGTAAGACAAAATATTTATAAAGAAAGAAATTTCATGGCATGAACTTCCGCTGCGACTTTTTGTCAAATACGAATTAGGGTCTTACAAGTTGGTATCACAGCCCTGGTTTGAGAGAATCAAGTACGAGAAGGTAGGTACTTGAACTCAAACCTATGTGCTCTTGTGATAAGGAACCCGTACAATCCATGACTCGATCAAGATCTAAAGGTAGAAATGGAATGAAAACATGTATGTATGTATTCATATGAAGAAGCTAACATTTTGCTATGTGCAATGTAAGCTTAAAAGTTTGGAGAGGATGATCCGTGAATGCAGTCTAAGATGGATGCTAAGGCAGGCAAGGATGCGAATGGACAGACGGACCCCAGGTACACAATGTTAATATGTACGGTACCGGTGTTAAAAGAAAAAGGAAGAAATTCCATTGGGAAAGAAATTATTAAACGAAAGACAATGATATGGTTTTGGTGAAGGTTTAGAGATGTGCACGAAACTGAAACCCATCTCTCGGACATAAGGCGATGGTTACACGAAGGCACGAAACTAGTATGTGGATTGCGCACCTGGCCAGTACGCAAGAAGCATATGACGTTCGTGAGACCGTGGTAATTATCGCATGTATGTTCGGTAGAACTGGGTAGCAGGTGGACGTGCGGGGGAAACGGGTTGTAAGACTCTCGGGAAATTGAGAGTACCGTAAGAATGAAAAGTATGATTGATAGGAATGAAGAATGTTGAATCCGTAAGAAAGTACGGATCAGCAATATATGAATGAAATGTTTGAATCCGTGAGACGGATTCAAAGAATGAAAGATGTGAATGCAATGTTTGAATCCACGAGACGGATTCAAGGGATGAAAGGCATGAATGGAATGTTTGAATCCGTAAAACGGATTCAAGAAAATGGAATGTAGAAATGATATGTCTGAATCTGCGAGACGGATTCAACGCATGTAAAGAATGAATGATGTAAATGATATGTTTGAATCCGTGAGGTGGATTCAAAGCATAGAAGGAAGAAAATGTGTGAATGGTATGTTTAGAACCGCTAGACGGATTCAAAACATAGAAGTAATGAAAGGTATGGATGTTACGTTTGAATCCGCGGGACGGATTTAAAATATAAAAAGGATGAAATTAGTCCACATCAGAATGTGTCGATAGTTTGACCATGGTTGTGTCAAACGAGTCATATGAGTAAATATAAAGTAACTGAATGAAAGAATGATCGTAATTGGCACGCAAACCTAAATTTTAAAACGAAAGGAAGAAGTTTCGAACAAGCTATGTGTTAAATGTGTTAGAAATCGACTCTTGGGAGTCATAATAAACGACGGGCTACGACCCGGACAATAAATTAAGTATGAGCAAAATGATAAGTTTTGCTAACAATACCGAAATGATGTAATGAATGTTTTTGCAAGTAAGCATGAATGGAAAGAAGTACGAACGTGTGCCTCAGTATTTATACGATAATTAAGAAATGTCAGTTAAGCCTTGGAAAGTCAAATGAAGCTTGACGAAATAAGTAACTAGAATGAAAGAATTTCATGTGAGAAATGAAATGTGCTAACTGTTAAAATTGTTGATGATAATGTTAGAACCCTTGATGTAATGAAACCAATCGAATTGGTGGAAGGATGTGTATGATTGGAAGCACATTACATGGATGAATGAAATCTAGCCTGGTACGGCTAGCACTCGCGAAGAATGTGGACAGACCTGATTTACAGATCGCTGAAGTATGGAAGGAAATAGAGGTAAGTAAAATGCTTTAATTTATGTCAGATAAGTATGAATTAGTAAATTGAAAACGCCCTACAAAATGCATGGTGGAATGAGTACGGTATAGTACGGAATGTTTGATTCCTAATAGTTGACATAAGAAGAAAACTGTGTCATTAAAGAATGAATCTCAAAGGTTTTAAGTGAAAATTTCGGATATTGGTTAAACTCTCGTATGAAGAACCTGCATGATATGCTTGCTTAGGCAACTTAAGTAATGCATGAATTGAGAAGAATAGTAATGTAGAATAAATGAGGTGAGTTGAAGTTAACATAAGGGTACGTATAGTACCAATAACTATACGAAACGTAGAATGACGTTAACTTTGGAGTTAAGCGTGTATATGTGACTATGAAATAGTAGTTTTGTTGAGATAACAAAACAAGAACTAAATATCATATGATATATGTATAAAATATAATCTAAGAGATGGGATGAAGATATTAGATCTGTTATAACGAATCATACGAATATAAGTACGATAATAAGTGTGAAGAGGTATGTATATTGACCCACTACAAACGGGCCAAGAAAATGACAATGTGTGTAAAGATAAAGTATGAAAAGTATGGACTTGTTAGAAAGAAGTCAATTATTTGAATGGTTATGAATCGAGAATGGATAGTTACTTAGCATTATGACGCACCTATCGAAATTAAACATAGATGTGCATGTATAAATTACGAATTTAGATCGTATAGTTGACGAAGATGATATGGAATTTGAAATAAACGAAAAGGAATGTTTTTAATAGGATGTCGGAATTTTTTCAAGTAACAAAATGGTATATTACATAGGATATACAAGTATTAGAATGATGAATGAACCATTAGCTATGGAAGGCGATAGAAGCTAACGCTATTAGTGAAAGCGACACTAATAAGAACTCCGGGACGGGTTCTTGGAAATAGAAGATTGTCACTGAGATGGGCTAGTGGTCGTGTTGATGAGGCAAAGGGAAAGGGTAATTGGTGTTTAATGGAAATGAGAAAGGTTTCGGGGACGAAACCTAATTTAAGGGGGGTGGACTTGTAACACCCCAAAACCCGAATATTTATATTCGTTAAATGTTATGATATGGTACATCAAGAAATAAATGACTAGGTTATTTAACCTAGTTATGAGTATGGTAGAAACAACTAAAGGATGAGAGTTGTGGCAATTATAATGAGTGACAAACTTGAGGGACTAAAATGGGATAAATGGAAGTTGAATTTATAAAAAAAATACACTCATACACACACACACGATGGTGTGTTCGAGAAGAGCCAGGAGCTCCATGGAAGCTCACAAACCCCAACCATGAAGATCACCAAATTGAAGGGTTAATTGTAGCTCAAATTCAAGAAGAAACATAGATTAATGATCACCTTCACAAGGGGATCGCAAGGTATGTCTTAAAAGTTAGAGTGGTGATTATGCACGAAGTGGGTTATGTTGTAAATCAAGAATTTGTATGAAATTGAGTATGAGTATGTGTTAGAATCATCATTTGGAACATGGGTTATGCATGGTTTGGGTTAATTTGATGTTTACAGGTGAAACCCATTTGATATGATAAGAATGAAGGCTTGAATGATCACCTATGTCCAACTCTTAGGTAATATAGATGAATTTTGATATGTATAATGTATTCTTGTTAGAGGAATTGAAAGAAATGTGTTCCTAAGATGTTTGAGATTTATGCATGAATGATTCATGTTGATTAGAAGGAGGAATTTGATGAATTATGGATAAGATTAGAATGATATGCATGAACTAGTTGTACCCTATGCTTAGGAGGTAGTACACACATAAAAGTATGATGAAATTATGAAGAACTTAAGATTAGATCACTTGTAGGTGATTAACAAAGTAAGTTATGAAGCGGGTTTTGATTATATGATGAAAATGATGATATGTTATTGTTAATGATGTTTGAAATCACATACGTGTGTAAGTGTTTAAAGGAGTTCGGCTAGGATTTGATAGATTAGCGTGTTTTAAGTTCGAATGATAATTTCAATATAAGATCCGTGTGATGGAAGGGTCGTGATGAATGATAAATAAGCTAACTATCTTGCGAATGATATATAATAGTTTGACGCTAGACAAGCTATGTGGAAGCTTGGGAAAGAAGCGGGTCAAACGGGACTAATGCGCACGGGAAGCATATTCGGACGCTAGGTAAGTTAAGCTTACACCCTCCTTATATAATACCTATTCAATGTATAAATTATGAATATGACAAGTTTATATATAAGGTACGATGTTCCGATAAGTATTGATACGAGTCGGAACATGGGTCTATGACAAGAACTGTGCTTGATGGTTAAAATGGGGAAAAGGGGTATCATGGTAATTTTGATTACGAGTTAACGAAAGGATTTGCGTTGCTATTAATTAGCAACTTAGTTAATGAAGTATTTAAACGGGTCATAGCTTTGACCCTAGCCATGTATGTGTGATTAGAGTCATAGTTAAATCGTGGGATTTGGTTAAATATGTGTTGAAGTCCTTCGTCGTAAATGATGGGGCCAAAGTTGACTAAAATGCCCTTGGTGGGTATATCGGGCAAACAACCTTTAAAATATGTTTAGAAACAAGTTAAATGATCAAGTGAATAATTAGGATAAGTATGGAAGCGAAAAGTATGTTTTTGAGAATCAAATGCATTGAAATACGCAAATGCCCTTAACGGGTCAAAGTAAGCTTTTGAGCAAAAATGAGTTTAGAGAATGCAAGACATCCGAGAATTTAATCTTTTATGATAGACGTCATTGATATCATTAGGTTTATAAGAAGTTATGGTCAAACAAACAAGTTATGTGGATAAATGCATGAACGGGTCAAAATATGGTAAAAGGGTAATAAGCCGAAGGCTTAAAAGTCATAAATTTTGGTAGTCCAAATATTGGATTTTTACTCCATGTGATGGAGAATTTTATTACGGACGCGTAGAAAAAAGAATCGGGTAAAACGGATCAAAGACAAGAAAGTTATGCTCGTTTCCGTAAAACTGAGTTATGCTGGGAATATGCAGCAACAGCTGTGAACTTTCTGATCATATTAGGTGGTGGCGTAGCGCGACGGGGAAGGCCCCAGGCCGTGGCGCTACGCCACGGACTCCAGATTTTAGAAAAAAATATATTTTATTAATTTATGCAATGCGAACCCGTCTGGACCGTTTTTAAACGCGTATAAACTAAGAACGACTAATTTATTCCTTGTTTTAGGAAGTGTAGATACGTATGAAGGTATGTATGTATGTATGTATGCATGTATGAATATAAGTTGTATCTATGAATGAAAGTATGTTTGGATGTATGTAAGTAGGTATATATATAAGTGTATGCACGTATGTAGGCATACGTGAAGATATGAATGTATGTGTGTAGGTGTGTATGTAGGTAGTATGTATATGTACGCAAGTGAGTATGTACGAATGTATACACGTATGTAGGTTTGTGTGAAGGCATATAATAGGTATGTATGTATATAGGCATGTATGTATGTATGTAGGTATGCACGTATGTAGGCACGTACGTATGTATGCATGTACGTATGTATGTAATTGGTTATGTGTGAACGTATGAATATGTATAAGTATGTATGAAACTAGGTACGCATGTATCCAATGAAATTGAGGACTAACGATATTAATAGTGTGCCTAGTAAATGAAGTGTTACGCAGGAATAGCAAATAAGTCTCACCGCGGATTGTATGATCAGATGGAAAGCTGGGATGTAAAGAGTTAACGGAACGAAAAGTAAACGTGAATAAATCTTGTATGTTTATAATGCGTACTAATGTTATGAATTTTATGTGGTGAGCGCAGGTAGTACGAGTCACAAGGATCATCAAGGCATGAACTTCCTCTGTGACTTTTTGTCAAATACGAATTAGGGTCTTACATTATGTGAATCATTTGTAACTGTTTGATTTATATGAACCGTTTGTAACTGTTTGATTATGTGAACCGTTCGTAACTGTTTGATTATGTGAACAGTTTGTAACTGTTTGATTATGTGAACCGTTTGTAACTGTTTGATTGATATGAACCGTTTGTAACTGTTTGATTATGTGAACCATTTGGTATTGTTTGAACCGTTGGGTTAGGGAAGTGATTAGGTAACGGGGCGGGTGTAATGTGTTAAAAGCATGGTGGATGCGCCGCTGGTACTTCCTATATATAAGTGCTTTTAATACATTATATATCATTGCGTTATTTAGATCACTTGAGCAAGTTTATCAAAACAAAGTTATATTACAAGGTTTTTCTAACAATATAAAACATTCGAGTTTTATTTCAAAAACGATTTACAATTTGGGTTTATATGAACAAATGTTTTGGAGTTAAGATTCATGGTATCGAGGTTTTATAAAACAAATCTGTTTTGACTTAATTATTTTAATTTACATTACAAACATTTTACAAAACTTGGTTTTCTAATTATCAATTTACAAAGGTGTTTAAGTTATATTTTCAAAACATAAACGAGCCATGAATCTAACACTCTCATAAAATCCTATGTACTCGCCGGCATTTTATGCTGACGTATTTTCACATGTGTTTCAGGTACCATAGTTGGTGATATTTGATGATGATATTGATGCATGCTCACAATAGGAACGGAAGAGGCCTTAGTGACTTAATAACAATGAAAGTCTATTTGTTCATGTTTTGTTTCTAATTTCAATGTAATGTAATACATTTAATTTAATAAAACATAACTTCAATCCTTGTGTTATGAAACAATGATTCTGTTACAACACTCCCCGACGTTTCCTCCACGATTTGTTGTTTTTCGTGGTCGGGGTGTGACAGACATATTGCATCAACTTGCCCTACTTAGTGTTAGAACCAACAATTTCTACAAGAAAACTGGTAGGAAGTTCCCATGGTTACATAGAAGGACAAGGGTAAATGTTAAGTACAACAGATTGGATCATTTTTGCTACTGTAGAAGTCAGACAAGTAGTTCTACACCTATGATAACCTTTCCAAATCAAAAACATCAATCTAGCAATCAGCAACTCTTTTACCATTCTTCCCAAAATACCCCTGGACCTAATGTTCAAAACATTGCACATTTTGCTCAATAATTAAACCATGCTCTTGTGAAATATCTTCAAACTATTGTTCCTCAAGTCCATTATGTTCAAGTACCAGTTTCTCAAGTTCAAGCACTTCCAACTACTCCAGCCCCTGCACCTGTAGAGGCCGCAACAAAGTTTCTTTACTGAGGCTTTGTTGACTGAAGCAGTATGCCTGAGGAAGTCTTAGATGAAAATTTTGTTCTTGTGGCAAAACCTGTAGAGGAATCTTTGAACTTCATTTTTATGACACTTAAATCTATTGAAAAAAAGAACAAGTCTGAAGAAGAAATGGTTGAGAATAAAGAGTTGAATGGTGATGTTGAGAAGGCAGTTTACATCGTACAAACACTTGTTTGTGAAAAAGGTTGATGGAGAGATTGTGGCAAGTTGTGAGGACCGTGATCGCTTTTTGACTAATGCGCTCCGATCGGTTTCGGTAAACCTACATGCTATGTGCGGAATCTGCGTGTGTAGTAGACATGAAGATCAAGCATACACCGTTAAAGTACGTTCTCATTGATGATTTAGCAAAATACAGAGCCAGGAGAAATTCGGTTGCACTTCGGATCAGAATGCCAAAAGTTACCATTGGTGAGAACCCACTGCCCCTATATATAGACCTCAAGGGCCTTCATACGAAGCTATGGTGGCTTCATACGAAGCCAGGGCAATGGCTCACTTCAAACAAACATCACTACCCTATGTACCTTCATATGAATGCATACATACAAAAACCAAACATGTTCAAACATAAACATATACATATAACGACTTAATACTCGACGAAGGATACAGACATTTGCATCTACAGACTCCCCCTTGGATGTAGCTGTAGTCGTCTCGTATAGTCTTGATCAGTGCTTCCTACTATCTCTCTTCTCCCTGTTCTTCCTCTTACGTTCTGCTGCTCGTTCAGCCAACATTTGTTGACGCTTATGTCTTCCAAACTTGATCCACCATTCACGCTTCTCTTTGATCCCATCCATAGTCTTTGACAATTTTGGTATCTTTCTCTATTCAGACTCTATTGGTGTTTGATCGGTTACTGGCCATTCCAATCTCCAACGAGCACGTCTCGCAGCATCAGCCATCTTCTTGTTTATCCTTTCATTTCGACGTTCATCTTTCAGAAACTCTTCTAACTCTAAGTCTCGCCATTTGGATTCCCAGTAGCATCCAGAGTTGATATCTTTTTCAAAACACACATTCACAAGCTTCTGAAATTTTTGTGCCTGCTCTTTTTCTGCTTCATAGTACATGATCTTGTTGAAGAAAAGACATTCAATATCTTTCTTCAAGCAGTTGACTAGCCACATTGGATCTAACACATGAATATATCTCCACTCTTTTCCACCGAACAACGTAATCACCGCTTCAACTGTTCTCGGATTCAGAACCCACCCCTTGAAATCTTTATAAAAATCTTGCTCCATGGCTTTCAGGGGCATATTCTTCATACAACAAGGCTTAAGAATATGAAGCGTGATGTCTTTTTCACCTGTTATCGGGTCAATCTTCTCAATACGCTTAGGCCTGTGAGGTTTCCAATCAGGAAAGTTCAGAGTCGCCTGATGCTTAATGTACCTCCACAGCCGTTGTTCATAAAATCTTACTTCAGGACCATGAAAACATTGTTGCAGATTCTTTGTCTTAACCAATTCTTCTACGTCCCACCAAGGTAATGTTTTGATGTCTTTCAAATACTTGAAATACTGAACACCATGTTCTCTCTTGATAGCATAAACCAGCATATCTTCCAAGTACCCCCAAGACAGAATATCACCAAGAGATTCATTCGGATGCCCCGTGAAGAACTTTAGCGGTCTCTTAAACTTCCTTTCTTCAGGCATAGGCTTAAACCATCTTTTTTCTTTCTTCTCTGCGTTCTTCTTCTGTGAGAATCTTTGGAGGTCCTTCAGTTGTTATCTTTTCTGCCACTTTCCTTCTAAGATCGTCTTCATTATGAATTCAAAACAACTCGGTGAATGTAGGAAAGTCATCATCAAGACCCTCATAGTGAGGTGGAACATCATTATCAGAATCTGACGTATCGTCGTCCACTACTACATCATCGAAGTTATCTGCATCTTCAACATGCTTAAACACATAGTCTTCATCGGGAATATCTGGTATTTCATCTTCAATATCAAACTTTAGATTCTCATCCCTCAGACCCAGTGCATCCAACATGTCAGTTGTTGACCAGTTTTCCACAAACTCCCCCTCTTAAACATCATGAGTCAGATATATAACTTTAGGAGTTTTGGAGAGTACCTGATAAATAGCTGCCTGTTTAGATCCGGAGGTAGACTCCCCCTGACGTTGAGCATCTTCATGTTCTTCGTTCTGCTCATCGTTCAAATAATCTTCAATGTTATCAACACCTGGTGATCTAACAATCAACGCACCACCAGCACCACCTTGATCATTGTCATCGTGGTTATCATCGTCATCATCACCATCATAGTGATAATCGTCAATGTCTTTGAAGTCCTCATCCTCTTCATCTTCGTCATCTTCCTTGAACATTTAGATAATCCGGAACTGGTTCACCTGTAACAGTAACATCAACATTCTCCAGAGGAAGATCAATTGGTTCATCGACCAATCGTGGTGGAGATTTCTTTTTTGAAACTCCTTTTGCTGCAGGTTTTGGCTGTGCAGCTTTAAGGGATACAACTCTTTTCCTCTTGATCTCCTCACCCTTCTTCCAGAAATTTCCTCGCTTGTTCACAAACAGTGCCATTTTCTTTGACTCAGAATCTGAGTTGCTGTAATCATGCCTCCATTTGTCAAAGTGTCGAGCTACATAATCAGGCTTTAATATACCAGCAAATGGTTTCCTGTATGGTGGTTCTTGGTCTTCATCAACACCCTGATAAACATTCAGCCTCTTTAATGTATCAGCATCCATATGATCTAACACCAGCTCATCGGCAGCAACCTTTGGCAGATTCTCCACTTTGTCATCCAAGATCATCTGTATAAACCTTAGATATTGCAAAAATTTCTCACCATTGATATTATCGACCATATAATTGAAAATGGCCTGCGAGATATTGAACGGATGGTTAAGAACTAAGCAAGTTAAAACACACATCACAAAATCAGATGAAACGTCGAATGCTCCTTTTCTGTGATGAAGGGCATGAATAGTGGAATGCACTAGAAATTTGTAGGGCCTCGAAAACTTCAATTTGTTGTAGGTTGTGTCATTGACGCATCCATCATACTCCATTCTCATCCAGAATCCTTTTACTAACTTTTCAGACACTTGAATTGGATATTTGTCATCATCTTTGAAATCTAAAACTCTACGAACATCCCCAACATTAAACTTTACTTCTATGTCAATGTCTTTGCCTTTATCATCTTTTGTCTTCAAAGCTGATACAATCTCTTTCGTTGCCTCGTCAAATCTGGCATTGTTCCAAAACATTTCAATATGAGATCTGTAGCATCTGTGTCTGTCAGTAAGATCTTTCTTTATTCGACTGCGATCCATAAAGTCTACAACATCTTCAAACGGTTTCATTCTCGGTAGACTTTTGTCTAACAAACAGCAGATGTTGTGCCTTTTGTCAAATCTTGTACTCTTTGCCTGTAATCAACATAACACTACTTAGTATTCATGGCATGTTTATCAAGAAAGTATAACACTACTTGACAACAAAACTCAATACTTAGAAAATTTTGAACTCTTTAACATCTCCTGCCTTCGTACGAAGCCAAGGGATTGGCTTGTACGAGGCCACTGTTGAGCATTTCCAACACTTAACAAAATTCAGATAAAAAATTCAAACACTCAGATTATCAAGAACAATTATAACACCAAACACTTAGAAAAACTAACAATTCATATCATTCTGACTGGCTTCGTACGAAGGCAGTCACTTCGAACCAATATCTCATGAACACCAACATATAGCTCAAACACTGTTAAGATCTAAACAACATGGAACATGATGAATAATCAGATCAAACATAACTCATCCTAACAGTTTCAAACATTCAAGACATCTAGGCTGGCTTCGTACGAAGCTAGTCCCTTCGAACAAAAACTAATGAACACTCATAAAGATCAAACATCAAAATTGATATGAAATCATGAAATTTAATGTTCTAAACAATCCTACAGACGCCGATTAACACTTCTCAAGTTTCAATTTCAACTTTGAATGGCTAGATATCAACAGATCTAAGTTTCTAGGGCCGACGGTTGAAGAATCACAAAATTGAACGAATTAAAGTGTGTAGATCAAGAAAAACTTACCTTCACCATTGTAAGTGATGTGCAAGCCAACACTACAATGAAATTCTTGAAGAAAATTGGGCAGAGTAACGGCTTACTTTGAGAGGATTTGGTTCGAACAGACTGTGAAAAAATGAACTTTCGTTCGAAGCTGGAACTATATATAGGGTTGCGTGTCTTCGTACGAAGCCACGAAGTTCACTTGATAACCATTTTGTTCGAACCGACCTTTGTTCGAAGCCACTGTTGTGCCTTCTTCGAACCGGCCAAATTTGTTTTCAATTATTAAACATTTTTTCAATTTTAAGTCAGTTTTAAATCCACTCGGGCATCCAGGTCCAAGTTAATGACCCTGGTTACTCGATTTATCAACCAAGTCCAAGTTAATGACCTTGGTTGACCCGATTACGAAATGTCTGACATTTTGTTTAACTTTTTAATTTTTTCAAGAAATTACAAGTTTCAAATTAATGAACTTGTTTGACTTTTCAAGTTTCCCAACTTTGAGATAAGCTCCCACCCAATCATTCAGCATACTTTCTCTACATCTGAGACTCTGAAGATCAGCTCTCCACAATGGTTTGTCGAAAATAATGCAGAAATAAAATCTTTTTGTATTTTAGAAACTTTATATCAAAACACACTGAAAATCTTTTTGGGGTTAACCTAAATGAAATAACATGAAACTATTTACAAACATATTTTTTGTGAGTTGTGTTAGAGGATCATATCAGCTACCGACTAGTCACTAGCACCGTTGAGCTTATTACAAATTAAGTTTTAAACGATTCACCTAGATTGTTGATATACTGATCCACTTAAATTCTCACACAGAGTTCAACTGATTCAAGATACGGGATTAATGTTTTAAGCATTTAACTTACTCGCGTGTCCCACCTCAGAATATACTCTCGTATCCAGATTTGTCACACCCTGACTTTTGCGGAAGCGTATGATGTGTGACTTGTTCAATATCATTGCATTCAATTATAATAAACAACTACATGATCAAAACATGATGTTCATCCATTCATAAAGTTTCAAAACATTACAAACACCAGTCAATTAAGTTTCAAACAACACAACCTCTGATTAAGTTACAACCAACAAAAGTGGATGACATCTAAACTTGAAATTTACTTCCCGAAACAACACGAACGCCCAAGATCCAACTTGTTCCCTGAAATACATGTAATTTTGAAAACATCAACAAAAGTTGAGCGAGTTCATGCATTTTGTATGAGTACTGATAAATTTGTAAACATTTGAGAGACTCCTTTGAAAACAGGTATGAAAAGCGTCCATGAACAGATCAATTAATGTTTTGCAAGAACATTAATGTAAGTGAAGACATAGGGAGTACTCAATATGAGTAGACTTTTGTCTTTGTCGAATCTCCTCGACTGTGTCGAATTCCCTCGACTGTGTAAAATTCACCTTAACTGTGTCAAATTCCCTTGACCGTATCAAATCACCTTGACTGTGTCAAATCCCCTTGACCGTTGTCGAATCACCTCGACTGGGACACTAAAGCACTCTAATTGGTCACATAAGGACCATGAGTGGGGCTCGGCCGTACCCGTTAGATCTGACCTTTGTCCATGTTTCTTAAGAGAGTTAATGGCATTTCATTTTCGGCCTATGCTCACATGATCTAATAGTTCATTTCATAGCCAAATCATACCATTGAAACATATGCAACATGTAATTAACCCCCGAGAGTTATAAATCCGAAAACAGTTAAGAGAAAAGGGGGACATGAACTCACAGGTTTGCGTCCAGCTGTCTTGTATATTCAAAGGTCCTCCTACGACTCGTACAACTACCTACACACGTGCCATGTTTTATTAGACGTTTAGGTCGTGTAACGACTCTTTGTATTAGTTGTTCATTAAGACTTGTTTTGGAAATATTGGTATATTTTGAGTTACATCATTGATGTATGTTATAATATTCCAAAGTATATAATTATTAGTTAAAATATTAATATTTTAACTTAAATTATATTCATCCATTTATTTGGAATGTTGTCAAAATAATATATATTTTGCCTTAGTTCGTTTTGTAATTCTTTTCATGGATATTTCCCAAGTATGGGTATAATTATACTTGTGTATTTTGCCAAGTATTTGTGGTGTATTCCGGTGTGTATTTGTACGTACGAGAATACGCATTTTCTTGTATTCATTAAGTATTCTTATACTAAATTTTGCATTAAATTTTCCGGAATATTATTTTTAACCAATAAAAATCACCAATTTATATTTTCTTAAAATATATATTTTAAGAAAACTTGTATAGAAAATTATTTATAATTCTTTCTTGGCAAAAATATTTATATTTTCATATAAACTTCAAAAATGATATATTTTCAAGTTTAACTTAGAAAATATTTATAAATCCATTTTTCACCTAAAAAATAATATGTTCTAAATCTATTTAAGAAAATATATATTTTCTCCAAAAATATTATATTTTCTCCAAAAATATTATATTTTCTAATTGTTCAAGAAAACAAATATATTTTCTTCACCCAAAATAATATATTTTCTCCTTGACAAAATATGATATATTTTTGTAATAATTATAAAAATCATATTTTTCGTTTCCTTGGTTTCCAAAATACCGTTTTACTCATTTGCCAAAGTATATATATGAATTTTAACTCCGGAATATTTTTGTAGTTCATATTCCTTGTTCGGTTTGTCCAATTTTGGGTATAAATTATATATTTGTTTTCTCGGAATTTTGGTAATATTTTTGTATTATAATTCTTGCTATTTTGTTAAGTTATATTATTTCAAGTCCTAAAATAATATAACTAATACACATAATATACAAGTAATCACACAAATTGTGACATCTAAATATATATTTTCCTAAATATATACATAGTCACTTTTATTTATCAAAAACCAACCTCCAATCTTTGTAATTTTTGTAAAAAAAATTATGGTAAATTTATATGAAAAACCATGATTGAAATATACTTGTAAACACTTGTTTAAAAATATTTTTTTTCTAAGTGTTTAAATTCTAGAAAAATTTTGCCATAGTTTCCTCTTAAAAATGGAGGTTTCCATGCTTTTAAAGCATATCATTTTCTTTTAAAATCATCACCAATCAACAACAAATTATTCAACACTTACCATGAGCCAAATTATGAAATTACACTACATCATGAACTTGAAATTTTTGTAAAAACTTGTAGTAACTTACCATGTTAATTAGTAGACTTAGTTACCCTTAAAAGTGTGGTCATTTGTTCATAAACATCATTCTTGAGAAATTTAGTCTTTCACAACTTATAACATGATTTTTCAAAAATATTTCTTCTTGAATTTTTCTTGTTAACAATGTATTTCTAGCTTTGATTTATCACTAAAAATGTGATTAGTTTCTCTAAAAATCATGTTTATGTAAATCTTGTAAATAAGCTTGGTTTCTTGAGAAAACTATCTTTAAAACCATCCATTTATAAGCCTTATATCATTTATCCATCATCATCTTACATAAAAACAACTTCATCTTTCAAGTTCATGTTTACATAAAGGATGATCACTTTGATTTTTCACAAGATCATCCTCTCACTTGCTAGATCATGTGTTTAATCACAATCTAGCAAGCTTCTTATGATGATTAACCTCATAAACATAAGAAATCAACAATCTAGTATACTACATACACTTAAAACAACTTGTTCTTCATGTTATTTAGCTTTATGTTTATGTTCATCTTCATGTTTATTCATGATCTTTATGTTTAACATCTTACATAATCTTTTAACCAACAAAATGAGAAGTAAAAACAAGTTACAAGAGGCTTACTACTAGCACAATGGCTAGGGAAGAAACTTGTATGAAGATGAAGAAATAAAGTGGTTAATAGCTCCTTGTGAAGGTCCTTCCACTTCCTTTGCTTCCCACCTTCTTAGTTACACATGATTCACCTTAGGAATGCCTTAGAACACTTGGAAATGGCTTGAAAAAGGATGGAAGTGTGTAAAGGGTTTGGGCCGTAGGTTTGAAGGGGAGAAGGGAAGTGATTTTGTTGTTTGAAGATTGAAGATGAAAAGTGTTATGTTTGATGGTTAATATAATCTTTCTTCCAACACTACTTTGCACATTAGGTTATATGTCTCATATCTTTCCAACAAATCTAATAAACTAATTAAAAGAAATCTCAAGTGGGGCCCACATGTTGGACTGGTTATGAAAGGGGGGGGGGGGGTCTAGTTGAGATGAAATGGTAAGTTAAGGATTATAGTTAGATTTCAGGTATATTAGTTAGGGTTATGTGTGTTATATACTTATATGATGTATTATGATGTTCGGTGGCCATAACTAGCTCGGAAATGTTAAAACAATGCTTCCAGTGAAAATTTGGTGTTTCGGGTAGTGTCCAGTTGTTCGGTTGGTTAACGATTCGTTAAAGTGCTAAATAGCGCAGTTTAGTGTGCTTTATGTTGTCTTTTATGACAGTTTCGATTCCCGACACTTAGGAAAGTATTCTAGACCATTAAACCAAAATTATGCATTATATTTAGTTGTTAAAATGCTGAAAATTGCTGAATTTGGTTATTTTCTGCAGAATTCTGCAGTTTTAGTGTGTTTCTGGCACTTTCCGGCACCTAAATCATCACTAGGAAGGCAGTTTTGTAATCTCTACTTTCCTACACACTATTCTAGTGTAATACTTGGTTCTGAGGCTTATTTTGTGTCTTAACATCATGTCTGTCTGAGTACTGAACTCCCGTCAGTACTTCTAGTTTGTCTGATAACTGTGCTAACTTTGTTCTGTGCACTAATTGGACCATATTGTGTTGCATGTAATAATGATGAACAATCTTGCAACATGAAATGCTTTTGTATGTATATGACAGTAATAAAAAATTCATTCGTCTTGTTAATTTTAATCATGCACAGTCATTAAAGCACGGATTACTGTTCATTATTGTACGGAATACATGGAAAAGTGCCAGTTGTCACATTCTCCCCCTGTTTAAAGAATTTCGTCCCGAAATTCAAGCTATGTTATCGGTCGCAGGGGAGTTCTGAATCAAATGTGGATACTTAAACCTGATTTGGTTTTCATGTTCCCAAGTAAACTCTGGGCCATGATATGAATTCCAACGAATTTTAACAAGTTTAAAACGACTTCTCCATGTTTTGTGGACTTCCAGTCCGTAACCTTAAGAGGTTCTTTAGTAAATTGGAGTTTATCGTTGATGTGAATCTTGTTTTTGGGAATAACGACTGTTTCTTGAGTCAGACTCTTCTAAAGACTAGACACGTGAAACGTGTCGTGATCACTGCTAAGTTCTTCTGGAAATTTCAGCTTGTAAGCAATGGTCCTGATCCTTTCCAGGATCTCGAAAGGTCTAATATACCGTAGGTTCAACCTCCCACGCTTTCCAAATTGTACCACGCCTTTCCAAGGTGAGACTTTCATTAAAATCATAACTCCAATCTCAAATTCCAACAGTTTCCGCCGCTTATTGGCGTAGCCTTTCTGTACATCACGTGCTGACTTGATACTACCTCATATTTGAACGATCTTATCCGTAGTTTCCTAAACCAACTTGGGGCCAATAAATCGTTTATCTCCGGTCTCCGCTCAACACAACGGGGACCGACACTTACGTCCATATAAAGCTTCAAACGGGGCGGCCTAAATGCGGGTGTGATAGCTATTATTGTAGGAAAACTCCACTAAAGGCAAGTGAGTATCCCATCTTCCACCAAAATCCATCACACAAGCACGTAACATGTCTACCACGGTCTGTATCGTTCGTTCACTTTGGCCGTTCGTCTGAGGGTGAAATGCAACACTAAGGTCCAACCGTGACCCAAATGCCTTCTGAAACGTCTGCCATACCTCGGCACAAACGACTATTTTGGTCGGATAAGATAGAAACAGGCACTCCATAACGTGCCACAATCTTTCTAAGATAGATCTCTGCTAATTTCCTTGTGCTACCTTCCTCACTGATCGGTAGGAAATGTGCAGACTTGGTGAGATGATTAATAATCACCTAAATCATATCGTGACCTCTTGGGGTTCTTGGTAGCTTTGTAATGAAATCCATTGAGATTTGTTCCCACTTCCACTCGGGAACCTCAAGTTGTTGCAGCAGTCCTGATGGTTTCTGGTATTCTGCATTAACTTTGGCACAAGTAAGACAGTCACCCACATACGTAGCAATGTTGGCTTTGATCCTGGGTTGCCAATAAACGTCTTGGTACATCCTGTCGAATCTAGGATGGATCGAGTACCTTGACTTCTAAGTTTTGCCCAAAATAAGCATACGTAAATTGTCGTGAGTCGGAACCCCAAAGTCGTCCCATAGAGTATAAGGTTCCGTTTTCCTTAGGCAATAATTGCACTTCCATTCCACGTAACTCTTCAGCTTGAAGATTCTATGGTTTGAGCGCCTCTTGCTCAGCTTCATGAATCCGAGTAGCGGGATTCGTCTGTATGGTCATCTCTAAGGCTCGCACGCTTAGAGGCTTTGCGCGTTCCTTGTGGCTCAAGGCGTCTGCTACAATGCTTGCCTTGTCCAGGTGACACTTAATCTCACAATTATAACCACTCTGTTGCTCAATCCATCTTCGTTATCTCATGTTTAAGTCCTTCTGATCAAAGATGTGTTGCAACTCTTGTGATCAGTAAAGATCGTGCAACGTTTTCCATACAAGTAATGACGCTAGATCTTTAACGCGCAATTCACCACATCTAATTCCAAGTTGTGCGTGGTGTGGTTCTTCTCATGATCCTTCGATCGACATGACGCGTACGCGATGACTTTGTCTCGTTGCATCAACACTCAACGAGACCTTATCAAGAAGCGTCACAATAAACCACTAATCCCTTGATACTGCCAGGTAGAGGCAAGATGGGTACCGTCTAGGGTAGGGTTGTTAGCGATTGAGAAATCTTTGATAAGTTCTCTATGAATCGCCTGTAATAGCCTACAATCCTCCGAATTTGTCGTATCTTAGTTGTGTCTTTGTGACTTCTCAGTTCTTGATTGCAGGGTTGACATGAATCCCATTCTTATTCACCACGTGACCCAAGAATTTCTCCTCGTGAATCCAAAGTTCGCACTTTGACAGCTTAGCATACAACTGTTCTTTCTCCAAAAGTTCCAAGATAACTCGTAGATGTTGCTCATGTTCTTCCTTGGTCTTCGAGTATATAAGGATGTCATCAATGAACATATCCCCAAACTTATCCAGGTATGGCCTACACACCCTATTCATGAGGTCCATGAATACTGCTGGTGTGTTTGTTAAGCCAAAAGGCATGGTAAGGAACTCGAAATGTCCATATCGAGTTCTAAAGGCTGTTTTAGGGATACTCTCTTCCTGTATTCGCAGTTGAGGATATCTTGACCTCAAGTTGATCTTCAAGTAGTAACTAGAACCTTGTAATTGGTTGAATAAGTCATCAATCCTTGGCAAAGGATACCGGTCCTTGATATCCAATTCTCTGAAGTCGATGCACAACGGAAACTGCCAACTTTCTTCTTAACGAGTAGCACTGGAGCTTCCCAAGGCGAGAAGCTTGGTCTGATGAATCCTTCGTTCTAGTAGTTCTTGTAGTTGAGTCGTTAGTCCTTGTATCTCGAACGAAGCTATTCGTTAAGGTGCCTTCGCCACGGGTGCCACTCCTGGCACTAGGTTTATCCTAAACTCCACTCGTCGCTGTGGAGGTAACTTAGGCAAGTCTTCGGGAAAGTCTTCCGGAATTCCCTTTATGACGAGGATGTCTCCTAGCTTCGGCTCCTTGGTCTCTTTATCGACAATATGAACAATGAAGAGCTATGCAGCCTATTCGAAGGCACTTCTGTGCCTTTATGACCAATGTGGGATTTTGCAATCCTCCGCCTTATGGGGCCCAGTGTCCTCGCATCAACTGCATGAAGGCCGTGGACTAAGTGTTTCATCATTCGCAAGAGGGATGCGAATGATTTTCTCATGACGAACAACTTCGGCTCCATCTTTGGATATCCAATCCATGCTGACTACAACATCATGACTTCCCAAGTCAATGGTAATAGAAGGTTCCCGCCCTCTAAGTTCCAAAATACAATCCTTAATCACCTCATTTGCTTTAACTTAATCTTCCATTTGCCAATTCTAAAGAATACGGGACGTCTATACTACTTGAAACTAAGCCAAGTAGGTTCTTAAGTTCTAGGCATATAGGGTTAAAGTCGGCGCCAGTGTCAATCAAAATGAATGCATAGAGTTGGTTAGTAGGGAACGTACCCATAACCGTATTTAGATCCTGGAGTGCTTCACGAGCTCCGATCGTGAAGACTCTTCCTCGCTGGGTTATTCCTAGGGCAATCTTTCCTAAAGTGCCCCATGTCACCACATTTGAAGCAACCTGGAACTCTACCATTATTGTTTCCGTCTTGGTTGCAGTCATCATTTCCCCCTTGTTTGGGATATTTCGCCCAGCAGGGATCCTTGCTGTGTCCTTCCTTTCCACATCTGTCGCACTTTGGCCTTAGACATCGACCTTCATGGTGAAACTTGCATTCGTCACATCTCGGCTTAGTCCCCAAATAACCTTACCACCGGCCTTGTTAGTGACTCCATAAGCTTTCATGCCACGAGGCGGGTTCACTTCCTTTCTTTTGTTTGCATTAGAGTTGCCATAACTGACTTGTGTGCCTTTCTTCAGGTTCGAAAACTTTCTTTTATTGTCACCCAATGACTCCACATGAGTTTCTTTCTTGTTTGTCTCAGATCCCGAAAACTTTCCCATACGAAGAGCTTCTTCAGTAAGCGCAACACTCAAATCGATAGCCTCTGTGATAGTTGGAGGCTTTGAGGCAGTAACCATGCTCAGGATTTGAGGTGCAAGTCCCCAAATGAATCATTCAATCCTATTGAATTCAGGCTCGACTAAGTAGGGAACAAACCTAGACAAGTCATGAAAGCGTTGGATGTACTCAGTAATCTTCGGCCCGTCCATTTTCAAATTCCAGAACTCAGTCTCAAGCTTCTGGATTTCAGCCCTGGCGCAGTATTTCTTCCGCATCAATTCCTTGAGCTCGTCCTAGCTCAGTGTATAAGCAGTAGCTTCACCAAGGGTCTGAACCTGAAGGTTCCACTAGGAGAGTGCGCCATCCAAAAAAAACCCTGAGATATAGGTAACTCTCTGCTCGGGCGAACATTTACTCATTCTCAGAATGGAGTCCGTCTTTTCTGCCCAACGAACAAAAGCAACGGCACCTCCTGTGCCATCAAAATTCAATGGCTTGCAGTCCAGGAACTGTTTATAGGTGCATCCAGTTGGAGGGTAATTTCCGGAAGTGCCACCGCTGTGTTCAGAGCGGAGCGCTTCATGCTACGCTATAGCTTGGGAAATGCGCTCATTGAGTTCGACCTCAGTTCTTGGTAACGTATTGGTGTCTGTGTCACGTCTGGGCGGCATTTTCTTCTGGAAAAAGGTAGGGGGTAGGTTAGACAACATCCAATAATTGTCTATGAGGTGTATATCACCACAGCAAACATGTAATCACCTAACATCACATGCATATATAATCAACAATGTATAAGTAAGAAAACAACCACTAAGCTTTCATATATGTTTGACAACTTGGCTTATTGTTTTTAACAGAGGAAAACAAAATGATCTCGAGGTTACATTACCTCGGTCATACAAGTTCCATAATATGAAAGTAGTAGTTATTTTCCTTCTACATTGGTCTTCTTAGGTCCTTAGTTTCACAAAGATGGGTATACTTCCCAAGAGATGGGGGTTGTGCATTTCTACCACATATAGGGGTGATAGAGAGTGTAAAGTTGCGGGAATCTTTCCTGAGTGTTAGCCATCTTCGCTTGCTTAGATATCGGTTCCTAAATGTCTCGTATACGGGTAGAAGTGTCAGACACGAAGTAGGCGAAGACAGATTTCCTACTTTATAGAGTGCTATAGCAACCGTCTAGATATTGTTCTACTAGATGAAGGTGTGAACACTTAGAAATTTTTGGATGGGTGGTGATCATTAGCATGACACGCAGAGTCCACCAGGATTTCCATGCACTACAAGTCGTTATTACGTGGCCCCCGTAATAATAAATTGTCTTGCATGGTCACCCCAATTTTCCCTCGTTCAAAGCAGATGATCAACCACAGAGGGGACATTACTGTCCTTATACCTCCGACATGGAAAGGACCATTGTGGTGGTCCACGCGCTAACATCCGTTATCGTTACGTGTGAATAGGCACGATGCTTAGACATAATAGGAATAAGGAGAATTCCTAGTAGTTGGAGGGGCACCTTCAAGATGAGTACCTCAACTTCCTTGACTGGACGAGAGTATCGTCAATCTTGTTTCACAAAAGTCACAGGGACCTCATCCTGCTGATAAGGTTGTTATCCAAGGTTGCCTCATCCGCCTCGCCGTCACTACCATAGTCAGTGTCACACCCCCAAAATCCACCATGCGGAGTATCACCGCTTGGAGGTGTGACATAACCAGGATCAAGCCACCAATCATATTGAACAATGTATTTAAGATAGATAAAATCCAACCACACAATATATGTTTCAACCCTCACATTTACAGGTATCCGTACACTAAATTAATATTTAATTAGTGCTTAATTACTGTGCTTGACTACAATTATGAATAAACTGCTTACTGTTTTCTGATACATACATACTCATGCATCACATTTTATTACTGTCAGTCCATTCATTACATACAAACAATAGTGACAAACTTGATGCACAAAGCGCAGTTAGCACACTAAACGAATAACCCAGAAAACATGCTGACATTGCCAGCACCTAGACAGACATTATATTGAGGCCCGGTATGAGCCGGGAATAAAGTACTACACTGGTAGGGAGGTGAGGATCATTAAACTGCGTCACTAGGTGGTAGTTATAGTGCCGGGAAGTGCCTAAAACATACTTTAAGTGCAGAATTCTGCACTAGTTAACCAAAATTCAGCATTTAACAATGCTAGTAAAGTGCAAAAACTTGGTAAAATAATTCTAGACACTTTCCAAAGTGTTGGTAAATTATTGTGTCACTAAAAACAATATAAAAGACACTTTAATTACTTATTTAACACTTTAACGGATTAATATCCAACCGAACAACCGGACTTTACCCGGAACATAAAATATTGCCAAAGACATAGTTTTCATTTTTCTGAGCCAGTTAGGGTCCCCGAACACCCTAACACCCTTTATATTATACTACACACTTAATATCCTAACTAAACCCATTAAATCCTAACTAAATGTAACTTTACCATTACACCACCCAACCCTTACCCCCTTTTTTTCTACGGTCATGGGATGAGGAGACATCCCCACCATCCTTTTCATTATTTTATTTGCTAATGTTGTTGGACAATGAAACACATTATATGTTGGATAATAAGATTTGGATAATAAATAAGACATCAAGGAATTAGAGCCTCTCATTTACAAATCACCAACTCAAACAAGCTCTTCCTTTCCTTTCTTGCTAGTGTTCGGCCGAACCCACACTCCCCATTTGTTTGACTATTTTATTAATATATGTTGGATATTTAGTGAACATAATGCATGGAGGATAAAGCTAGAACATGGTTTATAAATAGATTCAATAGTTAACTAGTCTCTTTCATCAAACACACTTCAACTTCAAACTCATCTCCTTCCCTCTACACCCCATCTCGGCCGAACACCTCCACCACCATAGCTCCACCCTCAAGTTTGATACTAGTCATTTTTCATACACACATAGAAGCAAGAGGTCATACAAACAAGTCGGGTGCTCTCGAAAGTGCAAGAACCGCTCTAGATTTCTTTTATCCACCACATTTACACCTTGTTTCTTCCCTAGTCTTGTGCTAGTAGTAAGTGCTTCTAAACATCATCTTGATCTTGTTTATGGTGGTTAATAGGTGATTTAATGGTTAAAAATTAAAAACTCTAAAGAACATAACATAAAGTCTTGGACATAAGAAGAATAAGGTGGATAAAGAAAGAATATGTGTGTAAATCTTGTGAAACTTGTCTAGTTGTGATTATTTGATGTTGTTTGTTACTAAAAGTGGGATGGATCATCATCTAACCATACTAGATCATGTTCAAGAACATGAACTAGTAGTATGTTAGTGTTAGAATTATAAAAGATGAGGAACCCTTCCACTCATGAAACATGA
The DNA here is from genome assembly GCA_030545235.1 of Helianthus tuberosus. NCBI lineage: Eukaryota > Viridiplantae > Streptophyta > Magnoliopsida > Asterales > Asteraceae > Helianthus > Helianthus tuberosus. Next base: position 69,768,582 of record CM060451.1, on the reverse strand, counting down.
ACTTGAGTAAATGTAATTTTTCTTGTAAAATAAGGTTCTAAACTAGTAGATCTAAAGATCTACAAGTGGTTTTTCGGAAGAACCAAATGAAAGATGCAAGTCTTGTTAAAACCCGGATATTTTATGAACTAGAAGCATTTTAGTAACTAAACAAGTGTGTAACACTTGTGTAACAAGAAATTTAACAAAGAAGTATTTTTGAAAATCATGACTAGAAGTTGTGAAACTTCAAGTTCTTTAAAAATAAAGTTTTTAAGAAACTAATTTTATTTTTAAAGATAACAAAATCTACTAAATGTGTTAGAAAGTTACTACATATGGTTACAAAACCTTCAAGTTCATGAGTTTATGATTATTCATATTTTGTCTAGTTTGATGAATAAATATTGTATGTTGTTGATGGGTAAATTGTTTGAGTGAATTTTGAAAAGAAAATGATACGCTTGTGAGCGTGGACACCTCCAGTTACAAAGGAAACTCTGGCGAAATTTTTCCGGAAATATAACACATAGAAATATTTTTGTGACAAATGTTTATAAATGTGTTTTTAACTTGGTTTTCAAAATAAACTTCGCCGTGATTGTTATTACAAAAATTACAAAGTGTCGGAGGTGGGTTTTCGTAAATAAAACCTGTTAAATATATATTTAGAATATATATTTCATAATAAAACGCTTGTGTGGTTATATGATTATTTTGTGAACTAAATATATTATTTTTAGGATAAAAATAATATAACCTGGGAATATTATGAGATCACGACTCCAAAATAATACCAACGCTATCACAAATAAATATTTAAGTTACACCGGCATTGTCATAACAACGCGAACTTTAAAACGTAACTTATGTATATTTCGGGAAACACTCCCATACGTATATTTTGGTAAAAATATTATTTTGGAAACTATAGAAATAAAAGTATATTATTTTTTGGAAAATACATATATTTTGGAAATACATTATTTTTGGACAAGTGAGTTGAATATATTTTTCCAAGTGGGAAATAAAAAAATATATTTTCCTAGTATATTTAGAAGATATATAATTTTTGAGAAAAATATATATTTTCTGGAACGATACGTGATTAAACGAAATAAAGTTTATTTGTATATATTTATGTAAGACTTGAAATATATGGTTTTGGAAATAGATTTTGGGAATGTATTAACATATATTTAATTGGAACAATACACCGAAATACGATGCCAATACTTGGCAAGAAATACAAATACGAAAATACATGTATGAGATACCCCCACCCTTGGAAAGGAAAAACGAAGTTAAAATGCTTGAGAAGTATTAATACAGAAACACCGCATAAACAATTATTCCAAAACTAAATACAATTATTATATCTTGGAATAATAACAAAATCGTAACTCAAAAACTTACATACTAAGACAAGGCACGACCTGTTCGTCTAATAGACATTAGAAGATTGTAGGTAGTCGTGTTTGCCGTGGAGATTTGGGTTACGAGTACGAAGACGCAATACAGTGAGTTCATGTCCCCCTTTTCTCTTAAATGTTTTCAGTTTTTATACTTCGGGGGTGGAATACATGTTACAATTATTATAGACTTTATACATGGTATGGTTAGCTTAAGGAGGGTTTACTACTTAGATCATGTGAGTGGGTAGGCGTGTAACTGAGGCCATTAATCCTCATGGTAGGACCGAGGGACATTAGTGATAGATCTATTTGGGTGTAGCGAGCCCCACTCCTGCGCCCGCTGAGTGGACCAGGTGGTGACTAAGTGCCCGACGCACAAATCCGCTTGGCTTGAGTCTTCCTGCATCACTTCACACATATCATTGGCTTTGCAACCCAGTGGTGATCTCTTTTTCCTTAATTGCTACATACCAGGAACTTTTCATATATAGACATACTTTAAAGGTTTATACATACTTACTTACACATGAACTCGCTCAACTTTATCTTGATTTTTCAAACTACATGTATTTCAGGGAATTTATAAGTGGATCTGGCGGGCGTTGGAAGTTTTTATGCTGCGTTAAAAATAAAGATGTCATCCATGGTCTTTAAGTTTGGTCACTGTGTCTCTTTCCTGGACAAGACACGCCTTCCAAACCTTGGTACTGTTTAATTTCATTTTGATGAGTCCTTAGTGAACTCATAAACATTTTGTATGATTGTAAACTTGAATTTGAAGTCTAAGTTTTTGAAACAATGTTGTTATGTTTTAAACTCACTTAATGGATGACAAACCTATCGTTTTATCATATAGTGTGGTTATGATCGTATGCAATGGTATTAAGAAGTAACACCAATAATCACGCTTCCGCAAAAGTTAGGGTGTGACAGCTTGGTATCAGAGCTTCGATCGTAGCGAACTAGGATTCTTTCTCGAGTCTAGACTACGATCATCAGGGCTCTCACGAAAACATTTTCAAACACTTTTACATTGCATACACTAAACGTCCAGATCCAGGGCACACACATATTTTTTTTAACAAAAGGGCACAAGTACACTTTTCAAAGATTTATAGTTCAGTCGGAGAGACTGAGGGAGTTCAGTCGGGGAGACTGAGGGAGTTCAGTCAGGGAGACTGAGGGAGTTCAGTCCTAGAGACTGAGGGAGTTCAGTCGGGGAGACTGAGGGAGTTCAGTCGGGGAGACTGAGGGAGTTCAGTCGGGGAGACTGAGGGAGTTCAGTCCTAGAGACTGAGGGAGTTCAGTCAGGGAGACTGAGGGAGTTCAGTCGGGGAGACTGAGGGAGTTCAGGGAGTTCAGTCCTAGAGACTGAGGGAGTTCAGTCCTAGAGACCGAGGGAGTTCAGTCCTAGAGACTGAGGGAGTTCAGTCATAGAGGCTGAGGGAGTTGGTCTTAGAGACTAGGGAGTTAGTCTCAGAGACTAGGGAGTTCAGCCTGAGAGACTGGGTAGGATAGTCTGGGGAAGACTAGGATGATTACATGCTTACATTGTTATTACTTAAACGCTTAATTGCTGATTTTTGACATACGTGCATCTGAATATTTGCATACACTAATTGTTAATAATTACTATGGGTATATATACTACGACTATTATGAACCGGCACACACGTCGCGCTACTTAGAAGGCGAGTTATCAGACATTGATAACCCTACGGCCGCTGTCACAAATGATGAGACTGCATCTGCGCCAGAGACATTTACGTTAGGCCATGAGAGTGACCCAGATATGCTGACCAAGGACGAGGACGACTTCCAACAGTCCGCGCTACCAGATTTTTGGTGATACTTTACCCTTTGCGGGCGGTTTCTCTGACAAGAATCCTTCTGTCACTATTATTACAGTCCATGACCCCTTCGTCACTGGACATCCCGATGATGAGCACACCATGGCTCTGATCCTAGACAATGCGCCTCTTGTGGACATTCCCTCCGAAGGTTGATTACTCGGCAAACAATTGATAACGATATCGACGTGATATTGATGATCCTTCCGATGACGCCCATGATGATGGAAAGTTAGATGAGAACATTATTACTGATTGCACATTTTGAGATCCCTGTTGTCAAGCTACCCTCTGATTCTAGTATACACTCGGTTTCAGACTCCTTTGAGTCTGTGACATTTGCAACCTTACAGACGAACGGATTACATCTTTCTACTGCTGACGCAGACGACAACGCCACTTTGACTGCTGCACTAACACCTGTTCGAGGCACCACACTGTTAGACGCCCCAGAGCCTGCTCCTGAGCTAGCTTCTGCACCTTTTGTGTCCGCTTGACGTTGCACCTGCTGAACTTGCACCTCTACTTGATCATGACCATGTTCCTTTTAACTTACCAGACTATGCATCCCTTATACCCGACCCAGTACCTGCACCTATTGAATCTCCTTTTCGTTGAGACACTACTACCACACCTGCACCGCTGATGTCGCACCTATGAAGACCGACGCCCATTGCGTCAACATGCCTATCACTTTCTTTCAAAACATACCCACACCCCGGGAATGTACTCCAGGTCAGCACCCGCGTAACAATCCTTTTACTACAACAGCATTTTCTACGGCCTTACAGGCCGCACCATTTACTACTTTCACCTCTACATCGCTGGACGAGCCGATTTGATGGTTCCTATAATACACTATGCTAATTTTAGACCCTTACCATCCCTCACATTATGGAGGCCACACACAAGATGAGTTGCTCCTATAACGCCAACTACAGTTGAGGATATGAGTCGCAGAATGTTGGAGCTTGAGCTGACACCACAATTGGCAACTTCAAATGCAAAACATTACATAACCGAAAACATGATTTAAGTGTCTACATCACAAGACAGCATATTGTCGGAAAAGTTTATGTAAGACACCACGTCCTCCACCCTGTCTAATACCAGCATACTTTGATCCGCCACATACATCAAGGTTCCTTTTGCGCTCTTGACCATTGCTATTACACCGCTCCCAGGAGTTGATGCTCGTTTCTTTACTGCCAAGCGGCAGATCAGCTTATTGCTTTGACGTATATACAAACTCAAGGAGGATTTCAAGCATGTTAACAGTTTACTTTTCTTTCCTCCTCCACCCCAGTCACCAGTATAGTTTGTCTCTGGGCTATGCGGATTGCATCAAAATTAGGCAAAGACACTAATGATGAGCCGAGATTGTGAAGACTTTTCGAAGGCCACATTTGGCTATGTAATTTTGATATGTTTGTTGGGCAAGGGTAGGGTGACCCTGTGTCCCTTTTGATTTAATACACTTCGTAAGACAATGCAATTGCGGTCGGAGAATAATGAGAGCCAATCATCAAACATGCGACAACACTTTGTGGCCAATAACCAATGAAAACTCAGTCGCTAGGTCTTCGCTACACACCTTATTGATCTATGTGTGTGTACTATAATTATAATACTACGTGCTTACTTGCTATGCTCTCATTAAACATAATTACCAAATTACTTGGTTATACTATGATTATACTATTACTTGATTGGTTGGTATAATAACCTGTTATGTGTACGTACTAAATGTACTCACTTAGCAAATGAGAGCTGACTTAACCAATCTTCTTTCAGAAGATGTCGATGCGAGGGAACGTCGATACCAACAACCCTCTACCGACAACAGCAGAGTCAGAATTGCGAGGGCGCCTATCGCAAGCCATCGCACACCTCGAGGCCCTTTGCTCCGAACATGGCGGAGGTACCTCAGGAAATAACCCACCCAGCGGCTGCACTTACAAGCAGTTCTTGGACCACAAACCTCGAGAATTCGACGGCACTGGGGGTGCCTTAGCTTTTGTGCGTTGGGTGGAAAAGACGAATTATGTCTTACAGTTGAGAAAATGTGCCTCAGAACATCAGGTCACGTACGTAGCTGGACTATTTGTAGATAGGGCTCTGTCATGGTGGAACCTTCAGGTTCAAACAATGGGTGAGACTGCTGCGAATGCTTGGACGTGGGACGAGCTGAAGGAACTGATGCGAAAAAGATATTGCTCTAGGGCAGAAGTCCAGAAGTTGGAGACTGAATTGTGGAACTTGAAAATGGAAGGTCCAAAGATAGCCAACTATGTGCAGAGATTTGGCGAATTATCACAAGTTGCTTCGCGTTTGGTGGAACCAAAATCTAGGAAGATCGAACGTTTCATCGGGGGACTGGCACCCCAGATTCTAAGCCTGGTAACAACATCTAAACCTTCAACGATCACCGAGGCTATCGATACAAGCGTGGCGCTCACTGAAGAAGCGATTAGACAAGGAAAATTTTCCACTTCGGAAGAGAAAAAGGAGGCTCCTGTATAGCCATCTGGAGATAACAAGAGAAAGCTCGTAAATTTCAAGAAGGTTACTCGGGAAGGTAACGAGAAGAAGACCAAGAAGGGAAAAGACTACATGGGTATCCTACCTAAATGCGACAATTGTTTACGTTATCATGTCGGGCGATGTAAGTATGGGAAATGTGAAAACTGTGGTAAGTGGGGGCATCCAAAGGAAACGTGTAAACAAGACACTGAACGCAGAAATGGATGTCAAGAGGGCAGCAAGAACTACGTAGAAAACAACGACAACGGCAAAGGAAGGACGAGTGACAAGCAAAAACGTGCTCAAGGTTGTTTTAACTGTGGAAGCAAAAAGCATTTCAGAAAATATTGCCCGAAGAACGATCAGGCACAAGGATAAAAGCTCCACGCTGGAGCTAGGGAAGCACGCCAGGAGTTCAGGCGAGGATATCGGTACGTCCCATATTACTCAATATTATGCATCCGTATTGCCAAATACTATTGCAAATTTTGCGATTCGCATCTCCAGAGTTTGATAGCATACTTGGTTTAGCAACAAGTAAGTTAGATATTCTGCACACGAAAGTACTAGCTAATGGAAAGCTAGTGGGAGCCAACGAAGTGATTGAAATCGGCCGGATATAACCTGGAAAGCGTAAGTTTACGCTTGATCTACTGCCAGTGAATTGGGAGACTTCAACAAGGTAGTTGGAGGGATTGGTTGACAGATGATTAATAGGAGATTGATATCCGCACCACGATGGCGAACGAAGAAGCGATCTTGACCCATGAAGCGGGATACGCCTTCGCGAATTACAAATTGCTTGAGGGCACGAAGGATGTTGCGTAAAGGTTGTGTTGTTTTATTGGCTCATGTCGGGGACAGGAGGAGCCGAAGAACCAAAGCGCGAAGATATTCCTATGACAAGGAAATATCCTAAGGTCTTCCTCGAAGATTTGCCATAATTATCTCCTCAACGGCTAGTCGAATTTCGCATCAGATTGATTCCAGGCGTCGCACCTGTAGTGAAAACCCCTTAACGACTCACACCTTCGGAGATGCAAGGATTGACAGTGAAGCTTCAGAAGCTGATAGAGAAGGAAGATAACAGACCAAAACTTTTGTTTTAGATAACCTCAGTGCTGCTCGTCAAAAGAAAGGACGATAACCTTCAAATGACCGGGATTCGGACGAGCTAGCCAACCAGAGTCCGTGGCTCTTGCTAAGAACTGATGACTTACTTATTTGATTAACTGCGAGCATCCAACAAGTATTACACGACTGAATCGACGATCGAGCGTCGTTAGCAGTGAATTCGGGAAGAAAGTATACCGGGGAAAATTGTGGGACAATGACTTGTTCTTAGACGTACACAAAAAGAGTGCTTCCTACACAATGCACAAACCAGTTCTACACGGGATACGAAATCTGGAGGATTTAGAAAACATATATTTAGGACCTTTGGGAACCCAGGTCCAAACTCATGAGAGTTTATCACTTAGGAACCATATCTATCAACTCAATCAACCATCATTAACCTGACAAACATGTCACTTTCCTTCGTTGAAAATTTCACTTTTGCTTCTAGCAAGTAGATGTTTGCATCTCTACTCCCCTCAAAGTAGTTGCATCACGTTGATTCTCTTCGCTAAGAGCGAACACACGTTTGCTTCGGATGCTTGGTCACTTCTCCATTTTAGCAGTTACACACCGCTTCATTACTTGAAAACTTATATATATATAATCCATGCACCTTTTGCTACGCATGCGGTTTCATTTCGATTAAGCGCTTCATTAAAGTTCAAATATTACGTTGCTAAATATAATTACTGGGTTGTGATTCGAATGACCTACATTATTGAAATTGTTGGCTCTTTTGCGATCAAGTCAACACACCCTCTTGAAACTCTTTTATTACAAATTACATCCATGGTTATTTTGTTACCATGCCAATATTCCCTTTGTTGATAGATACGTTTATTGCCGGCCTACACTAAAATTAAGTTCGATTGCTTGAACTTACCCACTTCGCATATTCAGTTTCAGATGTCATATGATGTATTGGGAGCATCATATTCAAATATATATATTTTTTTTGCAAAGATTCTTTCATCCCGAGTCATAGCAGGTTCGGTTGGTCTACGACTCCACTAAATCGTTTGATTTGTTTCGATACCTTACGGTGATATTTTCATCGAATTGAAGCTTGTGCTAATTGGGTTACTCACTTCATACATGGACTTAGTTACCTACTCATTTGTTAACAATCCATTTTGATATTCATGATCAAAGCAGTCTCAGCACAATTGTGTGCTAAGGCAATGGTACATACATTCGTTTCATAAGCACCATGTACCTCCTAACGATTCTTTCATTGACAATCGAATGCCTTACGGTACTTAATACCTTTTTCATCCTTTGAGCAAAAACAGTGACTCTTCGATGTTCAGTATTCAACTGAAAACTTTGCAACATTGTGTAAATCAAATCTTTGGGCTTGCTTCGGTACACTTTCGCTTGATCTCCAGCACGGTGAATTTGTTCAGTCACCACTATACTCGTATTATGTCACTACGACACCTCGTGGTATCCTTACAACCTTGTAGATTATGCTAATTATGGTCAACCGTTTCACGCATAACTACATATACTTTTGATGACTTGTCATGCAAACATTTCTGATACAACTACAAATCAAGGCAAGGATACACCAGATTCGCTTGTATTCACTCGGCGTGTTCTCGAAATTCAAAATTTTCAACACGCCAAATCTTACCATTCGTCTACTCGGGAGTTGACAGATCATTTTACTATTCCATGTGAGTCGTTGATTTTAAATTCATATAACGGATGCTAGGGTTCGTGAAAACTCGGTTGCATATTGCAAACGATCGTATGAGAATCTTATTAGTCAAAGCCTCCCTTTTGTGGAACCCCCGTGCTAGCTGGATTACACTAGACTATACGTCAAATACGTCTCGTACATTTGACATCTAATGCTTAAAGCACATAGCTTTTAACCCTAGGATTCGGATTGTTATATATTCTTGGACTCACCTAATGTGAGTAAGGTATGATTCGGCTTGATTATTATCTACCTCGATATTATTTATATACATACACGTGTGATGAAACCATAAGGGGATAAGGTAGTACAAATTTCGAGGATGAAATTTTCTTAACGGGGGGAGAATGTGACAACCCTCACATTTATAGGTATCCGTACACTAAATTAATATTTAATTAGTGCTTAATTACTGTGCTTGACTACAATTATGAATAAACTGCTTACTGTTTTCTGATACATACATACTCATGCATCACATTTTATTACTGTCACTCCATTCATTACACACAAACAATAGTGACAAACTTGATGCACAAAGCGTAGTTAGCACACTAAACGGATAACCCAGAAAACATGCTGACATTGCCAGCACCTAGACAGACATTATATCGAGGCCCAGTATGAGCCGGGAATAAAGTACTACACTGGTAGGGAGTGTAGGGAGGTGAGGATCATTAAACTGCGTCACTAGGTGGTAGTTATAGTGCCGAGAAGTGCTTAAAACATACTTTAAGTGCAGAATTCTGCACTAGTTAACCAAAATTCAGCATTTAACAACGCTAGTAAAGTGCAAAAACTTGGTAAAATAATTCTAGACACTTTCCAAAGTGTTGGTAAATTCTTGTGTCACTAAAAACAATATAAAAGACACTTTAATTACTTATTTAACACTTTAACGGATTAATATCCAACCAAACAACCGGACTTTACCCGAAACATAAAATATTGCCAAAGACATAGTTTTCATTTTTCTAAGCCAGTTAGGGTCCCCAAACACCCTAACACCCTTTATATTATACTACACACTTAATATCCTAACTAAACCCATTAAATCCTAACTAAATGTAACTTTACCGTTACACCACCCAACCCTTACCCCCCCCCCCCCTTTTCTACGGTCATGGGATGAGGAGACATCCCCACCATCCTTTTCATTATTTTATTTGCTAATGTTGTTGGACAATTAAACACATTATATGTTGGATAACAAGATTTGGATTATAAATAAGACATCAAGGAATTAGAGCCTCTCATTTACAAATCACCAACTCAAACAAGCTCTTCCTTTCCTTTCTTGCTAGTGTTCGGCCGAACCCACACTCCCCATTTGTTTGACTATTTTATTAATATATGTTGGATATTTAGTGAACATAATGCATGGAGGATAAAGCTAGAACATGGTTTATAAATAGATTCAATAGTTACCTAGTCTCTTTCATCAAACACACTTCAACTTCAAACTCATCTCCTTCCCTCTACACCCCATCTCGGCCGAACACCTCCACCACCATAGCTCCACCCTCAAGTTTGATACTAGCCATTTTCCATACACACATAGAAGCAAGAGGTCATACAAACAAGCCGGGTGCTCTCGAAAGTGCAAGAACCGCTCTAGATTTCTTTTATCCACCACATTTACACCTTGATTCTTCCCTAGTCTTGTGCTAGTAGTAAGTGCTTCTAAACATCATCTTGATCTTGTTTATGGTGGTTAATAGGTGATTTAATGGTTAAAAATTAAAAAATCTAAAGAACATAACATAAAGTCTTGGACATAAGAAGAATAAGGTGGATAAAGAAAGAATATGTGTGTAAATCTTGTGAAACTTGTCTAGTTGTGATTATTTGATGTTGTTTGTTACTAAAAGTGGGATGGATCATCATCTAACCATACTAGATCATGTTCAAGAACATGAACTAGTAGTATGTTAGTGTTAGAATTATAAAAGATGAGGAACCCTTCCACTCATGAAACATGAACTTGAGTAAATGTAATTTTTCTTGTAAAATAAGGTTCTAAACTAGTAGATCTAAAGATCTACAAGTGGTTTTTCGGAAGAACCAAATGAAAGATGCAAGTCTTGTTAAAACCCGGATATTTTATGAACTAGAAGCATTTTAGTAACTAAACAAGTGTGTAACACTTGTGTAACAAGAAATTTAACAAAGAAGTATTTTTGAAAATCATGACTAGAAGTTGTGAAACTTCAAGTTCTTTAAAAATAAAGTTTTTAAGAAACTAACTTTATTTTTAAAGATAACAAAATCTACTAAATGTGTTAGAAAGTTACTACATATGGTTACAAAACCTTCAAGTTCATGAGTTTATGATTATTCATATTCATATTTTGTCTAGTTTGATGAATAAATATTGTATGTTGTTGATGGGTAAATTGTTTGAGTGAATTTTGAAAAGAAAATGATACGCTTGTGAGCGTGGACACCTCCAGTTACAAAGGAAACTCTGGCGGAATTTTTCCGGAAATATAACACATAGAAATATTTTTGTGACAAATGTTTATAAATGTGTTTTTAACTTGGTTTTCAAAATAAACTTCGCCGTGATTGTTATTACAAAAATTACAAAGTGTCGGAGGTGGGTTTTCGTAAATAAAACCTGTTAAATATATATTTAGAATATATATTTCATAATAAAACGCTTGTGTGGTTATATGATTATTTTGTGAACTAAATATATTATTTTTAGGATAAAAATAATATAACCTAGGAATATTATGAGATCACGACTCCAAAATAATACCAACGCTATCACAAATAAATATTTAAGTTACACCTGCATTGTCATAACAACGCGAACTTTAAAACGTAACTTATGTATATTTTGGGAAACACTCCCATACGTATATTTTGGTAAAAATATTATTTTGGAAACTATAGAAATAAAAGTATATTATTTTTGGGAAAAATACATATATTTTGGAAATACATTATTTTTGGACAAGTGAGTTGAATATATTTTTCCAAGTGGGAAATAAAAAAATATATTTTCCTAGTATATTTAGAAGATATATAATTTTTGAGAAAAGTATATATTTTCTGAAACGATACGTGATTAAACGAAATAAGGTTTATTTGTATATATTTAAGTAAGACTTGAAATATATGGTTTTGGAAATAGATTTTGGGAATGTATTAACATATATTTAATTGGAACAATACACCAAAATACGACGCCAATACTTGGCAAGAAATACAAATACGAAAATACATGTATGAGATACCCCCACCCTTGGGAAGGAAATACGAAGTTAAAATGCTTGAGAAGTATTAATACAGAAACACCGCATAAACAATTATTCCAAAACTAAATACAATTATTATAACTTGGAATAATAACAGAATCGTAACTCAAAAACTTACATACTAAGACAAGGCACGACCCGTTCGTCTAATAGACATTAGACCATTGTAGGTAGTCGGGTTTGCCGCGGAGATTTGGGTTACGAGTACGAAGACGCAATACAGTGAGTTCATGTCCCCCTTTTCTCTTAACTGTTTTCAGTTTTTATACTTCGGGGGTGGAATACATGTTACAATTATTACAGACTTTATACATGGTATGGTTAGCTTAAGTAGGGTTTACTACTTAGATCATGTGAGTGGGTAGGCGTGTAACTGAGGCCATTAATCCTCATGGTAGGACCGAGGGACATTAGTGATAGATCTATTTGGGTGTAGCGAGCCCCACTCCTGCGCCCGCTGAGTGGACCAGGTGGTGACTAAGTGCCCGACGCACAAATCCGCTAGGTTTGAGTCTTCCTGCATCACTTCACACATATCATTGGCTTTGCAACCCAATGGTGATCTCTTTTTCCTTAATTGCTACATACCAGGAACTTTTCATATACAGACATACTTTAAAGGTTTATACATACTTACTTACACATGAACTCGCTCAACTTTATCTTGATTTTTCAAACTACATGTATTTCAGGGAATTTATAAGTGGATCTGGCGGGCGTTGGAAGTTTTTATGCTGCGTTAAAAATAAAGATGTCATCCATGGTCTTTAAGTTTGGTCAATGTGTCTCTTTCCTGGACAAGACACGCCTTCCAAACCTTGGTACTGTTTAATATCATTTTGATGAGTCCTTAGTGAACTCATAAACATTTTGTATGATTGTAAACTTGAATTTGAAGTCTACGTTTTTGAAACAATGTTGTTATGTTTTAAACTCACATAATGGATGACAAACCTATCGTTTTATCATATAGTGTGGTTATGATCGTATGCAATGGTATTAAGAAGTCACACCAATAATCACGTTTCCGCAAAAGTCAGGGTGTGACAATATAATTGGTGATTAAAAGCTAGTTAATCAAGTTCAAATTAAATAGCGGAAGCATTAAAGGTAAAATCCAAAACATAAGTAATAAGTTCATAAGTTTAAATGTTTAACATGGGACTCGACAGTCCATGTCCCACAACGACCACGCCTCCCCGTGCAAGCTCCATAGATACCTAACGACCTGCAAGGCAAGTAACAAGGAGTCAACAACAAAGTTGAGCGAGTTCACAGTAGGTGTTTGTTATAAAGTAGTTTTTCAAGAACTATGAAAGTCCAAGTTCCGAGGACGGAGGTAAGTAGTCTAGTAGTGGTGAAAGTCCAAGTTCCGTCCTAGCTATTTAATCCCATTCCCAACCCACCGGGAATGAGTGTGAACTCACCTTGGTTTGCTCGGTTAGATTAATTACTTTAATAATCAGGAATCAAGCACGTCCTAATAAGGTACAGATAATAATCAGTTTCTCGTGCATGCATAACACGTATCCTACGTACGCTTTATCTACTCATTACTTCTATCACATACCACACAATTCAAATGTCACACTCTGACTTTTGTGTAAAGATCATAGTTAAAAAAAATATACTTGTAACACTTGTTAGAAAATATTCTCTATGTGTTGGAGTTTTTAGAAAATTTCGCCAGAGTTTTCTTTGTAAATGGAGGCGTCCATGCTAATAAGCATATCATTTTCTTTTCCAAAAATCATTCAACAATCAACAACAATTTACCAAAAGCAAACTATTCCATTTACAAACCAACATGAACTTGATGTCTCATAAAAATGCGTAGTAACTTGGTGAGGCGTTTAGTGGGTTTAGTTACCCTCCAAAGTGTGTTTACTTCTTTTAAAAATCTCATTCTTGCAAAGGTTTGGTGTTTACAACTTGTAAACATAATTTACAAAAATTACTCTTTTGAACTCTTCTTGTAAATAAAATGTCCTTACACTTAATTTATTTACAAAAATGGTGTAAGTGCAAGTAAAAGTCATGATCTTTTTAAAATCCGTCTTTTGAACTTGGTTTGTTTAGAAAGGTCTTTTGTAAGTCTCGGATCTACATGATCATCAACCTACTTGTTTACTTATATTTCAAGAAAAATCATTTTCTTTCAAGTTCATGTTTAACTAGAAGATGATTATTTCATGTAATACATAATCACCTCCTAATCTTGTTAAATCATGTTTCTAATCATCATTTAACAAGTCCCATATCGTGATTAACAACACATTACCAAGAATCAACAAGAAATCAACAATATATTCACAACGACATCATACTACAACATTTCATCATGTTTCCTCTTTATGTAAGCTTTAGGTTAAATCTTTTAGTTCATGTTCCTTAGTGTTCTTGATATAATCAACATCCTACAACCTTTTAACCAACAAAAGAGAAGATAACAAGAGTAAATCAAGAACTTACAACTAGCTCAAAGGCTAGGGAAGATCTCTAGTGAAAAAGATGATGAAGAGGGGATGATAAAAGCAAATGAGAAGGATTCTCCAAGACCTTCAAGCTCCAAACTCCATGTATCACCTTCTAGACTTGAATGAGCTAGGAATTGGAATGATATGGTGGTAATAAGGTGGCGGTTATAGTGAGCCGAAAGGGAGAGGAGAGAGTGAGGGAGTGATGGTGTGAAGATTTAGAGAAGATATGAAATGATATGGATATCCAAGGCCATACTTATAATCTCTCTTTCAATATTTTGTTCAACATAGCAAAATAATCAACAAATCTTGGAAGTATGGTGTAGAAGTATGGTGGTGATGGTGGAAGCCTAGGCTAGGGGGAGGGGGTCTAGATGTAACTTGGTGACTAGTTGGTTACATACTAGTAAAAAATCAAGTATATGGTTACATATGTTAGTTATTAGAGAATTTAGTGGGTGTTATGGTGTACGGGGATCATAACTAGCCAAGAAAAAATTAAACAACGTTTCTTGCAATATTTTGGTGTCCCAGGTAATGTCCGGTTGTTCGGTTAGATACCGGTTCGTTAAAGTGCTAAGTTGTTCCGTTTAGTGTCTTATATGTATCTTTTTTGTAACACTTTAATTCCCAACACTTAGGAAAGCATACAGGACCATTTTGTCAATTTTCTGTACAAGACTAGTATGTTAACAAGCACATGTAAGTATGACGCAGTAATCAGAAAGCAGTTAAGTAATTCAGCACAGTCATCAAGCACTTTAATTAACATTAATTAATCGTACGGATACATGTAATTATGAGGGTTGTCACATTCTCCCCTTGTTAAGAAAATTTCGTCCCGAAATTTAGCTCGTGGTTACTGAGGAAGCTAGTTAAGTTGCGTGGTTTCCTGGTTTTCCTGGGGTGTCACATCATTCCCCCGTTGGTTTGGAATTTCGTCTCGAAATTCTGCAGTAGCTTCAGCCTCAGTAGTGGTTGCACTTTTCTTAAACAACTGGGGATACTTGAGTTTCATTTGTTCTTCTCGTTCCCAGGTATACTCTGGGCCACGACGGGAGTTCCAACGAACTCGAACAAGAGGTATTATGGTACGCTTGAGAATCTTAACCTCTCGGTCTGTGATTTCAATTGGTTCCTCGACGAATCGCAACTAGTCGTCGATTGTGAGCTCCTTTAAGGGAACTATGAGGGTCACATCTGACAGACACTTCTTCAGATTCGACACATGGAAAACATTGTGAACTCCGCTGAGTTCTTCAGGTAGATTCAACTTGTAAGCGACCTTGCCAATTTTCTCAATGATTTCGAAGGGTCCAACATATCGCGGATTGAGTTTGCCTCGTTTTCCAAAACGAACTACACCTTTCCAAGGTGAGACTTTAAGTAGCACTCGATCCCCAACCTGGAATTCGAGTGGTTTCCTTCGCTTATTAGCATAGCTTTTCTGACGGTCACGAGCTGCCGCCATTCGTTGTCGTATCTGAGCAATCTTCTCGGTTGTATCTACTACAAGTTCTGGGCCAGTGATTTAACTGTCGCCAACTTCTGCCCAACAAAGAGGTGATCGGCACTTCCATCCGTACAATGCCTCGAACGGAGCGGCTTGGATACTGGTGTGGTAACTGTTGTTATACGAAAACTCCACTAACGGGAGGTGTTTTTCCCAGCCGTTACCAAAGTCGATTACACATGCCCTGAGTATGTCTTCAAGGGTTTGGATGGTGCGTTCAGATTGCCCATCCGTCTGTGGATGATATGCCGTGCTCATGTCTAATCGAGAACCAAAGGACTTGTGAATAGTTTGCCACAATTCAGATGTAAAACGTGAGTCACGATCAGAGATGATGGAGGTTGGCACTCCGTGCCTTGATACTACTTCCTTTAGGTAGATGTCTGCTAGAGTAGAAAACTTATCCGTTTCCTTGATAGCCAAGAAGTGTGCAGACTTAGTCAATCGATCCACTATCACCCAAATAGTGTCATTTCCGTGTTGAGATCTAGGCAGGCCAGTAACGAAATCCATGGAAATTTGCTCCCATTTCCATGTCGGGATCTCTGGTTGTTGGAGTAGGTCTGATGGTTTCTGATATTCAATCTTGACTCTCGCACAAGTCAAACATTTACTGACGTAGGTTGCTATGTTGGCTTTCATACTAGGCCACCAATACGTAGTCTTGAGATCGTGGTACATCTTATCCAAACCAGGATGCACTGAATAACGAGACTTGTGTGCCTCATCCATCACAAGCTCACGTAGATTACCATAGAGTGGAACCCAGATGCGCCCGTTTACATAGTAGGCGCCGTCTTCCTTTTGTTCTAACCATTTTCTTGATCCTCGTAGGGACTCCACCCTGATGTTTTCTGCTTTCAACGCTTCAACCTGAGCATCTTGTATCTGAGTGGGAAGACTAGATTGGATGGTAAGTTGTAACGCTCGCACACGTTTAGGTGTAGTATCCTTTCGACTGAGGGCGTCGGCCACAACATTGGCTTTGCCCGGGTGGTATTTGATAGCGCATTCATAATCATTTAAGAGCTCGACCCATCGACGTTGTCGCATGTTTAACTCCTTTTGCTTGAAGATATGCTCGAGACTCCTGTGATCGGTGTAAATGGTGCACTTGGTACCGTACAGGTAATGTCTCCATATCTTAAGTGCGAAAACAACTGCTCCCAATTCCAAGTCGTGCGTAGTGTAGTTCCTTTCGTGAACTTTAAGTTGGCGCGATGCGTAGGCAATGACCTTGTCACATTGCATCAACACGCAACCAAGTCCTTGGATGGAAGCGTCGCAATAAACCACAAAATCATCCGTGCCTTCAGGAAATGAGAGGATAGGCGCGCTACAAAGTCTATCTTTTATGTGCTGAAAAGAAGATTCCTGTGCATCACCCCAACGATAGGTGACACCCTTCTGAGTTAGCGAGGTGAGAGGTTGCGCAATCTTAGAGAGATCCTTGATGAGTCTTCTGTAGTAGCCTGCTGTAACACCCCGAAAACGGGTTTGATAGTCAAACCCCGTTAATATTAATGAACGGGTAAAATACCGTTAGTGGTAAAAAGTAACCTGGTAAATATTAGGATTTAAATAAATAAACCTAATATTAAATAAAAGAGAATAAATGTTTTTGAGAAAATAAAGTTCGTAAGAGCCCGAGCTAACGGGACTTAAAAATAAAACGGGTTAAAACTACCGAAACCCATTAAACGAACTAGGAATAATTAACCTAGTTAGTAACGAGTAATTAAGTAAAAACTAGAAAGAAAAATAAGAACTAGTGAACCTTTTATAAAAGGTTGGAACAAAAGGGACCAAAGTTGTAACAAAAGAAACTTGTGTTTTATAAACAAAAATTTTACACAAAACACACATAGTGTGTGTGTGTGGATCGTACATCAGGTGCAAGAACAAGAGCTCAAACCCTAGTTCACCCAAAATCAACAAATTGAAGGTCAAATCTAACCCAAATCAAATGCATGAACACAAATTCGTGATCACCTAAGCTTAGGGATCATAAGGTATGTAGAATTTCGATGATTTGTGAAGTTGTGAAATATGAAGAAACATCATAATCTGCGAATTAGGTGTGAATCATAGAGGTTATGGCTAAATTGTGATGTGTACTTGCTTAGGAACAAAACCCTAAGTGTGAATTATACATATGTTGCCATGATTTGAATGCCTAGATGAATTACCACATTTAGATAAGTGGGTTTTACTAATATGATGAAATTTATGATATAATCATGTTAGAATCATCATATTGGGTAGTAGAAGAAAGGAACTTGAACAAATTGTAAGTTGAGTGTATGTTCATACAAGAATTGAAATGGGTTTTTATATGTTATGATGAAATCGGTAATTTCATCCATGTAAATAGATGTATGTAATTGTGTTATGCACTAGTTTATATGAATAACTTGATTAGATAAGGTGTTCGAATGAATGCTAGTGGTATGATGAAACGGGTCTCACTTATAGAGGAGAACCCTTAGTTCTTGTGAAAATAAATAAATAAGTTAGATTTAATAATCACTTGAACTAGTTGAAGTATTGGAAATATAATGAAACGGGTCAAAAGATTTGTTAAACGGTGGCTTAAAAGAACGCCTACCGGGTGATTTGAGAAATACCTAAACTAGTTGATAAACTTGAATGTGCATTTTATATACTAATGGGCATTTGACTTTTTAAAAGTCAAACCGACCTACAATACGATGAATGATAATTTTTATATGAAATACGTAAGGTGGAATAGTCATAATTGATAATGACTAATCTAACCGTCTTACGAATTATAATGATAGTTTGACGCTTAACAAACTAGATGGAAGCTTGGGAAGGAAGCGGGTCAAACGGATTGAGCACGCGGAAAAGAATAACCGGATGCAAGGTAAGTAAAGCTTACACCTTCTAGAATAGAATACTTACTTTTATAATGGATAGCATTGTGAATACTAAAATGGACATGGTTTTCGCGGCCATTTTGTCAATAAAATAGTTATTGATAGCAAACAGGTCCGTTATTTGCAAAACTGTTTCGGGGTCTTAAACACTTAGTTTTGACTCCATATGTGGTCAGAAGTGGTATAACAATATAAATGATGATTGGTAATTTTTATAAACCTTTCGGAAGTTGTTTAACGTTGTTTTCGCGGACGTTTTGTCAACAAAATAGTTGTTGACAGCAAGCAGATCCGTATTTGCAGAAATTGTTTCGAGGCCTTAAACACTTAGTTTTGACTCAATATTTGGTCTGAAGTGGTATAACAATATAAATGATGATTGGTAATTTTTATAAACTTTTCGGAAGTTGTTTAACGTGGTTTTCGCGGACGTTTTGTCAACAAAATAGTTGTTGACAGCAAGCAGATCCGTATTTGCAGAAATTGTTTCGAGGCCTTAAACACTTAGTTTTGACTCAATATTTGGTCAGAAGTGGTATAACAATATAAATGATGATTGGTAATTTTTATAAACTTTTCGGAAGTTGTTTAACGTGGTTTTCGCGGACGTTTTGTCAACAAAATAGTTGTTGACAGCAAGCAGATCCGTATTTGCAGAAATTGTTTCGAGGTCTTAAACACTTAGTTTTGACTCAATATTTGGTCAGAAGTGGTATAACAATATAAAAGATGATTGGTAATTTTTATAAACTTTTCGGAAGTTGTTTAATGTGGTTTTCGCGGACGTTTTGTCAACAAAATAGTTGTTGACAGCAAGCAGTTCCGTAATTGCAGAAATTGTTTCGAGGCCTTAAACACTTAGTTTTGACTCAATACTTTATCAGAAGTTGTATAATAATATAAATGATGATTGGTAATATTATATATTGTTAAGTGTTACAAATACAGGCAAGGGGAAAGTATGAGCATGTTTTGCCAAGGTTGGCGAAAGGTAATGCAATGTATTAAAAACGAGTCAATGTTGACCCGTGCCAGGTACGCACAAGGAATGATACTCTCGTGAAGGGTACATGTACCAACCATAATATTGATTATCGTTGGAGGAAATAAGATTTTTTGTTAATAAGGGTTGATAAAATTATAGTTTTGACATAAATACCCATAACGGGTCAAATAATTCGGTTTAAGAACCGGAAATTTGAATTCGAAGGAAACAAGAATTTTGAATAATAGATGAATGAATTGGATGAAAATATGTTTATAACTTGTTGTGAAACTGTCAAAACTAACTTTTATGTTGGTTTTGATTTTAGGAATGTCTTATGGAACCCCGGATGAGGATCAAGCAAGAAAGGAGAACCGAACACATGTCTCGAAGCTTCCGCAACGATCTTATTTTGTTCTAGTTTAAAAAGTGGATATTGTAAACACTTGAAATTATATTTTGGAACGTTTTAAATTATGTAAGAAGTTTAACTTGGAAAAGTTTTTGTAAGCTTGCATTTTCATATAAAATGCGTGTTTAACATTATAATATTAATTAATAGAGACGGGTCTTACAAGTTGGTAATCAGAGCTCATGGTTAAAGAGTAAAGTGTGTTCGGTTCAAGACTTGATTGCAAATCCGGTAAGTATATTCATATTAATGGTTTAGTATGATTAAAGTGTTGTGAACAACACATAGGGTTATCGTGTAATACATGTTACACCAATCAAAATCGATAAAGGATAGATATAGTCAACGAAATTACGTGTGTTGACACGTATAGTGGAAAAGCCTTGTGTTATAATACGGGCGTTCATTAATGTCGAAATTACTAACTTTTATAAATGTTGTAGTTGAAGGACACTCGCATCTGAAGATAGTGGGAGTTTAACAAATGGCGGATATGACGAAGCAACGGTCTAAAGTATGACCAGCAGAGCATGCTCAACAAGGACCTAAACCGCGTGACGATCGTGAACAATATTAACGGCATGGAAAGCCCGTTAGGGCAAGCATTACCAGGTGCACGTTTTAAATTAATCGCACAAATAGTAATATGCAACAAACACGTAGAGAATGACGGTTGCATATATAGGATAAAACTTGGAAAACCTGAATAGGATATCTATTCAGGATGAAGTTTCCAAGAACAATTAAGTAGAAATAAGTGTTATTCACGATGATGAATGACAAAACAATAACAGGATTAGTTCATATGGAAACTTAGACGGGTGTAACTATCCAAGTGAATAATTCTCAATATAATACTAGTGAGAAAAGTAGCGATTACGTTAACGAATGTGATTACATAATAGTTTGATAAAAAAGAAAAACTTTTTATATACGTTCAAGTGCAAAACGAATAAAACTAATGATTGTTGTTTAGCAATTAAATAAAGTTTTACTGAATGGAATCAAAGATATAGAAAGAATAGAGGCGTTACTTACATAGGGCGTGATGTGAAAATTATGAAAAGGTCATGTGTGTCATGTGTTGATCGCTTACTCTGGCCAAGTAAGTAGTGAACACATGATACCATGAACTTCTTATGATGGACACATTTACGTCCGATGTAGTAAGGACGGGGTGAATGGGACAAATAAAAAAAAAGGTACCCAAAACAGATCAAACAAGTAAGATATTTGATAATAAATGAAAAAGCAAGCCGGGTAACGGAAGCATATTACGTCGTAATAACGAGCCCAAGAAAAGGGACAAGAATCAAAGTAAATGAAACTACAAACCGACTAATAAGAATGCTAAGGCGTAGGGATAAAGTTTGATTGCCATAAGTGATGAAATTTCACACGAACAAGTCAAACGAGTTAAATAAAGAATAACGCTTGCTAGTGTAAGTAAGCGCGAACCGAATAGATAAAAGCGCAAAAGATTAATAAGCCTTTGCAAAGGGTTGTGGGCGCTAAAAACATTAAGATAAAAGAACCCGGGTAATGGGTTGTAAAGAAGTGTAAATATGAACCGAGAAACGGTAACTGTAGAACAAACCGACGTGTAAATGACGTAAGGAGTCATAAAGTCGGAAACTTAGTCCGTAAGAAGACGAATGTAGCCTTAGACTACGGTCAAGGATTCTAAATATAAAAAGGGGTGCCTTGACGCCATATATGTATATATATGTACATTTGAATAAAGACACAAGTAAAAGATGATCTACGGGATCATCATAACCTACGGGATTAAAAGTAGTGTCAAGGTCTACGAGACCAAGAAGACCCTTGGGTCATAGATAGAAAGAAACAAACTGTTGGGATCACACCTTAAAAAGGTGAAAATCTAAAGAAATAGCCTATGAGGCTAAGTGAAAGAACCTACGGGTCAATAAAGTAAAGCGAGGGAACTGGTTATTATTGCCCGTGTAAAACTAGAACGGAAAAGAATAAATTACTGGTTGTCAATTTCCTTGATATGAGTAATTGACATAAGTTAAAGATAAAACGTAAAACTAAAATTCAGTTTTAGTAAGAAATAATGTTTTAATAGATATGAATATTATGAGAAGAATTTGGAAATGATTAACATTAAGGGATATAGGTCTTAACACCGATAGGTGCAAGTCGATACATTCGAAAAGAAGAAATATGAAAAAGAAAAGTTGAGATAAACTTAAACGTGACGTGACGCGTTCACGGTCAAGAAAAAAAATGTAAAATGTGATCACGTTGTAACGTGAGTTACAGGATAGGAGTTCATAAACTCATATAAGCCTCAGGAAGGCAATATGGATATACCCGAACGATAGGGTGTAGGGTAACCAGTGACTAACAAATTTAACCACCCAAAATAAATAATCAATAAAGGTAAAGGATACAAGCTGAAAGTAATGGCCCGCGAGGCGGCGTCAATATAAATGAAAACTTTTGACCGAAAGGAACGGGTGCTTCGAAAATGAAACTTGGTTCGTTTGGTTAAACTAATAACCTACGTAAGAAAGGTTTCGGGGACGAAACCTCTTTATGGGGGGTAGACTTGTAACACCCCGAAAACGGGTTTGATAGTCAAACCACGTTAATATTAATTAACGGGTAAAATACCGTTAGTGGTAAAAGTAACCTGGTAAATATTAGGATTTAAATAAATAAACCTAATATTAAATAAAAGAGAATAAATGTTTTTGAGAAAATAAAGTTCGTAAGAGCCCGAGCTAACGGGACTTAAAAATAAAACGGGTTAAAACTACCGAAACCCATTAAACGAACTAGGAATAATTAACCTAGTTAGTAACGAGTAATTAAGTAAAAACTAGAAAGAAAAATAAGAACTAGTGAACCTTTTATAAAAGGTTGGAACAAAAGGGACCAAAGTTGTAACAAAAGAAATTGTGTTTTATAAACAAAAATTTTACACAAAACACACATAGTGTGTGTGTGTGGATCGTACATCAGGTGCAAGAACAAGAGCTCAAACCCTAGTTCACCCAAAATCAACAAATTGAAGGTCAAATCTAACCCAAATCAAATGCATGAACACAAATTCGTGATCACCTAAGCTTAGGGATCATAAGGTATGTAGAATTTCGATGATTTGTGAAGTTGTGAAATATGAAGAAACATCATAATCTGCGAATTAGGTGTGAATCATAGAGGTTATGGCTAAATTGTGATGTGTACTTGCTTAGGAACAAAACCCTAAGTGTGAATTATACATATGTTGCCATGATTTGAATGCCTAGATGAACTACCACATTTAGATAAGTGGGTTTTACTAATATGATGAAATTTATGATATAATCATGTTAGAATCATCATATTGGGTAGTAGAAGAAAGGAACTTGAACAAATTGTAAGTTGAGTGTATGTTCATACAAGAATTGAAATGGGTTTTTATATGTTATGATGAAATCGGTAATTTCATCCATGTAAATAGATGTATGTAATTGTGTTATGCACTAGTTTATATGAATAACTTGATTAGATAAGGTGTTCGAATGAATGCTAGTGGTATGATGAAACGGGTCTCACTTATAGAGGAGAACCCTTAGTTCTTGTGAAAATAAATAAATAAGTTAGATTTAATAATCACTTGAACTAGTTGAAGTATTGGAAATATAATGAAACGGGTCAAAAGATTTGTTAAACGGTGGCTTAAAAGAACGCCTACCGGGTGATTTGAGAAATACCTAAACTAGTTGATAAACTTGAATGTGCATTTTATATACTAATGGGCATTTGACTTTTTAAAAGTCAAACCGACCTACAATACGATGAATGATAATTTTTATATGAAATACGTAAGGTGGAATAGTCATAATTGATAATGACTAATCTAACCGTCTTACGAATTATAATGATAGTTTGACGCTTAACAAACTAGATGGAAGCTTGGGAAGGAAGCGGGTCAAACGGATTGAGCACGCGGAAAAGAATAACCGGATGCAAGGTAAGTAAAGCTTACACCTTCTAGAATAGAATACTTACTTTTATAATGGATAGCATTGTGAATACTAAAATGGACATGGTTTTCGCGGCCATTTTGTCAATAAAATAGTTATTGATAGCAAACAGGTCCGTTATTTGCAAAACTGTTTCGGGGTCTTAAACACTTAGTTTTGACTCCATATGTGGTCAGAAGTGGTATAACAATATAAATGATGATTGGTAATTTTTATAAACCTTTCGGAAGTTGTTTAACGTTGTTTTCGTGGACGTTTTGTCAACAAAATAGTTGTTGACAGCAAGCAGATCCGTATTTGAAGAAATTGTTTCGAGGCCTTAAACACTTAGTTTTGACTCAATATTTGGTCTGAAGTGGTATAACAATATAAATGATGATTGTTAATTTTTATAAACTTTTCGGAAGTTGTTTAACGTGGTTTTCGCGGACGTTTTGTCAACAAAATAGTAGTTGACAGCAAGCAGATCCGTATTTGCAGAAATTGTTTCGAGGCCTTAAACACTTAGTTTTGACTCAATATTTGGTCAGAAGTGGTATAACAATATAAATGATGATTGGTAATTTTTATAAACTTTTCGGAAGTTGTTTAACGTGGTTTTCGCGGACGTTTTGTCAACAAAATAGTTGTTGACAGCAAGCAGATCCGTATTTGCAGAAATTGTTTCGAGGACTTAAACACTTAGTTTTGACTCAATATTTGGTCAGAAGTGGTATAACAATATAAAAGATGATTGGTAATTTTTATAAACTTTTCGGAAGTTGTTTAATGTGGTTTTCGCGGACGTTTTGTCAACAAAATAGTTGTTGACAGCAAGCAGTTCCGTAATTGCAGAAATTGTTTCGAGGCCTTAAACACTTAGTTTTGACTCAATACTTTATCAGAAGTTGTATAATAATATAAATGATGATTGGTAATATTATATATTGTTAAGTGTTACAAATACAGGCAAGGGGAAAGTATGAGCATGTTTTGCCAAAGTTGGCGAAAGGTAATGCAATGTATTAAAAACGAGTCAATGTTGACCCGTGCCAGGTACGCACAAGGAATGATACTCTCGTGAAGGGTACATGTACCAACCATAATATGGATTATCGTTGGAGGAAATAAGATTTTTTGTTAATAAGGGTTGATAAAATTATAGTTTTGACATAAATACCCATAACGGGTCAAATAATTCGGTTTAAGAACCGGAAATTTGAATTCGAAGGAAACAAGAATTTTGAATAATAGATGAATGAATTGGATGAAAATATGTTTATAACTTGTTGTGAAACTGTCAAAACTAACTTTTATGTTGGTTTTGATTTTAGGAATGTCTTATGGAACCCCGGATGAGGATCAAGCAAGAAAGGAGAACCGAACACATGTCTCGAAGCTTCCGCAACGATCTTATTTTGTTCTAGTTTAAAAAGTGGATATTGTAAACACTTGAAATTATATTTTGGAACGTTTTAAATTATGTAAGAAGTTTAACTTGGAAAAGTTTTTGTAAGCTTGCATTTTCATATAAAATGCGTGTTTAACATTATAATATTAATTAATAGAGACGGGTCTTACAAGTTGGTAATCAGAGCTCATGGTTAAAGAGTAAAGTGTGTTCGGTTCAAGACTTGATTGCAAATCCGGTAAGTATATTCATATTAATGGTTTAGTATGATTAAAGTGTTGTGAACAACACATAGGGTTATCGTGTAATACATGTTACACCAATCAAAATCGATAAAGGATAGATATAGTCAACGAAATTACGTGTGTTGACACGTATAGTGGAAAAGCCTTGTGTTATAATACGGGCGTTCATTAATGTCGAAATTACTAACTTTTATAAATGTTGTAGTTGAAGGACACTCGCATCTGAAGATAGTGGGAGTTTAACAAATGGCGGATATGACGAAGCAACGGTCTAAAGTATGACCAGCAGAGCATGCTCAACAAGGACCTAAACCGCGTGACGATCGTGAACAATATTAACGGCATGGAAAGCCCGTTAGGGCAAGCATTACCAGGTGCACGTTTTAAATTAATCGCACAAATAGTAATATGCAACAAACACGTAGAGAATGACGGTTGCATATATAGGATAAAACTTGGAAAACCTGAATAGGATATCTATTCAGGATGAAGTTTCCAAGAACAATTAAGTAGAAATAAGTGTTATTCACGATGATGAATGACAAAACAATAACAGGATTAGTTCATATGGAAACTTAGACGGGTGTAACTATCCAAGTGAATAATTCTCAATATAATACTAGTGAGAAAAGTAGCGATTACGTTAACGAATGTGATTACATAATAGTTTGATAAAAAAGAAAAACTTTTTATATACGTTCAAGTGCAAAACGAATAAAACTAATGATTGTTGTTTAGCAATTAAATAAAGTTTTACTGAATGGAATCAAAGATATAGAAAGAATAGAGGCGTTACTTACATAGGGCGTGATGTGAAAATTATGAAAAGGTCATGTGTGTCATGTGTTGATCGCTTACTCTGGCCAAGTAAGTAGTGAACACATGATACCATGAACTTCTTATGATGGACACATTTACGTCCGATGTAGTAAGGACGGGGTGAATGGGACAAATAAAAAAAAAGGTACCCAAAACAGATCAAACAAGTAAGATATTTGATAATAAATGAAAAAGCAAGCCGGGTAACGGAAGCATATTACGTCGTAATAACGAGCCCAAGAAAAGGGACAAGAATCAAAGTAAATGAAACTACAAACCGACTAATAAGAATGCTAAGGCGTAGGGATAAAGTTTGATTGCCATAAGTGATGAAATTTCACACGAACAAGTCAAACGAGTTAAATAAAGAATAACGCTTGCTAGTGTAAGTAAGCGCGAACCGAATAGATAAAAGCGCAAAAGATTAATAAGCCTTTGCAAAGGGTTGTGGGCGCTAAAAACATTAAGATAAAAGAACCCGGGTAATGGGTTGTAAAGAAGTGTAAATATGAACCGAGAAACGGTAACTGTAGAACAAACCGACGTGTAAATGACGTAAGGAGTCATAAAGTCGGAAACTTAGTCCGTAAGAAGACGAATGTAGCCTTAGACTACGGTCAAGGATTCTAAATATAAAAAGGGGTGCCTTGACGCCATATATGTATATATATGTACATTTGAATAAAGACACAAGTAAAAGATGATCTACGGGATCATCATAACCTACGGGATTAAAAGTAGTGTCAAGGTCTACGAGACCAAGAAGACCCTTGGGTCATAGATAGAAAGAAACAAACTGTTGGGATCACACCTTAAAAAGGTGAAAATCTAAAGAAATAGCCTATGAGGCTAAGTGAAAGAACCTACGGGTCAATAAAGTAAAGCGAGGGAACTGGTTATTATTGCCCGTGTAAAACTAGAACGGAAAAGAATAAATTACTGGTTGTCAATTTCCTTGATATGAGTAATTGACATAAGTTAAAGATAAAACGTAAAACTAAAATTCAGTTTTAGTAAGAAATAATGTTTTAATAGATATGAATATTATGAGAAGAATTTGGAAATGATTAACATTAAGGGATATAGGTCTTAACACCGATAGGTGCAAGTCGATACATTCGAAAAGAAGAAATATGAAAAAGAAAAGTTGAGATAAACTTAAACGTGACGTGACGCGTTCACGGTCAAGAAAAAAAATGTAAAATGTGATCACGTTGTAACGTGAGTTACAGGATAGGAGTTCATAAACTCATATAAGCCTCAGGAAGGCAATATGGATATACCCGAACGATAGGGTGTAGGGTAACCAGTGACTAACAAATTTAACCACCCAAAATAAATAATCAATAAAGGTAAAGGATACAAGCTGAAAGTAATGGCCCGCGAGGCGGCGTCAATATAAATGAAAACTTTTGACCGAAAGGAACGGGTGCTTCGAAAATGAAACTTGGTTCGTTTGGTTAAACTAATAACCTACGTAAGAAAGGTTTCGGGGACGAAACCTCTTTATGGGGGGTAGACTTGTAACACCCCGAAAACGGGTTTGATAGTCAAACCACGTTAATATTAATTAACGGGTAAAATACCGTTAGTGGTAAAAGTAACCTGGTAAATATTAGGATTTAAATAAATAAACCTAATATTAAATAAAAGAGAATAAATGTTTTTGAGAAAATAAAGTTCGTAAGAGCCCGAGCTAACGGGACTTAAAAATAAAACGGGTTAAAACTACCGAAACCCATTAAACGAACTAGGAATAATTAACCTAGTTAGTAACGAGTAATTAAGTAAAAACTAGAAAGAAAAATAAGAACTAGTGAACCTTTTATAAAAGGTTGGAACAAAAGGGACCAAAGTTGTAACAAAAGAAATTGTGTTTTATAAACAAAAATTTTACACAAAACACACATAGTGTGTGTGTGTGGATCGTACATCAGGTGCAAGAACAAGAGCTCAAACCCTAGTTCACCCAAAATCAACAAATTGAAGGTCAAATCTAACCCAAATCAAATGCATGAACACAAATTCGTGATCACCTAAGCTTAGGGATCATAAGGTATGTAGAATTTCGATGATTTGTGAAGTTGTGAAATATGAAGAAACATCATAATCTGCGAATTAGGTGTGAATCATAGAGGTTATGGCTAAATTGTGATGTGTACTTGCTTAGGAACAAAACCCTAAGTGTGAATTATACATATGTTGCCATGATTTGAATGCCTAGATGAACTACCACATTTAGATAAGTGGGTTTTACTAATATGATGAAATTTATGATATAATCATGTTAGAATCATCATATTGGGTAGTAGAAGAAAGGAACTTGAACAAATTGTAAGTTGAGTGTATGTTCATACAAGAATTGAAATGGGTTTTTATATGTTATGATGAAATCGGTAATTTCATCCATGTAAATAGATGTATGTAATTGTGTTATGCACTAGTTTATATGAATAACTTGATTAGATAAGGTGTTCGAATGAATGCTAGTGGTATGATGAAACGGGTCTCACTTATAGAGGAGAACCCTTAGTTCTTGTGAAAATAAATAAATAAGTTAGATTTAATAATCACTTGAACTAGTTGAAGTATTGGAAATATAATGAAACGGGTCAAAAGATTTGTTAAACGGTGGCTTAAAAGAACGCCTACCGGGTGATTTGAGAAATACCTAAACTAGTTGATAAACTTGAATGTGCATTTTATATACTAATGGGCATTTGACTTTTTAAAAGTCAAACCGACCTACAATACGATGAATGATAATTTTTATATGAAATACGTAAGGTGGAATAGTCATAATTGATAATGACTAATCTAACCGTCTTACGAATTATAATGATAGTTTGACGCTTAACAAACTAGATGGAAGCTTGGGAAGGAAGCGGGTCAAACGGATTGAGCACGCGGAAAAGAATAACCGGATGCAAGGTAAGTAAAGCTTACACCTTCTAGAATAGAATACTTACTTTTATAATGGATAGCATTGTGAATACTAAAATGGACATGGTTTTCGCGGCCATTTTGTCAATAAAATAGTTATTGATAGCAAACAGGTCCGTTATTTGCAAAACTGTTTCGGGGTCTTAAACACTTAGTTTTGACTCCATATGTGGTCAGAAGTGGTATAACAATATAAATGATGATTGGTAATTTTTATAAACCTTTCGGAAGTTGTTTAACGTTGTTTTCGTGGACGTTTTGTCAACAAAATAGTTGTTGACAGCAAGCAGATCCGTATTTGAAGAAATTGTTTCGAGGCCTTAAACACTTAGTTTTGACTCAATATTTGGTCTGAAGTGGTATAACAATATAAATGATGATTGTTAATTTTTATAAACTTTTCGGAAGTTGTTTAACGTGGTTTTCGCGGACGTTTTGTCAACAAAATAGTAGTTGACAGCAAGCAGATCCGTATTTGCAGAAATTGTTTCGAGGCCTTAAACACTTAGTTTTGACTCAATATTTGGTCAGAAGTGGTATAACAATATAAATGATGATTGGTAATTTTTATAAACTTTTCGGAAGTTGTTTAACATGGTTTTCGCGGACGTTTTGTCAACAAAATAGTTGTTGACAGCAAGCAGATCCGTATTTGCAGAAATTGTTTCGAGGACTTAAACACTTAGTTTTGACTCAATATTTGGTCAGAAGTGGTATAACAATATAAAAGATGATTGGTAATTTTTATAAACTTTTCGGAAGTTGTTTAATGTGGTTTTCGCGGACGTTTTGTCAACAAAATAGTTGTTGACAGCAAGCAGTTCCGTAATTGCAGAAATTGTTTCGAGGCCTTAAACACTTAGTTTTGACTCAATACTTTATCAGAAGTTGTATAATAATATAAATGATGATTGGTAATATTATATATTGTTAAGTGTTACAAATACAGGCAAGGGGAAAGTATGAGCATGTTTTGCCAAAGTTGGCGAAAGGTAATGCAATGTATTAAAAACGAGTCAATGTTGACCCGTGCCAGGTACGCACAAGGAATGATACTCTCGTGAAGGGTACATGTACCAACCATAATATGGATTATCGTTGGAGGAAATAAGATTTTTTGTTAATAAGGGTTGATAAAATTATAGTTTTGACATAAATACCCATAACGGGTCAAATAATTCGGTTTAAGAACCGGAAATTTGAATTCGAAGGAAACAAGAATTTTGAATAATAGATGAATGAATTGGATGAAAATATGTTTATAACTTGTTGTGAAACTGTCAAAACTAACTTTTATGTTGGTTTTGATTTTAGGAATGTCTTATGGAACCCCGGATGAGGATCAAGCAAGAAAGGAGAACCGAACACATGTCTCGAAGCTTCCGCAATGATCTTATTTTGTTCTAGTTTAAAAAGTGGATATTGTAAAGACTTGAAATTATATTTTGGAATATTTTAAATTATGTAAGAAGTTTAACTTGGAAAAGTTTTTGTAAGCTTGCATTTTCGTATAAAATGCGTGTTTACATTATAATATTAATTAATAGAGACGGGTCTTACACCTGCCAAACCCAAGAATTGGCGGATTTCTGTTGGTGTACGGGGTGCAGGCCAGTTCTTGGTCGAATCAACCTTGGATGGGTCCACATGAATCCCATCCTTGTTTACTACGTGGCCTAGAAAGTGGACTTCACGAAGCCAGAAGTCACATTTCGAAAATTTGGCATACAACTGCTCTGTTCGAAGAAGTTCCAAAATAAGCCTCAGGTGTTGCTCGTGTTCTTCCTGACTCTTCGAATAGATCAGGATATCGTCGATGAAAACGATAACGAACTTATCCAGGTAAGGTTTGCACACTCGGTTCATGAGATCCATGAAGACCGCAGGTGCATTCGTCAATCCGAAAGGCATAACTAGAAACTCGTAATGCCCATAATGAGTTCTAAATGCTGTTTTGGAGACGTCCTCATCTCGGACTCTCAGTTGATGGTAGCCTGATCTCAAATCAATATTAGAGTAAAAGCTCGACCCTTGCAGCTGGTCGAATAGGTCATCAATACGTGGGAGAGGATAACGATTCTTCACGGTCACTTTGTTGAGTTCGCGGTAGTCAATACACATTCTGAAGGTATCGTCTTTCTTCTTCCCAAATAACACTGGAGCTCCCCAAGGCGAAGA
The DNA here is from genome assembly GCA_030545235.1 of Helianthus tuberosus. Taxonomy (NCBI): domain Eukaryota; kingdom Viridiplantae; phylum Streptophyta; class Magnoliopsida; order Asterales; family Asteraceae; genus Helianthus; species Helianthus tuberosus. The sequence goes on along the minus strand of CM060451.1, from coordinate 69,736,859 downwards.
GCTAGGGCGAATAAAACCCTTGTCCAAGAGCTCTTGTAGTTGCGAGGACAGCTTGATGGAGCTAGACGATAAGGTGCACGAGCTATTGGTGCTGCTCCAGGAGCTTGCTCGATTTGAAACTCGACTTGTCGATGAGGCGGAAGACCAGGTAGTTCTTCAGGAAATACCTCAGGAAAATCGCGTACAATAGGAATGTCTTCAATTCTCTTCTCTTCCATTGATGCGTCAGTAACGAGAGCTAGAATGGCAGTGTGGCCCTTTCGCAAACACTTCTGGGCCTTAAGGAAAGAGATGATGCCCACAACAGCACCACTCTTGTCGCCACGAATCACGAGGGGTTCTTCACCAGAAAGAGGGATGCGGGCAATCTTCTCATTGCAAAGAATTTCCGCTTGCTGATGAGATAACCAATCCATCCCAATAACAACGTCGAAACTACCCAGAACGATAGGAATAAGATCGATAGAGAAGGTCTGACCAGCTAAGACGAGGTTACAGTCCTTAACTATGTATGTGGCTTCAAGACTTTTACCATTTGCTAGTTCTACCGTGTGTTTGGTGTTCAAAAGTGTTGGAGTGCGCTTAAGCATTTGGCTAACTTTTAAGGACACATAACTAGTATCGGCACCCGAATCAAATAAAATAGTAACAAAGAAGTCGTCCAGAAGAAACTTACCCATCACAACGTTGGGATCGTTCCTTGCATCACCCTGACCAATCACGAAGGCACGACCTCGGGCGCCATTGCCATTATTGTTACCCCCGTTGTTGCCTCCATTGTTGTTCCCGTTTCCTTGGTTGTTGTTGTTCTGATTCTGGTTCAGCTGAGAACAGTTCCTCTTAAAGTGGCCTTCAGTGCCACACTGAAAGCATCCTTTATTGCCCTGCTGTTGCTGCTGGTGGTGATTTTATGGAGCTTGTTGTTGTTGTTGGTGATTCTGATTTGCTGGTCGTGCGCCCCTGCAATCCATTGCTTCATGACCAAACTTGTTACACCTCAGACAACGACCCTTATGGCACTGCCCGCTATGGTTACATTTGGGGTGATTCCCCTTGTATCCACCCTGCCCTTGACTTCCAGAAGGCTGCTGACTGGGGCTCTTATAGTCCTCAGTCCTTCGTTGCTGTGACTGAGACTTAACAGAGGTAGAACCTTTGCTCTAATTTCTATCCCATTTTCGCTTGTTGTCGCTAGGAGCATCAGGAGTAGCTGTGGCACTGATACGTTTGGGCAGCCTGTTTTGCTCCACTGCCTGGTCAGTGAGACGATGAGCCAACCGGATGATTTGCTGAATGGTGCCAAGATTAGCTGAGGTCACGTGGCTTTGAATTTCTGGCACCAAGACCTTAAGGTACAACTCGATACGCTTGATAGGAGGATCCACCATAGTGGGACACAAGATAGCTAATTCGTTCGATCTCTTTGTGTATGCCTCGATTTCAGACCCCGTCATTTTCAGATTGAAAAATTCCACCTCTAGCTTGTGGATGTCGTCACGACTACAGTACTCTTCCTTGATCAAATTTTTGAAGTCATTCCATGGGGTGGCATTAGCAACCGCCAGCCCTAGGAGTTGAACCTGTGCTTTCCACCAGGTTAGTGCAGCACCTTCGAGTGTTCCAGTAGCAAATTTCACCCTACGAGCTTCAGGGCATTCGCACATCTCAAAAACGAATTCAATCTTCTCAAACCAGTGAAGAAGACCTACAGCTCCTTCTATGCCGCTGAAAGTACTACGTCGGCAATCCATGAATGTTTTGAACGTACATACGGGAGGCTGGGTATGTTGACCTGTGGCGCGAGAATAAAATACAAGGTTAAGCACAAGAGTTGGTTCGCGAGGGTAGGATCTAAACGTCCTAAGATGGGTTGATATGGCAGGTTATACCTCCTGCGGGGACAGCTGCGAGTGCCTCAGCCACTCGTTCGTTGATTAGAGCCGTCAGCTGGGCTTGACTCAAGTTCAAATGTCCACTCATGATCTTCACAACGACGTAACGTAAGTGAGAAAAGTGTCGCGAAAGTGCGTAAGCGTGGGATGACAGAAGAGAGTAAGCACACAAGGTTCAAATAGCAGTTATCACGTTAACTAGTGCACTATGTTAACTATCAAACATACAATATAAACATAAATCATACCACCTATTGTGTCGAGTCTTGCACGTGGAGCGAAGCGTTGTTGTGTATCGTTGAGCATTGTACAGGTTATAGACTGGTTTTGTCAAAAAGCTTTTCCCTCTTTAAAACCAAGTTCGCTATAACCAATGGCTCTGATACCAATCTGTCACACCCCTAAAATCAACCATGCGGAGTATCACCGCTTGGAGGCGTGACATGACCAGGATCAAGCCACCAATCATATTGAACAATGTATTTAAGATAGATAAAATCCAACCACACAATATAATTGGTGATTAAAAGTTAGTTAATCAAGTTCAAATTAAACAGCGGAAGCATTAAAGGTAAAACCCAAAACATAAGTAATAAGTTCATAAGTTTAAATGTTTAACATGGGACTCGACAGTCCATGTCCCACAACGACCACGCCTCCCCGTGCAAGCTCCATAGATACCTAACGACCTGCAAGGCAAGTAACAAGGAGTCAACAACAAAGTTGAGCGAGTTCACAGTAGGTGTTTGTTATAAAGTAGTTTTTCAAGAACTATGAGTTTGTTTGAAACTACCAGTTAAATCAGCTTTCCTTGTTTTCCAAACCATAAACGGTGGGGGCTACCCCATGTTGTGAACCACTAGACTAGATGTATATATATATATATAAGTGTCCTTCCCAATCCGAGGACAGAGGTACATATTAAATACGTAGGTTTAGCGCTGGTGCCCTTCCCGATCCGAGGACAGAGGTATGTATAAGAATACGTAGGTTTAGCGCTGGTGCCCTTCCTAATCCGAGGACAGTGGTACGTATAAGAATACGTAGGTTTAGCGCTGGTGCCCTTCCCAATCCGAGGACAGTGGTACGTAGTGAATACGTAGGTTTAGCGCTGGCGTCCTTCCCAATCCGAGGACGGAGGTAAGTAGTCTAGTAGTGGTGAAAGTCCAAGTTCCGTCCTAGCTATTTAATTCCATTCCCAACCCACCGGGAATGAGTGTGAACTCACATTGGTTTGCTCGGTTAGATTAATTACTTTAATAATCAGGAATCAAGCACGTCCTAATAAGGTACAGATAATAATCAGTTTCTCGTGCATGCATAACACGTATCCTACGTACGCTTTATCTACTCATTACTTCTATCACATACCACACAATTCAAATGTCACACTCTGACTTTTGTGTAAAGATCATAGTTAAAAAAAATATACTTGTAACACTTGTTAGAAAATATTCTCTATGTGTTGGAGTTTTTAGAAAATTTCGCCAGAGTTTTCTTTGTAAATGGAGGTGTCCATGCTAATAAGCATATCATTTTCTTTTCCAAAAATCATTCAACAATCAACAACAATTTACCAAAAGCAAACTATTCCATTTACAAACCAACATGAACTTGATGTCTCATAAAAATGCGTAGTAACTTGGTGAGGCGTTTAGTGGGTTTAGTTACCCTCCAAAGTGTGTTTACTTCTTTTAAAAATCTCATTCTTGCAAAGGTTTGGTGTTTACAACTTGTAAACATAATTTACAAAAATTACTCTTTTGAACTCTTCTTGTAAATAAAATGTCCTTACACTTATTTTATTTACAAAAATGGTGTAAGTGCAAGTAAAAGTCATGATCTTTTTAAAATCCGTCTTTTGAACTTGGTTTGTTTAGAAAGGTCTTTTGTAAGTCTCGGATCTACATGATCATCAACCTACTTGTTTACTTATATTTCAAGAAAAATCATTTTCTTTCAAGTTCATGTTTAACTAGAAGATGATTATTTCATGTAATACATAATCACCTCCTAATCTTGTTAAATCATGTTTCTAATCATCATTTAACAAGTCCCATATCGTGATTAACAACACATTACCAAGAATCAACAAGAAATCAACAATATATTCACAACGACATCATACTACAACATTTCATCATGTTTCCTCTTTATGTAAGCTTTAGGTTAAATCTTTTAGTTCATGTTCCTTAGTGTTCTTGATATAATCAACATACTACAACCTTTTAACCAACAAAAGAGAAGTTAACAAGAGTAAATCAAGAACTTACAACTAGCTCAAAGGCTAGGGAAGATCTCTAGTGAAAAAGATGATGAAGAGGGGATGATGAAAGCAAATGAGAAGGATTCTCCAAGACCTTCAAGCTCCAAACTCCATGTATCACCTTCTAGACTTGAATGAGCTAGGAATTGGAATGATATGGTGGTGATAAGGTGGTGGTGGTGGCGGTTATAGTGAGCCGAGAGGGAGAGGATAGAGTGAGGGAGTGATGGTGTGAAGATTTAGAGAAGATATGAAATGATATGGATATCCAAGGCCATACTTATAATCTCTCTTTCAATATTTTGTTCAACATAGCAAAATAATCAACAAATCTTGGAAGTTTGGTGTAGAAGTATGGTGGTGATGGTGGAAGCCTAGGCTAGGGGGAGGGGGTCTAGATGTAACTTGGTGACTAGTTGGTTACATACTAGTAAAAAATCAAGTATATGGTTACATATGTTAGTTACTAGAGAATTTAGTGGGTGTTATGGTGTACGGGGATCATAACTAGCCAAGAAAAAATTAAACAATGTTTCTTGCAATATTTTGGTGTCCCGGGTAATGTCCGGTTGTTCGGTTAGATACCGGTTCATTAAAGTGCTAAGTTGTTTCGTTTAGTGTCTTATATGTATCTTTTTTGTAACACTTTAATTCCCAACACTTAGGAAAGCATACAGGACCATTTTGTCAATTTTTTGTACAAGACTAGTATGTTAACAAGCACATGTAAGTATGACGCAGTAATCAGAAAGCAGTTAAGTAATTCAACACAGTCATCAAGCACTTTAATTAACATTAATTAATCGTACGGATACATGTAATTATGAGGGTTGTCACATTCTCCCCTTGTTAAGAAAATTTCGTCCCGAAACTTAGCACGTGGTTACTGAGGAAGCTAGTTAAGTTGCGTGGTTTCCTGGTTTTCCTGGGGTGTCACATCATTCCCCCGTTGGTTTGGAATTTTGTCCTGAAATTCTGCAGTAGCTTCAGCCTCAGTAGTGGTTGCACTTTTCTTAAACAACTGGGGATACTTGAGTTTCATTTGTTCTTCTCGTTCCCAGGTATACTCTGGGCCACGACGGGAGTTCCAACGAACTCGAACAAGAGGTATTATGGTACGCTTGAGAATCTTAACCTCTCGGTCTGTGATTTCAATTGGTTCCTCGACGAATCGCAACTAGTCTTCGATTGTGAGCTCCTTTAAGGGAACTATGAGGGTCTCATCTGACAAACACTTCTACAGATTCGACACATGGAAAACATTGTGAACTCCGCTGAGTTCTTCAGGTAGATTCAACTTGTAAGCGACCTTGCCAAATTTCTCAATGATTTCGAAGGGTCCAACATATCGCGGATTGAGTTTGCCTCGTTTTCCAAAACGAACTACACCTTTCCAAGGTGAGACTTTAAGTAGCACTCGATCCCCAACCTGGAATTCGAGTGGTTTCCTTCGTTTATCAGCATAGCTTTTCTGACGGTCACGAGCTGCCGCCATTCGTTGTCGTATCTGAGCAATCTTCTCGGTTGTATCTACTACAAGTTCTGGGCCAGTGATTTGACTGTCGCCAACTTCTGCCCAACAAAGAGGTGATCGGCACTTCCATCTGTACAATGCCTCGAACGGAGCGGCTTGGATACTGGTGTGGTAACTGTTGTTATACGAAAACTCCACTAACGGGAGGTGTTTTTCCCAGCCGTTACCAAAGTCGATTACACATGCCCTAAGCATGTCTTCAAGGGTTTGGATGGTGCGTTCAGATTGCCCATCCGTCTGTGGATGATATGCCGTGCTCATGTCTAATCGAGAACCAAAGGACTTGTGCATAGTTTGCCACAATTCAGATGTAAAACGTGAGTCACGATCAGAGATGATTTAGGTTGGCACTCCGTGCCTTGATACTACTTCCTTTAGGTAGATGTCTGCTAGAGTAGAAAACTTATCCGTTTCCTTGATAGCCAAGAAGTGTGCAGACTTAGTCAATCGATCCACTATCACCCAAATAGTGTCATTTCCGTGTTGAGATCTAGGCAGGCCAGTAACGAAATCCATGGAAATTTGCTCCCATTTCCATGTCGGGATCTCTGGTTGTTGGAGTAGGTCTGATGGTTTCTGATATTCAATCTTGACTCTCGCACAAGTCAAACATTTACTGACGTAGGTTGCTATGTTGGCTTTCATACTAGGCCACCAATACGTAGTCTTGAGATCATGGTACATCTTATCCAAACCAGGATGTACTGAATAACGAGACTTGCGTGCCTCATCCATCACAAGCTCACGTAGATTACCATAGAGTGGAACCCAGATGCGCCCGTTTACATAGTAGGCGCCGTCTTCCTTTTGTTCTAACCGTTTTCTTGATCCTCGTAGGGACTCCACCCTGATGTTTTCTGCTTTCAACGCTTCAACCTGAGCATCTTGTATCTGAGTGGGAAGACTAGATTGGATGGTAAGTTGTAACGCTCGCACACGTTTAGGTGTAGTATCCTTTCGACTGAGGGCGTCGACCACAACATTGGCTTTGCCCGGGTGGTATTTGATAGCGCATTCATAATCATTTAAGAGCTCGACCCATCGACGTTGTCGCATGTTTAACTCCTTTTGCTTGAAGATATGCTCGAGACTCCTGTGATCGGTGTAAATGGTGCACTTGGTACCGTACAGGTAATGTCTCCATATCTTAAGTGCGAAAACAACTGCTCCCAATTCCAAGTCGTGCATAGTGTAGTTCCTTTCGTGAACTTTAAGTTGGCGCGATGCGTAGGCAATGACCTTGTCACATTGCATCAACACGCAACCAAGTCCTTGGATGGAAGCGTCGCAATAAACCACAAAATCATCCGTGCCTTCAGGAAATGAGAGGATAGGCGCGCTACAAAGTCTATCTTTTATGTGCTGAAAAGAAGATTCCGGTGCATCACCCCAACGATAGGTGACACCCTTCTGAGTTAGCGAGGTGAGAGGTTGCGCAATCTTAGAGAAATCCTTGATGAGTCTTCTGTAGTAGCCTGCCAAACCCAAGAATTGGCGGATTTCTGTTGGTGTACGGGGTGCAGGCCAGTTCTTGATCGAATCAACTTTGGATGGGTCCACATAAATCCCATCCTTGTTTACTACGTGGCCTAGAAAGTGGACTTCACGAAGCCAGAAGTCACATTTCGAAAATTTGGCATACAACTGCTATGTTCGAAGAAGTTCCAAAATAAGCCTCAGGTGTTGCTCGTGTTCTTCCTGACTCTTCGAATAGATCAGGATATCGTCGATGAAAACGATAACAAACTTATCCAGGTAAGGTTTGCACACTCGGTTCATGAGATCCATGAAGACCGCAGGTGCATTCGTCAATCCGAAAGGCATAACTAGAAACTCGTAATGCCCATAACGAGTTCTAAATGCTGTTTTGGAGACGTCCTCATCTCAGACTCTCAGTTGATGGTAGCCTGATCTCAAATCAATCTTAGAGTAAAAGCTCGACCCTTGCAGCTGGTCGAATAGGTCATCAATACGTGGGAGAGGATAACGATTCTTCACGGTCACTTTGTTGAGTTCGCGGTAGTCAATATACATTCTGAAGGTACCGTCTTTCTTCTTCACAAATAACACTGGAGCTCCCCAAGGCGAAGAGCTAGGGCGAATAAAACCCTTGTCCAAGAGCTCTTGTAGTTGCGAGGACAGCTCTTCAAGTTCTGATGGAGCTAGACAATAAGGTGCACGAGCTATTAGTGCTGCTCCAGGAGCTAGCTCGATTTGAAACTTGACTTGTCGATGAGGCGGAATACCAGGTAGTTCTTCAGGAAATACCTCAGGAAAATCGCGTACAATAGGAATGTCTTCAATTCTCTTCTCTTCCATTGATGCGTCAGTAACGAGAGCTAGACTGGCAGTGTGGCCCTTTCGCAAACACTTCTGGGACTTAAGGAAAGAGATGATGCCCACAACAGCACCACTCTTCTCGCCACGAATCACGAGGGGTTCTTCACCAGAAAGAGGGATGCGGACAATCTTCTCGTTGCAAAGAATTTCCGCTTGCTGACGAGATAACCAATCCATCCCAATAACAACGTCGAAACTACCCAGAACGATAGGAATAAGATCGATAGAGAAGGTCTGACCAGCTAAGACGAGGTTACAGTCCTTTACTATGTATGTGGCTTCAAGACTTTTACCATTTGCTAGTTCTACCGTGTGTTTGGTGTTCAAAAGTGTTGGAGTGCGCTTAAGCATTTGGCTAACTTTTAAGGAGACATAACTAGTATCGCACCCGAATCAAATAAAATAGTAACAAAGAAGTCGTCCAGAAGAAACTTACCCATCACAACGTTGGGATCGTTCCTTGCATCACCCTGACCAATCACGAAGGCACGACCTCGGGCGCCATTGCCATTATTGTTACCCCCGTTGTTGCCTCCATTGTTGCCTCCATTGTTGCCTCCATTGTTGTTCCCGTTTTCTTGGTTGTTGTTGTTCTGATTCTGGTTCAGCTGAGAATAGTCCCTCTTAAAGTGGCCTTCAGCGCCACACTGAAAGCATCCTTTATTACCCTGCTGTTTCTGCTGGTGGTGGTTTTGTGGAGCTTGTTGTTGTTGTTGGCGATTCTGATTTGCCGGTCGTGCGCCCCTGCAATCCATTGCTTCATGACCAAACTTGTTACACCTCAGACAACGACCCTTATGGCACTGCCCGCTATGGTTACATTTGGGGTGATTCCCCTTGTATCCACCCTGCCCTTGACTTCCAGAAGGCTGCTGACTGGGGCTCTTATAGTCCTCAGTCCTTCGTTGCTGTGACTGAGACTTAACAGAGGTAGAACATTTGCTCTAATTTCTATCCCATTTTCGCTTGTTGTCGCTAGGAGCATCAGGAGTAGCTGTGGCACTGATACGTTTGGGCAGCCTGTTTTGCTCCACTGCCTGGTCAGTGAGACGATGAGCCAACCGGATGATTTGCTGAATGGTGCCAAGATTAGCTGAGGTCACATGGTTTTGAATTTCTGGCACCAAGCCCTTAAGGTACAACTCGATACGCTTGATAGGAGGATCCACCATAGTGGGACACAAGATAGCTAATTCGTTCGATCTCTTTGTGTATGCCTCGATTTCAGACCCCGTCATTTTCAGATTGAAAAATTCCACCTCTAGCTTGTGGATGTCGTCACGACTACAGTACTCTTCCTTGATCAAATTTTTGAAGTCATTCCATGGGGTGGCATTAGCAACCGCCAGCCCTAGGAGTTGAACCTGTGCTTTCCACCAGGTTAGTGCAGCACCTTCGAGTGTTCCAGTAGCAAATTTCACCCTACGAGCTTCAGGGCATTCGCACATCTCAAAAACGAATTCAATCTTCTCAAACCAGTGAAGAAGACCTACAGCTCCTTCTATGCCGCTGAAAGTACTACGTCGGCAATCCATGAATGTTTTGAACGTACATACGGGAGGCTGGGTATGTTGACCTGTGGCGCGAGAATAAAATACAAGGTTAAGCACAAGAGTTTGTTCGCGAGGGTAGGATCTAAACGTCCTAAGATGGGTTGATATGGCAGGTTATACCTCCTGCGAGGACAGCTGCGAGTGCCTCAGCCACTCGTTCGTTGATTAGAGCCGTCAGCTGGGCTTGAGTCAAGTTCAAATGTCCACTCATGATCTTCACAGCGACGTAACGTAAGTGAGAAAAGTGTCGCGAAAGTGCGTAAGCGTGGGATGACAGAAGAGAGTAAGCACACAAGGTTCAAATACCAGTTATCACGTTAACTAGTGCACTATGTGAACTATCAAACATACAATATAAACATAAATCATACCACCTATTGTGTCGAGTCTTGCACGTGGAGCGAAGCGTCGTTGTGGATCGTTGAGCACTGTACAGGTTATAGACTGGTTTTGTCAAAAAGCTTTTCCCTTTTTAAAACCAAGTTCGCTATAACCAATGGCTCTGATACCAATCTGTCACACCCCGAAAATCAACCATGCGGAGTATCACCGCTTGGAGGCGTGACATGACCAGGATCAAGCCACCAATCATATTGAACAATGTATTTAAGATAGATAAAATCCAACCACACAATATAATTGGTGATTAAAAGCTAGTTAATCAAGTTCAAATTAAACAGCGGAAGCATTAAAGGTAAAACCCAAAACATAAGTAATAAGTTCATAAGTTTAAATGTTTAACATGGGGCTCGACAGTCCATGTCCCACAACGACCACGCCTCCCCGTGCAAGCTCCATAGATACCTAACGACCTGCAAGGCAAGTAACAAGGAGCCAACAACAAAGTTGAGCGAGTTCACAGTAGGTGTTTGTTATAAAGTAGTTTTTCAAGAACTATGAGTTTGTTTGCAACTACCAGTTAAATCAGCTTTCCTTGTTTTCCAAACCATAAACGGTGGGGGCTACCCCATGTTGTGAACCACTAGACTAGATGTATATATATAAGTGTCCTTCCCAATCCGAGGACAGAGGTACATATTAAATACGTAGGTTTAGCGCTGGTGCCCTTCCCGATCCGAGGACAGAGGTATGTATAAGAATACGTAGGTTTAGCGCTGGTGCCCTTCCTAATCCGAGGACAGTGGTACGTATAAGAATACGTAGGTTTAGCGCTGGTGCCCTTCCCAATCCGAGGACAGTGGTACGTAGTGAATACGTAGGTTTAGCGCTGGCGTCCTTCCCAATCCGAGGACGGAGGGAAGTAGTCTAGTAGTGGTGAAAGTCCAAGTTCCGTCCTAGCTATTTAATCCCATTCCCAACCCACCGGGAATGAGTGTGAACTCACCTTGGTTTGCTCGGTTAGATTAATTACTTTAATAATCAGGAATCAAGCACGTCCTAATAAGGTACAGATAATAATCAGTTTCTCGTGCATGCATAACACGTATCCTACGTACGCTTTATCTACTCATTACTTCTATCACATACCACACAATTCAAATGTCACACTCTGACTTTTGTGTAAAGATCATAGTTAAAAAAAATATACTTGTAACACTTGTTAGAAAATATTCTCTATGTGTTGGAGTTTTTAGAAAATTTCGCCAGAGTTTTCTTTGTAAATGGAGGCGTCCATGCTAATAAGCATATCATTTTCTTTTCCAAAAATCATTCAACAATCAACAACAATTTACCAAAAGCAAACTATTCCATTTACAAACCAACATGAACTTGATGTCTCATAAAAATGCGTAGTAACTTGGCGAGGCGTTTAGTGGGTTTAGTTACCCTCCAAAGTGTGTTTACTTCTTTTAAAAATCTCATTCTTGCAAAGGTTTGGTGTTTACAACTTGTAAACATAATTTACAAAAATTACTCTTTTGAACTCTTCTTGTAAATAAAATGTCCTTACACTTATTTTATTTACAAAAATGGTGTAAGTGCAAGTAAAAGTCATGATCTTTTTAAAATCCGTCTTTTGAACTTGGTTTGTTTAGAAAGGTCTTTTGTAAGTCTCGGATCTACATGATCATCAACCTACTTGTTTACTTATATTTCAAGAAAAATCATTTTCTTTCAAGTTCATGTTTAACTAGAAGATGATTATTTCATGTAATACATAATCACCTCCTAATCTTGTTAAATCATGTTTCTAATCATCATTTAACAAGTCCCATATCGTGATTAACAACACATTACCAAGAATCAACAAGAAATCAACAATATATTCACAACGACATCATACTACAACATTTCATCATGTTTCCTCTTTATGTAAGCTTTAGGTTAAATCTTTTAGTTCATGTTCCTTAGTGTTCTTGATATAATCAACATACTACAACCTTTTAACCAACAAAAGAGAAGTTAACAAGAGTAAATCAAGAACTTACAATTAGCTCAAAGGCTAAGGAAGATCTCTAGTGAAAAAGATGATGAAGAGGGGATGATGAAAGCAAATGAGAAGGATTCTCCAAGACCTTCAAGCTCCAAACTCCATGTATCACCTTCTAGACTTGAATGAGCTTGGAATTGGAATGATATGGTGGTGATAAGGTGGTGGTGGTGGTGGTGGTTATAGTGAGCCGAGAGGGAGAGGAGAGAGTGAGGGAGTGATGGTGTGAAGATTTAGAGAAGATATGAAATGATATGGATATCCAAGGCCATACTTATAATCTCTCTTTCAATATTTTGTTCAACATAGCAAAATAATCAACAAATCTTGGAAGTATGGTGTAGAAGTATGGTGGTGATGGTGGCGGCCTAGGCTAGGGGGAGGGGGTATAGATGTAACTTGGTGACTAGTTGGTTACATACTAGTAAAAAATCAAGTATATGGTTACATATGTTAGTTACTAGAGAATTTAGTGGGTGTTATGGTGTACGGGGATCAGAACTAGCCAAGAAATAATTAAACAATGTTTCTTGCAATATTTTGGTGTCCCGGGTAATGTCCGGTTGTTCGGTTAGATACCGGTTCGTTAAAGTGCTAAGTTGTTCCGTTTAGTGTCTTTTATGTATCTTTTTGTAACACTTTAATTCCCAACACTTAGGAAAGCATACAGGACCATTTTGTCAATTTTCTGTACAAGACTAGTATGTTAACAAGCACATGTAAGTATGACGCAGTAATCAGAAAGCAGTTAAGTAATTCAGCACAGTCATCAAGCACTTTAATTAACATTAATTAATCGTACGGATACATATAATTATGAGGGTTGTCACATTCTCCCCTTGTTAAGAAAATTTCGTCCCGAAATTTAGCACGTGGTTACTGAGGAAGCTAGTTAAGTTGCGTGGTTTCCTGGTTTTCCTCGGGTGTCACAGTCAGGCACCTTCACATTCGAGAGGGAAGAACAGCCATCTTCTACGAAAACAAGCTTAGGATCTCGTTTGGTAATCACTTCAGCCATGAGCTTCGCAATAAACGCGAGGTCGATAGTCTCATTGTGCGAGTCAAGAACAATAAGGGAATTCGAAGGTATCTCGTTCACGTCAATAATTATTCCGTACACTTATACGCATATATATTAATGAATAAATATGTTACTTAGCATAAACAGGCAAATAAATGCATCATGTACACATATAAATCTCGTTTGTCCTTTCGGGGGGTCATTTTGTCTTTGGCAAGTCTATCTCACGTAGACTTTACCTCAATTGGCAATTTAATTGGGGTATTCTCCTCCCTACTAATGTACTTGCTTTGTCTTCCCTTTGAAAAATGTTTGACTCATGGATCTTGGCGCTTTCGTAAATGCAATGAAAAACCTTTTTGCAAAAATGTTTTCGTGAGAGAGTTCCTAGTGATTGTAGTCTAGACTCGAGAAGGAATCCTAGTTCACTACAATCGAAGCTCTGATACCAAACTGTCACACCCTGACTTTTGCGGAAGCGTATGATGTGTGACTTGTTCAATATCATTGCATTCAATTATAATAAACAACTACATGATCAAAACATGATGTTCATCCATTCATAAAGTTTCAAAACATTACAAACACCAGTCATTTAAGTTTCAAACAACATAACCTCTGATTAAGTTACAACCAACAAAAGTGGATGACATCTAAACTTGAAATTTACTTCCCGAAACAACACCAGCGCCCAAGATCCAACTTGTTCCCTGAAATACATGTAATTTTGAAAACATCAACAAAAGTTGAGCGAGTTCATGCATTTAGTATGAGTACTGATAAACTTGTAAACATTTGAGAGACTCCTTTGAAAACAGGTATGAAAAGGGTCCATGAACAGATCAATTAATGCTTTGCAAGAACATTAATGTATGTGAAGACATAGGGAGTACTCAATATGAGTAGACTTTTGTCTTTGTCGAATCTCCTTGACTGTGTTGAATTCCCTCGACTGTGTCAAATTCACCTTGACTGTGTCAAATTCCCTTGACCGTATCAAATCACCTTGACTGTGTCAAATCCCCTTGACCGTTGTCGAATCACCTCGACTGGGACACTAAAGCACTCTAAGTGGTCACATAAGGACCATGAGTAGGGCTCGACCGTACCCGTTAGATCTAACCTGTGTCCATGTTTCTTAAGAGAGTTAATGGCATTTCATTTGCAGCCTATGCTCACATGATCTAATAGTTCATTTCATAGCCAAATCATACCATTGAAACATATGCAACATGTATTTCACCCCCGAGAGTTATAAATCCGAAAACAGTTAAGAGAAAAGGGGGACATGAACTCACAGGTTTGCGTCCAGCTGTCTTGTATATTCAAAGGTCCTCCTACGAGTCGTACAACTACCTACACACGTGCCATGTTTTATTAGACGTTTAGGTCGTGTAACGACTCTTTGTGTTAGTTGTTCATTAAGACTTGTTTTGGAAATATTGGTATATTTTGAGTTACATCATTGATGTATGTTATAATATTCCAAAGTATATAATTATTAGTTAAAATATTAATATTTTAACTTAAATTATATTCATCCATTTATTTGGAATGTTGTCAAAATAATATATATTTTGCCTTAGTTCGTTTTTTAATTCTTTTCATGGATATTTCCCAAGTGTGGGTATAATTATACTTGTGTATTTTGCCAAGTATTTGTGGTGTATTTCGGTGTGTATTTGTACGTACGAGAATACGCATTTTCTTGTATTCATTAAGTATTCCTATACTAAATTTTGCATTAAATTTTCCGGAATATTATTTTTAACCAATAAAAATCACCAATTTATATTTTCTTAAAATATATATATTTTAAGAAAACTTGTATAGAAAATTATTTATAATTCTTTCTGGGCAAAAATATTTATATTTTCATATAAACTTCAAAAATGATATATTTTCAAGTTTAACTTAGAAAATATTTATAAATCCATTTTTCACCCAAAAAATAATATGTTCTAAATCTATTTAAGAAAATATATATTTTCTCCAAAAATATTATATTTTCTAATTGTTCAAGAAAACATATGTATTTTCTTCACCCAAAATAATATATTTTCTCCTTGACAAAATATGATATATTTTTGTAATAATTATAAAAATCATATTTTTCGTTTCCTTGGTTTCCAAAATACTGTTTTACTCACTTGTCAAAGTATATATATGAATTTTAATTCCGGAATATTTTTGTAGTTCATATTCCTTGTTCGGTTTGTCCAATTTTGGGTATAAATTATATATTTGTTTTCTCGGAATTTTGGTAATATTTTTGTATTATAATTCTTGGTATTTTGGTAAGTATATTATTTCAAGTCCAAAAATAATATAACTAATACACATAATATACAAGTAATCACACAAACTGTGACATCTAAATATATATTTTCCTAAATATATACTTAGTCACTTTTATTTATCAAAAACCAACCTCCAATCTTTGTAATTTTTGTAACAAAAATTATGGCAAATTTTATATGAAAAACCATGATTGAAATATACTTGTAAACACTTGTTTAAAAATATTTTTTTCTAAGTGTCTAAATTCTAGAAAAATTTTGCCATAGTTTCCCCTTAAAAATGGAGGTTCCATGCTTTCAAAGCATATCATTTTCTTTTAAAATCATCACCAATCAACAACAAATTATTCAACACTTACCATGAGCCAAAATTATGAAATTACACTAGATCATGAACTTGAAATTTTTGTAAAAACTTGTAGTAACTTACCATGTTAATTGGTAGACTTAGTTACCCTTAAAAGTGTGGTCATTTGTTCATAAACATCATTCTTGAGAAATTTAGTCTTTCACAACTTATAACATGATTTTCAAAAACATTTCTTCTTGAATTTTTCTCGTTAACAATGTATTTCTAGCTTTGATTTATCACTTAATATTTGATTAGTTTCTCTAAAAATCATGTTTATGTAAATCTTGTAAGTAAGCTTGGTTTCTTGAGAAAACTATTTTTGAAACCATCCATTTATAAGCCTTACATCATTTATCCATCATCATCTTACATAAAAACAACTTCATCTTTCAAGTTCATGTTTACATAAAGGATGATCACGTTGATTTTTCTCAAGATCATCCTCTCACTTGCTAGATCATGTGTTTAATCACAATCTAGCTAGCTTCTTATGATGGTTAACCTCATAAACATAAGAAATCAACAATCAAGTATACTACATACACTTAAAACAACTTGTTCTTCATGTTATTTAGCTTTATGTTTATGTTCATCTTCATGTTTCTTCATGATCTTTATGTTTAACATCTTACATAATCTTTTAACCAACAAAATGAGAAGTAAAAACAAGTTACAAGAGGCTTACTACTAGCACAATGGCTAGGGAAGAAACTTGTATGTAGATGATGAAGAAATAGAGTGGTTAATAGCTCCTTGTGAAGGTCCTTCCACTTCCTTTACTTCCTACCTTCTTAGATACACATGATTCACCTTAGGAATGCCTTAGAACACTTGGAAATGGCTTGAAAAAGGATGGAAGTGTGTGAAGGGTTTGGGCCGTAGGTTTTGTTTTGGTAAAAAATTACCAAAGAAATTAAGTGATCAAATTAGTTAAGTGAGGTAGTGTGCTAAGAATGTGTATCGAAAATATGCTAATTTAGTTGTTGGTAAAAACAGTTTTCAGGATACGGCTCAGGATATTGAGTTGTATCTACAATCAAACAATGAGCAAAAAGGTAAAGGGAGACATGGGATGTACGAGGAAAGCCCTTGATCAATCTAGATCGCCGGCATAAAACCTCGGGAGCTGACAATCACAACTGCCTTGTTCTTCTTATTACTTCAAATACCAGGATACAGTGTAGGATATGATGCGGATCAACTAAGTGTTACAATGCGATTTGAATACAAGTGTAAGTGTGTTGTGAGTGTTTGCAGCTAGAGAGAAAGAGAGTTCGAGAAATTGTGTGTGTCCTTATCTGATCTGATCAATCCTATTTATAGTAAAATAAAACTGACT
Organism: Helianthus tuberosus; assembly: GCA_030545235.1. Classification (NCBI taxonomy): domain Eukaryota; kingdom Viridiplantae; phylum Streptophyta; class Magnoliopsida; order Asterales; family Asteraceae; genus Helianthus; species Helianthus tuberosus. The sequence continues at coordinate 69,719,870 of CM060451.1, read as the reverse complement.
AACTAGCCTATAAATCTGGGATATAACGAATATTCCCTTTGTGAACGTTGTAGCCCACGTCTTCCGGCTTCAACGTTCATATTCCAACAGATTTGCCCGAGTCTTTAAGAGACGAAGTCCACTTGAACGTTATAGACTTGCACCATTAATCTGCACGCGGATTAATTAGTCACTACCAGAATACGGTATCAGGATGTTACCAATATCCTGATCCGGTATCCTGATCACAATAAAAGAAACATAGTCAGAATATTATTCAGGATATATTAGTAAAAAACCACCCATAACAATTGTCCCCAAAATATATCTGTTGGTATACCAATTCCAACGGATATATTTTAAAGCTTATCTTGCGAATCGAGGCAATTAAATCGAAGCAACGATTGAAGTGACATTGTACAACTTCCAACGCGTTTTATACTCAGTGGCTATCCATTTAGCCCCTATATCTTCTCTCTTTTTGCTTGATAACCCACCATCTTCACCAGAATTCCCAGGTAATTTATCTCTTCCCTTTCTTCTCCGTTTTTCTTTGCTAAAATCCTCCATGGCCAGTTGAACGAGATCACACACAGGTGATTCAATCCTGACTTTCGAAGCCCAAAACCTTCTCAAAGAACCCGAAAAAGAGGTCTGTTCGTTCGACAACGCTGACATTGCTGCCCTACAAGCCTCCGGTGCTTTCCCTACTGGTGCGATTATCCGTCCTTTTGACCGAGAGGTCCGATCAGATGTTTCTTCCAACGAATGGGTGTGCTTCTTGGCTTACCCCTTTTCCATAGGACTCCGATACCCCTTTCCGGCTTTCATATCTCGTTTCTTTGAACTTACCGGTCTTAGTTATGCTCAAACCATGCCTAAGTTTTGGCGTGTGCTAGTGACCTTAGACCAAATCAGATCCCGTTTTATTCCTGATCTTTGCATCGAGGATCTCTCGGTTGCTTATCGCCTTCGTTCTCACGGCAACAGCCGTTTCCTCCTTTTTTTCAACCTCCAAAAATCCCCTCATCCTCAAGGCCACAAAAAACGAGGATAAGTGGCAACGAAAGTTCTTTTTTGTAAAAAGGGATTCTATTACTAAGGGTTTTGACCTTCTGGTGAAGTGGTTAACTTCTGGTAGGATTTAGGGTTTTAGGAATATCCCCAAACGTATCCTGAAGTTATATCCTGAACTGATATCTTTATTTTGTTGTGCAGCAAATTTCAAAGAACTAGCCCCTCCTCACGCTGAATCAGAACAGAGGATCAAAAGAATTTACCAACTCCTGGAGAGAGAGAGAACTTTTTCTCTGTCCTTTGCAAGTTCAAGCCAAAGATCCAGCTCTGACATGTCTGGTAAGGGTTATTCTGCAAATGATTGATTAGCTTTATATAATGAAAGAATAGAAAAGATTTAGAACTCCTCCTTTTATGTAGCACTAGCCAAAATTCCAGAGGTCTTCGATCTCGACGAGTTCGACAGCTATTCTTCTCCTATCTCGGTGAAGAAAGAACCAAGCCCTAAAGCCACCACGTCTTCCAAGCCCACTGGTTCGAAAGCTGCTATTCTGCTCCTATCTCGGTGAGGAAATGGACCTTCCCTTACGAGAACCATGGATTCAATGAAGCTAGTGGGTTCATGACATCATTCCTTAATCAGGTAAAAACTCTCATCTGGTATCCTGCACATATATGTTGAACTATTATCCTGGACAGCCTATATATGTTGATACATGTACTTTTGATTACAGGGCCTTGAACGTCTCATGCACTTATATGAAGAAGCTTGTGGGCTCAACAAAATGCTGGAGGTCAAGCTCAAGAAAGCCGAAGTCACCATTGCTGATCAAGGGATGATTGCTGCCGCCAAGTCTTAGCACTACGAAGACAAATTCAAGGCGATGACCCAGGAGCACCAAGCTGCCATTCACAAGGCCAATGAGGATGCCCAAGACAAGCTGGATGCTGCCCATCTTCAATACCATCAGGATATGAATTCTTACCGGGATGGCCTCAAAGGATCTGTTGTAATTTCCCTTCTCCAAGCTAGGTTAAGGATGGCCTATGAGGCCAAAGCCTTGGGCTTTGAATGCCCCTCCTGGAATGTTAATGCTTGGGAGACGAAATTAAAGGATCTCGGAGGTAATCCTGTGGAACATCATGCGAAGCATACTGGTGAGGAGCCTACCAAGGCGGCAGAAGAGGCGGCTGATGCTGGTGGTGATGCTGAGAAGAATCCCGAGGGTGATGCTGATGCGGGTGCTAGAGGAGACGCTGCTGGTCAAGAAGGTGCTGCTCCTTAAAAGCAGCGAAGTGGGCAATGATGGATGTTTGTGCCTAGGCCGGAGCCCACTTTTTTTAAGTTTGTTGGTTGTTGAACAATTTCATTTCCTGTCTTTCAAACAATTTACATTTCCTGCACTTAAAACAATATGATGGCCAAAGGTGGATGGGTCCTGAGTTTCAGGATGAAGCCCTTGGTCATCAATTAGTATCGTTTATTTTTAACAATATAACAGTTAGAGGTGGATGGGTCTCGGTTTGAGATGAAGCCTTCAACTGTTAAGTAAATATGGTTAGAAACTAATTGTGCTTTTGGTGGATGGATCTCGGTTTGAGATGAAACCAAAAGCACAACTTTTGCTATGTTAATAATATAACCTTCTTTTGACCTTATCTATCATTGTCCTTTTTCAATTCTTATTATGCATTGCTTAGTTTGAATTTCAATGTTCCAAACTTAGTGCAATATTTCAAATGTCTTATCCAAATATTATGAAAATTTCTTGATCAGAATACTCGCAAATATCCTATTAAGACTTTCGTCAAATAGGGTTTTTATAATTCAAACAATTTAGATAAAGTTTCCAAAGAAAAAGGATAGTTCACTTTTATTTTACAAAGCTTGTTTTGATAATAGATGTTTGACATGAATACAGTTTTAATTTTCGATCCAAGTATCAAGTCCCAAACATTCCAACCAAATATCCTGAAACATATTCTAAAAATATATTTTGAAAGTATATCCTGAGAACATATCCTAATCAGGATAATGATAAATGTTATAATCAAGGTTTTGTCAAACATAATTTCAAAAATTTAAACGATTTAGATAAGGTTTTTAAAGGAAAGATCATACCAGAAGTAGAGTGCAACCCTATTCTCAATCTTCAATCCTTTTACAATCTTTCCAACGAAGATGTCCCCGGTCTGGGACACTTAGTGTACTGGGTCCAAGCTTGATCCTTTGAGCTTTGCACAATTGCCTCAGTAGGAATGTCCCCTGTGCATTATGTATTTGAATACTTAGAAATTTTATGGACATCAATTGCAACCGTTTGAATAATTTTTGTATTACAGGGGATAAACCCTAAAATATACTGGAGATAAATCCTTAGTGTTCTGGGGATAAACCCATAAGTGTTCTGGGGAAAATCCCAAGTTTTCATGCGCTACAGGCGGGAGTGTATAAACTCCAAGACTTAGAAAGGTGAAAACCTTTAAACCTTAGAGAGTATGAAAATACCCTTTCGCGAGAGAGGGTGATCAATCCTCATATACCTTTAGGATCCAGGTTATAGCCAACAATAACGAAATTTTCTGCCACTTTTACATGGACTGGTCCCGCTATCTTGAACTATTACCGGATAACTTGCGCTCCAGGCGGGGTGTTTAAACCCAATTCGAGAGAAAGGTGAATACCTTTAAACCTGTGAAGGGATCAGGATCCCTTAAACGTGAGAGAGGGGGCCAATCCTCTAATCTTTCGAAGTATCCTGAGTGTGTATCCTGAGCTATATCCCAAAGCATATACTGCAAAACAACTGTAAACTAAGGTGGGTGTTAGCCTGGCTAACACCCCTCCGATGCTTAAGTCAGTATTGGGTTCAAAAGAATAAATAATATCAAATATAAAAAGAGATAGAATTCATACCATCCTGAGTTAGACATCAAATTCTAAACTCACTTGAAATAGAGCTTTAGGTGTATAGCATTCCAGGATCTTGGTAGCACATCCCCTTCCATATTCTTGAGTCGGTATGCTCCTTTCCTAGATTCTGATTCAACCTCATATGGTCCTTCCCACTTTGGAGCTAACTTTCCATCGGTAGGATTAGTAGTATTCTGAAAAGATTTTCTTAACACCCAATCTCCAACTTGAAACCTTCTAGTCCTTATATTCTTGTTATATGCTCTGGATATCCTCTGTTGATATGCTGCCATTCTTAGCTTTGCCGCATCTCATATTTCATCCACAGTATCCAATTCCTGGCACAGAGCTTCAGGATTCTTCTCAGGATCCCAGAGGTTAGATCTTGCTGTAGGTATCACCATTTCTGTCGGGATCACTGCTTCTGCTCCAAATACTAAGGAGAATGGAGTTTGGCCAGTTGCACTCTTTATTGTTGTTCTATCAGCCCACAAAACAAAGGGTAATTCTTCTGCCCATCTTCCTTTCTTAGCTCCTAGTCTCTTCTTCAAATTGTTGACAATTATCTTGTTCGAGGATTCTGCTTGTCCATTTGCTTGAGGATGTACTGGTGTGGATGTGATCATTTTAATTCCCCAACTCTTGCAAAAGTCAGTAGTCCTCTTACTTATAAACTGAGAACCATTGTCATAAATTATCTCGGCTGGTATTCCAAACTTGGTCTAGATATTCCTTTTTATGAAGGATACTACTTCTTGGTCTCTAACTTGAACAAATGCTTCAGCTTCAACCCATTTAGAGAAATAATCAGTCATTGCCAGCATGAAGACTTTTCCTCCTGGAGATTTTGGCAATTTTCCTACTCTATCCATTCCCCACTTCATGAATGGCCAAGGGGAAGCAATATGATACAGTGGTTCAGCAGGCTGATGTAATATATTACTGTGCCTTTGACATGCGTCACATCTTCGAGCATATTCTGCAGCATCTTTTCTCATCGTCGGCCAATAGTATCCTATTCTTAATACCTTTGAGAATAACGACATGCCCCTAGTATGGTTACCACAATCTCCTTCGTGTACATCCTGAAGCACTTCTTTAGTTTCGGGATCCTCCAAGCACCTCAGATATGGTCCTGCAAGAGATTTCTTATACAAAACATTATTTATAATAGTGAATCGTGATACCTTCATTCTAAAGGCCTTAGGATTCTCATCCTTTGGGATGTGTCCTTCCTTGAGATATCTCATGATTGGAGCCGTCCAGGACTTAGGATCCTCCTCGGGATATTCATCATCAGGATCCTGGATACTTACTACTTCCTTGTCCTGAGACTTGAGAAGATCCGTCGCAGGATACATGATATGTAATATTGGTATTTGGGTTCCCTCTGGTATCCTGACTGATGATCCTAGATTTTCCAAGGCATCGGCTTCAGCCTTATCCTCTCTTGGTACCTATTCAAGTGTAAAAATATCGAAATATCCTGCTAATTTTTTGAGAATTTCGAGATACTCGATTAACTTCTCACCTTTAACTGCATAGGATCCATTAAAATGATTAGTAATTAACAAGGAATCAACATACACTTGCAAACTCTTAATATTCATGCTCTTAGTCAATTCTAATCCTGCAATTAAGGCTTCATATTCTGCTTCATTATTAGTAGCAGGAAATTCACACCTAATAGCCTGGGGTAATATGTCCCCCTGTGGCGATTTTAGTAGTATACCCAAACCTACACCTCTTATATTAGATGCACCATCAGTATATAATGTCCAGGATTCTAAATTTTCTCCTAGCTGTTGTACTTCTAGGTCTACTTCATTTTGAATATCTCTACTAAAATCAGCCACAAAGTCAGCTAGAGCTTGAGATTTTATGGCATTTCTAGGCTCATATACTAGATCATAGGCACTCAATTTTACTGACCATTTAGCCATCCTGCCTGACATTTCGGGTTTCCTAAGCACATTTTTAACAGGATAATTAGTTTTAACATGAATCCTATGTGTCTCAAAATAATGCCTAAGCTTTGTCGATGCCATAACTAAGGCCAATATCAATTTTTCTAAATGAGAATATCTAGTTTCAGCATCTAATAAACTTTTGCTAACATAATAGACAGGATATTGCTGACCTTCGTGATCCTTTACCAGGACAGCACTTACCGCATTCCCTGATACTGCAAGATAGAGGGATAATGGTTCACCATTCTCTGGCTTCATCAATAGAGGTGCAGTTGAGAGATACTGCTTTAATTCCTACAAGGCTGCTTCATGCTTCTCTCCCCATTCGAATTTCTTATTCTTCTTCAGGATATCGTAGAATTCCTTGCATTTTTCCGAGGATCTTGAGATAAATCTGTTTAATGCAGCTACTCGTCCCGTCAGTGTTTGTACATCTTTCATGTTAGAAGGTGACTTGATATCCAAGATGGCTTTGATCTGTTCTGGGCTTGCTTCTATCCCTCTTTTAGTCACTATATATCCTAGAAACTTTCCTGCCCCCACTCCAAAATGGCATTTAGCAGGATTCAGCTTCACGTTGTACTGGTCCAGGATATCGAATGCTTCTTCAATATCCCGGAGATGATCCTCAGCCTTCTTAGATTTTACCACCATATCATCGATGTATACCTCTATGGTGTCCCCATCTTGTCTTTGAACATCATGTTTACCAATCTTTGGTATGTTGCACCTGCATTTTTTAAACCAAAAGGCATAGCAGTATAACAATAAATACATGTCGGTGTCATGAAAGCAGTATCCTCCTGATCCGAGGGTTCCATTTGGATCTGCTGGAATCCCGAGGAGGCATCCATGAAGGTTAACATCTCGTGGCCGGCAGTAGCATCCACCATTGAATCAATATGAGGTAGGGGAAATGGGTCTTTGGGACAAGCTTTGTTCAACTCTGTGTAATCTACACAGACTCTCCATTTCCCATTTTTCTTTTGCACCACCACTACATTTGCTAGCCATTTTGGAAATTTCACTTCCCTAATTATCTTGCTCTTTAATAATCTTTCAACTTCTTCCTGAATGATTATGTTCCGCTCTGGAGCAAACTTCCTTCGTTTCTGTTGGACAGGCTTGAAAGACCTATCAATTCCGAGCTTGTGAGTTATAATATCCTTGGAAATTCCTGTCATATCCTTGTGTTTCCATGCGAATGTTGACATCCTGCATTTCAAAAAGTTAGTCAATTGATTTTCAATATCCTGAGGGATATTGGTTCCTACGAGCACCGAGATATCTGGATTATCCTGATCCAGGATAATTTTCTTTACATCCTGCTCTGAAGCCTCCACAATATCTTGGGCTCGCATCTTTAATTGCTATGCTACATTGGGCTTTGTCGAGAATAACACTCCTTTGCTTCCTGCTGATCTCTTTCCACCTTGACTACTCCCCAAGGGGTAGGGATCTTGATGCATTGATGATAGGTTGACGGCACAACTTTCATATCAAGGATCCAAGGCGTACCCAATATAATATTATAGCAGGATAAGGGGTCAATGACACAAAAGCGCTGCATTGAGTTGACCCCTTCAACATACACAGGCAACTTTATCTCTCCCACGGTATTCCTGGCTTCTCCACTGAACCCAACAAGCACAGTGGGTTTCGAAGTAATATCCATCGGGGATACATTCATCCTCTTCAATGTTTCCAGCTGAATTATGTTGACGGAGCTGCAATTATCCACCAGTATCCCGCTCACAAAATGGTTAGCAACATATAAAGTTATTACCAAAGCATCATGGTGAGGATCCTGGACAGTATCCCTGTCATCACTATCGAACGTGATCACATTATCAGTCGTGAGGGTTGACATCCTGGTTGGCTTATCTCCCCTCTCTGCCTTGGCCTCCTTCGTGTGCCTTTTCGTCGTAGAATATGATGTCCCGCAAAGGTCGGATCCTCCTGAAATGAAGTTAATTATCTTGGCATCCGCAGGAGGTGATGCTGCTCGTTCAGGATCATTCTCAGTATCCTGACCCTTATTCTTCTTTCTTCCCAGGAGGTCCTTCAGATATCTCTTGCTCAAGAGATAGATTATTTCTTTCCTCAGAGCAATGCGATTCAGTAACATGTCCGAAATCCTCATGGAAGGCACACCACTTGGACTTATCCTTCCAATCAGCTTTTTGTTGATTCTTTCGGGGCAACCTTGCTTTGTCTCCTAAACCCTGCATAGCATACATTAGTTCAGGTATATTTACAGAAAAACAATATTCTGACAACTCAGGATACTCCTCAGGATCCTCGTCTTCAACATCATTCACTTTCTTGCTGTCATTCCTGCCATATGGCTTAGAGCGATATGGTTTGTACGAGGATTCTGATTTCCTGTTGGTTGACTCATAGGTTGTGGATGAATTCATCCTCTCTTGCATCTTTTTGTCATCCTCTTGTCGAATATATCTTAAAGCCCCGTTCCGAGCTTCATCCAGGTTCCTGCAGAGATTCATTACAAGATCCTGGTAAAATTGAGAATCTTTTTGCAATCCCATCTTGAAAGCCTGCACAGCTGTCGCGACATCAAGATGTGGGATATCTAAGGATTCCCGACTAAACTTGTTCACATAATCTCTTAAGGATTCCTGAGGTCCTTGGGTTATCCTGTAGAGATCACTGGTTAGTTTTTCAAAACTTCGACTGCAAGAAAATTGACTATTAAATAAATTGACTAAATGAGCAAATGATGTAATCTAATGAGGAGGAACGTTTAAGAGCCATTTTAAGGCTGATCCTGTTAAGGTAGAACCAAAACCCTTGCATAGGCATGCTTCCTTGAGATCCGGAGGGAAAGGGTTAATTTCCATCCTTTCCCTATACTGGGCAATATGCTCTTCGGGATCCGTAGTTCCGTCATAGAGCTTCATTTTGGGGGTTTGAAATCTTTTTGGGATTTCAGCATCACAAATAGGATATGCAAACTGAGATATCTTGTGACTATCCTGGGATACTTCTGGGATTGGCTGGTGTCACACCCCGACCGCGTAAAACAACAAATCGCGGCGGAAACATCGGGGCGTGTTGCAACAGAATTAATGTTTCATAACCATGGATATCAAAAGTGTTTCGTTTTATTAAACATTGAGTAATTACATCGTCTTGAAATCTAAATACACTATTTAAACATAGTCTATCATTGTTATTTAGTCACTAAGGCCTTGTCCAGTCCTATGTGAGCATGCATCTTATCAATCGATATCATCCAACAATACCTGAAACATATGTGAAAATGAGGTCAGCAAAGAAATGCTGGCGAGTACATAGGTTTTGTGAAAATAAGATTCATGACTTCTGTTTAAGAAAATGTTTAGTCATGAACCTTGTAATTTGCTTTGTCTTTGTAAATCATTTGAAAAATAATAAGTTCGGATGATAAGTATAAATAAGAAAATAATGCATGATTAAATGAATAACCATGTAAATGAGTTTGTGTAAGATAAGTTGTTTGTAAATCAATGTCTTGTGAAAAGTATGTTACTTGTATAAAATGTTCTATGTCTCAAACTGAAATGATTCAAATAACGCTACAATATGTAATACCATACAAACACTTATATATAGGAAGTACCAGCGGCGTATCCACCATGCTTGTATCATATTACACACGCACCGTTTACTCAAATCACTTACCCAAACAAACCACCAATGTAAGATGTCCATGTTTAAACAAATTGTCAAATGTATTGAATAATATACCAAAATGTTTATGTTAAGATGTAAATCATATCAAAATGTCTATGTCAAATATCCATGTCAAATGTCTACGTCAAAATGTCATGTATGGCAAGTGAAATGTCTCAACTAAACCATATGCACAAAAACAAAGTATTGAAGTAAAACTTGGTTTAAATCAAAGTTATGTTTTGTGGGAAATGCATGATCAAATGTCAATCATGTTAAAATGTTTACCCAATCGTTAACCCATTTTGTAAAATCGTTCTAGTCGTTCTTGTTTTAATTGTGAAACTACTTTATGGTCGATTCTCTAATAACATTCAAACCTTCTTGACGCGTTCCTCGCTCCATCTCGCTCTCGCTCTCGTTCTTAACAAACCCTTACCAAAGGATAAGTTAATAATTACAGATTCAGTCGCTACCCACAACCCCCACACATAACAATGGGTGCAGTAAATAACGGGATTTGTCAGATCCTATGGTACCATAACCTAATACTGGTCGGCTTGATCATTGCTAATGAATGTCATCGGTCATGTAAACTACAACCAACAAGTTTGTTCACTTTTTGAAATTGTTATTAGTTTTTTTGAAATCATTGTATTCGTTCTTGAAATCATTGTTAGCGTTCTTGAAATAATTGTTATTGTTCTTGAAACCATATTGTAATTGTTCTTGAAACCACATAGTAATTGTTATTGAAATCATTGATAAAACATTTAGCACATATGAGTCACCCCAAAACAGTTGAAAATAGTAAAAGAGGGGAATAATGTACTCGCCTGAGAATGCTTGGAGGTCTTGAACAACAACCAAACAAAGCTAGAGAGAGCACGGAATCAGTCGGCAAATCTAAACTATATAAATAAACCGGACTTAAATCGGGAGATCGGATAGGATGAGGCTTGGTAAACCAAATGAGTGTTGGAACTCATATGATATGGTTTAACAAGGCCTACATACTACATGAAACCTAACCTAAGTGCTTTCGACCCATCGCGACCCATTAAGGTAACATATGCTACTTTAACGTGTCGTGCGCGTGAAACGCGTTCGGACCGTCTAACTAGTCCTATGACAAGTGTTATATGCCTAAACATGTTACATAATCAGTTATGTGACAAAAGTTTAGGTTACATATGCTTAATTACCAATTATACATGAAAAGGGTATTCTGGTAATTTACCTAAGGCATATAAACTACCAATCATACAACTACTCAAACGATGTGACCATAGGGTATAACCTCGGAAGGTTATTCCCTACCTACTATGGTCACCTAATCTATTTGGTCGGATCCTAATGATCGACCAAATGGGTCGAGTTCGAAGGTATAGGCGATTTATTAGATCGCCTACCCTACGACCCTAGACAACGTGGTAATCAGTGGGCATAGTCCTAAGGGACTATAACCAACGTGATTATACTCACGTTGCGAAGTTCAAACGAACTTCGCATTGACCATTACTGGTCAACGCTGAAAGTCAAACAAAGTTTGACTTTCTGACTCGAAAAGCAGTAAAATAAGGAAAAGAACGAAAGAATACTTACGAAGGGTCCCCGAATGCTAAACTCGATTCAAAAATCTCAGGTATGAAACAAATGTTTCAACTTAGAGTTTCTCAAATCAAGTTTCTAGTGATTTTTAGCAATGGGGGTGGTTGGGTATTTATAGGAATACCCGAACCGTTAAGATCGCTTGTCGAATATCATGCCATGATCCAACCCGTACACTTGTCGGAAACTCATGGTGACTAAATTGGCCACTCACCATAGGGTATCAACATGTGGCAAGGGATTAAGGAGTGGAGAACAGCTGTTAATACGTCGAATCTGGTCCCGAATGCGAAAAACTGAGTTTCTGCATGTTTCTGCCCAGAATAGGCAGTCGCGTAGCGCGACTGGTAAGGCTACATGCAGTGGCGCTACGCCACTGCCCCCTTGTTTCAGCAAACTTTCAAAATTGGCAGAAATGGTCCCTGCAGCCCGTTTAAGCGATTTTCGATGCGTTTGAACCCCGTTAACCTCATTTCAAGGCTCTAAAATGAAGTTAAAGTATAGGGAACTCAAAACATGCTTAAAAATATGCCGGAGGTTGGTTCGTTTGGCCGTACGAACGCGATGTTCGCTTAATTACGGCGGAATGCGCATAAGCGCGAAAAACGATCCAAATGACGCGACGCATGGATTTTTCTTAAGGCAAACACTAAAATATAATGTAGTCATGCTTACATAAATTTTTGGATGTCCAGATGTATTCAGAACGTAAGTTATGCGCGAAAATGCAAACTTGTGCACTTTTTGACACTTTTAGTCCCTGAATGACACAAAAGTTTATTTTAGCACACCGAACCCCTCAAAGCCTATTTCTAAGCTATGTAAAGGATATTTATGGTATGTTTAACTTATGGTCATGTTCCGGAATGTCTGTTACAGTTCAAATTGGCATACTTTCGCAGTTTGTCATATTTAGTCCCTGTAAGCGATATAACTTGTTTTTGCCATACCAAAGCCTTCAAAACTTATTTCTAAGTTATGTAAAGGTTATTTAAGGTATGTTAAGCCTATGTCACTATTCCGGAGTGTTTGTTGCATTAAACTGGTTATATTTACGCATCAGTGCGCGTATAACCTTCTAGAAAGCGATTTAGAGTTTGAAATTGAACAAGAATTGATATGTGCAAATGATACACATATTTTTACAAATCCCAAGTATGAAATATAATATTTCATTGGTTTGGTATTTGTTTGATGGCCGTGAAGGCACAGGTGTTACAGTCTCCCCTACTTTAGGAAATTTCGTCCCGAAATTTATTTAGAGGAAACTGGTGAGAGCTTGAAAGCATGAAGTTGAAAAGATCGAACAACATTGGTTAGGGTTCTTGAACTTCTAGGAACCTTAATAACATTATGTTTGCAATGTAAGAGGGACACTTATATACAAGTATATGAAGTGTCATTGGTGCGTCCACCGTACCTCCATTACATCATTGTCATTTTGTTATTCTTGTCGCTATCGGTTCTTACACATAATAAATCTTACTGGGTTTCTGTGCACTAAATTTCATAATTATGTACGCGTCCATAATCAGACAATTCCTTGCACAGTTCACACAGTCTATTTTATAATGTGTAGGGGAAAACCAAATGAACATTCTTATGATGAGTGTGACTAGACCCCATAGAGTCCTTTTAATTAAATCAATAAATGATCTAAAATAGACTATCAAGGAGTCTGTCCAGCTACATCACTAGATGTCGTTCTTTAACCAAATTGTGAATCAATCTTTTTGACTAGATCACTAAAAGGGTCTCTTATCGAACCATGGAGTGGTACCATATAACCCAAGGGTCTTAACTACAACGTAGAAGCCCATAAAGATTAAGGTAGTACCTTTTTGAATATCCTACTACGAATCCATCATATGAAGATATGAAGGATTCTACGAGGATTTGGATAACGAATATCCAGAGTATACAAAAATCATAGAGGAGAACACATAAACATATATCACATAACCACAAAATTGTTTGTTAATTTGTCTTGTAAATTGCGTACATGCATTTAAAGCACACTAGGAATCCATTCCGTGGATTTCATTTGGTACTTCAAACGTTATCAAGAATCCAACTATTCAGATAGAAAGATTCAAAAAGAAAATTCGACTTCGATTATTTGGACCCGAAGTGTTCGAATTAAGGTACATAAGGAATCCAATTAAGGACTCTGATTTGAATGATGATCATCCACAAGGATCTAATTGTAAAGATAAAAAGATCCCATATGAAGTTTAGAAGTTGAAGATGTTTTGGAACCTTGCACTGGATGTGCTTAGGTCAAAACATGATGTAAAATGCTTATGAAGTTGAGATGCTTGATATGTCAAGGCGACATATGAAGCAGAATTTTGAAGGTTAAGTCAATGTATGAGGAAAATATTTTTGAAAACTATGCATGGGGTTCTTTTAAGAAAAATGTGTTTAACGTTTTTGAAACCTTATATATAATACTTTTTGAAATCATAAAGTAGGTGTATTAAGTAGATATATTTACAAAAAATGTTTTAAAATCATGCGAGATGAAAGTTTGAAATTATGTATAAGGTTTTTGAAAGACATGAATGATGCTTTTCGAAATCATGCACTTGATAAGAAAATGTATTGTGTTAATATTGTCTTCAGACTATATGAAATATTTTGAAAATAGGAAGGTTGGTTTTGATAACATGGCCAATGTTTTTGAAATAACATAGACAATGCATCTAGAAAAATTGTTTTCAAACTATATGAAATGTTTTGAGATCATGAAGATTGTTTTGAAATACTGGTACTGTGTATGTTGAAAAATCGAAACTTAATGGGTATGAGATTTGAAAATACCCTTAGTTATCTAACCAAGGATTTAAAGGCACAGATGTGCGAAAAGCACGATTACTCATAATGTCACTTAATTTTCTGTACTTTGTTTCTTAGAGTGAAACGAGTACTTAAAATTTTCGAGGGAATCATGAGCAATCATTTGAAAGAGAGAAATCACAAGAGTAGTTTGTAAGGTACATAGTTCCTTGATGTAGGTATCATAGGAAAAGCCATACACACCTAGCAGGGGGTTGAGCTGGTTGGTTGGGGACTGCTTTACCATTGTGAGCGACCCTGGCGAAGTTCTGAGAAGCCTTTCGCTTCTTTGACTTCTTAGGGGATCGTTCATCCATGGTCTTTGATTCCTCGATTGGTTTATTGGCTGATGGTGTTGTCGCCTGACTAGGTCCTGCCTATCTTGGTGACTCTTGAGTGGCTTCATCCTGGAGATGATACATGGCAGTAGCTAATTCAACAGTCTTCAGGACTACTTCGCCTATTCGCTGAGCGAATTTGGCTGCTTGCTCAGATATCTGGGCGTCATCGTGATGAAGAGACATTCTTGAAGAAAAAGAAAGGCATAGGGAGAAACAGGTGAAAGGTTTTTGGACAATCAAAACAGAATGATAACGCATGAAAATTGCGATCATTTGTTTGTTACCTAAGGCAAACAAATGAGACGGTGACTAATCAAAGTAAATGGGTCAAAAATAATGTATCGCGAAGACATGCTCGCCTATAAGTGAACACTCATCCCAAGAATTCCCAGGTAAGCACAACTGGTCTCGCGTCTGATGAGATGTATACGAAGTGCTTGCCTAGACAGAAAACCCAGAATACAGGCATTCACCCTTCCAGTTTGCACGTGTTCACATTATTTAAAACCCAAAACCTTGACGAAGTTTTGAAAACTCAAATGGGTTCAAAACCATATAACTGAGAGTTCAAAACCTAGTAATCAATCATCCTAGAACAGATGATTAGTTTTCAAAGCGGTTTTGAAATTTATGTTCTTGTTGTGGTCGTCGCCTAAGGATAGGTGACGGTATTGTTTTATGACTAAACGCAAGTAAACTCGCGTTAGGGTCCTAAGAAGGTTATAGACTAGGTCAAAGCATTACTAATAACCTAATTCCCTATAACCATTGGCTCTGATACCATCTTTCTGTCACACCCCGACCGCGGAAAACAACAAATCACGGCGGAAACATCGGGGCGTGTTGCAACAGAATTAATGTTTCATAACCATGGATATCAAAAGTGTTTCGTTTTATTAAACATTGAGTAATTACATCGTCTTGAAATCTAAATACACTATTTAAACATAGTCTATCATTGTTATTTAGTCACTAAGGCCTTGTCCAGTCCTATGTGAGCATGCATCTTATCAATCGATATCATCCAACAATACCTGAAACATATGTGAAAATGAGGTCAGCAAAGAAATGCTGGCGAGTACATAGGTTTTGTGAAAATAAGATTCATGACTTCTGTTTAAGAAAATGTTTAGTCATGAACCTTGTAATTTGCTTTGTCTTTGTAAATCATTTGAAAAATAATAAGTTCGGATGATAAGTATAAATAAGAAAATAATGCATGATTAAATGAATAACCATGTAAATGAGTTTGTGTAAGATAAGTTGTTTGTAAATCAATGTCTTGTGAAAAGTATGTTACTTGTATAAAATGTTCTATGTCTCAAACTGAAATGATTCAAATAACGCTACAATATGTAATACCATACAAACACTTATATATAGGAAGTACCAGCGGCGTATCCACCATGCTTGTATCATATTACACACGCACCGTTTACTCAAATCACTTACCCAAACAAACCACCAATGTAAGATGTCCATGTTTAAACAAATTGTCAAATGTATTGAATAATATACCAAAATGTTTATGTTAAGATGTAAATCATATCAAAATGTCTATGTCAAATATCCATGTCAAATGTCTACGTCAAAATGTCATGTATGGCAAGTGAAATGTCTCAACTAAACCATATGCACAAAAACAAAGTATTGAAGTAAAACTTGGTTTAAATCAAAGTTATGTTTTGTGGGAAATGCATGATCAAATGTCAATCATGTTAAAATGTTTACCCAATCGTTAACCCATTTTGTAAAATCGTTCTAGTCGTTCTTGTTTTAATTGTGAAACTACTTTATGGTCGATTCTCTAATAACATTCAAACCTTCTTGACGCGTTCCTCGCTCCATCTCGCTCTCGCTCTCGTTCTTAACAAACCCTTACCAAAGGATAAGTTAATAATTACAGATTCAGTCGCTACCCACAACCCCCACACATAACAATGGGTGCAGTAAATAACGGGATTTGTCAGATCCTATGGTACCATAACCTAATACTGGTCGGCTTGATCATTGCTAATGAATGTCATCGGTCATGTAAACTACAACCAACAAGTTTGTTCACTTTTTGAAATTGTTATTAGTTTTTTTGAAATCATTGTATTCGTTCTTGAAATCATTGTTAGCGTTCTTGAAATAATTGTTATTGTTCTTGAAACCATATTGTAATTGTTCTTGAAACCACATAGTAATTGTTATTGAAATCATTGATAAAACATTTAGCACATATGAGTCACCCCAAAACAGTTGAAAATAGTAAAAGAGGGGAATAATGTACTCGCCTGAGAATGCTTGGAGGTCTTGAACAACAACCAAACAAAGCTAGAGAGAGCACGGAATCAGTCGGCAAATCTAAACTATATAAATAAACCGGACTTAAATCGGGAGATCGGATAGGATGAGGCTTGGTAAACCAAATGAGTGTTGGAACTCATATGATATGGTTTAACAAGGCCTACATACTACATGAAACCTAACCTAAGTGCTTTCGACCCATCGCGACCCATTAAGGTAACATATGCTACTTTAACGTGTCGTGCGCGTGAAACGCGTTCGGACCGTCTAACTAGTCCTATGACAAGTGTTATATGCCTAAACATGTTACATAATCAGTTATGTGACAAAAGTTTAGGTTACATATGCTTAATTACCAATTATACATGAAAAGGGTATTCTGGTAATTTACCTAAGGCATATAAACTACCTATCATACAACTACTCAAACGATGTGACCATAGGGTATAACCTCGGAAGGTTATTCCCTACCTACTATGGTCACCTAATCTATTTGGTCGGATCCTAATGATCGACCAAATGGGTCGAGTTCGAAGGTATAGGCGATTTATTAGATCGCCTACCCTACGACCCTAGACAACGTGGTAATCAGTGGGCATAGTCCCAAGGGACTATAACCAACGTGATTATACTCACGTTGCGAAGTTCAAACGAACTTCGCATTGACCATTACTGGTCAACGCTGAAAGTCAAACAAAGTTTGACTTTCTGACTCGAAAAGCAGTAAAATAAGGAAAAGAACGAAAGAATACTTACGAAGGGTCCCCGAATGCTAAACTCGATTCAAAAATCTCAGGTATGAAACAAATGTTTCAACTTAGAGTTTCTCAAATCAAGTTTCTAGTGATTTTTAGCAATGGGGGTGGTTGGGTATTTATAGGAATACCCGAACCGTTAAGATCGCTTGTCGAATATCGTGCCATGATCCAACCCGTACACTTGTCGGAAACTCATGGTGACTAAATTGGCCACTCACCATAGGGTATCAACATGTGGCAAGGGATTAAGGAGTGGAGAACAGCTGTTAACAGCTGTTAATACGTCGAATCTGGTCCCGAATGCGAAAAACTGAGTTTCTGCATGTTTCTGCCCAGAATAGGCAGTCGCGTAGCGCGACTGGTAAGGCTACATGCAGTGGCGCTACGCCACTGCCCCCTTGTTTCAGCAAACTTTCAAAATTGGCAGAAATGGTCCCTGCAGCCCGTTTAAGCGATTTTCGATGCGTTTGAACCCCGTTAACCTCATTTCAAGGCTCTAAAATGAAGTTAAAGTATAGGGAACTCAAAACATGCTCAAAAATATGCCGGAGGTTGGTTCGTTTGGCCGTACGAACGCGATGTTCGCTTAATTACGGCGGAATGCGCATAAGCGCGAAAAACGATCCAAATGACGCGACGCAAGGATTTTTCTTAAGGCGAACACTAAAATATAATGTAGTCATGCTTACATAAATTTTTGGATGTCCAGATGTATTCAGAACGTAAGTTATGCGCGAAAATGCAAACTTGTGCACTTTTTGACACTTTTAGTCCCTGAATGACACAAAAGTTTATTTTAGCACACCGAACCCATCAAAGCCTATTTCTAAGCTATGTAAAGGATATTTATGGTATGTTTAACTTATGGTCATGTTCCCGAATGTCTGTTACAGTTCAAATTGGCATACTTTCGCAGTTTGTCATATTTAGTCCCTGTAAGCGATATAACTTGTTTTTGCCATACCAAAGCCTTCAAAACTTATTTCTAAGTTATGTAAAGGTTATTTAAGGTATGTTAAGCCTATGTCACTATTCCGGAGTGTTTGTTGCATTAAACTGGTTATATTTACGCAACAGTGCGCGTATAACCTTCCAGAAAGCGATTTAGAGTTTGAAATTGAACAAGAATTGATATGTGCAAATGATACACATATTTTTACAAATCCCAAGTATGAAATATAATATTTCATTGGTTTGGTATTTGTTTGATGGCCGTGAAGGCACAGGTGTTACAGCTGGACTACTCCAGGTACACTGGATATCATGTCCTTTAACTTCTGAAGCTCCCTGGAAAGTGCTGATGTCATACCTGCATCCTGCAAAGATCCAATACCATTAGTAGCAAGAATATTATTATTATTAGATAGGTTACCAATCTGAGGATTCTGGCCATATCCTGAAGCATATCATGAGCTTCTCACAGTTGACACCCTTACCGAAGAGGGTATCTCAGGAGTATGATTCTGAGAATGGCTAGGAACAATATTTCCTCTGTTATCCTCAGTATATACTGCAGAACTGAAGTTCAAAGCTCTGGGTTGCTAGGGGGTGACAGTATCCTCAGCGGGCCTGCTTGAGCTGGATTTCAAGAGTTGTATCTCTCTCATCAACAGTTGGTTAGTCTCCTGCTGTTGCCTCATCTGTTCCTGTACACTACCAAACAAAGTTAGAATTTCTTCAATAGAGGCCAAAACAGGAGCAGATCCTTGAATATTGTGAGCGGGGATAACATCCCGAGCCACATGAATTTTAGTCCCTTGTTAAGAGGCTTGCGTTCTCAGAGGAGGTAGTGGAAGCACCTAACCAATTGTCACAGAGGTTGTAGCAGACACGGTAGAAGAGCTCATGTTTGATCTCGAGGCCATTGAAAATAGTGTAGCAAAAAGTTTTGAAAATAGAAAACCAAGTAATGATTTTGCAAAAGCTTTTAGTAGAAATAGCACCACTTGCCCCATGGTGGGCGCAAAATTGTTTTGGTCAAAAATTACCGAAGCAATTAAGTGATCAAATTAGTTAAGTGAGGTAGTGTGCTAAGAATGTGTATCGAAAATATGCTAATTTAGTTGTTGGTAAAAATAGTTTTCAGGATACGGCTCAGGATATTGAGCTGTATCTACAATCAAACAATGAGCAAAAAGGTAAAGGGAGACACGGGTACGAGGAAAGCCCTTGATCAATCTAGATCGCCTGCACAAAACCTCGGGAGCTGACAATCGCAGCTGCCTTGTTCTTCTTATTACTTCAAATACCAGGATACAGTGTAGGATATGATGCGGATCAACTAAGTGTTACAATGCGATTTGAATACAAGTGTAAGTGTGTTGTGAGTGTTTGCAGCTAGAGAGAAAGAGAGTTCGAGAAATTGTGTGTGTCCTTATCTGATCCGATCAATCCTATTTATAGTAAAATAAAACTGACTAAGTAGCCTATAAATCCGGGATATAACGAATATTCCCTTTATGAACGTTGTAGTCCACGTCTTTCGGCTTCAACGTTCATATTCCAACAGATTTGCCCGAGTCTTTAGGAGACGAAGTCCACTTGAACGTTATAGACTTGCACCATTAATCTGCACACGAATTAATTAGTCACTACCAGGATACTGTATCAGGATGTTACCAATATCCTGATCCGGTATCCTGATCACAATAAAAGAAACATAGTTAGAATATTATTCAGGATATATGAGTAAAAAACCACCCATAACAGGTTTGAAGGGGAGAAGGGAAGTGATTTTGTTGTTTGAAGATTGAAGATGACAAGTGTTATGTTTGATGGTTAATATAATCTTTCTTCCATCACTACTTTGCACATTAGGTTATATGTCTCATATCTTTCCAACAAATCTAATAAACTAATTAAAAGAAATCTCAAGTGGGGCCCACATGTTGGACCGGTTATGAAAGGGGGGGGGGGGTCTAGTTGAGATTAAATGGTAAGTTAAGGATTATAGTTAGATTTCAAGTATATTAGTTAGGGTTATGTGTTTAATATACTTATAGGATGTATTATGATTGTTAGGGATGGATTTTCTAAGCCCAAGGATCACGGATCCTCAAGTGCAACCAGGATCACTGATCCTCTGTTCTGTTTGAATTAAGGATCCTCTAAAGACGTTGCAGGTTTAAGGATCCAGGATCCTCATTGTTATCCTAACACTAACAGTTGCTTCCACTATATTTGAACTTCTTTTGCAGGAATGAGCGAGTGGGACTAAGTCTTGCCGAGATTCCAGGGGAATATGCTTCCATATTCTGCACGTGTATAGCTTGAGTGACAGTTATGGAAGTCATGGTAGGCTAGCACAATTTGCGGAATGTTTGTTACTTAGTTTATTTCTATTTTTAAAAGGGATAACAAGCTGGATAGTTAGAACAATTAGCAACACACACACTCTCGAAAGCTCTCTGCAACTTATTGGCGATTACACACATTCTACACATTAGTGATCCTTGTAACAAGCTTGTTATCATCCCGATTTGTAACCTTTACTTGTTTAATATAGTTGGTGATCGGTAGTTTCCATCACCAGAGGTTTTTTGTGCCGGAGATCATATCTTGATCAAGGGCTTTTTCCTCGTATAAATCCTTGTGTCTCTTGTTCATTTAATCTACAAATTGTTCATACATTTGCTAGTTAATTCAAGCATCACACCTCACAAAATAAGATTTGGTTGCATTATCCTAGACTGATTTTTGACCAAAACAGTTTGGCGCCAACCGTGGGGCAATTGGTGCTTCATTTCTGAGAAATTTTGTTCATTGTGATCATTTCGGTTCACCACTTTCAACTACATGGCTTCTTCAGCGAAGAACACATCAAGTTCCATGCCGGTAGTCACCTCCTCACAGGGCATCCCACCTTTGCCTCCAGCACCTTTTGGATCCCAGAAGAGTGCTGAAAATGCTGTGAAGAAACAGAGCCCCGTTTTCTCAAAACCACCAACTTCTGCTGTTTCTTCTAGCCCTTCTAACAGTGATCTTTATTCTTTGATTTTGCAGATGAGGGATTATATGCAGCAGCAGGACAAAACCAATGACAGGATCCTTCGAGAGATTGACGACATCAAGAAATTGAAGAGATCAGCGGAGGATCACTCTCCATTGGTACCTAGATCACTGGATTTCGACACTCCAGCTATAACCGCCCTGCAATCTGCGGCTCCAGATATCCAGTACCAGAGTGGATCATTGGGAAGGGGTTATGGATCAACGACAATGACTCAGGCTTTAGGATCCTACTTCCAGCTTTCAGGATCCTCTTTCCAGCCTTTAGGATCCTCCTTCCAGCATCAGGGATCCTTCACTAGCTCAGGAGGATACATGGGGACGCAAACAATTCAAGGATCCTCCTCCCAGGTTCAAGGATCCTCTTCTCAGGTTCAGGGATCCTCTCAGGTTCAAGGATCCTCCTTTCAGGTTCAAGGATCCTCATCCCAGTTTTACAGATCCATGGATTATCCTCCAAGACCCCCAGTCACAGCACATCAAGGATCCAACATCTTTCAGGATCAAGGATTCTTAAGGAGTGTGCAACCCGGAAGTTCAGATGTTCATCTAGGAGACTTCATTCCTATGCAAACTATTGCTTCTTCCGGTCCCTCAGTTATACCAGAATCCCGTCAATATGGATTCACATCTGGAATTCCAAACTTGAATCCTTCAGGAGGTAACACTTTGAATAATTTTTATAATGCTAACCATGGCTCAGTGCAGGATGCAGGTATCAACCAAGCTATGGCTAGGGAATTACAAAAACTGACGGATTTGATATCCAGTGTTCCAGGAGTGGTTAAGCCCATTCCTGAAATCCTAGATGGAAGCCACAAGATATCTCATTTTGCACCACCTATTTGTGATGCAGAAATTCCAAAGAGGTTTCAAATACTAACCATGAAGCTATATGATGGCTCGACGGATCCAGAAGAACATGTAGCTCAATACAGAGAAACAATGGAGATCAATCCTATCCCAGAGAGGTAATTGAGATAACGATGTATTGTATTATTGTATGTTAATTGAGAGATTACAAGAGATTATAAATAAGAAAACAAATTACATCTAATACCCTCTAACTAATTACATATTATAACCCTAGCTCTAATACGCCCCCTCAAGCTGAGGTCGGGGAACGACTTGCAGCTTGGATCTGAGAAAGTTGAAACGATCAGTAGGAAGTGGTTTTGAGAAGATGTCCGCAATTTGATCTGCTGTAGATATAAACTTAACTCGTAATCCCCCCTTAGCCACCTTCTCACGAACAAAATGATAATCAATTTCCACATGTTTGGTACGAGCACGAAAAACAGGGTTCGAGGAAAGATAGGTGGCTCCTAAGTTATCACACCAAAGAACTGGAGGAGAATCAGAAACAAAGCCAAGTTCTTTCATTAATGATTCAAGCCACATGAGTTCAATAACCGTATCACCAACCGCTTTATATTCAGACTCCGTGGATGAGCGAGAAATAGTCTTTTGTTTACGAGCCATCCAAGACACAAGATTGCAACCCAAGTAAATGGCAAAACCACCAGTAGAGCGTCTATCAATTGGGCAACCTGCCCAGTCAGCATCAGAGAATGCAGCAAGATGATTCCATGAGGTGTCAGTAAACGCATGAAGAGTGGAACTGGAATCATGCCTAATAAGTAACCCATAGTTGACGGTGCCCTGTATGTAACGCAAGATGCGTTTAATTGCGCTCCATTGATGTTCAGTGGGAGAGTGCATGAACTGGCATACCCGATTAACTGCAAAAGTGATATCCGGTCTAGAAAGTGTTGCATATTGTAAAGCACCAACAACCTGACGCTATTTGGCCGGATCCAAAAACTTGGGGCTGTCATCCGGAGTTAAAATAGTGGAGCCACTCATGGGAGATGGGACAGATTTAGCCGCCGAGAGGCCTGAGCGGTCAAGAAGTTCAAGAAGATACTTGTGTTGAGAGAGGATGATGTCTTTTCCACGTCTAATAATTTCGAGACCCAAAAAGTAATCAAGATCTCCCATATCTTTTAACGCAAGTGTAGAACTTAGAGCAGAAATAACATGTTGAATGGCAGCCGCATTGTTCCCAGTAACAATAATGTCGTCAACATAAACCAGAAGGTAAAGGACTGTTGTACCATATTTGTAGATGAAAAGAGAGGGATCGGTTTTAGATCCCGTAAACCCCAAATGCCGCAAGGTGGAGGAGAGACGGGTAAACCAAGCCCGTGGAGCTTGCTTGAGGCCATAGAGAGATTTATGCAGTTTGCAAACATAATCAGGGTGAGTACTGTCCACAAAACCCTGTGGTTGTTTTAAATAAATTGTTTCCTCAAGTTTCCCATGTAGAAATGCATTTTGCACATCAAGTTGACGAAGTGGCCACTGACGAGTAACTGCCAAGGAGAGAACAACACGAATGGTTGTAGCTTTTACAACCGGGCTAAAGGTCTCCTGATAATCAATACCTGCAGTTTGAGTATAGCCCTTGGCAACCAACCGTGCTTTATAACAAAAAGGAGCACCTGTTTTGTCTCGTTTAATCCGGTAAACCCACCTGCAATCAACAATATTAGCCCCATGAACCGGGGGAACTAGAGACCATGTACCATTACTAACAAGAGCCGAAAACTCCTCTGCCATAGCACGACGCCATTCGGTAAATTTGTTGGCAGCGGTAAAGGTGACGGGTTCAGAAGTAGGTGGTTCAGATTTTTGGGTTGGTCTGGTGGGTTCAGTTTGGGCTGGATCGGGAACGGGAGGGACGGTTTTGGAGGTATTGGCTAGTTCTGTGGTAGGAGTGACAGGTGTGGTGGTAGTGTGAAAAGCAGAGGGATCAAATCGAGAGGTAGGTTTGGGGTTCTGTCTTAGATTAGATGGTCTCGGTCGAGGGGGTGGGGGTTGGGTGGCGTTGGGTTGAGGGGCGGAAGTGGTGTTGTTATTTGTGGAGGAAGTTGGTTGTGGAATAGTCTCGGACGGGTTAGGTGGGTCAGGAAAAGGCATAGGAGGATTGTGCAAGGAAGAATAGTATGGTTCAGGTGATGATGTGGAAGGGACGGTAGGTTTAGGTTCAAAAGGAAAAATGGTTTCATTGAAACGAGCATGACGAACTATATACACTATGTCATGAGAGGGATCGAAGCAACGATACCCATGGTGAACTGGACTATAGCCGAGAAAAATACACGCAGTAGAACGGAAATCCATTTTGTGAGGATTGTAAGGACGTAAGTATGGAAAACACTGGCATCCAAAGACTTTTAGAAAGGAGAAATCGGGAGAGCGTTTATAAATACTTTCAAATGGAGATGTAAGAGAATTGGAGGTGGATGGCATACGATTAATGAGATACACAGCAGTGTCAAAAGCATAATGCCAGAATCTTTGAGGAACGAATGATTGAGCCAAGAGAGCAAGACCAGTTTCGACAACATGACGATGTCTACGTTCAACCGTGCCATTTTGTTCACTTGTGTGAGGGCAAGATCGACGATGAATGATGCCAAGAGAAGTAAAATAGGTAGAGAGATTGCGAAACTCTCCACCCCAGTCAGTTTGGACACTTTTTAATTTTGTATTAAATTGACGTTCAACCATTAGGACAAATTGTTTGAATAGTAAATACACATTTGATTTTTGTTTTAAAGGAAAAATCCACATATATTTTGAATGATGATCAACACAAAGCATAAAATATCTATCACCATCAAAGGACAAAGAGGGTGCGGGACCCCAAACATCACAATAAACCAAATCCAGAATATTATTGCTACGAAACGAAGAACTGTTTAAAGGAAGTTTACAAGACTTTCCCATTTGACAGGAAGAACAAACATGCTTAAAAGATTTTTCTGAAACAGGAAGTAAATAACGAGATAACATATACTGTAAAACACGATGATGGGGATGTCCTAAACGTTGATGCCAAACAGATGCTGGAGCACGTGTGGCAGAAAAAGCAGTCTTCGGAATGGAATGAAATTTTGGAAGAGCCAGTGAGTATAAACCATCCTTACTTGGACCCGTGAGTAGGGTAGTGCGTGTAGATATGTCCTTCACACAAAAGAAAAAAGGGTGAAATTCAAAGAAAACATTGTTGTCAAGGCAAAATTTTTGTACGGAAAGCAGGTTATGTTTAATTTGGGGAACATGTAAAATATTGGTTAAGGAAAAGGTTTTTGAAGGTGAATATATGTTTGTTGAACCAATGTGTAGGATAGGAAGTCCTTTACCGTTACCAACGTGAAGATTGTCGTAGCCTTGATATGGCTCGGAAGTGCCGATGCTTGAAAGATCTGGTGTAACATGATGATTTGCTCCGTTGTCTGGATGCCAATGATAGTTGGAGACTTGAGACCGAGTATCAACATAATTAGCTTGAGGCCTTGTGCGAAGAGTCGAAACATCCCGATTAGGGCAATCAGATGGTATATGACCAATGCCACAACGATTGCAAGTTCCATGAACTTGATTAGTAATTGATGCCCATTCAAAAGACCGGCGACCACGCGAAAGAAACCTGTTGAATTGTCTGCCACGTCCTCTAGAATAAGAGGAACCATGACCACGACTGGATCGATTTGTAAACAAGGCTTGTGAAGGTGAATTAGGTGTAAGACTATAACCAAGTTGAGAGGCAAGCTGTTGGACAGTCAAAAGGTTGGCAGCGGACTGCTGGTTGGCGGGCGGCTGGGTGGCCGACGGTGGGGGAAGGCCGTCGGGGGTTACCGTGGTGAAGGCGGAGGGTGTGGCAGCAGATACGGGATCATTTTGTGAAGCATATAATCGTGATTGGATAAAAGGGCAGGCAATTCATTTAAGCTGATGGGAGTTTCTCTACCAAGCAGATGAGATTTGAGGCCATTATATTCATCACGTAGGCCTGACAAAATAAACATGATAAGATCATTGTCATGAATGGGTTTACCGATATTTTGAAGATCCGTGGCATAAGCCATGGCCCGATTGAGATACGCGGTTGGTTGTTCATCTCCTTTCATCACAATCCTCATGAGTTGTGATTTGATGGTGAATTCACGAGCATGAGTCGGTAGGGCGTGACCACGTTCAAGATTGTCCCATAATTCCTTGGAAGTTGTTCCTTTAACATAATGAAACGATTCCTCCGAAACGGTAGAGATAAGAAGCGATCAGATGTGTGCGTCATTATGACGCCAAGTGGTATAATTAGGGTTGGGTTGGGTGGCTGCCGGACGGGCGTTTTCGCCGGAGCCGGAGGCAGGGGTGGTAATGGTGGCGGGTGGACAGGGTATTGTACCGTCAATATAGCCAAACATGTTGGTTGTTTCAAGAAACGGTTGAAGCATGGTTTTCCAGTTGTGGTAATTTGTGGGTTTAAGGGTGAAGGGAAATTTGTGATTCATGTTGGAAGTCTTTTCCTGGGATGTAAAGGCAGCAAGAAGGGCCATGGCGTGGGAGGAGGAGGCGGTGGGGAATGGTGGAGGTTTCCGATCAAAAGGGTAGGGTTAGGTGGCGGCAATATTTCCTGGCTGTGATACCAAATTGAGATAACGATGTATTGCATTATTGTATGTTAATTGAGAGATTACAAGAGATTATAAATAAGAAAACAAATTACATCTAATACCCTCTAACTAATGACATATTATAACCCTAGCTCTAATAGAGGTTAAAAGAAGCATGTCTATGCAAGGGTTTCGGATCCACTTTAACAGGATCAGCTCTTAAATGGCTGCTAAGTCTTCCCCCTTATTCTATTACTTCATTTGCTAATCTAGTTAGTCTGTTTAATAGCCAATTCACATGTAGTAGGAAATTTGAACGTTTAACTAGTGATCTACATAGGGTAACACAAGGTCAAAATGAATCACTTAGAGATTATATCACTAAGTTCAGTAAAGAATCCTTAGATATTCCTAATTTGGATATGGCTACGGCTGTAGAAGCCTTCAAAATGGGTTTACTTAGGGATTCATTGTTCTATGATGATCTTGTCATGACCCCTTGCAGGAATCTTGATGAAGTAAGAACCAGGGCCCTTAGATTCATCCGACTTGAGAATGATAAAAGGATCCAAGAAAGACTGGCAGGATCCTCAAAGCAGGAAAAGCAAGGATCCTACTTCAGGAACAACAAGTCAAAGTCTTATAACAAGTCTGATTACCAGAATGTGCATGCAGTAGAACAGGAAGAGGATGATGAGGATTATCCTCCAATTTCTGAATATTGTTTTTCTGTTGATAACAATGAACTAATCCTTGCAATGCAGAACCTAGGTGAAAAAGCAAGATGGCCGAGAAAAAGTGATAAGCCAGCTGTAACAAAAGACAAATCCAAATGGTGTGCATATCATGAAGATTTCGGTAATCTCACTGAAGAATGTATTGCACTAAGAAAAGAGATTGGTTACCTGTTAAGCAAAGGACACTTGAAGGAGCTGTTGGGAAGAAAAAAGTCAAGGGTCCATGATCCTGAAAAAGTTCCAGAAAGAGCTCCTGCTCCTCCTGCTGATGCACAAATTATTAACTTCATATCCGGTGGATCAGATATATGTGGCACTTCCTTTTCAGCAGCCAAGAGGCATGCCAAGGAGACCAAAATGGATAATGGAGATAGACCCATCCGAACCTCTACTGTTACACAGGAGAAAGTTATAACTTTTGATGAGGATGATCGTGTTGATGTTCAGGATCCTCATCACGATGGTCTTGTTATTACCTTGTTTATATCTAATCATTTTGTTCGTAGGATCTTGATAGATGGAGGAAGCTCAGTGAACATCATTCAGCTTGATGTCCTCAAGAAGATGAACATCCCTGAATCGGACATTGTCCCAAGATCCTCAATACTTGTGGGATTCAGTGGAGAAACCAAGAACACATTGGGGGACATTAAACTTCCCATTTACATAGAGGGACTTCATTCTTATAAAAAATTTTGTGTTATAGATTGCTTATCCTGTTGCAATGTTATCCTTGGCAGGCCATGGATACATGACATGAAGGCAGTCCCATCTACATATCATCAATGTGTAAAGCTTCCTAGCCCATGGGGCGTGGTGAAGATTGAGAGTGACCAACAAGAAGCAAAGAATTGGTACACCTCATCAATGAAGACAACCTCAAGACCAAGGGAGCAATAGCAATTAAAGTATCCTCCAAGAGATGTCCTGGAGGAAAGGGAACAAGATGTAAAAGATATCCTTATGGATCCTCAGGATCCTGAATCCAATATCTTCATAGGATCAGGGATCCTCAATAACATTGAACAGGATCTAGTATCGTTCCTCAAGAAGAGAAAAACTACCTTTGCCTGGAAGCACGAAGACATGACAGGTATCTCTAAAGATATAATTACTCATAAGCTTGGCATTGACAGGTCATTCAAGCCCATACATCAAAAAAGGATAAAGTTTGCACCTGAAAGGAATGCCATTATCCAGGAGGAGGTAGATAAGCTACTCCGAGCAGGTATGATAAGAGAGGTCAAGTATCCAAGGTGGTTAGCCAATGTGGTTGTTGTTCAAAAGAAAAACGGAAAGTGGAGGGTATGTGTCGATTTTACTGATTTAAACAAGGCATGTCCCAAGGATCCTTTCCCATTACCCCACATTGACTCCATGGTGGATGCTACCGCGGGTCATGAGTTGTTGACTTTTATGGATGCTTCATCTGGATTTCAACAAATTCAGATGGAACCATCTGATCAAGAGGATACAGCCTTTATGACCCCAACTGGTATATATTGTTATATTGCTATGCCATTTGGACTAAGGAATAAATTGGACACACTATGGAAGTCTATATAGATGACATGGTAGTTAAGTCCAAGAAAGCTGAGGATCACCTTAGAGATTTGGAGGAAGCATTCGATATCCTTGATAAATTCAATATGAAATTGAATCCTTCAAAGTGTCACTTTGGTGTGAAAGCAGGGAAGTTCTTAGGTTACATGGTAACAAAAAGAGGCATTGAGGCAAGTCCAGAGCAAATCAAGGCAATTGTGAATATAAAATCTCCTGCCAATGCCAAGGATGTGCAAAGATTGACAGGGAGGATCGCAGCCTTGAACAGGTTCATATCAAAGTCATCAGA
Organism: Helianthus tuberosus; assembly: GCA_030545235.1. Lineage (NCBI taxonomy): Eukaryota > Viridiplantae > Streptophyta > Magnoliopsida > Asterales > Asteraceae > Helianthus > Helianthus tuberosus. The sequence continues at coordinate 69,690,413 of CM060451.1, read as the reverse complement.
AAAGTGCAAGGAATTCTATGACATTCTGAGAAAGAACAAGAAATTTGAGTGGACTGAAAAGCATGAGAATGCTCTCAAAGCCCTTAAGGATTACCTATCCTCAGCTCCTGCCTTGATGAAACCAGAAAAAGGGGATATATTATCCCTATATTTGGCAGTCTCTTCCAAAGCAGTAAGTGCAGTCCTTATTAAGGATCACGAAGGTACACAACATCCTGTCTATTATGTAAGTAAGAGTTTGCTTGATGCTGAATCCAGGTATTCACATTTATAGAAACTTATCCTTGCTTTGATTATGGCATCTACTAAATTAAGACATTATTTTGAAACTCATGCCATTATTGTTAGAACTAACTTTCCAATTAAGAATGTTCTCAGGAAACCTGAAATGTCAGGAAGGATGGCTAAATGGGCAGTGAAGCTTAGTGCTTATGATATAAGATATGAACCAAGAACTGCCATTAAATCCCAAGCCTTAGCTGACTTTGTGGCAGATTTCAGTAGTGATCTACAAAGGGAAGCTGAGTTAGAAGTTCAGCAACTGGAAGAGACTAAGGATCCTTGGATACTCTTCACTGATGGAGCCTCTAACATCAAGGGAACTGGACTTGGAATACTACTAAAATTGCCACAGGGGGACATAATACCCCACTCAATAGCTTGCGAGTTTCAAACTACTAATAATGAGGCTGAATATGAAGCCTTGATAGCTGGTTTGCAAATTGCCAAGCATATGAGGATCAGGTATCTTGAGGTACATGTAGATTCATTATTAATTACTAATCACTTTAATGGATCCTATGCTGTTAAAGGTGAAAAGCTAATCAGATACCTAGAGATAGTCAAGAAATTGGCAGACTCTTTTGTTTCTTTTAGTTTAACACAGGTACCCAGAGAAGAAAATGCAGAAGCTGATGCATTGGCCAACCTTGGATCATCCTTGAAGATTCCAGAGGATATTAAAATTCCCATTATTCATATCCTAACTCCTGCTATTGAGGATCATGTAGCTATGGAGATAGGAGAGGATTCTGCAATCATCCCTAGTGATGATACACAATCTCATTCAGGATCATGGATCCTTCCAATCATGAGATATGTACAACATGGAGAGATCCCTACAGGACAAAATCCTAGAACTTTCAAAGTCAAGGTATCTCAGTTTACAATATTAAATAACATGTTATATAAACGATCTCTTGCAGGTCCATATCTCAGATGTATTGAGGATCTTGAAGTTCAAGAAGTCCTAAAGGATTTTCATGAAGGAGATTGTTGAAACCATACAATGAAGAAGGATGCTATGGATTATGCCAAGAGATGTGATGCTTGTCAGAGACATAGCAATATCCTTCATCAACCAACAGAGCTCCTGCATCCTATATCCTCTTCTTGGCCATTCATGAGATGGGAATGGATATAGTTGGTAAACTTCCCAAGGCACCCGGAGGAAAAGTGTTCATGCTTGCTATGACTGATTACTTTTCCAAGTGGATAGAAGCTGAAGCCTTTGCTCAAGTCAGAGAAAAAGAAGCGATATCCTTTATTAAAAGAAATATTATTACCAGATTTGGTATTCCTTCTGAAATTGTTTGTGATAATGGATCCCAATTTATCGGGAGTAGAACTACTAACTTTTGTGACAGCTGGGGGATTAAGATGATAACATCAACACCAGTCCACCCACAAGCTAATGGTCAAGCAAAATCATCCAACAAGATCATCATCAACAATTTGAAGAAGAAACTTGGATCCAAGAAAGGAAAATGGGCAGAAGAGTTACCTTATGTGCTATAGGCTGATAGAACAACTCCCAAGAATGCTACTGGCCAAACTCCAATTTCTTTAGTGTTTGGAGCAGAATTAGTGATCCCTACAGAGATGGTGGTTCCTGCTGCAAGAACAAGCATCCGTGATCCTGAGGGAAATGCTGAAAACTTGGTTCAAGACTTGGATACCATAGAAGAACTCAGGGATTTGGCAAGGATAAGAATGGCTAGTTATCAACAAAGGATGGCTGGAGCTTATAACAAGAATGTCAGGATCAGAAAGTTTCAAGTCGGTGATATGGTGCTGAGGAAAGCATTCCAAAATACCATAAATCCTGCTGATGGCAAGTTAGCACCAAAGTGGGAAGGTCCCTATCTTATTGAAGCTGAAGCAGGAAAGGGGGCATATCGATTATTAACAATGGAAGGTGATTTTCTACCAAGAGCTTGGAATGCTGTCCACTTGAAGAGATACTTCATGTAATAAGGATCCAGGATCCTTAGCTAATTTCATATCCGATATCCATGAAGGATCCTTAGAGGATTCATGATCCTCACTCTGGTAATGATCTGATCTCAATTTATCTAATTCTTTAATTAACTTGTTTACAAGGAGAAGGATCCTGGATCCTTTATCCTTCTTTCACTTAGTTCCGAGCTTTGCAGAAGATTAATGTACCATTTCCAAAGGACCAAGTATCCACAGAAGTCTCCTAAGTTTTTTTGGGCTTGTCCCCAGTTTTTTGGGCTAGTCCCCAATTTTTGGGCCTGTCCCCAGTTTCGCCAGTAGCGCACGATGATCCTGGTGCAGTTCAAGGCAATGGGACCAGTACCTGCTTTAGGGGCTGACAATTTCATTGTACTGGCTGTATTTAGGATCCTACGTATAATGGTAGACGTACCATACATCCGTTCCTAATGTTTCTAACGTTTTCACGTTAGCTAAGGTTTTGGCATTTTCATGTCACTAAGTTTGGATAGTCGCCAGTGAGGGCCATACTCCAGTTTACACAAGATCCTTTGGGCTTGTCCCTAGTTTTTTGGGCTTGTCCCCAGTTTTTTTGGGCTTGTCCCCAGTTTTTTTGGGCTTGTCCCCAGTTTTTTGGGCTTGTCCCTAGTTTATTGGGCTTGTCCCTAGGTTTGTTGGGCTTGTCCCCAGTTACTAACTCTTCTCTTATATTGGCTTAGTCCCAAGTTATGTTCCATTTCAGGTTTCTGAAGCTAAACAACCAAGGATCCTTGATCCTAACCTTTTACTAAGGTTTGTCTTTTGGTTATCCTGATTGTAGTATTAAAGGTTTAGGATCCTAACTTGGATTCTCAGGTATGATCCTTATTTACCTTCACTTTATTCTTAATTTATTTGAGTTACCCTTATTCTTTGACAACAAGATATATGATCCTCAATATACATCACTTTTTGAATTTTTCGATTATAGGATATTTGATCCTTGATCATATCCTAAGCTTTTTTAACAAAATCTAATATACTTTTGTCCTAAACTTGAAAATTCAAAGAAATAAACAATAACAACTAAAAAGACACAACATATACAACATGAGATAGCCAAAAGATTAAGGTTTTGTTTTTTTATCAAAAGTTAAACCCTTTAAAGGTTGTCAAAATTGCCAACCCAAGTTTCTACCAGCAAAGCATGGCCCGTCCACTTGGGTTGGCAAAGGGTGTCCATACTAAGTGTTCAATAAGTGCAGGAAATAAAAGCAAGGGGCACCAAAGGCTTCATCCTCCACAAACAGAAGGACCCATCCACCTTTGTTACCCCCTATTGTTCGAAGGATCAGTGATCCTTAAACCTAGATACTATTGTTCACCATTACAAACCAACCATTGTTCTAAAAACATCAACAACCAAAAAACTACCAAACCATAAAAAATGGGCTCCGGCCACGTCTAGAAATTTCCATCATCGCCCATTGTTGCAGCCTACACCTTCGCTGCATCACCACCAGCCGCTGCATCCTCAGCTTGATCCTTCACCCCGCTGCCACTGGCTTCAATCATCAGAACCTCTCTAGCCTCCTCTTCATCATCTAGCTCAGCCAGCTTGGCCTTCCAACCTTCCTGGTCCCAGGCAGTCCTGTCAAAGTTAGGATCCTCAGCTTCCTTTGCCATCTGAAGTTTGATCTTGAGCATGGCTATTGTGGCAGAAAGCTTAGCACCCTCCATCACCTCAGCCTTCTCCTGATCAGCTGTGATGTGGGCCAAGACCAGTTCCCTCTTCGCTAGGTTGACTTCATTCTCGAGGGAGGCGATCTGTTGATCCTTTTCCAGGTACAACTTTTGGAAGTCCAGCTCCTTTTGCTCAGCCTTTTCAGCATAGGAATCCATGAGCATATGGATCTCAGCAAATTTCTGCAAAAGAATGACACACGTCAGGTTTCGTTATCCTCAATATGGGCAGAACAGACTTAAGGATCAGGGATCCTTACCTCAGAGACATACTCTTCAAATTGGTGCTGGATGAGAGGCAGGCCTTCAAGAGTGTCAGCAGTTTTCCTCTTCTTTCCACCCTTGCCCTTGGTGCTGACAGCCTTAGGAGCTGGGATGCTAGGACTAGCAGCAAGTTGTTTCTTGCCGGACCGGGAGGAAGCAAATGCATCAAGATCACTGACACTGAAGCGAGAAGCTGATTTTGAATATTTTCCAACACCTACAAATGACAAATAACAGATAAGTATCCTTATTTTACATCTATTTAAATATTTAATCATACACAAATGTGAGTACTTACTTGACATGGTGACAGAACCAGAGGATACTTCTTGTGAATCTTTTGTTTTGGCCTGGAATGTTCTCACAGCAGGGTCAAGCCTCCAGAAGGCAGCGATTCTTTCTTTTGTTGCAGGGGACTCAATGAGATGAGAAACTGAGATAGCTGCACAAAAGAGACAGAAAAGGATCAGTTATCCTTAAAAGAAACAGAGTCATCCTATGATCCTTCTATAAGGATCCTATATCCTACCACGGGTGGTCCACTTCTTAGGAAGGTCTTTCCCGTCCAGGATAGAGTCCCTCCTAACAAAAAAGAAACGGGTTTTCCAGTGGGTATCATTTTTTGTGGTTTTGAGGATTGGGTGAGGATCACCAGGTTTGTGTTTGAACAAGAAACGGTGTGAACCATGGCTGACAAGGTTATACAACTCGGCCAACTCAGACATTCCTATCTCTATACCCTCTTGCTCGATGATATTCTCTATGGTATACAGGACCCTCCACATTATCGGCATGGCCTGAATATAGCACATGCCGGTGAGTGCAAAGAAAGATTGAGTAAAGGTATGGAAAGGATAGGAGAATCCTATCAAGAATGGGGTGGCCGAAAAAGCAATCCAGGTGTCGGAGACAGAGTCACTTTTCGTAGAAGAGTCGAAAGGTTTGAAGACGGTATCCGCCGGGAAGCAATGGCGAATCCGGTCAATCTCTGGGTCGGTAAAGCGGCAAAGTTCCGATGAAGGATTTTTGATAATGCCTTGGCTTTTTAGGGGACTATCCTTCTTTGGATCCTTGGCCGGTGAGGATCGAAGAACCATTTTCGCCATGGATGTTAAGAGAAAAGAAAATCAGAATAAGCAAATGAAGAGAGATACCTGATCAGTCTCTGAATGAGGATTTAAAGGGAAGTAATAAACGAATTTAAATGCCTCTTGATCCTTATCTCTAATTTCGAATTTATAATGATGATTTGTAGGTTGTCATGTCGCTGACGTATGATTTGCAACGGCTAGTCAGAGAATAACGGCTATATTTACGTTGGCTAGTTCGTTCGGGATAAGATTGAAAAATATGACTCATTAAGTTGTATTTTATTCCTCATATTTTGGGGGCAATTGTTAGGGATGGATTTTCTAAGCCTAAGGATCACGGATCCTCAAGTGCAGCCAGGATCACTGATCCTCGGTTCTGTTTGAATTAAGGATCCTCTAAAGACGTTGTAGGTTTAAGGATCCAGGATCCTCATTGTTATCCTAACACTAACGGTTGCTTCCACTATATTTGAACTTGTTTTGCAGGAATGAGCGAGTGGGACTAAGTCTTGCCGAGATTCCAGGGGAATATGCTTCCATATTCTGCACGTGTATAGCTTGAGTGACCGTTATGGAAGTCATGGGAGGCTAGCACAATTTGTGAAATGTTTGTTACTTAGTTTATTTCTGTTTTTAAAGGGGATAACAAGCTGGATAGTTAGAACAATTAGCAACACACACACTCTCGAAAGCTCTCTGCAACTTATTGGCGATTACACACATTCTACACATTAGTGATCCTTGTAACAAGCTTGTTATCATCCCGATTTGTAACCTTTACTTGTTTAATATAGTTGGTGATCGGTAGTTTCCATCACCCGAGGTTTTTTGTGCCGGAGATCATATCTTGATCAAGGGCTTTTTCCTCGTATAAATCCTTGTGTCTCTTGTTCATTTCATCTACAAATTGTTCATACATTTGCTAGTTAATTCAAGCATCACACCTCACAAAATAAGATTTGGTTGCATTATCCTAGACTGATTTTTGACCAAAAAAATGATGTTCGGTGGCCATAACAAGCTCAAAAATGTTAAAACAATGCTTCCAGTAAAAATTTGGTGTTTCGGGTAGTGTCCGGTTGTTCAGTTGGTTACCGGTTCGTTAAAGTGCTAAATAGCGCAATTTAGTGTGCTTTAAGTTGTCTTTTATGACAGTTTCGATTCCCGACACTTAGGAAAGTATTCTGGACCATTAAACCAAATTTCTGCATTATATTTAGTTGTTAAAATGCTGAAAATTGCTGAATTTGGTTATTTTCTGCAGAATTCTTCAGTTTTAGTGTGTTTCTGGCACTTTCCGGTCGGCACCTAAATCATCACTAGGAAGGCAGTTTTGTAATCCCTACTTTCCTACACACTATTCTAGTGTAATACTTGGTTCCAGGGCTTATTTGATGTCTTAACATCATGTCTGTCTGAGTATTGAACTCCCGTCAGTACTTCTAGTTTGTCTGATAGCTGTGCTAACTTTGTTCTGTGCACTAATTGGACCATATTGTGTTGCATGTAACAATGATGAACAATCCTTGCAACATGAAATGCCTTTGTATGTATATGACAGTAATCAGAAATTCATTCGACTTGTTAATTTTAATCATGCACAGTCATTAAAGCACGGTTACTGTTCATTATTGTACGGAATACATGGAAAAGTGTCAGTTGTCACAAGATTCCCCATATTCAGTCTTACAGGAGAATATACTATAATGATATCTATTCTCTGGGTAGTGCGAGACCATGAGAGCTCAGGTTAGAACTTCCGTTCAGACAAAGAGATGATGGCTCGACTTTAGGTGTGTCCCACATAGGGATCTTCTTCACAACAGCAATTGATTTGTATCTTTCGATATTTATCAATTTTTATGCTGAGGGAAAGCTTTAATTAAAGCGTATAAAGCATTATACGAGGACTAGGCCATTGCTTCTGCAATATCGGAAGTCCTGGTATAATACCCCAGATATCACTAAGTATAAAAACCTAGTATCTCAGAAACAGGCAATCTTTCAACCAAGATTTCAGGGGTTACCTATATATCCGAGAGATGTTCCCCAGGAACTAAGTAAGATATAGAATTTTAGGTTTATATCCCAAATTCAGTTTACTAAATGTGTAAAAACCTACCGACACATCATCAATGAGACCGTTTAACGCTTTTTAACTTTCCAAATCTTTAGCGTACTGTGACAGTCTAGCTGATGTACTATCATTTCCTCTTTTTACACTAACTCTTTTTTAGTTTTCTATTGTTTTTTACATTTTGAATTTTCTATTGTTTTTGTATTTTTTACATTTTTTAATGTTTTTGGATTTTCTATAACTCTATCTCCCCCTAAAGACCAAAACATCTAAAAATGTGACAAACCAGAGCAGATTGCTTCCCAACGTCCTCTGCTCTGGATTCTTCATCAACGCCAATAACATGTCCCCCTGACGACAAAAACTTCATCCCGTTTAATTTTAACAGATAATGAAAACGGTTTTTATAAAACGGTTTTGTGTGAAGGTCAGCTTTTTATTCGTCGGTGTGGATTTTTTGATTCGAATCAACTTCTTCTCATAACAATCACGGATGAAGTGATGTCGGATATCTATATGTTTTATTTTAGCGTGATGAACTGGGTTCTTAGTGATGTTAATAGCTGCCTCATTATCTACAAATATGGGCGAGTTAAGAAATTGCAGACCATAGTCTCTCATCTGTTGTTGAATCCACAATAACTGTGAACAACAGCTGCTAGCTGAGACGTACTCAGCTTCACAAGTAGAGACAACGACCGTGGTCTGTTTCTTACACTGCCAAGTTACCAAGCGTGTTCCAAAGAACTAGCAGCTGGCCATTGTAGTTTTAGAGTTCAGTTTGCAGCATCCGAAATCTGAGTCTGAATAACCTACCAGTCTGAAATCACCATCTTTTGGATACTACAACTCCAAGCTTAGAGTTCCTTTCAGGTAGCGTAGAATCCGCTTGACGATGACCATATGTGAGGCTCTTGGACTCGACTGATAACGGGCCGCGAGGCAAGTTGGGTACATTATATGATGCAGTGAGATACATAAGCGAACAAATCATCGAGCTGTATAATGTTTCATCGACCTTCTATCACATAAGATCAGGATTGATACCGTGGTTGGTCGCTAGTGGGGTGGACATTGGAGCGGTCCCTAACATACTGAATTTTTCCAGGACGTCATGAACATACTACGTCTGATGTATGAAGATCCCCTCTGGCAGTTGATCGACCTGCAGGCCGAGGAAAAACTTCATCTCACCCATGGAACTCATCTCGAACTTCTGCTTCATCATTTCTCAAATTCTTTGCAGAGTTCTTCATTGGTAGACCCAAAAATAATGTCATCAACATAAATTTGTACTATCAGAAGATGACCAGCGACTTCCTTTGTGAATAGAGTGGCATCTACCTTCCCTCGAATGAAGCCGTTGGATAGCAGGTGCTGAGATAACGTCTCATACCAGGCTCTCGGGGTCTGGTGCAACCCGTACAAGGCTTTATCGAGAAGATAAACTTTATCTTTGTGAATTGGGTCAGTGAAGCCCGGTGGCTGACCAACGTAAACCTCCTCTTTAACCTTTCCGTATAGGAACGCCGACTATACATCTAACTGATATACTTTGAACCATTTCCATGATGCAAATGCGAGAAAGATGCGAATGGCTTCAACTCTAGCAACTGGGGCATAAACTTCTGTGAAATCTATTCCCTCCTGTTGACTGAAGCCCTGAACGAACAGGCGAGCTTTATTACGAACAACCATGCCTCTATCATCCCTCTTGCATTTAAACACCCATTTTGTGTTGATTTTCCTATGACCATCTGGCAGATCTACAAGCTTCCACACACCAAGCTTCTCGAATTGACCGAGCTCTTCTTGCATTGCGTTCACCCACGATTCCTCAGTCAGCGCCTCTTTGTAAGTTCTCGGTTCAACCTGCGAAATGAAACAGCTGAGATAAAAATCGTTTTGAAATGAAGCAACTTTTGAATAAAAACAAGTAAAGCCTTGGTCGATTTGGTGTCTTGTTCTGACTCCAGATTGCAGCTCTCCAATGATTAACTCTTTGGGGTGGTAAGATAGCATCCTTGGCAAAACCTCGCCAGGAACATTCACCTCGCTATCCAGATTAGTAAGATTCTGATCAACAACTTGATCATCAACTTGGGTTGTCTGACCTGTCGACTGGATCTGCTCCCCCTCAGACTCTGAATCTCCTTTATCAAAGGTTGGGCTATCTGAGTCTGATTCTGATTCATCGGGAACACCGCTGTTTGATTATCCTGAGCAGGTTCTTGTTCTGAAGTCAACTGAATTTGCTGAACATCTGCATCACCTTTACCACTTTGACTTGGACCAGCTTCATAGTTGAAAGAGTTGGTCGGCCATATGTTCACCTGAGAAGACTCGTAATCCTGATATAACCTTATCAGTTCTACAAAATCTGGTTCTTCAGGAAGATGAAATGACTCCTACAACATTTCATAGTTGAATAGCCTTAAGTCACCAGGTTTCTGAATTGGCATGGTATAACCTTGACACTTCACATGTTGAGCTTCAATAATTTTGTTGAGACTTGGAAGATACACTCGTCTGAGTGGACTAGAGTATCCCACAAAGAATCCCTCCAAACATTTAGAACCAAATTTCCCGTCAGGATCTATCACCGTGCATGGCGACCCGAACAGCTCTAGATATTCAAGATTCGGCTTTCGGTTGTTAAGCAGCTCAAAACATGTCTTGTTATGTTTCTTCACAGTCAATACCTGATTCAAGGTATAGCAAGCAGCTGATACGGCTTCTCCCCAAAAATTCACAGGAAGCTTTGAGTCAGCCAACATAGTACGCGTTGTTTCAATCAGTGTTCGATTCTTCCTCTCTACCACTCCATTTTGTTGCGGAGTGTACGGAGCACTGAATTTTTGCAAAATATCCTTTTTGTCACAGAACTCTTCCATTTGACTCTTTTTGAATTCTGTACCATTGTTGCTTCGAAGTCGACAAATAGGCTTTTGGTACAGATTCTCTAATTTTCATAACAAATTCAGCAAACTCATAAAGGTTTGATCTTTGAACTTCAAGAATGTGACCCACGAAAACCTCGAATAATCATCCGTAACCACTAGGAAATAGAAATCTCCGGTTAGACTCTTCACATTCACAGGACCGAAAAGATCCACGTGTAGCCTTTCCAACGGTTTCGAGATCGAGTTTTCAATCTTTCTCGGGTGAGACTTTTTGATTTGTTTACCTTTCTTGCAACTGATACACTCACCTTCCAAGTGGAAACTTTTCAAATTTACACCTCTGACCAAATCATTATGCACCAAATGATTCGTCTTCCATAGGTGTATATGGCCCATCTTGCGATGCCACAGAATCAACTCTTTTTCGGTAGCCTTAGAAACGAAACACTGAGGATGACCAGTTGTTGTAGTCGCTGTGCTCATTTCGAGAACATACAAATCATTCTCTCTCGGTGCTCGCATTATGATCCACTCTCCGGGGACAACAAATCCCGGCTTCAGAATCAGACACTCTGTATCGGTGAAATGAGTTGTATACATCCTGTCACATATCTGGGAAATGCTAAGTAAATTGTTCTCCAGCTCTGGAATGTAATTGACTCTTTCAAAGGACACAAGACCATTTGATAACGTCCCTTCCCCGATTATTCTGCCACCCCCTGGTTACCAGTGAAACCCACATACCCTCCATTAAAACCACGAACATCGTACAACAGGGTTTTTCTCCCCGTCATATGCCTTGTTGGGATTGAACCCTATCAGAGGAACAGATAATTAAAGCCAAAACTGGATCAGAGCAGTGGATCCAGAATAAGCAGACGTTTACATACAAATCTCTCCCCTTGAAAGTGGTTTCATATCTGCTGACCTCCTATCTGCTGATCTTACTAAGTGCTGACCTACAACTGCTGCCTTGCATCTACTGTCAAATGTCAAAGACTGATCGAAGACCAAAGCTCTGCTGATACAATCTACTGCCTTGAGTCTAGTACTGCCGATCCGGACAAGTACTGCTGGGTTCATAGCAGTGGAAGGATGCAGCAGCTGTTTAAGTGTCTGTTTATGTAATGAAATGTAATAGCAGTAGTTTAGTACATCAGTGTTTGTATAGATCAGAGGTTAGAGTTTGTTAGGAGGTTAGATGTCACTTTCATGGTGATGTCAGCTGAAGATGCTCAGTGGTTTGCTAGTGCCTATAAATAGTTCAGTACTTTGTACTGTTCGATTAGCTCTTGCAATACCGTCTTCTTTGCACGAACAAACGCTGAGCTCTGGCTGAGGGGGAGTTTGTATTCAAGCATTACTTGTAATCGTTGTTGAAAGTTAATTCAATCATTCGGTTTCTTGTTGAAAATGTCTTGATCAAAGCAATACTCTCATTTGATTGTATGCAAAGTTTGTTTTCATATTAATTCCGCTGCACAACTCTTTCATTTCCATCTTAATCTCAAACGAAAATACAATCAGAAACAAACTCAGATCCAACAATTGGTATCAGAGCCTGGACAGTCAAATTTGATTTAACAATCATTTTGACATAAATAGTTCGGCTCATAATAGTTGATACTGATCGTTTGTTCGTCCGTTGAAAAACAGAGCAAGGATTAATCACCATTAAAGTTGATTTCTCAGTGTCTGTAAAACAACAAGAATGACGTCACAATCTCAAGATGATAAAAACAACATCGGCTCACTTTTTAAACCACCTATGCTAAAAAGAAATGAGTACAACATCTGGCAGAGGAGGATGGGTCACATCCTCGCTCAACAAAGCACAGGTTGTTGGAGGTCTGTCATTTATGGTCCCCATGTTCCTTCAGTGCCAAGCGCTGAAGATGCTAAAAACTTCGTTCCAAAACCAGTTGAAAATTATACCGAAACCGACTTTCAAAAGATCGAACTAGATGCTAAAGCGTTTAGCATCATAGCATCAGCGCTGCCCAATGAGATATATGCTGGACTGTTACACTGTAACAGTGCCAAAGAATTATGGGACGCACTTAAGGAACAGTTTGGGGGAACCGAAGAAGTCATAGAAAACAATAGGGAAATCCTAAACCAACAGTATGAAACATTTTGTTACGTTAAAGGTGAATCACTAACGCAACAATTTGAGCGTTTCAGTTGTCTCATCAGTGAACTGAGGCTTGTTAACACCACTTTTACAAACTCAACTCAAAATAGCAGGTTCCTCAGGTCACTGCCAGAAAAATGGGACACCATACCTTTTGTCACCCGAAACTCACCTGAGTTCAAGGATCTGACCTTGACCCAACTCCACGGTCGACTCCTGACCTACGAAAGGGAGTTGAACCAGAAAAGGAGGTTACAAGAGTCAGGAAAAGTTACTGATGATTACACTTTCGGTAATACTGCTCTTCTGGGTCAAGAAGAATCTGGGAGCAGTGGTAAGGATCAGGGTTATGATCACTTCATTGACATAACTACTGGTGCAAATTTTAACAACCCTGATCCTCACTCTGCTAGTTTTGCATTCACTGCAAACGAAAACCAGATGTCAGACAATTTAAGCTTTGAACTCAATGATTTACAACATTTCGATCCCACTGACTTAGAGGAAATGGACATCCTGCACCAACTGGCTTTGCTAAGTGTTAGAACTAGCAAATTTTACAAAAGAACAGGGCGAAAATTCCCAGGTTTGCATGGGAATCTAAGGGTTGGGTTGGATAAATCGAAAATCAAGTGCTACAAGTGTAATAGGTTGGGACATTTCGCTAGGGAATGTAGGAGTCAAACTATTGGTCCCATAATTACTCATCCTAGCTCAAATCCTATACCTCAAAAACAAAGCACTGTGCACTATGCCCAGTATGCCCCAGCAGCTCAAGTGAACACTGCTCACTATGCTGCTGCCCCTGTGCCAGTACACTATGTCCAAACTACTGTTCCACAAATCCAATATGTTCAAACCCCTGTCCCCCAGGTACAAGTGCAGCCTGCACCTCAAACCACTGCTCCAGCAGCAGTACAACCAGATCAACAAAGTTTTTCACACAAGGGTTTGTTGACTGGAGCAGTATGCCTGAAGATCTTAGTGATGAAAATTTTGCACTCTATGCTTCTAATGATTCTTCTAATAATGAATTTTGTTTGATGGCATTAGAGTCAATACAGGAGGGGGTTGAAACTCAGGAGGAACAGCTGAGCATTGAAACAGTGGATGAGGTGACTGAAGCAGTGGTTACTGCTGTGGCTGGTGAACTACTGTTGGGAGAAAGTTCAGGTACCCTGATTGAACCAATGACAGATCCATGGTCCAAAGAGGACAAAGAAGAAGAGAAGGAAGAGAAGGCTGGTGAAAAGAAGGTGAAAGCTGATGATGAGGAAGATCATCAATGTGATTGTGCTATGATGGCAGCTACCAAGGTATCTCCTCAAGTTCTTGAAAAACTGTGTTCTGACAATTGCATAATTGCTTTTGCTAACATCAAAGAGGTGAATGAAAACCTTCGGGATAAAATCTTGACTGATGAGGTTAAATTTGAAAAGTCTTTAAAAGAACTTAAAAACAAATTGACTGAAAAGGAAAAAGAGATCAGCTATCTAAAAGAAGAGCAAAGCATAACCAAAACCCAACTTCAAACTATGGTAGAAAAATACCAAGTTTGCAAAAAGGAGTTGGAATCCACCCAGATTACTTGTGAAAGATTGGTGGAATCCTGCAGAGGATATGAGGTGATGCTTGCTAAACAGATTGAAAGTAATGTGAAATTTGGGGTTGGGTATAGAAAATATGATGATGAGTGCATTACTTGTGAAAAATCTGTTCAAAACACTGTTGAAAACACTGATGTAACCACTGAGTTCATCCCCACAAACAAGAATGGCCAAGAAGTGAAAATCACTGACAAACTTGGTAACAAAATCACACTTGCCAGAACAAGGAGTTCCTCTGCTTTTGAAGAACTTGAAAAATATCAGTTTAAACCCACTTGGTCTGGCGAGTGTGATATTCTTGAAAATTTCAAGCCAATGGACTTTACATCAACTGATGGTGTTAAAGCTCCAAAAGCTAAGGTCATACCTCTCAAGGACATCCCAGCAGTGGTTAAAACCTCTGCTGCAAAGGAGTCCGAAAAGAGAAAGAAGAAGGAAAAAATTGACAACTTGTTTTGTGAATTTTGTGAGAAAAGGAATCATCTAACAAAAGATTGTTTCCATTTGAAAGCTTATGATTTAAACAGAACAAGTGTCATTGCTTCAGCAGAAAGTTGCATTGTTTGTGGTAAAACAAACCACAAAACTCAAGCATGTGTGTATCTTAAAAACTTTGATGTGAAAAAGAATGAGTACATGGCCAAAACATCCTTGAGTCCATCATCATCATCATCATCATCTGTCAAGTTCACCAAGAAACAACCACTGTTTGTGCCAGTTGAAACAGCTGAACCAAACATCTGTCAAAAGAGATGTTCAGGTTACTGATGCACCCCCTGCCAATCAGTTCAGAAAAGGCAAGGAAAAACAGTCTTACCAAAGGATTCCACACGTTTATGAGGCCTACAAAAGGCCCTCTAAACCCAGAGTGAACAGGCATCCTTTTGGTTACCAGCAGGTGATTGGTCAGGATCCACAACAGTGGTTAAAGAAACACTGCCCTAAACTAGTCCAAACCCCTGACCTAACCACTGTTCATCATTCTGCATCCATCCCAGACACTGTTGAGACCCCATCCAAAGCCTTGTTGGCTTTGGAGACCTTAATGAACTAATCCTTTTACTTCATGTGCAGGGAGCTTCTGCATGCTTTGACAGTCTTTGGTATGTAGATAGTGGAGGCTCCAGGCACATGACAGGATGTAAAGCCCTCCTCAAAGACTTGAAAATCCATGGAGGGGGTGATATATCCTTCGGAAAAAATAGTAAAGGGAAGGTTCTGGGGTCTGGTACAGTTCAATCTGGAAATATAAAATTTGAAAATGTCAATCTAATAGACAATCTAAAATTCAACCTTCTGAGTGTGTCCCAAATGAGTGACAAGGGATTTGGGTCATTCTTCACAAAAGACTGTTGTAGGATTGTTGGACCAGAAATGGTCAAAAAGATTGAAGCAATAATCAACACTGGTCAAACTAAACTTGTTGCTCAAAGAAGTGGCAATGTTTATGTTGTTGACATGTCAAAAGAGTGTCCCAGAGTTGATGCCTGTCTGTTCTCAGCTGCCTCTAACAAAGAGACAGAACTTTGGCACAGAAGGCTGGGGCACACAAATCTTAAGACAATCACAGAAATTTCAAAAAATGGTTTGGTGAGAGGCCTACCACAAAAATTGTTTTCATGTCTTGAACATTGCATTTCCTGTTTAAAAGGAAAACAGCATAAAAGCTCTTACAAGTCCATTGAAGAGTCCAAAACAACCCAGTGTTTACAAATGCTACACATGGATTTGTTTGGCCCAGTTCAAGTCATAAGCCTCAAAAAGAAAAGATATTGTTTGGTTATTGTTGATGACTTTTCTAGGTTTACATGGACTTTCTTTTTACACTCAAAAGATGAGACTGCAGGCATTTTGCAAGACTTTGTGACACAGGTTGAAAAGCAATTTGACCTTCCAGTGAAAAGCTTCAGGAGTGACAATGGCATAGAATTTAAAAATAAGGAGTTGGATGCCTTCTGTGTGAAGAAAGGGATTGTAAGGCAGTACAGTATCCCTAGAACACCAGAGCAGAATGGGGTAGTGGAAAGGAAGAACAGAACTCTGATTGAGGCTGCCAGAACCATGCTTGCAGATTCAGGTTTGCCACTAACTTTTTGGGCAGAGGCAGTAAACACTGCTTGCTATGTCCAGAACAGAGTTTTAATGAACCCTAGGCACAAAAAGACTGCTTATGAAATTCTGTATAAAATTAAACCACTGATCTCATATTTCAAGGTGTTTGGCTGCCCATGCTTTATTTTGAACTTAAAAGATTCCATTTCAAAATTTGCAGCCAAAATTGATTGTGGTTATCATTTGGGATACTCAACCACTGCCAAGGCCTACAAAGTGTTCAATACACGGACCAAGGCAGTGGAGGAGACTTTGAATGTAAAGTTCAATGAACTTTCATTAATGAAAATCCCAGCAAACCCTGCAGATCTGTTTGATCTTGAAAAATTTACTTTTGAAAATACTGCTGTCAAGACTAACAGTGCAGGTCCATCAGAGGATACAACACCAGACTATGGGTATGAAATCATCATCCCTCAAAGGTCTGCCACAAAGGGAAAAGCAGCAGTTGTTCAAAACAGTTGTCAAAGCTCAACCACTGCTACCTCAACAGTTGTTGACCAAAGTAGCCCTTCAACCACTGCTTCCACATCCTCAAACACTACTGACAAAAGTCCTCAAACAGTGGATAAAAGTCAGCAGGTGTCCACTTCATTACCTCCTATTCCACCACCTTTTGAAGCCACTGCTGGATCATCAAAGTCCCCAGCAGTGGTTAGCTCAGATGATACACATTTGAAGCCTTCGCCAACAAATGCCATCATACCATACCAAGGAGATTTAATCTTCTTGAGATCTCATCCACCTGATCAAATCATTGGCAACATAAATGAAGGGGTGCTCACAAGAAGCCAAACCCAAAACATTTGTCTTTTTGCTGGTTTTCTATCACTCCATCAGCCAGTCAAGTACCAAGAGGCACTGAAAGACAACAGCTGGGTAGAAGCCATGCAAGAGGAGCTCCAACAGTTTAAAAGACAACAAGTATGGGAGCTTGTACCACTGCCAGAAGAGGTTAGTCCCATTGGCACAAAGTGGGTCTTCAAGAACAAAACTGATGAAAGGGGTATTGTTGTCAAGAATAAAGCCAGGCTTGTGGTTCAAGGTTACAGACAGGAAGAGGGGATTGATTATGATGAAACATTTGCCCCTGTTGCAAGATTGGAAGCCATTAGACTGTTCCTGGCCTTTGCTGTCAACCACAATATGAAGGTGTTTCAAATGGATATCAAAAGTGCTTTCCTCTATGGCACAATTCAAGAAGAGGTGTATGTTTGTCAACCTCCAGGTTTTGAGGATCCATTTTATCCAGATCATGTCTACAGGCTAAACAAAGCCTTGTATGGCCTGAAACAAGCACCAAGGGCCTGGTATGAAACTCTTTCCAACTTCCTACTCTCAAATGGTTTCAAAAGAGGTACCATTGATAAAACAATGTTTTTAAAATGGAGAGGGAAGGATTTAATGATTGTCCAGATTTATGTGGATGACATTATTTTTGGAAGCACATGTAAGTCAATGTGTGAAGAGTTTAGGGAGCTCATGACAGCTGAGTTTGAAATGAGTGCAATGGGTGAGCTGCAATGCTTTCTTGGTCTCCAAGTACAGCAAATGCAAAATGGAACTTTCATTCATCAAAGCAAATATGCTAAAGAACTTTTAACCAAATTTGATATGAATGATTGTAAACCATGCAGCACACCCATGGCAACAAATAAGCTAGTCATGTCTGATGAAAAAGATGAGCTGATTGACCAAACACTGTATAGAAGCATGATTGGGTCTTTATTGTACCTAACTGCATCTAGACCAGACATCATGTTTGCAACATGTGTCTGTGCAAGAAGTCAATCAGCTCCCAGAAAATCAAATCTCATTGCTGTAAAAAGGATCTTCAGATACATAAAAGGTGCTCCCACACTTGGTATCTGGTATCCAGCTAATGGGAATATCAAGCTTTCAGGATTTTCAGACAGTGACTTTGCTGGATGTCACACCACAAGGAAGTCCACATCAGGAGGGTGCCAGTTTCTAGGTGATTGCTTAGTTTCATGGCAAAGCAAAAAGCAAGCAGCTGTTTCAACATCCACTGCTGAAGCTGAATACATTGCTGCTGCAAGCTGTACAGCCCAACTCCTGTGGCTTCAAAATCAGTTGCTGGATTTTGGTATCACTGCCTTAAAGACACCACTCATGTTGGACAGCCAAGCAGCAGAAAATATCATCAAAAATCCAGTTTCCCATTCAACTACCAAATACATCGACATCAGACATCACTTTGTGAGGGATTGCTATGAAAAAGGTTTGATTTCTCTGCATCATGTCCCAACTAAAGACCAGCTGGCTGATGTGCTCACAAAAGCACTTGATACAGCCACTTTTGAAAGTTTGGTGTCTAGGATTAGGATGCTGAACATGGAATAACAAGCAACATCCTGTTTTTCTATGAATAAAAGCAACAAAATGTTTTCAGAAAATCAAAACTCCATCCTTAAAAATAGCTAAAAATGAAATTTTTCATTAAAATCCTTAAAAGTCTGCCATCTACCACTGATTGTTCAAAAGTCTGCTTTACTTCAAAAGTCTGTCCACTACTGAAAGTCAACCCCTGTTCACTCATTCCTTTGATAAACTTTGTTGTTCAAAAGTAGTGTCTTATCCACTGATATGCTATCCACAGATAGTGAAAATCATCCACTGCTTTCATACCACTGCCTTCATCAGTCACTTTCACAAAAGTATTGTCCTTCACTTTCACCAGGGGTTGTCACGTGGGCAGTACATATTGGTCAGACTTTTTGTAACGGCTGCCACCTCAGCATTCACTTTCTTCCCTATAAAATCCCCCATTCACCACCAAAACAGGGTTTTACTGTCGAATTGAATTCTTAAAAATTCTCTTCTCAAAGCAGTTTTTCTTCTCATCTCTCACAAATTTCTTCGATCATTCATCTTCAAAAATGACAAAATCAAAGTCGTCTTCAAAACCCTCATCCAAATCATCATCGAAAACAGCCTATCAAAAGGCAATCTCCACTGAAATTCCACATAAACCATCTCACAATCTCCTGGGTCTTCTCACAAAACCAGGAACCACAAATGTTTTTGATTCCATCATTGACATCATGGCAAAATCAAAGTACAAAACTTTGTTCACCGTCGATGCACCAATCTATTTGGCGACCCAAAGGGAGTTTTGGAAGAATGCAACCCTTGAAAAACAAGGAGACATTGCAACCATCATACACTCTTCTATAAAGGGTAAAGCTGTCCAAATCATGCCACAATCCATTTCAGAGGTCTTTCAACTCGATGATCAAGAAGGTAAAATTTCTTTCACTAAAAACGAGTTGCAAACTGACTTCATTGAAAGAGGGTATGAAGCCACAATGATGAAGAAACTTACCTTAGAAAAAGGTTATTTTCCTTCTGCAACCAGGTTTTTATTTCATACCCTCCTACTATGTGTTTCAAACAAAACCACTTTTTTCAATGAAATCCCTTTAAAGATTCAAAATCTGGGATATGCAATTCTTCAAGGAGAAAATCTTAACTATTCTCGGGAAATTTTTAAAGATTTGGTTAATAATGTTGAAACAAAATCATTCTTACTGTTTCCAAGGTTTTTAAGTTACTATTTTGCAAAGAAATTCAGTAAGGATGATTTAGCTGTAATAAACCAAGGTGATTCCACTCAAATAAACAGTTTAACAACTGAAACCTTTTCAAGAATGTTAGCACCTTGCAAAACACAAGCAGAGGTGCCTGAGCAGAGTTTAGCAGTTACAACTGCTCCTCAGGTATCTGCTGCTGAGCCCACTGCTCAAGGTGATCAAAGCAGCAGCACAACTGCTTTGAAACCCACACCTATAATCTCCAAAAAGCCAAAAAGAAAAACTCAAAAACCCCCGAAACCCATCAAAAGGGCAACTCTGGAGGATGAGATACCAGAGTTCCTGCCTGTGACAACACAAGTGTCACAAGAAACCACTGCTGCTACTTCCTCACAGCAGTTGGTACAAATATCTCAACCCATAACCGAAACTCCTCCTGCTTCTTCACAAAAAGAACAGGTTGTACAAATAGGGTCTCCACATCATGATGCTCTGGAAACACTCGTTTCTATCATCCACAGCTCAATAACCGGGGCAAATCCATTTTCTACACCACCCTTCACATCCACAATTCCCACACCAACTAAACTGCTGTTGGATGCAATTGATTTAAACCAGGCATTAACCAGTCCTTCTCAATCACCTATCAATGAGAATATACCTCAACAACTGACTGGGTCTGATGTATCAATCTTTGCTAACCCACCAACACAACCTGAGGAGGTTAGACCCCTTGAGTTACAAGTAACTCTTGGTGGTAGTCCAAGTGAAGCAGCCACTACAACTGTTGAACCCACTGGTTTACAGTTGGACAGTGGTTACATCAATAAGACTTCCTTGGAGGCAATTCCTTTTATAGCACCTCTGCCAACCACCAGTGGATTTATTTATCCTACTGGCAACATCAAAAGGTTGTCAAGTGTTGAAGGAAGAAGACTCCAGTACCAAGAAAAAGGGGCATCAGTGGTTAATGTTTGGAGTATACTCCCTACATCTACCACTAATAAAACCACTGCTAGTGGGAAATCAGATGATCCCATTAACTTGGGTGATGATTTAAAGTACCAGAAATTGACGGATCGTATTGAAAAGCTTGATAACTCTGTTGCAGAACTCAAAGATATGCTACAACAGGTGTTACAAGTTCAAAAGGTACAATCAACTGCTGTTCCATCTCAAGCACCTGCTCCACAAATGGCACCTGCTACAAATGAGCTCTGGAATTTGTTTCAACCTTTTCTCCATCAACAAGCACAATTAGCAAATCAGCAACATGAAAAACATGTCCAACAGCTGAGAAATGCAATGGAGTCAAGGTTCAAGAACACTCAGGCTGATCTCAAAGTTCTCAAAACTCAGATCCTGCACACCACTGGCACTGCTCCTCCAACAGTACTTTTCATTGATCAACTCCCAGACGATAATGCCAAAAAGGGGGAGAAAATTCAGGAGTGGAAGAAGAAAGGAATAGATGATGGTCTCTACATTGAACCTGAAAAGGATGCTATGACCAGAAAAATTCCTGTGCCAGATGGTAGTAAAAAGGTTGATGCTACTCAAGAAGCACTTGATGAAGGAGTAGCAAGTGTAAAAAGAGATAGAATGGCAAAGGATGTTTCAAGGTGGAATGAGGAGAAAAGAGCTTTCATAGAGCTGTATGAGCAGGGTTGTTCTGGTTCAAAGGATACTAAAAATCCTAAGACAAAAAGGAAGCCTAAGTCCACCTCATCCAGATTTCCAAAGCCTCCAAAACCACCATCCAAAAGCCATCAGCATCAAACCTCCATCCAAACAGCTGTTGTAACTCCTGCTGTATCAACTACTGCTGGTACCTTAGTGGTTTCAACATTTGTTCTCTCTTCAACACACACCACCTCAACACACACCACAACCACTATTTTACCACCACTGTCACCATCAAAAACAATTTTACCACCACCTTCACCTGCTTACAAAAGGCAGAAGACAACAGATGTTATAACATCTGTTGTAATGACAACAGTGGTTGAAGCACCAGTTGTTTCAACAGATGTTAGTCAAACACAAACCACTGCCATACAATCTACCACCACTAATCCACCCAAAACATCATCTGCCTCTTCTAAAACAAAAAGGAGAAGGATTTACATATCAGATGATGATTCACCTTCACCACCACCAACATCCTCACAATCTCTGTCACTTGTCACAATTCCTAAACCCATACCTCTCTCTTCAGCTCAAACTTTAAAACCATTACCTCCTGCTGGTGTCTCATTTCCCCTAGAACTCATTGCAGTCAGGGAAGAAATCAAATCCTTCTACTATGAGGACGACCCAGTTAAAAGGAGCTTGCCATCAGTTGCAGAATATCCCAGGCCTAACAATATTGAAGAATACTTGAAACTCAAGGCCAAGCAAGCAGAGGATATTGCACTCAAAAACAGAAGAGGGAAATCTGATAGAGAATTTCAACAAAACTATCAGTTTCTACTCTCACAGGTCAATGCTATGGAGCGATTTGCTAAAAATGTATGTCAGCAAATTTCAGAAAGGGCAGATGAGTCCTTGAGAAAAGACTACATTGAGAGTATCATGACCTACAAGAAATACAAGGGGGAGAAACACATGTACAAGAATTGGACCATTCCTGAGCTTGAAAAAGAAGCAGCCAGGATTCAAGACATGATCAAAAATAAGGTCAAGCAGACTCCTCCTGAAAAATTCAAACAATTTGAAGCTGAAAAGGCATTAATGTTGAAGAGAATGAAAGAGGAGCTGATAGCAGCTGATTATGGGATGAAGAATTCTGTGTCAAAGTGGGGAGAAGATAGGGTCAGGGCTACTTACAAGAAGTTGGAAGAGCTTAGAAAGAAAGATCCAAAAGTTCCACAAAAGCCTGACTACTCTAAAGCAGAGGTTTCTAAAAGAACACCAAAGCTGCAAGTTAAAAGAACCACTGCTCCAGCTGGTGCTGCCATCTACAAAAGAAGGAGCAAAAACCAGTTGAGTATGGAAACAATTCAAGATCTATTAGCTGGAGATGCCATTGTAAAAGCAGGCACGAAAGTAATGATAAAAGAAGATCTTGAATTGGAACAATCTGCAAGTGCTGCTCAGACAGTCATGAATAGGCCAGCCTCACCAAATACTTCTGCAAATAAACATCTCCCAAGAAACCCACCAGGCTCAAAAATATAAAAGTGGGAAACTGACAAACAGACCTGCGTATTGACTTTGCTCAGGTCTGGTGGAGAAGTGAAGAAAATATCAAGGGAACAAGCTCTTGGCCTGAGTCTTGAAGATTTGCAGGATCTCCTTGATCTTCCACTTAGCAGGGATGATGAAGATACAGATGCCCTAGACTTTGAATTACAATTTAAAGGTCAGATAAGGGAACTGTTGATGAGGCAATAAAGAATTCCACAATAATGAAGAGTTTTGGCATTATCTGTTCCAGGGGGAGATTGTTGGGATTGAACCCTATCAGAGGAACAGATAATTAAAGCCAAAACTGGATCAGAGCAGTGCATCCAGAATAAGCAGACGTTTACATACAAATCTCTCCCCTTGAAAGTGGTTTCATATCTGCTGACCTCCTATCTGCTGATCTTACTAAGTGCTGACCTACAACTGCTGCCTTGCATCTACTGTCAAATGTCAAAGACTGATGGAAGACCAAAGCTCTGCTGATACAATCTACTGCCTTGAGTCTAGTACTGCTGATCCGGACAAGTACTGCTGGGTTCATAGCAGTGGAAGGATGCAGCAGCTGTTTAAGTGTCTGTTTATGTAATGAAATGTAATAGCAGTAGTTTAGTACATCAGTGTTTGTATAGATCAGAGGTTAGAGTTTGTTAGGAGGTTAGATGTCACTTTCATGGTGATGTCAGCTGAAGATGCTCAGTGGTTTGCTAGTGCCTATAAATAGTTCAGTACTTTGTACTGTTCGATTAGCTCTTGCAATACCGTCTTCTTTGCACGAACAAACGCTGAGCTCTGACTGAGGGGGAGTTTGTATTCAAGCATTACTTGTAATCGTTGTTGAAAGTTAATTCAATCATTCGGTTTCTTGTTGAAAATGTCTTGATCAAAGCAATGCTCTCATTTGATTGTATGCAAAGTTTGTTTTCATATTAATTCCGCTGCACAACTCTTTCATTTCCATCTTAATCTCAAACGAAAATACAATCAGAAACAAACTCAGATCCAACATGCCTGGACGCTCCACTATCCGTTATCTATTTAGATATCGATCTCAGGATCTCCTGCACGTTTCAGATGCAATTAGTTAGTTGAAGCAACCCAAGCCTCCATTGACTCGGGTAGCTTAACGTTTAGGCGAGTTGTGGTAGTATAAAGTGGTGGAAAATTCTTATCATTCACTTCCAAACTCTATTCTGTTCCAACCTCAACCTCTTTATACAAGAAAAATTCATCTTTTGCAGGTTGAACAGTTTTAGGAACATACTTCTTGACCGGAGGAGTCGAAGAAGTTTGTTTCTCCAACTTATAATAGAAATCCATAGGAACAGACTTCTGAACCGGTTTGGTTTGAGGAGTTTTTTTTTTCTTTTGTTTCACCGACAGAAAGCTTTGGCTTTGATTCAACCGATGCTTTGTCTTGATATTTTGGCTTCCAAGTTTGTTGTTGTGGAGTAAAACGTTTAGAAGATTCACCAGTTTTCTTAACAGGTTGTTTAACTGGTTTAACATTGATTTTAACAGTTTCAGGTTTTTTGAATCTTCTTTGCAACAAACATTGGCGCCTTGCCTTTTACATCATTCGGTTTCTTGGATTTTTCAACAATCACAGACTTAAGTCTTGAGTTTGTGCACTTTTGTGCAATGTGTCCAATCTCGTTGCATTCAAAGCATGTTCGGTTATCAACAACCCGACTTGGACATTCAGTTTTTGTTTGTGAAGCTTTCTTCTCAAAAAATTCTTCATTAGATTTTGAAAAGATCTCAGACTCTTGTTCGTTCATGGAACTTGAACTTCTCATAAATGTTGTTTTCTTCACAAACTTTGACTTTTGGAAATTTCTTCTTTGATAGTTCTTACCATCCCGTTGCCCGTTGAACCCTTTTTTCTGATTGTTATTTTGAAAACATGGTGGTACTTTGGGCTTGTTATAGTAAGACTTATCTTTTTGGAAATTCAAAAATCTTTTTGAACTTGACAACCCTTCAACCTCTGACACATCGATCTCAACCAGTTTAAAAATTTTCTCAAGTTTATCCACATTTACATTTTCAATTGGAAATTCCTCATCTGAGTACAACTTATCAGAACCACTCATCTGGTACATGACAAGAGTTGGTTCGTCCTTTAAGTTGTTCTTGGACTTGGATTTTGGAAGATAATTATTCAGAAAACAATCATCATTCTCATTTGACACTATGGAATCACTGTCGATTTTCAAAACTTTTCCAACCACATCTTTTACAACCTCAAATTCAACACTATCCTCATCGGATTGTGCACTAAATGTGATGTCTATGTTATCAGGTAGGTTGTGAACTTCACTTTTCACATTCAGATCTAACTCTTTTACCAACCCAGACTGTTTCTTAGTAAAGTTGTTCATGGGTGGTGGAATTTTGTGATACCCGACCCCAGTTCCATCTTGATACACATCTTCACCATCTTTGTTCTTCCCGATGGGTTTCGGGACAATATGTTGCAGAACAAAGCTAGCGGAGTGGTAACTTTTCAACTTCATATTGATTCTGTAATTCTCAATCTTGAATTCTTCGATCTGAAGTTTTAAGTTTGCGATTTCATCCAGATGACTGTTAACTTATTTCTCCTTTTCTTGAATGACAAATTTTAATTGAGTGTTTTCTTTCTGAGTTTGAAAATCTCTTGCGTCTGAATCTTTATGTAACATCTGTGCTTGTAATCATTTTGAACAGTTCTTTCATCAATAAAAGAATGTTATTTGATCCCAATGTTTGTTTGGTTGTGTTTTACATTTTTCATGTTTTGACTTTTATTCAATTTCAAACTCTATATCGCTTTCTAGAGAGTTATACGCAAACTGGTGCGTAAACGTAATCAGTTTAATGCGACAAATACTCCGGAACATCAACATATACTTAACATACCCTAAATAACCTTTACATAACTTAGAAATAAGTTTTAAAGGCTTTGGTATGGCAAAAACAAGTTAATTCGCTTACAGGGACTAAACTTGACAAACTGCGAAAGTATGCCAATTTGAACTGTAACGAACATTCCGTAACATGACCATAAGTTAAACACACCTTAAATATCCTTTATATAGCTTAGAAATAGGCTTTGAGGGGTTCGGTGTGCTAAAATAAACTTTTGGGTCATTCAGGGACTAAAAGCGTCAAAAAGTGCACAAGTTTGCATTTTCGCGCATAACTTACGTTCTGAATACATCCGGACATCCAAAAATTTATGTAAACACTAAAATATTTTATTTTAGTGTTTGGCATAAGAAAAATCCATTCGTCACGCATTTTGGATCGTTTTTTCGCGCTTGTGCGCATTCCGTCGTAATTAAGCGAACATCGCGTTCGTACGACCAAACGAACCAACATCCGGAATATTTTTGAGCATGTTTCATGTCCACAATGTTTAGGCATCATTTTAGGGCCTTGAGGTTGGCTTAACGGGCCTTAAACGTGTCGAAATGAGCCTTAAACACCAACAGGGACTGAAACTGTCATTTTTCAAACTTATTTCTTATCAAACAAGGCCAGGCGGCCCTCGTGAGTTTTGTGTGTATCCTGACGCGGCCCGCGTCAGTGTCCCAGACCAGATTCGATGTTTTAACAGCCTGTTATCAGCTGTTTTACCCACAAAACCACCTTGCACATGGTAATTCTGGTACTAGGGGCTGGTTTTGGATGTGCACATGGTATTACAATACCATGTGTGCAAGTGTATGGCCAAGATCAAAGCACATTTCCCGATAAACGATCCTAACGGTGCTAGTATTCCTATAAATACCCCTTGCCTTCATTTTTCAAAACCCACAAGAATCTTGATTTGAGAAGCTCTAAGTTGAAACCTTTGTTTCATACCTGAGCTACTTGGATCGAGGTTAGCATTCGGGGACCATTTGTAAGTGTTCCTTCGTTCTTTTATTGCTTTTCGAGTCTGAAAGTCAAACTTTGTTTGACTTTCTGCATTGACCAGTTTATGGTCAACGCGAAGTTCGTTTGAACTTCGCAACGTGATTGTAATCACGATGGTTATAGTCCCTTGTGACTATGCCTACTGATTACCACGTTGTCTAGGGTCGTAAGGGTAAGCGATCTAATAAATCGCTTATATCTTCGAACCCGACCCATTTGGTCGATCATTAGGATCCGACCAAATACCTTAGGTGACCATAGTGTATAGGGAATAACCTTCTGAGGTTATACCCTATGGTCACATCGTTTAAGTAGTTGTATGATAGGTAGTTTATATGCCTTAGGTAAATTACCAGAATACCCTTTTCATGTGTAATCGGTAATTAAGCATATGTAACCTAAACTTTTGTCACATAACTGATTATGTAACATGTTTAGGCATATAACACTTGTCATAGGGCTAGTTAGACGTTCCGAACGCGTTTCACGTGAACGACGCGTTAAAGTAGCATAAGCTACCTAAACGGGTCGTAATGGGTCGTAAGCACTTAGGTTAGGTTTTATTTAGAATGTAGGCTTTGTTGAACCATACTACATGAGTTTCATACTCATTTGGTTTACGAACCCACATTCTACCCGATCCTCCGATTTAGGTCCGGTTTATTAACATAGTTACCTATATTAGGTGCCGTTTGATTCCGTGATCTCTAGCATTGCTTGGTGGTTATCTTAGGACTTCCGAGCAATCTCAAGTGAGTACATAGACCCCTCTTTTATTGTTTTCAAACTGTTTTGGGGTGGAACACATGTGCCTACTTGTTACTTTCATGCTTTCCATGTTTTCATATCATATGCTTGTTATGTTCAGTAGTACACTTATAGTACATGATTTCATTGATTTCATGCTATGTATGTCCATTGTGTGCATACTTAGTACCTTGTTTTACATTACATTACATTTCATGCTATGTATGTTCATTGTTGCATACTTAGTACAGTTGTTTCACATCACATGCTATGTATGTCTATTGTTGCATACTTAGTACAGTTGTTTCACATCACATGCTATGTATGTCTATTGTTGCATACTTAGTACAGTTGTTTCACACCACATGCTATGTATGTCTATTGTTGCATACTTAGTACAGTTCACATGCTATGTATGTCCATTTGGTGCATACTTAGTACAGTTGTTTTCATCACATGCTTACATTTTGATATGATATTTGGTTTGTTTTGATGGATCAATATACATTCATTAACACCGATCACGCCGTTCGTTAGTAGGTAGTGGTACCATAGGAATTGACAACTCCCGTTCCTGAAATCCTGGGTAGGTGTGGATTGGAAGGAATGACCGAATTCGATACACATAACTTAGATAAACCTTTAATTTGTTTAAGGGTTTATCGCCACAGTCTCAAGGCTTGGATGTATGTATTCTCACAATACCGCATAGATATTTATATCAGTATAGCATGCATTTGTTCCACAAAACATAGCTTTGATTTAAACCATGTTTTACTTCAATACTTTGTTTTTGTGCATATGGTTTAGTTGATATATTTCACTAGCTATACATATCATTTTGGGTTACACATTACATGATTTACATTTGACACATAAACATTATTGACATTGGTTACACATTACATGATTTACATTTGACATATACACATTATTGACATTGGTTATACCTTACATAATTTACATCTTGACATAAACATTTTGACATGTTATTAAATACATTTGGCAATTGGTTTAAACATAAACATCTTACGTTGTTGGTTTGGTTTGAGTAAGTGATTTAAGTAACAAGGCCTGTGTAATATGATACAAGCATGGTGGATACGCCGCTGGTACTTCCTATATATAAGTGATTGTATGGTATTACATATCGTAGCGTTATTTGAATCATTTCAATTTGGACATATAACATTTTATACAAATAACATACTTTTCACAAGACATTAATTTACAAACAACTTATTTTATACAAACTCATTTTACATGGTTATTCATTTAACCATACGTTATTCTCTTATCAATACATATCATCTGATCTTATCATTTTTCAAATGATTTACAAGACAAAGCAAATTACAAGGTTCATGACTAAACATTTTCTTAAACATAAGTCATGAATTCTAATTTCACAAAACCTATGTATCTCACAGGCATTTTTATGCTGACGTACCTATTTTCACATGTGTTTTCAGGAGATGATGCATAGGACTTATCAAGATACACTTAGGCGGACTTGGGCCTTAGCGATAATAAAAGATGCAAGACTAGTTATTTATGTTATGTTTCTTTGATTGTCAAGACAATGTAATTCTTTAATCAATAAAATGATATTTCAATTTCCATGAGTTATGAAACAATGATTCTGTTACAACACTCCCCGACGTTTTCCGCCACGTTTTGTTGTTCTACGTGGTCAGGGTTTGACAGAAAAGTTGGTATCAGAGCCCATGGTTATAGGGAATTAGGTTATTAGTAATACTTTGACCTAGTCTATAACCTTCCTAGGACCCTAACGCGAGTTTACTTGCGTTTAGTCATAAAACAATACTGTCACCTATCCTTAGGCGACAACCACAACAAGAACACAAATTTCAAAACCACTTTGAAAAACTAATCATCTGTTCTAGGATGATTGATTACTAGGTTTTGAACCCTCTATTGTAAAGTTTTGAACCCTCTAAGTTTTCAAATCTCGTCAAAGTTTGGGTCGTATAATGTGAACACGTGCAAACTGGAAGAGTGAATGCCTGTACCCTGAGTTTTCTGTCGAAGGCTAGAGTGTTCGTACAAATCCGCAGTATCGGACCAGTCACTCTTACCTGGGAACTCTTGGGGTGAGTGTTCACTTATAGGCGAGCATGTCTTCAGTGATACATTAATACGATCCGCTTACTTTGATTTGTCACCGTCTCATTTGTTTGCCTTAGGTAACAAACAAATGATCGCAAATTCTTATGCATTGCCATTCTGTTTTGTTTATCCGATAACCTTTCACTTGTTTCTTCCTATGTCTTTCATTTTCTCTTCTAGAATGTCTCTTCCTCTCAGCAACGGTCAAATGTCCGAGCGAACAGCTAAATTTGCCCAGCAAATAGGCGAAGTGATTCAGAAATCTGTGGATTTAGGCATTACCATGTATCAACTCTAGAATGAAACCACTCAAGAGTCGTCAAAGGAAGCAAAAGTCAAGCCAGCACCAACCGCGAAGAAACCAACCGAGGAATCAAAGACCATGGATGAACGATCCCCTAAGAAATCCAGGAAGCGTAAGGCTTCAAGGAAACCCGCAGCGGTTGCACCAAAACAGGCAGGACCTAGTCAGATGACAGCATCACCAGCCAAGAAGCGGTACAAAGGAACTGCTCCCTTGTGCAAACGATGCAACCGTCATCATTCGAACCCCTTACCCTGCTTCAAATGTACCTACTGTGGACGGTGGGGACATCTGATTAACATATGCCGCTTTGCCATTCAAAACAAAGCTGCTATCAACCTTGCTGCTACCCAACTCCAAGTCAACCCTACTCAAGCTCGTTTTCCGTCTGGTACTTGCTACAACTGTGGTGAGACGAGCCATTTCAGGAACAACTGCCCGAAGATTTTCAGTGCAAATCCAACCCTTGGATGAGCATTCGGCTGAACAAAGGATGTTGCTGTCTTATGCCTTTGTTTCTTTTGTTTACGTGTATTGTGAAACAATATGTCTCATTCATAAATAAAAGTTGTTGTTCGCAATTCTGATATACAAGTATATTTACATGTGTTTATGGCATTTCCCTATAATACCTACATTAAGGAACTATGTTCCTTACAAACTACTCTTGTGATTTCTCCCTTTCAAGTGATCGCTCATGTTGTCCTCGAAAAATTTCTAAGTACTCGTTTCATTCTAAGATACGAAGTACAGAAAACAAAGTGACATTATGAGTAATCATGCTTCTGCACATCTGTGCCTTTTAATCCTTGGTTAGATAACTAAGGGTATTTTCGAATCTCATACCCATTACGTTTTGATTTTTCAACATACACAGTACAAGTATTTCAAAAACAATCTTCATGATCTCAAAACATTTCATATAGTTTGAAAACAATTTTTTTTCTAATACATTGTCTATGCTATTTCAGAAACATTGGTTATATTTTCAAAAACAACCTTCATAATTTCAAAATGTTTCATATAGTCTGAAGACAATATTAACACAGTACATTCTCTTATCAAGTGCATGATTTCGAAAAGCATCATTCATGTTTTTCAAAAACCTTATACATAATTTCAAAATTCGTCTCGCGTGATTTTAAAACATTTTTATAAATATACTTACCTAGTACACCTACTTTATGATTTCAAAAGTATTATATATAAGGTTTCAAAAACATTGAACACATTTTTTTAGAACCCCATGCATAGTTTTCAAAAATATTTTCTTCATACATTGACTTAACTTTCAAATTTCGCTTCATATGTCGCATTGGCATATCTGACATCTCAACTTCATAAGCATTTTACTTCATGTTTTGACCTAAGCACCTCAAGTGCAAGGTTTCAAAACATCTTCAACTTCTAAAATCCATATGGGATCTCTTTATCTTCACAATTAGATCCTTGTGGATAATTGTCATTCAAGTCAGAGTCCTTAATTGGATTCATTATGTACCTAAATTCGAACATTTTGGTTCCTTATAATCGAAATCGAATTTTTCTTTTAAAAATCTTTCTATCTTTATAGTTAGATTCTCGATAATGTTTAAAGTACCAAATGAAATCCACGAGATGGATTCCTGGTGTGCTTTGAATACATGTGCTCTGTTAGCAGAACAAATTTCTAGTTAAACAATTTTGTGGTTATGTGACTATGTGTTTATGCGTCTTATGTTTTCTTTTATGCATTTTGTGCTTTTACACTCTGGGTATTCGTTATCCAAATTCTCGTAGAATCTTTCATATCTTCATATGAGGGATTCGTAGTAGGATATTCAAAAAGGTACTACCTTAAATCCTAAATGGGCTTCTATGTAATAGTTAAGACCCTTGGATTATATAGTACTATTCCATGATTCATAAGAGACCCTTTTAGTGGTCTAGTCAGAAAGATTGATTCAAAAATCTGGTTAAGAATGACATGTGATGATATAAGCTGAAAAGACTCCTTGGTTTTCTATTAAAATCATTTATTAATTTAATAAAAGGGACCCTATGGTGGTCTAGTCACACTCATCACAGGTTTGTTCATTTGGTTTTCCCCTACACATTATAAAATAGACTGTGCGAACTATGCAAGGAATTATCTAATTATGGACGCGTACATAATTATGAAATTTAGTGCACAGAAACCCAGTAAGATTTATTATGTGTAAGAACCGATAGTGGCAAAAATAACGAAATGTGAACAATGTACAGGAGGTATGGTGGACGCACCAATGACGCTTCATATACTTGTATATAAGTATCCCTCTTACCTTGCAAGCATGATGTTATTAAAGTTACTAGATGTTCAGAACCCTAACCAATGTGTTCGATCTTTTCAACTTCATGTTTTAAACTCTCACAAGTTTCCTCTAAATAAATTTCGGGACGAAATTTCCACAAGTAGGGGAGACTGTAACATATGTGCTTGTAATCATTTTGAACAGTTCTTTCATCAATAAAAGAATGTTATTTGATCCCAATGTTTGTTTGGTTGTGTTTTACATTTTCCATGTTTTGACTTTTATTCAATTTCAAACTCTATATCGCTTTCTAGAGAGTTATACGCAAACTGGTGCGTAAACGTAATCAGTTTAATGCAAAAAATACTCCGGAACATCAACATATACTTAACATACCCTAAATAACCTTTACATAACTTAGAAATAAGTTTTAAAGGCTTTGGTATGGCAAAAACAAGTTAATTCGCTTACAGGGACTAAACTTGACAAACTGCGAAAGTATGCCAATTTGAACTGTAACGAACATTCCGGAACATGACCATAAGTTAAACACACCTTAAATATCCTTTATATAGCTTAGAAATAGGCTTTGAGGGGTTCGGTGTGCTAAAATAAACTTTTGGGTCATTCAGGGACTAAAAGCGTCAAAAAGTGCACAAGTTTGCATTTTCGCGCATAACTTACGTTCTGAATACATCCGGACATCCAAAAATTTATGTAAACACTAAAATATTTTATTTTAGTGTTTGGCATAAGAAAAATCCATTCATCACGCATTTTGGATCGTTTTTCGCGCTTGTGCGCATTCCGTCGTAATTAAGCGAACATCGCGTTCTTACGACCAAACGAACCAACATCCGGAATATTTTTGAGCATGTTTCATGTCCACAATGTTTAGGCATCATTTTAGGGCCTTGAGGTTGGCTTAACGGGCCTTAAACGTGTCGAAATGAGCCTTAAACACCAACAGGGACTGAAACTGTCATTTTTCAAACTTATTTCTGATCAGACAAGGCCAGGCGGCCCGCGTGAGTTTTGGGTGTATCCTGACGCGGCCCGTGTCAGTGTCCCAGACCAGATTCGATGTTTTAACAGCCTGTTATCAGCTATTTTACCCACAAAACCACCTTGCACATGGTAATTCTGGTACTAGGGGCTGGTTTTGGATGTGCACATGGTATTACAATACCATGTGTGCAAGTGTATGGCCAAGATCAAAGCACATTTCCCGATAAACGATCCTAACGGTGCTAGTATTCCTATAAATACCCCTTGCCTTCATTTTTCAAAACCCACAAGAATCTTGATTTGAGAAGCTCTAAGTTGAAACCTTTGTTTCATACCTGAGCTACTTGGATCGAGGTTAGCATTCGGGGACCCTTTGTAAGTGTTCCTTCGTTCTTTTATTGCTTTTCGAGTCTGAAAGTCAAACTTTGTTTGACTTTCTGCATTGACCAGTTTATGGTCAACGCGAAGTTCGTTTGAACTTCGCAACGTGATTGTAATCACGATGGTTATAGTCCCTTGTGACTATGCCTACTGATTACCACGTTGTCTAGGGTCGTAAGGGTAAGTGATCTAATAAATCGCTTATACCTTCGAACCCGACCCATTTGGTCAATCATTAGGATCCGACCAAATACCTTAGGTGACCATAGTGTATAGGGAATAACCTTCCGAGGTTATACCCTATGGTCACATCGTTTAAGTAGTTGTATGATAGGTAGTTTATATGCCTTAGGTAAATTACCAGAATACCCTTTTCATGTGTAATCGGTAATTAAGCATATGTAACCTAAACTTTTGTCACATAACTGATTATGTAACATGTTTAGGCATATAACACTTGTCATAGGGCTAGTTAGACGTTCCGAACGCGTTTCACGCGAACGACGCGTTAAAGTAGCATAAGCTACCTAAACGGGTCGTAAGCACTTAGGTTAGGTTTCATTTAGAATGTAGGCTTTGTTGAACCATACTACATGAGTTTCATACTCATTTGGTTTACGAACCCTCATTCTACCCGATCCTCCGATTTAGGTCCGGTTTATTAACATAGTTACCTATATTAGGTGCCGTTTGATTCCGTGATCTCTAGCATTGCTTGGTGGTTATCTTAGGACTTCCGAGCAATCTCAAGTGAGTACATAGACCCCTCTTTTACTGTTTTCAAACTGTTTTGGGGTGGAACACATGTGCCTACTTGTTACTTTCATGCTTTCCATGTTTTCATATCATATGCTTGTTATGTTCAGTAGTACACTTATAGTACATGATCTCATTGATTTCATGCTATGTATGTCCATTGTGTGCATACTTAGTACCTTGTTTTACATTACATTACATTTCATGCTATGTATGTTCATTGTTGCATACTTAGTACAGTTGTTTCACATCACATGCTATGTATGTCTATTGTTGCATACTTAGTACAATTGTTTCACATCACATGCTATGTATGTCTATTGTTGCATACTTAGTACAGTTGTTTCACACCACATGCTATGTATGTCTATTGTTGCATACTTAGTACAGTTCACATGCTATGTATGTCCATTTGGTGCATACTTAGTACAGTTGTTTTCATCACATGCTTACATTTTGATATGATATTTGGTTTGTTTTGATGGATCAATATACATTCATTAACACCGATCACGCCGTTCGTTAGTAGGTAGTGGTACCATAGGAATTGACAACTCCCGTTCCTGAAATCCTGGGTAGGTGTGGATTGGAAGGAATGACCGAATTCGATACACATAACTTAGATAAACCTTTAATTTGTTTAAGGGTTTATCGCCACAGTCTCAAGGCTTGGATGTATGTATTCTCACAATACCGCATAGATATTTATATCAGTATAGCATGCATTTGTTCCACAAAACATAGCTTTGATTTAAACCATGTTTTACTTCAATACTTTGTTTTTGTGCATATGGTTTAGTTGATATATTTCACTAGCCATACATATCATTTTGGGTTACACATTACATGATTTACATTTGACACATAAACATTATTGACATTGGTTACACATTACATGATTTACATTTGACACATAAACATTATTGACATTGGTTATACCTTACATAATTTACATCTTGACATAAACATTTTGACAT
The DNA here is from genome assembly GCA_030545235.1 of Helianthus tuberosus. Taxonomy (NCBI): domain Eukaryota; kingdom Viridiplantae; phylum Streptophyta; class Magnoliopsida; order Asterales; family Asteraceae; genus Helianthus; species Helianthus tuberosus. Next base: position 69,655,043 of record CM060451.1, on the reverse strand, counting down.
GTTATTAAATACATTTGGCAATTGGTTTAAACATAAACATCTTACTTTGTTGGTTTGGTTTGAGTAAGTGATTTAAGTAACGAGGCGTGTGTAATATGATACAAGCATGGTGGATACGCCCCTGGTACTTCCTATATATAAGTGATTGTATGGTATTACATATCGTAGCGTTATTTGAATCATTTCAATTTGGACATATAACATTTTATACAAATAACATACTTTTCACAAGACATTAATTTACAAACAACTTATTTTATACAAACTCATTTTACATGGTTATTCATTTAACCATACGTTATTCTCTTATCAATACATATCATCTGATCTTATCATTTTTCAAATGATTTACAAGACAAAGCAAATTACAAGGTTCATGACTAAACATTTTCTTAAACATAAGTCATGAATTCTAATTTCACAAAACCTATGTATCTCACAGGCATTTTTATGCTGGCGTACCTATTTTCACATGTGTTTTCAGGAGATGATGCATAGGACTTATCCAGATACACTTAGGCGGACTTGGGCCTTAGCGATAATAAAAGATGCAAGACTAGTTATTTATGTTATGTTTCTTTGATTGTCAAGACAGTGTAACTCTTTAATCAATAAAATAATATTTCAATTTCCATGAGTTATAAAACAATGATTCTGTTACAACACTCCCCGACGTTTTCCGCCACATTTTGTTGTTCTACGTGGTCGGGGTGTGACAATTTAATTGTTCATTTAAGTTTTTCAAAATCCTATGTTAATTTTCTTTCATCAAGAACAAGTTTCTCATTTTCTTTTCAAAAATTTTCAACATCTTTTTCATCATTTTTCATCTTTTCTGTCAATTCATCAATTCTTTCTTTTGAAGTTTTTATCAGTTTATCTTTTAAAACCATGTCATTCTTCAAGTTGTTGATTTTACTGGTTAAGTCTTGGATGTTAGAGTTTAGCACAAACTCATTCATATTACAGACTTTGCATGCCTTCATGCAATTTCTGCAATCACTCTCAGTTTTTGTTTCCTGAGCCTTACCTGATTCAACATTTGGACTGGCCAAACTGACCTTGCTAGATGACTCAGACTCAGAAGCAGATTTGGTGTCTACCTCAAGCGCTTTAGCCATCAAAACTTGATCAGCCGTTTTCTTCAGGTTTTCGGCCGTCATCTCTCCATTTACATCAATGATTTCCTTTGCCATCTTCTTAGAATTCTCTCTCCCCTCCTTCTCAGCCTTCGCTTCGGCTTCTCTTTTCTGTATCTTCTCTGCTTCAGTTGGAATCAACTTTACTAGAGCATCAAAATCGATCATTTTTAGGTCTGTGCAAACATTTCCCTTTGGATCTAGATAACACTCTCTGACAGGATCCCATCTTTTTGCCTTAACCGCTTCTTTGTAAGATCTGTGAATTTTGTTCATTCTTATATGTGCAAGTTCTCTCTCTCTGTTGAACGTCACTGGTATTACTTCTGCCATGAAAGCAGATCCTATTTGATCTTCATCTGGAATAAAATCATTCTAGTTGAAGCCCTCATCGTCTTGGATAACTGCTAATGCCCTCGACTTTTCTTTCACCGGGTTGCCTTCAATCTGTCTCATCTTTGGTGGTTCATCTCTGTTCCTATGATAAACCGCTTTCCGATAATAATAATCTTGAAACGGATTGGCAGTTTCATCAACAGTAGAATTCTTGCATTCTCTTTTAAAATGACCCTTTTGTTTACACTTAAAGCAGGTCACTTTTGATTTATCAAAACCCAGCTTTGTCGATGGCCCACCGATTGACTGTCTCCCTGTAATTTCCATAAAGCATTGAGCACGGCGAATCACGCTGGCCATACACCACCTAATGTCAATAAGCTCCATTTCTTCAGGATCAATGTGGTCGTAGTCCTCTTTGGTCAGGTTGGTATTCCCAATCTTTCCTGTGACTAGACTCTCATACGACTCAAGAATTGAGGCTAAAAAGACCATTTGCTGCTTTGCGGTTTCAGCATTGAAGTTTTGAGCGTTATTGTGGTTCACAGCAATGTTACATTGGATAACATTTGAATTAGGAGCACTTTGATTTTGTTGAGCATTTGGAGTAGACTGTGCTGGCGTGCTTGACCCTGAACTATGATAACCAAAACCACTAGTTCCTGAAGATCCACTTCCAGAGTTATCTTTCGAAGTATTGTTTGAATTTTCAGCACTAAATGCTGTTTTGGGCGATGAAGTGTTGGAGATCATGCTTCCACGGTAATAAAGGTTCACGTTTTGCTGATAAGTAGCATTATTCATTTTATTTTTCTTTTTAATCTCGAGTTCGTGACCTTCCAACTTTTCGATTAACCAATTTAGCGTATTTCTTTCATTGGTTTGGTATTTTTTAGCACAATTGCATAATACTGCCAGTCTTGCTCATTGGGTAACGCTTCAAAAAGTTTCTCGACAATCTCCTCCTGATCCTTTTTTATCCCAAACCTGTCAAGTTCAGCTTTCAGATGACAGAACCTCTCAATCATCTGTTGAACGTTCTCACCCTTCATGCACACAAACAAATCGAATTCTTTCTTCAGTAAAGATTTCTTGTTCTTCACAATTTCATCACCTCCTGTGCACTTCTTCTTTAGAGCCTCCCACAATTCTTTCGATGTGTTATAATCAAGCAATGAAATGATATCATCACGGACTGATTGGTGAAGTAGTGCTATCGTTTTCTCTTCAGCTATAAACAAATCTTGCTCATCCGATCCCAAATTTATGAACTCTGTTCGTGTAGTCGTGTATCTCATATGCGAATGCCCTCAGCCAGTTATCCAATCTTTTTGCCCATCGGTTATAACCTTCAATATTCGTCAACTTCGGTGGTTTATTGTTTGTTCCATATGCGTTATCAACACTGAGCGAATCCGAAATCGCTTTCGTTGCGGTTTTTGGGTTTCCATCAGAAGAAGTTGTTCCAGTGCTGTTGAAAGCATATGAGTCGGAGAATGGATTCAAAATTTCATCATCCATCATTGGTACCAGAAAATTGGAAACACTTAGAAAAATTTTGAGGTGAAAATACTAAGAATAGTATGTTCGTACGAAGCCAAGATCCTGCGTTCGTACGAAGCCAAGAATCAAATCAACAAAAATTTCGTGCGTTCGTATGAGACTATGGTGCTGTTTGTTTTTTCTGCAAGAAAAGGTCTGCAGTCTGCGGACCACATCTGCAGGCATCTGCAAGAGAAGAGGTGGACCAAATGTCAGCAGTCTGCAAGGAGAAGAGTGTTTGTTTTCCATATAACCCTTCTCTTATTTCTCTTCTCACACATAAACACACACAGGTCACACAACACCTCATCTCTCTCTCTGCCTTTCATCTACCACCACCACAACCACCGCCACCACCTCATCTACCATCACCACCACCACCACCGCCACCACCTCATCTACCACCACCACCGAACAACCATCCTCGTCGCACCACAGCCTCAACAACAACCCCTTTCCCCTGTCTTGTTTCCCACCCGAACACCCATCCTCGTCGCACCAGAGCGGCGGCAAAGCCATTTTTCCGGCAACCGTTTGCCGGTGACGGTGATGCTGAAGATGTTGATGATGCCGACGATGCTGAAGACGGAGTGTCAACGGTGATGACGATGGTGGTGGTTCTTGATTCGAGCTCGCAGCAGCGGCGCTGCAGTGGTGGTGCGAGTGGTGTCGGAATCTTCAGGTTAGGGTTTATGTGTTTATTATGTTGATTTGGGGATTTTTCGTTTGTTAAGAGATTTGGGGATTTTTTTGGTTCAGATGAGGGTGTGGTGTCGGAGTGGAGGTGGTGGCAGAGTGGAGGTGGCGGCAGTTGATGGTGGGAGGTGGTGGCGGACTGGAGGTGGTGGCAGAGGATGTGTGTTGTCCGCTGGAGTGGAGGGAGAACAGTGAGAAGAGGTTGTGAAGACATGGGTTCATGTCTATTTGAAGCAGAGGTCTCGCAAACCTTTTTTAATGAAAGGTCTGCGAGAAAACAAACAAGCTGCAGACCCTTATGTCTGCGCGTGGTCTGCGCGGCGCAGACATAAGAGGTTCTGAAGTGCTTCTAGCAAAAAACAAACACCACCTATGTGTCTTCGTACGAGGCTATACTAGTTCCTTCGAACAAATCAGATTTTGCAAAAATCACAACAATGAACTATGCCTTCGTACGAGGCTAAGCTGCAAAGAACTTTGTAATATTTTTCATGATTTTTAGCTGATTTTGATTGATTTAGGTTGATTTTAAGTCTGAAACTCTAGAGGATTGATTAATGATGTTTTTCACACAGAATGTCAAAAATTCAGTTGAATCTGTCTGTGGATTCAACTTGAATTCGATGTCCAAAGTCTCAAAAGTCTTAAAAACTCAAAAAGAAGAGAGAAGTAGTAGAAGATAGAAGAATTCTCATTTGAATCGGCTTAAATCAGTAGCAATCTCCGGTAAATTTTGATCCTTTGTCACGAATCCGGCCTCCAAGCTTTGATACCACTTGTGAGGACCGTGATCGCTCTTTGACTAATGCGCTCCAACCGGTTTCGGTAAAACTACATGCTACGTGCGGAATCCGTGTGTGTAGTAGTCATGAAGATCAAGCATACACCGTTAAAGTACGTTCTCATTGATGATTTAGCAAAATACAGAGCCAGGAGAAATTTGGCATCACTTCGGATCAGAATGCCAAAAGTTACCATTGGTGAGAACCCACTACCCCTATATATAGACCTCAAGGGCCTTCGTACGAAGCTATGGTGGCTTCGTACAAAGCCAGGGCAATGGCTCACTTCAAACAAACATCACTACCCTATGTACCTTTGTACGAAGGCATACATACAAAAACCAAACATGTTCAAACATAAACATATACATATAAAGACTCGATACTCGACAAAGGCTACAGACATTTGCATCTACACAAGTCCTGATCTCTGGAATTCCAGTGATTGTGATTATGCTTTGATGGAAGCTACTAAGGTATCTCCCCAAATTATTAAAGAATTGTATTCAGATAATTGTGTCATTGCATTTGCTAACATTAAAGAGGTGAATGAAAATCTTAGAGAAAAGGTCCTAGACGGTGAAAATCAGTTAGAAAACATAACCAAAGAGTTTAAATCTAAAATAACTGAAAAAGGCCAAGAGATTAGCAAACTCAAACATGAAGCAACCATTACCAAAGACCAGCTTCAGACCATGATAGAAAAATATCAAGGTTGTAAAAAGGAGCTTGAGTCTATCCAAATCACTTTTGAGAAATGTGTAGAATCATGTGCGGGGTTTGACATGCTTCTCAACCAACACACAAAGAATAATGTGAAATTTGGAATTAGGTTTTCAGGATCGGATAACCAAAGCTCCAAATACAACTTTCACATTGACCCTAAAATGGTTGAAATCAAAACAACAAATTCAAGTGGAAGATAAAAATTAAAATTACTAGACCAAATGGTAAAAATATTATTCTTGAAAAACCTCAAGGTTCATCATCAAGTTCTGAAATAGAGAAATATGAATTTAAACCAACTTGGTCTGACGAGTGTGATGTCCTTGAAAATTTCAAACTAGTTGAATTCACAACCACTAATGGTGTCAAAGCATCAATTGTAAAAATAATTACCATTACTGATGTAGCAACACAATATTTATATCAAATCCTAGCATGACACACACTCCACATAATTCAAATTTGTTAAAGGAAAGTATGAAAATAATCGAAAAGGGCGTTTATAAAAGTTGAGAGGCTGAAATTGCCAAAAAAGGGGACAAATTTGGTCTCTGGCGGTCCCTTCCGGACCGCCACCACTAACCTCTTGCGGTCTATAAGAGCATTCAAACCTACTGCGCACCTGCGGTTCGCAAGAGGTGCGCTAATAGCAAGTTCCTTGCTAGCAGCAGCTTGATGCATATTTTGTCACTCTAATTCTCCTTGAAACATCTATTGTGACACTAATATTTCTCCTAGCACCCCTGAAAACACTTGGCAAGATCTCATTAATTCTCGATCACTATAAATAGGCACCTTATAGTCACACTTATTCTTCACACCTTCCACTCTTCAATTTAAATCTACTTGGAGATTGCTTTTGCTGATTAAGGAGCCTCCTTTCTAAGTACTAAGTGTTCAGCAAGTTCTAGTAAGTCTTTCCTTTAGTTAATTTCCAGTTTAGCATTTCAATTTTATCTGAAAGTCAAGTAGTTTGACTTTTTCTTTGACTGTCAATTCTTTCCATTTTGGTCAAGTCAAAACCCGATTAAAGTTAACCACGTCATCATTATATCATAAGGAATAATTCCATGCAATTATACCTTATGTTCAACTCATTTAAATGGGTCAAATGACGAATCAAACATATATTTTATAAAAAGTCAAAAATGCTCTTTTGGTGAATAATCAAAGAATGAAATCCTGAGCCTATGAAACTTATAATTTGACTTCAAAACAGAATGTATAAAATCTCAAAATATAGTTTTACTTGTCATACTCGTCATAAACCCATTTGACCACCCGAACCCGTTTATACGCGCTACTAGTTAAAATGGCATAAACCATATAAACTAGTCGTATCGGGTCAAACCTTCTCAAAACCTTTCCAAATCAGAATGCTTTGTTAAATGACCTAATCATATGAGACTTCTCACTCATATGGGTATAAACTACATTCTATCTGGTCAACACTTAATCTTGCGAAACCGAGCGTAATTCTAAGTTAACGGGTCAAAGTCAAAAGACTTACAAAAGACTCGTAAACATTCTAACGGATAATAATTTTGTTCATTCCAGATCATAGAGCCCTCTAGATAATCGCATCTAAGTTAATATACTTTGAATATGGCTTTGCTACAAGAATCAAATACACTGTTTAAACAGCTAGCAAAGGTAAATATTCTTTAGCCTATTTTGTTTATAAAACTTGGGATATGGCACTAGCCACCTAGAACGGGTATTTGCAAAATGGAAAAATGCTTTCATAAATGTAATAACCTGGTTTAATCTGTTTACTCGAATAACATTAAACACTTGGGGGTTAATAGTACCATGACCGGCCGTCTCAACTCATTAATTATAATGGCTATATAAAATAAGTGTGGGGTGTAGGAATACACCTGACAGAAGCAAAATATTAAAGATGGTGTATATATTGACCAAGTACTACCATTTGATTTCCGGTCCCCGACTGTATTGAAAAGCATGTAAAACTGGTAACAAGAAATCTATCCTAATGTAAAAATAAAATGATTACCAAATGGTTTTCATATACATATATATATATATATACATATATATATATATATATATATATATATATATATATATCAAATGATTTTCAAAAGAGTCGGTTTTTACTAGTGAAATCTGATGTGTTTTTAAAGATTGACCTTAGGTGACGGACCTCAATAGCAGGTTGGATACGGTTCAACCATAAAGCTTTGAAATTTGCGACTCCATGGCTAAAGTCCTATGATGTCTAAAGTCTTTTTGTTTTGATCATACCGTGTGGGATATTTGTACCGAACACAAAACTATAATTTTTTTATATAATTTCAAGTTTTCATACTTGTACTTTATCATCCTTTGCTTCCACTGCAAATTCTGACTCTGTTATCCGACCATCACGCATAAACCCCAAGTCCGGGCCCACTAGGAAACCAGGGTGTGACAACTGAATCTCAAACATATATTCATACATCTGTTTCCAAGAAAAAAGACAAAAGTAAAACGAAAGATAAGATCACTTACCTATTTTGTGAGTTTTGTGAAAAGAAAAATCATGTGACAAAGGATTGTTTTCTTTTAGAAGCATATGATATAAACAAAGGAAATAACATTTTCGAATCAAAACCTTTGTGTACCATCTGTGGAAAGAAAAACCATGTGACTCAAAAGTGACATCAAAATAAATGAGTTCACAGCTAAATCATTTGATACTCAAGGAGTTGGCCCTACCAAAAGGGGATCGCTACCAACTCCTGAAAATTTTGAATATGTTTAAACACAAGTTACCAGGGCTTTGAATCAAAACTTTATTTATAGGGAGGTTTAAGTCACTGATGCTCCTCCCTAAATAAAATATCCAAGAGTCTATGGGCAGCCAGCTTGTCATTGAATGCCTTACGGGCATTGTTGGTGCATGTAATGTGACAACATCTTTGGCTTCGTATTTGGATATTAACCAAGACTTGGATATAAAGACTTGAAGAGAGTCCGAGGTTGTAAAAGGTTACTAGTCCGAGTTTATCAAGAAATAAACTAGTTCGAGTTTATCAAAGGTCTAGCATGTCCGAGTTTATCAAAGATCTAGCATGTCCGAGTTTATCAAAGATCTAAGCTGTTCGAGTTTATGAGCACATGTGGAGTCCGAGTTTGTGAGTATAGGGAGTTTGAATTTATGTTTAATACAGAGTCCGAGTTTGTGTCTTGTAATTGTTAAGTGTGAGTTTGTTTATTATGTACGTGGGCCTAGCCTAGTATGCACGATGTGGTTATATAAACAATACATGTATTAAGGTTTTATGTTAGACATTCTGAGAGAGCAGTTATAGAGTGTTAGAGAAAACACAGAGAGTGGCTATGAGTTTCTTGAGATCTTGAGTAATAGTAAACATTGCGCTTGATAATCATAGAAGATAGGTTTGAAAGTGTTTTGTGTTGTGTTCTGCGTCTTAACTTGTTTCAGTGTTCATTGATCTATCAAGGGGATTCCGCTCCCTTGGTTGATTGTCAATCTCGTAATGATCCACGTGATAGGGACCTTCAATTGGTATCAGAGCGCTTGCTCTTATTGTATAGTTCAAGATTGATTTGCAGAAATCAAGTTTTTTTTGGGTTGAAGAAGTTTTTCTGCCATCGTTCATCTTTGGTTATTAGGGTTTCCTAAGTTTCTGGGTAAACTTGCATTACCTTGAAGTCACAGTTTTGCAATTAACCAAAACCACACATATTTTAGGATAGTTTCGGGTTTGTTACGGTCCGGATTTGATATAAGTCCGAACTAGTGTCCGGATTTGATATAATGTTCAAACTTAGGGTCCGGGTTTGATATTACGTCCGAACCTAGTGTCCGTATTTGTTATAAGGTCCGAACGTAAGATAAAATCAGAGAAGTTGTTCGGATTTACCTGTCTTGTCCGATTTTAATCTCTTGTGTAAGGGTTCAACGACTAACGTCCGAATTTGAGATTTCAGGTTCCGGATTTAATCAAGTGTTCCGAATTTGTTAAGTGTTCCGGATTTAAGGTTCAAGACTTATTAAGATTCCGAATTTATACATTAATGAATTTCCGAATTTAACAAGTGTGTTCCGAATTTAAGGTATGAGCATTGAGAATTTCCGTATTTACTATAATTTGTCCGAATTTTTGGTGTTGTTCAGGGTTTGAGATTCGAAAAATTATTTAATCGCTTTTAACCTGCTGGTTGCATTAAAAATGTCGAATATGTGAAATTTGAACGAGTTGTTGAGAATGGAGCATGAAGTTGGCACAACGAACAAACCGCCAAAGATGATGAAGGTAGAGAATTACCTTACATGGAAAGACAAGTTTCAGTCTTTCATAGAATATCAGGACACGCGGATGTGGATTTGTACTCAGGATGGGTATGTGAATCCAACCCATGATTTTGAAGACCGACAACGGGTCACTGCCTATGTTAATATGCAGGATGCAGAAAAGAAGATGTATGAAGCTGAGAAGAGAGCCTTGGCTATGATAAAATGTCTTTACCAGATGGAATTAAACATACTTTCAAGAGATACACTACCTCGAAAGAGATGTGGGATGCGTTAGAAAATAGGTATGTGGGAAATGCTGATGTGAAGAAGAAAAAGGTTGACCTGCTGAAGAAGCAGTTTGCTGATGTGAAGAAGAACAAGGTTGACCTGCTGATGTGAAGTAAAACAAGGTTGACCTTGAAGATATCATCACAAAATTCTATCATCTAATTTCAGAGATGGACAATTATGACATAGAGGGATACAATAACATTGAGATAAATGAAAAGTTGCTAGATGCTCTACCTGCTAAGTGGGATATTTATACTCTCATGATAAAGGGTGAAGCTGATTATGAGACTAAAGACCTAGAAGAGGTTGTTAGCAAACTGAGAGCTTATGAGCTCAACATGAAAAAGAAGGAAACAGGCTATGATCAGGTTCAGAATCCGGGAGTCTACAAAGGAATTCCATCTTCATCGTCTCACAATGCTTCTAGTGATTCTGCAACTGCATTTCTCTCATGTGAAAATGAGCAGGCTATGACTAATGATGATGGTGATGTGTGCTTTGTTGCTGCTTCAGGAGGATTAAAAGGGGGAAAGAGACAAAATAAAAGTACTAGGTCTATGCCTCTGAGTGTCAAGGCTGCTGAAGAACATCTTGCCTTGCTTGCTTCGATTGTTGCTTCGTATGAGAACTACATTCAGGGAAAAATATCTGATCCAGCTACTTTTGATGAAGATTATGATCTGATTGACCATGATAACCTAGAAGAGATGGATCTACAGTGGCAAATAGCCATGATCTCAAGACGAGTCCATAGATTCATGAACAGGATATGAAGGAAATTTGTTGGGAAGAGTGTTGTTTTTGATAAGTCCAAAGTTAGATCTTATAACTGTCAGAATTATGGACACTTTGCTAGGGAATATCAAAGACCAAAAACAGAGTCTCGTCCTAACTCATCATTTCAAGGTTCTAACATAAACATATACATATAAAGACTCAATACTCTACAACGGCTACAGCCATTTGCATCTACACAAGTCCTGATCTCGGGAATTCTAGTGATTGTGATTTTGCTTTGATGGAAGCTACTAAGGTATCTCCCCAAATTATTAAAGAATTGTATTCAGATAATTGTGTCATTGCATTTGCTAACATTAAAGAGGTGAATGAAAATCTTAGGGAAAAGGTCCTAGACGGTGAAAATCAGTAAGAAAACATAACCAAAGAGTTTAAATCTAAAATAACTGAAAAAGACCAAGAGATTAGCAAACTCAAACATGAAGCAACCATTACCAAAGACCAGCTTCAGACCATGATAGAAAAATATCAAAGTTGTAAAAAGGAGCTTGAGTCTATCCAAATCACTTTTGAGAAATGTGTAGAATCATGTGCGGGGTTTGACATGCTTCTCAACCAACACAGAAAGAATAATGTGAAATTTGGAATTGGGTTTTCAGGATCTGATAACCAAAGCTCCAAATACAACTTTCACATTGACCCTAAAATGGTTGAAATCGTAACAACAAATTCAAGTGGAAGATAAAAATTAAAATTACTAGACCAAATGGTAAAAAGATTATTCTTGAAAAACCTCAAGGTTCATCATCAAGTTCTGAAATAGAGAAATATGAATCTAAACCAACTTGGTCTGACGAGTGTGATGTCCTTGAAAATTTCAAACCAGTTGAATTCACAACCACTAATGGTGTCAAAGCATCAGTTGTAAAAATAATTACCATTATTGATGTAGCAACACAATATTTATATCAAATCCTAGCATGACACACACTCCACAAAATTCAAATTTGTTAAAGGAAAGTATGGAAATAATCGAAAAAGGCGTTTATAAAAGTTAAGAGGCTGAAATTGCCAAAAAAAGGGGACAAATTTGGTCTCTGGCGGTCCCTTCCGGACCGCCACCACTAACCTCTTGCGGTCTACAAGATCATTCAAACCTACTGCGCACCTGCGGTCCGCAATAGGTGCGCTGACAGCAAGTTCCTTGCTGGCAGCAGCTTGATGCATATTTTGCGACTCTAATTCTCCTTGAAACATCTATTGTGACACTAATCTTTCTCCTAGCACCCCTGAAAAACACTTAGCAAGCTCTCATTAATTCTCGATCACTATGAATAGGCACCTTATAGTCACACTTATTCTTCACACCTTCAACTCTTCACTTTAAATCTACTTGGAGATTGCTTTTGCTGAATAAGGAGGCTCCTTTCTAAGTTCTAAGTGTTCAGCAAGTTCTAGTAAGTCTTTCCTTTAGTTAATTTCCAGTTTAGCATTTCAATTTTATCCGAAAGTCAAGCAGTTTAACTTTTGCTTTGACTTTCGATTTTTTCCATTTTGGTCAAGTCAAAACCCGATTAAAGTTAACCACGTCATCATTATATCATAAGGAATAATTCCATGCAATTATACCTTATGTTCAACTCATTTAAATGGGTCAAATGACGAATCAAACATATATTTTATAAAAAGTCAAAATTGCCCTTTTGGTGAATAATCAAAGAATGAAATCCTAAGCCTATGGAACTTATAATTTGACTTCAAAACAGAATGTATAAAATCTCAAAATATATTTTTACTTGTCATACTCGTCATAAACACATTTGACCACCCGAACCCGTTTCTACGCGCTACTAGTTAAAATGGCATAAACCATATAAACTAGTCGTATCAGGTCAAACCTTCTCAAAACCTTTCCAAATCAGAATGCTTTGTTAAATGACCCGTATCATATGAGACTTCTCACTCATATGGGTATAAACTACATTCTATCTGGTCAACACTTAATCTTGCGGAACCGAGCGTAATTCTAAGTTAATGGGTCATAGTCAAAAGACTTACAAAAGACCCGTAAACATTCTAACGGATAATAATTTTGTTCATTCCAGACCATAGAGCCCTCCAGATAATCGCATCTAAGTTAATATACTTTGAATATGGCTTTGCTACAAGAATCAAATACATGTTTAAACAGCTAGCAAAGGTAAATATTCTTTAGCCTATTTTGTTTATAAAACTTGGGATATGGCACTAGCACCTAGAACGGGTAATTGCAAAATGGGAAAATGCTTTCATAAATGTAATAACCTGGTTTAATCTGTTTACTCGAATAACATTAAACACTTGGGGGTTAATAGTACCGTGCCCGGCCGTCTCAACTCATTAATTATAATAGCTATATAAAATAAGTGTGGGGTGTAGGAATACACCTGAAAGAAGCAAAATATTAAAGATGGTGTATATATTGACCAAGTACTACCATTTGATTTCCGGTCCCCGACTGTATTGAAAAGCATGTAAAACTGGTAACAAGAAATCTATCCCAATGTAAAAAATAAAATGATTACCAAATGGTTTTCATATATATATATATATATATATATATATATATATATATATATATAGGGGAAGGTTCAAAAGAAAACCTCTAGTTATTGTGAAAACTCGAAAACTAATTAAAAAAGCAAAAAAAAAAAACATACCAATTTTTTTTTTTGCATACCAATTTTCGCCATTTTTTATATATAAATAAATTCAAAAAAAATTGTAGTGCACATGTGTATTATTATACATGTGTACTACAACTTTTTTTTTTTTTTTTTGAAAATTTTTTTTTTCTTTATATAAAAAACCTGCGATTTTTATAAAAAAATTGAAAAAAAAATTGGTGTGTTTTTTAGGTTTCTTTTAGTTAGTTTTCGAGTTTTCACAATAAAAGTGGTTTTCATTTTAACCATCCCCTATATATATATATATATATATATATATATATATATATATATATATAGGGGACCGCTAAAATGAGAACCACCTCCAGTTGTAAGAACCGTGAGAACTTTTTGATCCGGGGCGAGTTGGACCAAAATTTTTTTTCATAAACGAAGATTCTTGTAATATAAACATATTTGTAAAAAAAAATCAAAAAAAATGTCGTGTGTGTAGTTTTGAACACCACAAGTTTGTGTTTATGGGTACCGTAAATTTTAAATAAAATTTACGGGTCCCGTAAACGCAAACTTTGGGTGCTCAAAACTACACACCCGACATTTTTTTTGAATTTTTTTTTACAAATGTGTTTATAATACATGCATCTACGTTTATGAAAAAAAAATTCGTCCACCTCGCCCCGTACGGTGTAGTTCTCACGGTTCTTACAACTGGAGGTGGTTCTCATTTTAGCGGTCCCCTATATATATATATATACTTCAAATGATTTTCAAAAGAGTCGGTTTTTACCAGTGAAATCTGATGTATTTTTAAAGATTGACCTTAGGTGACGGACCTCAATAGCAGGTTGGATACGGTTCAACCATAAAGCTTTGAAATTTGCGACTCCATGGTTAAAGTCCTATGATGTCTAAAGTCTTTTTGTTTTGATCATACCGTGTGGGATATTTGTACCGAACACAAAACTATAATTTTTTTATATAATTTCAAGTTTTCATACTTGTACTTTATCATCCTTTGCTTCCACTGCAAATTCTGACTCTGTTATCCGACCATCACGCATAAACCCCAAGTCCGTGCCCACCAGGAAACCAGGGTGTAACAACTGAATCTCAAACATATATTCATACATCTGTTTCAAAGAAAAGATACAAAAGTAAAACGAAAGATAAGATCACTTACCTATTTTGTGAGTTTTGTGAAAAGAAAAATCACGTGACAAAGGATTGTTTTCTTTTAGAAGCATATGATATAAACAAAGGAAATAACATTTTCAAATCAAAACCTTTGTGTACCATCTGTGGAAAGAAAAAACATGTGACACAAAAGTGTTATTTTCTTAAAAATTATGACATCAAAATAAATGAGTTCACAGCTAAATAATTTGATACTCAAGAAGTTGGCCCTACCAAAAGGGGATCGCTACCAACTCCTGAAAATTTTGAATATGTTTAAACACAAGTTACCAGGGCTTTGAATCAAAACTTTATTTATAGGGAGGTTTAAGTCACTGATGCTCCTCCCTCAATAAAATATCCAAGAGGCTATGGGCAGCCAGCTTGTCATAGAATGCCTTACGGGCATTGTTGGTGCATGTTATGTGACAACATCTTTAGCTTCGTATTTGGATATTAACCAAGACTTGGATGTAAAGACTTGAAGAGAGTCCGAGTTTATAAAAGGTTACTAGTCTGAGTTTATCAAGAAATAAACTAGTTCGAGTTTATCAAAGATCTAGCATGTCCGAGTTTATCAAAGATCTAGCATGTCCGAGTTTATCAAAGATCTAAGCTGTTCGAGTTTATGAGCACATGTGGAGTCCGAGTTTGTGAGTATAGGGAGTTTGAATTTATGTTTAATACAGGGTCCAAGTTTGTGTCTTGTAACTGTTAAGTCTGAGTTTGTTTATTATGTACGTGGGCCTAGCCTAGTATGCACGATGTGGTTATATAAACAATACATGTATTAAGGTTTTATGTTAGACATTCTGAGAGAGCAGTTATAGAGTGTGAGAGAAAACACAGAGAGTGGCTATGAGTTTCTCGAGATCTTGAGTGATTGTAAACATTGCGCTTGATAATCATAGAAGATCGGTTTGAAAGTGTTTTGTGTTGTGTTCTACGTCTTAACTTGTTTCTGTGTTCATTGATTATCAAGGGGATTCCGCACCCTTGGCTGATTGTCAATCTCATAATGATCCACGTGATAGGGACCTTCAATTGGTATCAGAGCGCTTGCTCTTATTGTACAGTTCAAGATTGATTTGCAGAAATCAAGTTTTTTTTTGGGTTGAAGAAGTTTTTCTGCCATCGTTCATCTTTGGTTATTAGGGTTTCCTAAGTTTCTGGGTAAACTCGCATTACCTTGAAGTCACAGTTTTGCAATTAACCAAAACCACACATATTTTAGGATAGTTTCGGGTTTGTTACGGTCCGGATTTGATATAAGTCCGAACTAGTGTCCGGATTTGATATAACGTTCAAACTTAGGGTCCGGGTTTGATATTACGTCCGAACCTAGTGTCCGTATTTGTTATAAGGTCCGAACTTAAGATAAAATCAGAGAAGTTGTCTGGATTTACCTGTCTTGTCCGATTTTAATCTCTTGTGTAAGGGTTCAATGACTTATGTCCGAATTTGAGATTTCAGGTTCCGGATTTAATCAAGTGTTCCGAATTTGTTAAGTGTTTCGGATTTAAGTTCAAGACTTATTAAGATTCCGAATTTATATATTAAAGAACTTCCGAATTTAACAAGTGTGTTCCGAATTTAAGGTATGAGCATTGAGAATTTCCGTATTTACTATAATTTGTCCGAATTTTAGGTGTTGTTCAGGGTTTCAGATTCGAAAAATTATTTAATCGCTTTTAACCAGTTGGTTGCGTTAAAAATGTCGAATATGTGAAATTTGAACGAGTTGTTGAGAATGGAGCATGAAGTTGGCACAACGAACAAACCGCCAAAGATGATGAAGGTAGATCATTACCTTACATGGAAAGACAAGTTTCAGTCTTTCATAGAATATCAGGACACACGGATGTGGATTTGTACTCAGGATGGGTATGTGAATCCAACCCATGATTTTAAAGGCAGACAACGGTTCACTGCCTATGTTAATATGCAGGATGCAGAAAAGAAGATGTTTGAAGCCGAGAAGAGAGCCTTGGCTGCGATAAAAATGTCTTTACTAGATGGAATTAAACATACTTTCAAAAGATACACTACCTCGAAAGAGATGTGGGATGCGTTAGAAAATAGGTATGAGGGAAATGCTGATGTGAAGAAGAAAAAGGTTGACCTGTTGAAGAAGCAGTTTGCTGATGTGAAGAAGAACAAGGTTGACCTGCTGATGTGAAGTAGAACAAGGTTGACCTTGAAGATATTATCACAATATTTTATCATCTAATTTCAGAGATGGACAGTTATGACATAGAGGGATACACTAACATTGAGATAAATGAAAAGTTGCTAGATGCTCTACCTGCTAAGTGGGATATTTATACTCTCATGATAAAGGGTGAAGCTGATTATGAGACTAAAGACCTAGAAGAAGTTGTTTGAAAAACTGAGAGCTTATGAGCTCAACATGAAGAAGAAGGAAACAGACTATGATCAGGTTCAGGATCCGGGAGTCTACAAAGGAATTCCATCTTCATCGACTCACAACGCTTCTAGTAATTCTGCAACTGCATTCCTCTCATGTGAAAATGAGCAGGCTATGACTAATGCTGATGGTGATGTATGCTTTGTTGCTGCTTCAGGAGGATTAAAAGGGGGGAAGAGACAAAATAAAAGTACTATGTCTATGCCTCTGAGTGTCAAGGCTTCTGAAGAACATCTTGCCTTGCTTGCTTCGATTGTTGCTTTGTATGAGAACTACATTCAGGGAAAAATATCTGATCCAGCTACTTTTGATGAAGATTATGATCTGATTGACCATGATGAGCTAGAAGAGATGGATCTACAGTGGAAAATAGCCATGATCTCAAGAAGAGTCAACAGATTCATGAACAGGACATGAAGTAAATTTGTTGGGAAGAGTGTTGGTTTTGATAAGTCCAAAGTTAGATGTTATAACTATCAGAATTATGGACACTTTTCTAGGGAATGTCAAAGACCAAAAACAGAGTCTCTTCCTAACTCATCATTTCAAGATTCTCTCGGTCAAGGTTCAACCAACAGGAATGCATCTAACAATAATAGCTCAAGAGCTTTGATCTCTAATGCACGAGAGGGTTCTTATGATTGGAGCATTCATCTGGAAGGTGATGAAAACGTCATACAAGCTTTCATGGCAGATATTGCCATAGTTGATGATGCTGAAGCAAAGGTAGATGCTGAAGTAGAGTAGGAGATTGAAGTTGAAAAAGTTGATGTTGATCAGACAACAGAAGTTCAAAAGGAAAACTTAAAGTATGACGAAGAGAAGGATGTTACAGATAAGAAGATGGCCGTTGAATTTGCTGCTTACATGGCCGACTTGAGCAAATCAACAGCAGAGGTAAATTCTAATCCTGTTAGTTTAGTTTGTTTTAAATGTCGTGAATTACAGGGAGAGGTTGATATGTTATCAACACAAAATCAAAGTCTGATAAATGATTTGTTGAGCTTAAAAGAATCAAACTTTTTCGTAAAAAGAAACTAGTCTATATATTTGAAGAAAATTAAGGGTTATGAAAATGAAATCGACATTTTAACCTGCAAATTAAATGAAAAACTTCGAATTATAGACTTAGCTCATGATACAATGTGTGAGAAAACAAAAGAGATTTCTGAAAAATGCAAAGAGTTGTACGAAGCACAACTGAAAATTGTTGAACTTGAAAAGAAATTAAATCAATTCAGAGATTCCACTTTTATAATGAAACACATGATGGGAGGCTTGAAGAAAAGTAATGACAAGACAAGCGTGGACTTCCAGGGCTTCAATGAAGTTCCACCACCTCTTGGTCATGATTATTCATTCTTTCCAGATGAAGATGATTTAACAGACTTTGTGTCAACTGCACCAAATAGTTCCACATCAGAACAATGTGATGTGTCTGAATATGATGATGTCAGTGTCAAGAAGGAAAATAACAGGGAACCCATTTTGAAAACAAAGAGTGCACTTCTAAAAAATAAAAAAAAACAAACCTTTGTTAAAACAGTTACTTTTGTTCAAGGAAGTGACATGAAAAATGAAACAACTGTTATTGAAAGTGAATCAAATGTGCAGTTTGCTAAAAATAAAACCATTGAAAAATCTGAAAATGAGCAAACTAAAAAAGGTCCTTCTGAGACATCATCATCATCATCATCATCATCATCATCACATGAAGGATCTAGTCCAAAGAAAGAAGCATTCGGCAAAAAGATCATGCTTCAAATGTCACACCAAGGGACATGTAGCAAGCTGCTGTCTTAACAAAAAGAGTGAAGCACAATTCAATGAGAAAAAGAGAGGAAAATCACCAGAAAGGAATGGTGTTGGTGAGTAGAGAGTATCTAACTCTCCAAAAAATCTGCTCCTAAGCAACAAGATGGTGTTGTTGTTGGTGTAGATAAGGCTAAAAAAGGAACTCAACAAGTTCCTCGTTTTCAAAGAAATCAACAAAGGTTTCATCCTGAATCTACATCAGGCAGATATGAGAGACCTAGAAGTAGTTCACCAAGACTGAACAATATTAATGGTCAAACAAGTAATTTCAGAAGTCAAGGTCAATATCAAACTCGATACCAAAATAATGGTAGTCGAAATTTTTATAACAATGGCTTTAGAAATTAATACAATCACAATTCTTGGAGTTAATCTAGAGTTCAATTGAACTCGGGTTATGGTTGTTCAAACTTAAGGTCTCAAAATCAAAATTTCCAAAGGTCACAAAGTCCAAACATGCATAGGAAACCTCAGGACTAGAGACCTCGTGGAAATCAAACCCCATTTCCATCAACAGGTCCTAGATCAAAGACTCCAGTTATGAGTGATGGATATTGGATGGATGTTCAAGTTGTTGATGAATTTGGAAGACCCAAGACCATTAAGGCTTGGGTCCCCCAATCTAACTAATTTTTGATTGGTTTGTACAGGAGCTGCTAAGGAGGATTATCAACTTATGGTATGTTGATAGTGGTTGCTCCAGGCACATGACGAGGGATACGAGATTGTTGATTGATTTTGAAAATATTGATGGAGGTTATGTGAATTTTGCAGGTGCTAAAGGAGGTCATATTACAGGTCGAAGGAAGGTGACCAATGGAAAGATCACACTGGACAAAGTGAACTATGTCGAGCAACTTAAACACAATCTAATGAGCGTGTCACAAGTCTGCGACAAGGGTCACTCGGTCCATTTTACCAAGTCTGAGGCATTGGTGTTGAAACAGGGTTTGGTGATACCGGACGATTGGATAGTGATGCGAGCACCAAGGAGGAATGACACTTATGTCATGGACATGGGTGCCAAAGATTCTTCCATAGTGGTGGCGTGTTTATTGTCAAAAGCATCTGAGGCTGAGTCAATGTTGTGGCACAGGCGCATGGCCCACATCCACTACCAAAAAATGAATTACATAATTAAAAATTGTTTAGTGTAAGGGGTGCCAGTTCAGAGGTTTCATATGGAAGATAAATGCCTCCCGTGTCAAAAAGGGGAAACAACATAAGAAACCTCACAAATCTAAAACAGTAAATTCCATATATGCCCCTTATGAATTACTTCACATAAATTTATGTCACGTCCCCCGACCCTACCCCGGGCGGGAGCCGCACACAGATACAAGTGGTACCGGTGTTTATTAAAATTCACAACGGAAAACTTATCAGGACCGGGTGTCAGGAAAAATGTCAGAGTTTCAAAACACCGATTTTTTTCATTTCATAAACTGTGGGGTAAAACCCATATTTACATAAAGGATTTTCACTGGGATAAATCCTTGATTACAAAAACACATTTTATTCAGGTTTACATAGCCATTTATTTAAGCTGAAGTGATTCACGACACTTTTCTTCACTTCATAGTAAATCACCTGAAACGCGTTTTAAAAACATTTGATCAGCGAAAAATACTGGTGAGTTCATTCAGTTGTACAAAAACACGGTGTTATAATTACAGTATCAATAGTTTTTTACATTTGTTTATATTTATCAATTACTCAAATCAGTATTGTGACTAGGGCAAATCCCTGTGCTCGTGGTCATATTACTATTTACTAACTCGTCGTCCAATAGTAATGCTAGACAGGTAATGTATACAAAACCCCACATACCGGCAGTAACTTCAGAATACAAAGGTTTAATCATTGTGCGTATAACTGAAAAACATTTAGGGTTTTGCAAAGCATTTTGATAGAAAGAAAGAATGACTCACTTTGCAGATTTAAGGTATCCATATTAGCCTGCTGGTTAAAGTCTGGTTTCTTAATTAAACACACAATGAACATGTATTAGTGTATTAACTCAATTCAACTTTAATGATAATCACGAGATCAAAACCCACAACGAATGAGAAAGTATAGCCGTATACAGGAAGCACTTAAACATCCGTTGGATCGGTTTCAATCGATCAGACAAAGTACCGTACAAGTGATTCGAGTTATACTCAGATAACGAGCAGAGTTTTGGTACTTCGGGTATATCAGGTAGAGCAACAGAGTATCGAGAGAGAAAGAAAGTTTTCTGAGTAGGGGCAAATGTCTCGTGCACGTCAAATATATAGCCAGATTTTGATATGGTCGCGTCGCGCGAACGGAATAGCTTAACCCCTTTGTGTAGCGCAAAGGGCCTAGCTAGGGCATAGCTGGCATGAGTCAGCCAGTAGGTCTGCCACGTGGACAACACGTGTCCGCCACATGTCTCAGGTGGTGAACAAGTGTGTCGCGTCGCGCGAAAGAATGATGGTTACTTCGTCACATAGCGTGACGTGGTCAAAACTCAGGATTTCCCGTTTGTCGTGCTGGTTCTCGTCTTGCGTGTATGAAGTTTCAGTTATGAGTCATTTATATACTTTCTTGGTGGTTGTTACATCCTCCCTGCCTTGTTTTAAATCTCGTCCTCAAGATTTATAGGAACAAGTAAGGATATTTTCGTTTCATTTCTGATTCTAG
The DNA here is from genome assembly GCA_030545235.1 of Helianthus tuberosus. Classification (NCBI taxonomy): domain Eukaryota; kingdom Viridiplantae; phylum Streptophyta; class Magnoliopsida; order Asterales; family Asteraceae; genus Helianthus; species Helianthus tuberosus. The sequence continues at coordinate 69,633,777 of CM060451.1, read as the reverse complement.
TTTCCATGTGTATTCTGGTCATCTTTTCAAATCTCATGTGTATATCCTTTCTCATTCCTATCCACCAAAATTTATTTCTCAAATTTTGATACATCTTGTTACTACCAGGATGCATGGTATACCTAGACTTATGGGCTTCCTCTAAAATTCTTTCTTGTAGGTTTCCTTGGATAGGTACCAAAATCCTTTTCTTATGAAATTTCTAAATTCCATCTGTTCCTTTTTCTAATTCTTTCATCATTCCCTTTAGTCCTTCAGCATCATCCTTGATTGCTGTTTCTTGGGTACTTTTTAATTGCTCCATTAAATATATCTACATATTTAATCTGAGAGCACGTACCCGTTTCGGCTTCTCATGAAACTTACGACTTAAAGCATCAGCTACTACATTAGCTTTACCTTCGTGATATTGGATATCATAGTCGTAGTCACTTAAAATCTCCATCCATCTTCTTTATCTCATATTCAACTCTTTTTGCCCAAAAATGTACTTTAAGCTCTTATGATCTATAAAGATGTTAAACTTACTACTATACAGATAATGTCTCCAAATTTTAAGGGCAAAAATTATCACTCCTAACTCTAAGTCATGAGTTGTCTCCAAATTACAAGTGATCTGATGATATCCCTATGGTTTAAGGCCATTGTTACAGGAGTCTTAATAGTTTTAAATACTTCAAATGATTATGTTGACTCACAGTAACTGGATTCACTACAAGGATAGAACATTGGTTTTTCTTGATAGTTTTTCAGATTCATCGTTTTCTTCTCATAAACTAGGACCATGTAGCAATCCTTTGTGTTATGGTTTGTTTTCTCACAATAAGTACAAAACAATGTGTCTTTGCCCCTTTTTTAACCAGACTTTGATTTGGCCTTATAGCCTTGTTTGGGGCCAGTAGTTTTGGATGAAACTACTGGAGGGATAGCAGTTGGTGCTATTTTCTCTTCTGAAGTCACAAAGTTCATTGGTTTGAAATCTTTATCAACATATGTTTCATTAGGCCATTTGGAATTGTGTTAGTCATGGAAGTTGTGTGAAGGACCAGGATTTATGCTCACAATCTCTTTCCCATTTGAAGATATGGACTCAATTTCATTCTTAATCTGAATTTTAGGAGTGTAATCATTGGATCCTTGTGTGTGATGATAACCAACACCAAATTTTACATTGCTTTGTGTTTGTTGGTTTAACAAGATCTCAAACCCTTTGCATGATTCTCCCCATTTTTGGCAGTTCACCCAGGTATATTTAGATTCCTTTTGACATGTTTGATATTTTTTGAGGCATGACCCTAACTGTGTAGTGTAAACTGTAACTTCATGTTTTGAATTTGAGATCACTTGATCTTTCTTTTTAAGAGCTTCTTTATGAGATTTGATGGTTTAATTCAAAATCTTTTTAGATTTTTCTCTTAGCATGATGTTCATTGCGTTGATATCCCCAAATGCTTTGATGCATTGTTCAGAACAAAGTTCTCTTAGTATTTCTGGGGATATATCAATATTCTGAGTGAGATCCTCAGTTATTGACTCAACATGTGATTATGTACGCGAACCACTAGTTTTTTATGAAACTTCACTACTGCTTTGATCTGAAGTCTCACTTAAAATCTCAAATGCTACAAGTGCAAGGTCTTTGTTCCCTTGATCCATAACAATCATCCCAAAATGCTCATCATTCAAATACTCAGGCAAGCTACTCTAGTTTACGAAGCTTTAAGTGAAAAAGCTCTGTTGAGTAGTTTCTGGTGTAGGGCAACCAGTAGTTTGAGAAACTACTGGTGCATGTGACTGGAATTGAATTTGCAATTGTGAGGGTGTTTGGATATGTGCTTGTGGCATGTT